>CM062374.1:9322978-10550478 GCA_031216125.1 Dalbergia cochinchinensis
GTTTCTTGGAGTAGAAATGGCACCAATATCTACCATGGAAATAATAGAACCTTAGATTAGTCTCTAGAATCACTAAAAATCTCAAATTTATCACTAACATGGAGGAAGAGCTCCTTACCCTCATAAACATAGAAACCACCCCAAAACAAAAGAAATGGAAGGAAAGAGAGCAAAACTAAGAAAACTACATATCTTAAAGCTTTAGGAATGAAGGATTGAAGTCAGGATTGAAAAAAATGGAAGAAAATGGAGTTTAGAGGGTGGAATGAGGTTGGGAGGCGGTGTTTTCATGCTTGGGAAGGGGAGAAGGGTGTGAAATGTGTATGAGAGAGTTCTGGAACTCGAAATGGGGATTTTTATAAATCTACTAACCGCTACAGTGCTCACCAGATAGCATAAAATCGTCTCTTGCACCGTCTTACTGTTCCTTGACCGCTGTAGCGCTCTCTAGAATGTTCTCCAGACTACACTTATTTATATTTATTAATTTTAAGTTAATGTATTAACTTTAAAACATAAATGTAAAGAAGGAAATAACCCCCATTTGGATCCAAATAAAATATCAGAAAAATAAAAATCTCAACAATTCAGAATCCAAATTTTAGATTTTAGTTCAAATTCAGAAATTCTTGGGATTTTATAAACTTGTAGGCTAAAAATGAAATGTTTGAGAGTTTCATAAAATTCATTAAAAATCACTCTTCAACTCATTTTCCTCTAAGGCACAATTATTGGGACTTTTGATTCTAAAAAAATGGCTCTATCATAGAGCCCTCCAAGGATGTGTAGGGTCCAAATTTAGTGAAATCCAGGACCCAAAATGAGAGGTAGGGGTAACTAGCATCCTTTCTCGTTCAAAAAAATTTTCTACCCTTTTTATTTAAGACTAAGGTATTACAGTCTCCCGTTATTTTATTTTGACATCTTCAAAACACATTCTAATAAAAAAAAACACTTGGAGACTACAACATTTTATAGCTGTACTAATCCTAATTTCCATTTCAACCTATTGTAAAATTAGTAACTGGATAACATGAAAACTACACATAATGAGTCGATACTTAATGAGATTATTGAGGTCAATTGACTTGTCTTATCAGATCACTTTAATTTAGGTCAAACTTTATAATAGCACACAATATACAATTATATATAAGTCCATAGATTCTTACATATAGAAGTACAAATAATTACTACAAAAAAATTAGTGAATAGTGACTGATTTTTTGGTCGCTAATTTCATGAAATCTGTCATTCAACTTGGTAGTGATTGATTTAGTGACCAAAAACATAAGCTGCTAAAACCATGGTGTCTAAAATATTAGCGACTGATAATATCGGTCACTAAATCTTGTGACCGATTTTCCTATCCATACGACCAATTTTGGTTCATGGTTTGGTGTGCTATTAGCAACCGATAAATCGGTCACTAAATCTTGTGACCAATTTACCCATCTATACAACAAATTTTGGTTGGTGGTTTGGTGTGTTATTAGTGACCGATAAATCGGTCACTAACTTTGTGATTGATTTGGTGATTGTTAGCAATCGATAAATCAATCACTAATTTTGTGACTGATATTGGTCACTGATGTGTGATCCCTATAAAAGAAAAAAGAAAAACTTAATTTTTGAAATCTCATTTTTAAAATTTAAATATATACACAAATAAACAAGCTTAAAAATTGCCAATATACTTTAACAAGTGGTTAACATCATACAACAAAATAAGTTCGATCCAAATATTTCAAATTTTACAATGATAAGAAGCCCTATAATCTAAAATAAAAATAGAGATATGCATTAAAAACAATTTGAACAATAAATTTTCAACATAGTCATAACTAATTCTTGCTTCCATGAGTCTTCAATGACTTCCATTGAGTCTTGAGTTATACGAAGTCTTGAACAATTTCTATGGAGTTTTTCATTTCCTAGATTGAGCTTTCAACCCTCTCTAATGAGTTTTCCACTTCTTCAATTGAGTCTTCAACCCTCTCAAGTGGGTCCTCTGATTCCTCGATTGAATCTTTAGCAAAGAAAAAAGATGCAACCTTGTAATTTCATAAGTCCAGTAGTCAAGAGTACTCAGAATAAGTTAAAATCTAAAGATATCAAACTAATAATCCATAACAAATTGTGTGCAACATGTTAGAATGAAAACTTCATGAAGATTGAAGAGCATATAATTATAAATGACTATCAAGTTTCCTTTTATTTATTTAGCTCACAAATTCATTAATCATACATTGGGTAACAAATGCAAATTTTTTTCACAAGGAAAGTCCTCAAATAGAAGTGACACTGAAACTAAAGAGCTTTTTACATCCTGAAAACAGCACAAATCTACAAATCACATATTGTGATTAACCAAGAATCAGAAAGCACTATTTCATGCAAAGGAATTATTAGAAAAGCCAATATAGCATCTAATCACAATCACAATTGGTCATCCACACATATTAACTTGTCAATCATGCAACGAAAGCACAATTCATGTTGAGGTAACTGAATATGACATGACAATAAGAAAGAAAGGAAAGAGATTGACAGTCTAAAAAAACCACATCGGACAAACCTTGCAATCTTCCTAGATCAATGCTCGTCACAAAATTTCCTGCAACATTTACATAGAAAGCTAAACAGAAAAATCATGCTTATGTCCAATTCATTCAGGGAAGACATAAGTTCAAATGTACAAAGCAGACCTACATATAAACTGTACCAGAAAACCCCTACATAGCGAAAAAAAATTCCTCAAATCCATCACATTAATCACTAACAGTGATGAACAGAGAACTAGAATTGGCAAGTACTGACATGTTATATAAGAAATACTCAGAAAATGCGGATACATTCTAATTGGAATTCCTCTTATGCTAACAAGTAACAATACAGTTCAGTTACACATCAATATGCAGTCTTCAAATTATATCAAATCAATCAAGTGGGTACACGACAAAGAAGACAATAATTAAATCAGTATGGAATGAGAGAAGATAAAGTGTATATTATCATCCTTATATAATAATATACGAAGAATGCATAAGCTAACATCACGACACATCAAATGCATATTCAAGTACAGGTTTTCAAGTCTTCCAGATGTGCGGTTAGTAAGGAACAGACCCAAATATTTAAATTAAAGCTACCTATCTAAGGGGGTGTTTGGTTTGTGTTCCAGGACACAAATATAGGGACAGACTGTCCCTGTATCATGTTTGGTGATAGAGACGGGATATGGGGACGGAAAAGTTGGACAGAAATTTTATGTAATTCTGTCCCTCCAAAAAGTGGGGACAGTGAAGACAGGATACAAAAACAGAAATTTAACCCCTTAGGTAGCACTCTCCGGTGGTGGTTCGACCACCGGTCAACGCCGGTCAATGGTGGTCAATGCCCAGTCAATGGTGGTCAACGCCGGTTAAATGTTTGTACTGTTCCCATCAACCAAACACAATATAGAGACAATATTTTTTTATGTCTCTGTATTTTTGTCTTTGTCCCTGTAGTTGTGTCCTGGGACACAAACCAAACGCTACCTAAGGGAGATGTATAACTGATGACCGGTGTTCTAAATTGCAGTTGCGGTTGCGGTCACTGCGATTGCGGCTATTGTGACTACTGCGATGCGGATTGCGGTCGTTGCGGTGTGATTTTATTTTATTTTTCACAAAATGCAAAAGAAAAAGAAATACAACAATTGTGGCACTAAAATAACAACTCTCCAAAATATTTGATAAAAAATACAAAATTTTTATGTGTTCAGAATTATTATCATTCAATAAAATTAGACTTTTTAAAAGAAAGTGAAAATTAATAACCAAAAAGTATAATTACAAAACAATAGCTCAATACAAAAAGAGGGAAAAAAACTTATCAAAAACATGTTCATTTTTTTCAAAAAAAAATTGAAAAGCTTTTTAATGAAAAACATAATAGCCCACCCAATAAATTAAGAACAAAAAAAAAATACCCATTCCCCCACCCAATTTGAGCATCCATATCTAGACTCAAGACTGAAAAAGAAAAAAAAAATTCATCACACTACTTCAACCATCTCCTTCTTTGTGCTTTTCTTCTTCATTTTCTTCTGATAAAGAACCTAGACAATAGCCCTAACTTCAGTCTTTCAATTTCTTCAGAATAATCATGCATCAACTGTGAGTTTTAAGCCATTCTCATCAATCCCTTATCTTTATTTTTTCTTTCTTTTTGTATCCTCTTTTCTTTCCATGTCTAATCCTTCAACCCACCTCTACCCTTCTCTGCTTCTTCTCTGTTTTGCTGGAGTGCCACGGCCATCCTGTCTTCTAGATCTACTCTACCTTCCACCATCATATGTTAGTTAATGTTGTGCGAAGATGGAAATGTAGAAATCTGTTAGATATTTAATTTTCATGTCGTTACGGATGATTACTATCAGTTGCAGCCACAACTCCGCTACGTTGTGGCAGCAATGCCGTTGTATTGCGGATTTGCCTATGATTTCAGTTCACACCGCAATTGTGGTCTAATGTGATTGTGGACATCAGTTGAGATTGAGGTGATGACGAAAGTTGAGTTGTGGACATCAGTTGAATCACTGCTGATGATGAAAGGAAGTAAAAATTTGAGATTGAGGTGGCAAGAATTCAGGCATATAAAATAATAGAATAATGAAACTCTACCTAATATTGAGTAGACTAATCCTTTTAGCACTAGACAGATGAATAATTATGCAATTTTATCTATATAAAAGATATTTTTTTTCAATAAAACCTATAAGATGCACTCTATACATATTTTAAATCCTAAAAACCATTTAAATCATAAAATATATTTGTAAATAGCATTTCATCTCTAATATAAATCTTGTGCTCTTTGGAAATCAAATAATCATAAATAACAATTTTTCATACTTAAAGTCTAAATCTGTCTCTGTACAAAATAACTATGAAAACCATAATCATATAAACACAAAATACGAGATGGTGACAAAATGCAAAACTATATAATGGTTCAGGACCCTGTCCATTATGACCGTTGGAGTACTTTACAAAAGACTAACTCTTTACGGCAACGTGAAGCTCACCAACGCTGGGAAACTAATGCTACTGGGGAGTAGGAGGTGGCGAATCCAAGCTAGAACCTGTATCTGTGAGGAAAAAAGGGAAGATGGATGAGTTTTATCATAAAACTTATTGAGTGAATTCTTACTTGTAACCCCCTTCATGGAACAACAACAACAAGATGCATGAAATCATAATAATAACTATAATAATGATAATGACAATAATAACAACACAAGTTCCAAAGCATTTTTCATATATATATATATATTGAATCAACCATAAATTTTGTTTGTATCATAAGTACCAATACTCTGAACATGATAATTATATACGTAATTACAATACTTGTTTTTAACAACTAAAATGCAGTGCTCAGTCCCTAACTAGCGAACATCAACTGTGGGGACCTAACCATGTCCCTTTTCTGGTTTCTAAAAGCCTGCCTCCATGGCTATTTAAAAGGGTTGCCTCCATGGCCACTTGGTACATTACCTCCTTGCCAATTAGATGTATTAACATTAACTACTTTCTAACATGAATTGTAACTCTATTTAATAACCTTCATCATACATAACTCAACTAAAGATAAATACAATCAACAGTACTAAAATTTCACATTTGCTTAGTTTCATGAAAACTCTTAGAACTATCAATATTCTACGAGCTCTGGGTTCACATAAGTTTGATCGTCGAACCTTAGCATAACAATGGCCATGAAATCATGTCCAAGGGATCACCCATTTGCAGACATTATGATTTCCAAGGACTACAGAGTATGTAGCCATCAATTACTAAGAATCATAGGAAGCTCCGTACTCTAGAACCTTTTTGACTGAATTTTCTAAATGGTGTCTCAAGCTAGTATATATATATATATATATATATATATATATATATATATATATATATATATATATATATATATATTATAAACTAGGTAATTCTAAAATAATACTTTCATCTCTAATTTCATGACTAATAATCATCATGCATAAAATGTACTTATATTAATTGAAAATCATCAACTAACTGTCTATTTCTTTATAACACTGTTCTAGGCTCTTCTCTAGATTTGAAACTCTATCGATAACTACTCTACTCTTGAAATCATAAAATATGATACCTGGTGTATACGTGGCAGTGGATAAGTTCTGTATTGCCCGAGGGTCCCCTGAGACCCACCCATGCTGTCAGGAAAGCCCTGGAAGGATGGGGAGTCTTAGAATGTAGGTTAGGTGCTATTGCTGAAGAACAGACTCACTGCAACGAGTTATTCTCGCTGCAACAGGTCAGGAGACCCGTTGCAGTAAGGTTTGTTCGTTGCAGCGAGCTTTTTTGCTGCAGCGAATAGGGCCGATAACAGCACGGTGCAAAATAATGCAGTTTCGTTTAATAAGCATCCCAATCCTTTATAAACATCCTACGTTGGGAACACATTCCTCTCCTTTCCACTCAATCTAACTCCAATTTTTCTTCCGTCCAAGAGATCAAAGGTAAGATTTATGGGTTTTTGTTGTCTCTTTCCTCCCCACCTTGTAATCTAGAGTTTGGGTTTGTTGTTTGTCTCCATTGTTGTTAAGTGGGGGTGCTCCCCTAATGTTGATAAAATTATGTTTGAGTAATCTAGAGGTCTAGAGTTTTATGGCTTTAATGGCAGACGTTGGTGCCATTCCTCTTCTCCGGAGCTCCGTTGGTGTTGACGCCATCACTCCCTCCCCTCTAGGTGAGTGGGTTTGGAACCTATGACCCTTATGTTGGTCATGAGAGTTAATTTCTTCAACTAGTATTAATTGCATGATTTTAGAAAATATTTCTAGAGATTAGAGACTCTGATTGAATTGTTATAATTATCGAAATGATGATTTCTAACTAGAGCATGGAATATTTGTTTCAATACAAACTCATGGGACCATTATTGTTAAATGATTTTATCAAAAGAACTAGAGTATAATCATAATTTGATTAAAGGTTCCATGAAATTACCATGATAATTTTTTGAGTGAATCAATTATGAATTATAGCGTTTGTGCTTAGAGAATTATTATAACAGAGATTTAGAGAGAATAATGTGCTTATTGAATTAGAGACTTAACGGTAGCTATAGAGAAACAGACTGTGAGTTAACGACAATTATTCCGTTAACCTTGGTATACTAAGTCGCCCTAGGGCCAGAGAAATCAGAAACGGGACCTAGTTAGGCGCCCCAGAGATTAGAGACTTTGTTATGCTATGGTTGACATGCATAACCAAAGATTTTGGTATGTCTTATGAATTGGACATAACCAGAGATTCTTTTTTCTTTATTAGAGTACTGTGGTTTTATAATTTCTAAAGAATATCGGTTTTAGAGCTATTTTGTTTATTCTTATGATTTAGAGCTATTTTGTTTATTCTTATGAATATCATTTCAGAGTTATTGCATTAACCAATTGGATGATTATATAAATATGATTATTTATTTTCTTTGGTTGTCCCATGAGAGAGTTATGGGTGAGGACCTACTCACTGAGTTTTAGATGAAACTTACCACTCTCCCTTCCTCCATTACAGGTACAATAAATGCTGTAGGTTCTTCTCTTCTACCTCCTTTCATGTGGTAGAGATATGTTAGTTGGTGAGCTTCACTTTGGAGTGAAGCACTCTTTTGCTTTTTGATTAGAGATAAAGTGCTCCAATATACATGACGGGTAGGGTCTCGGACCATAGAGATGGATTGCATTGTTTTATCACTATTATTTTGTATTTACATGATTATAGATTTCATGTATATTTTGTATAGAGAGTAACTCATATTTTGAATTTCAGAGATATGTTTAAAGTTTGGAAATGAAATTGAAATGATTCATTTTCAAACTTCAGAGAATTATGCTAGAGTTGATTATATATTGATTATGATTATGCTTTCATGGAACCAATGGTTTATTAGAGATGAAATGATGTTTTATAAACATATTTATATTAAAATATGTATATAGAAAAACTCAGAGGTCACAAGGCTTGCGTGGGAATGATGATTTCTCACATGCTGGTTACGTGCCCAAGTCGGGTCGTGACATAAAACCTTCGAATGTATATATATATATATAAAATCATAATCATACTTTAGCTCCTTAATAAAATCATTTTAGCAACAACGGTCCCATGGTTTCTGAAAATATAGTTTCACACTCTTTGAAAACCACAATTCCATCAACTTGACAAAATCATTAATAATCTCTAATCCTTTCTAAAATAGCCTCAAATCATACATTTCATAATATTTGAAAACCATGATTTCATAAACTTGACATAGTTAATATTTATCTAAAATCTCTTTGAAATATGCTCTAACATTATACATTTTGTCACATTTTGATGAAAAGAATTCCAATGACCAAAATAAAGGTCATAGGACTGAATCTACTTACCTAGAGGGGGAGAAGGAGTGGCATCAATGCCAATGTCTACCATAACCACCACAAAGTTCTAGATTAATCTCTAATACTCCCTAGATAGCTCTAATTTAAATCTAACAATATTGGGGGAGCACTCCTACTTGATAACAATGAGAGAAACAACAAAGCCGAAACCCATGAAACATGAAAAAGAGAAGAAGGAGATGACAAAACCCATAAAAACTCTTACTTTGATTCTTGGAAGATGAAGATTGAGAGGGATTAAGAGAGAAAGGGTTAGAGAAGGTTTGGGGAATTAAGGGTTTCTATTTGGGGAAGAAAATCCCGAGCATAAGGTGTTTTAAAAGGTTGGGGGGCTCATTTTCTAAAACTGCATTGTTTTGGTACTATGTTGTCATTGAGATGCTCACTATAATGAGTAAACCTCGCTGCAGTGAACATAGCTCACTATAGTGAGCCTTCTCGCCCACCTGCTCACTGCAGTGAGCTGGCTGTGGCAATAGCTCCAGCTCTACCCCTCCTTAGTCCTTCACACATTCGGGACCTTCTTGGCAACATGGGTGAGTCCCGAGGGACCCTAGAGCCATATAGAACTTGTCTACTGACACTTATACATAGGGTTTTATAGTATCAGAATAGTTAAGAAGAGGGTTGAATTAAGTGTTCCTTTAAAAGTTTTCCTACACACTTAACATACAAGTCAAAATGTTTAGCCAAATATCTTTTGTTATTTCAGGAGATTTTCTGAAGATTGCAAAAATAAGGCTTACTGATTAAAGTAAACTAAAACTGAAATGAATGATGATATATAAAACTTGAATAAAAAACTGTTTTCTTATTGAGTTAAGATGAGAATGTCCACAAAACACATTTTAACAAAGCATTTTAAAACCTTAGTAAAACTTGTGTTTTGTACCTAGATATGGTTGAAAAATAAAAACTTTGATGCAAACCTTTTTATATGAAACTGTTCAGTCAAAACATTATACTTCAAATTCTTTAAAAACAAATGTTCAGTGATATTTTAGAAGTATAATATTCAGAGGAAAGGGTAAAAGAGCTAAAAACAAGTATTTTTATATTGGTTCGGTTCTCAAACTTAGAACCTACATCCAATCTTTACCCTCTAAGTGAGTAATTTCACTATAAACTTGTATAAACAGTACCAACACTAAGTATTCTTTACCAAGCTTCTCTAAGCTTAATCCAAGCTAAGTGGTCATTTTAATGAGCTTCTCCAAGCTCAACCTAAGTAGTATTTTCAGTAAACCTCTCCAAGCTCAACCAATTAGCTTTTCTTTTACAAGACAAACAATAGAAAAAAGTGTGTAAATTAGGGTGGAGAAATTACGGCGGGTCTCGAAATCCGCCACAATTTTAGTAAATTATGGCGGTTCTGTAAAACCGCCACAAATCTTGGTAAATTACGATGGTTATGTTAATTATGGCGGTTAGAACTGCCGTTATTTTTTATTAAAGTAGAGGGGAAAAAGAGGGTTTCCACTTTATAATATTTTAGCTAATTACAAACTGATATTTTAACTTTTAAATATTCTAATTAGATGCTTAAATTACACTAATCCTCTAAATTGGTCATTTTATTTAATTTTAGGTTTAGCTAGTTAGGTGATATGATAAAATATCTAATGATATAAATGTCACAATTCCTTTTAATTTCTAAATATTTTCTTTATTTATATTATTTAATATTTTTAAAAGGTACATATCAATAAAAAAATTAAAAACCATTAACTAACATTTTGCCATTTGCTACTCAGAAAATTAGGATGAGAATCTCAAATTATATGTCAACTCTTCTAAGAAAATGTGTTATCTCTTGATTTTTCAATCTTGTTGTAAAGACAATGAGCTATGGTATATAGAGCACATTTTGTGCCCTTTTTCTGTTTCAATAGAATTTGAAAATTTTTTTTTTACTACAATTATAGTTGTATTCCCTTAAAAATAGAAATAAAATCTGAATAGTGGATACAACTCAAGCATTTTTTTATTGAGCATATATATATACACACACATATTAACTTTTAAAATTTTAAAAAGGACTAATTTTATAGAATATATAAGTCAAAGAATTTAATTAAAAATTTAAAAAATAGAAAGAAGAAAAGGAAATTTTTTCTTAAGAAAATAAATTTATTAATCTAAGAAAAGAGAATTATTTTGTTATTAAACCTAAGATAATAATGAGATTTCAAAATCCTAAATTTATATTCGGGACAAAAAGTAAGAAAAAAATAAAAACTTTTCACTAGAGAAAAATCCTTGTTAACACACTGATCCATTCTCGGAGAAAATGATCTATTTCACTTGGACGCCACTATTTGCTCATCTTCGCACCACTTAGAAAGGAGTTTCACTGAAAACCCGCGACACTCACTCCATTGAGCAAAGCTCCTTCACTCACTAAAAAGTTGAAGACTCCCATTCCCACTGAGCAAAGCTCCCTAACCCTCTTCGAAGCTTCCCCGCACCACTTAGAGAGAAGCTTCCCCGCGACACTCCCCATTTGAGTCCCACACCTCTGCGCAAACCCTCTTCGAAGAAGTCTCTAGAGTTTTCTTTCCCGCGGCACTCCCCATCTGAGTCCTTCCAGAGTTTTCTTTCCCCCTGCTCAAACCCTCTTTGCAGAAGTCTCCAGCTTGAAGGAGACTGCCTCGTCGGCCAAGGGGTGGCAACGGTGGTTGAGAACCTAAACCCAAGATTTTCACCGCTTTGTGCCCAGTCGTAAACCACTGCCAACAGCCATCATTCTTAGATTTTCAAGCCATAAACCATCGCGTACCATCTCCGACTGCCGTGCGCCGCCGCTTCTCGTCCTCACCCGCTGCCAAACCGAAGAAGCCCCCAAAGCTCCTTAGCTTCGCCAACGATGAAGGCGACGACATCACCACTCCCTGACGGCGTCCTTGCTCAACTCGACGGAGCCCATCATCTACGTTGTGGTAATTGTCCTTGCTCAACCTGACGGAGCCCCTCATCCTTGCTTAACCCGACGAAGCTTTCAGATCTGGTACCAAAAGCAAAGCCTCCACCGCTTAAACATCCTATGTAAGTATTCCTTTTAGGCAGTCAAAAAAGTTATATCTATGGTATCTATTGTATCTCAATGTTCAATTATTTATCTTATTTCTTATGCTAATATTGTCCTTAGTGGTATTGATCCTGAAAATTTTATTTGTATAGGTTTATATATTACCTATCTTGATCATCCTGGTTACAGCCAATGGGTTGAAATTGTGATCAGTGCTATTCCTTGGTTGGAATCAGATTCTTTGGTTGGAATTAGATAAGGTACTTAAATGTGAACTGATGAGTAAGTTTCAAGGTTCTTTGACTTTTAATGTGGACTGGCAAATCATTTATTTCCGAAAATATGATTGCACAATTAGAATTCTTGCTTAAAATAACAATTTAATTTTCCTTATAGAAGGTGTATGTTACTTTAGTATATAGCCATACTTTGATTTGTCTCATGATAAAAGTATTAGGTTTTTCTAATGATGGGAATTCATTGGATAACTAAATTCCAACTACAGGAATTAGTACCCTCGGGTTTGAAGGCAAATGCTCCAAAAGTCATTAATAGCTACAACAACATCAGAAGGACTCAGATTCTTTGTTCATTGTGGCGTTTGTTGTCTCTCACAGTAGAGATAAAGATAGGAATAATAAAAATAGTAAAAATAGAGGAATAAAAATAGTCTCTATATCATTTGTTTTGGCAAATAGATTAGAGCTTTGATCTGAGTATTGCTTTTGTTTTATTCGAATTTATTTTTTAGTTTAGTGTCTTGCCTGCTGATAGTATATATTGATAAGCACTATGCCAATTTATGGCAAGAATTTATGGTTGCCACCTGCTACACTTGAAAAACACATCAGCTTCAGCCATTTCTGGGTCCAATGTGTTAGACTTCTGTTTGTATGTAATATTTCTGTGCAGTCCATGTGTGATAAATATTCTGTGGCACATGAGCTAGAGATACTATATCACCATTTAGTAGTACATAGTATGCATGAATCATTACAACAAGCATCATTTTCATTTTCAGAAAGAATGCTAGATTGTTAGCTTTGACCTGTGTGGGTAGCCAAAGGGTTATTCAAATATCATCTGGATTCATGATCTTTTTATTCTTTAAATTACATACAAATTCTCTGTTGGTTTGTTTGAGAAGCTTTAGCTGAACAACCCTTTTGAATTGGGGGTTTGATATGAAATTGGTGAACTTTGATTTGATTTTTGAATAGCGGAAATAAATCCATTTGCTTTTGTGCCTTTTTGCTTTATTTTATTTTGTTAAATTGGTCTCTTCTACTTTTGTTCATTTTCATTCCTGTTTGGAATATTGTCATTGGTACAATCACATTATGCACACAATCAATATCTATAATCATTTATTCTTTCCCATTGTAGGCATTTAAACATACTCAAATTGGTACAAAAAGCTTGTTCAAGTGTGCTAGCATCTTTTGTGAACCTATCCCCTTAACTTAGGTACATTTTGGCTATTTACGTTTTTTGAGCTTATGGATTAACTGATTGTTTTTTATTTAAAATTACGGTTATTTTAAACTTGTGCTGTCTTTTGTTATTTGAAAGATATTTTTTATGCCTATTTTCTTTGTTTAGGCTTTTGAATTGCTATTGCTTACTTTTGCACCAATCATGCTCGATAAATCTTGGATTGACAAACCTCGAAACACACTTGAATATGCAAATAGGTTGAAGAAGTTTTTAGATTTTGCATTTCAGCATCAATCTATTAGGGGTCATTTTTGGGGTCATGAAATTAAGTGTCCTTGTCTGAAGTGTGGCTTTAGTAAGTGGCAAACAAGAAAAATAGTTGAAGAACTGCGGAGATAGAGAAAATAGTGAATAAGGATTTTATTGATTGGTTTCCTCAAAAGGTTGGTGAAAAATGTGATGATATTTTATTGAAAAATGTTCACAAGATTTTATTATGGCTGATATTTGTATTGTTTTAGATTATGAACCCAGACATTGTGAACACAATGTCAGATGATTTGAAGTATCTAGCAAATGGTCCAACACAACTTGCTAGAAGGGTTTCTGCATTTAATATTAATGGGTTCAAATTTCGTACTACTACTTAAGATCATCGGTTAAAAACCCAAAATAATGGAGTTTTTCTAACTTCTTCTACATCCTGTGTTGCTAGTAGTGTTGATGGAAATGTAAGACAAGCAGATTTGGCTTATTATGGCCAATTTGAAGACATCATTGAGCTAAACTACTATGCTCAGTTTCGAGTTATACTATTTAAATGTAGATGGGCCGACACCACTAGGGATAGGGGGTATAGAAAGGATGCATGGGGTTTTACTTCTATTAATTTTTCACAACTAATCCACACTGGTGATTGTGAAGACCATGATCTATACATTGAAGCTTCCCAAGCTCAAATGGTATTTTATGTGAATGATGAGGTGAATAAAGAATGGAGTGTTGTTGTGCCTTTGAGTCTAAGGGACTTCTATGATATGGGAGAAGGGACAGATAATGAAGTTTATGAGATTGAGCCATATTCAAAGCAAGACCTAGATAAATTGTTTGAAGGTGTTAATGATCTACCATTGTTGAGAGAAGATGCAGAAGATGATATATTGAGTGAGTCGAATGTTGGGGATGAGGTTGGGGAAAATGAACATATGTCAGAATAGTTAGTATCATCAACATAGGTGCTTACTTTTTCATTTCAACTTTTGAAGATTTAAGTATGAATGTTGAATATTTGTTTTGTTTGTTTAAAATGATATGATTTTTCTGTTGAAATCCCTCTGTATGGCGCCCTTGGATGAATTAAATTATATTTTAGATTTATATAAATGTTTCTAATATACACTTTAAATTTTTTTTATGGAATCAATATGTTTTGGTGTGAAAGTGAAAGATGGCAGAGGAGTACGAAGAGGGTCGACACCAAAAAATGGAGGAGAATAGGAAGAGACTGGAGGCTCTTAATCTCCCTTTGCTTTCTCAAGCCCTTCATAACTCTTCCTCTTCCAAAATCACCTCACCACTGGTATCTTTCTCCCCCCTTTCTCTCCTTTTAATCATTTTTTTCATTCCCCTTCCTCACTCACTCCTATGTTTGCATTTTAGCTTAAGCGAATGAAATGTTCCACCATGGATGAGCAGGTGGTTGATGTGAGGAGGTCCAATCATGTTGCCAACATGTCCCCTCTTGTCTACGATGAAGTGAGCTATTTTCTTTATCATTCCTCTCTTCTTTTTATCATTTAATAGAAACACTCATTATAGGCCACAAAATTTTACAACAGCCACAAACATCAGATGCTTGTCCTTCAGCATCTACTGCTCCAATGAATTCACAATCATCTAATCCAACTAGTTCACAGCATGCACATGGGGAGGGTTCATCTAGAGTTACACGTCATCCTAGACGTAAATCTAGCCATTATTGGTGGGTGGATGTCATAGGTATGTACATATGTAAATTGACATAAGTTTTTATTCTTTATTATATAATTTGGCTAATTAACCCAATTAATATTTGTTCTAGATGAAAATGAGGTAATTACAAAGCGTCAGATGACGATCCAAGATATGAATAACATTGGCGATAACCTACACATAATAGTGGACTTTGATGAATTTGGTTCGCCAATAGGAGAAGCAGCTGGGCTTCTTGCTGGATTCTGTGGGCAGATGGCTAAGGATTGCTTTCTTTTTCCCATCAGTTTCGAAAGCAGGTCAAAAATGCCAGGAAGTTTTTTTCAGAACCGGTAGAATACTTTCTTTATCATAAGACAATTTATAGTCTCTAATTTATTTCCTTTTTAGATGTTACATGAGTAAAGCATAATAAACTATCATTCTTTTTTTTAATATATATATGAAGGCTAACTTTTTCTTCAAGGCGAGTGATAAGAAAGTAAAGCATTATCTAACACAATCTATCAGTAAAAAGAGGAAGGAACATAGACTGAAATTATGGAATAAGTTTTATGATCCAAGATTGAGTAGAAATGAGAACATCATAAATGTGCCAGAAGGTATCAATGAGGAATAATGGGCTTTATTTGTAGATTACCGCTTGAAGCCTTCCACTAAGGTACTTGCTTTATTATTAATTGTAAATTAATTGTTATTAAATTGTTGAACCTTATATACTTTCATTTGTAGGAGCTTTGCAAGAGAAATCAAGTGGTTCGCAGTAAACAAACCATTCCACATACTACTGGTGTGAAAAGTTTGGTACGGAGAAGAGCTGAATTGGTACTTAAATGATTTTATCCTCAAGTTATAATTTGCATATTGTGTACATTATTGAATCATTAATTTTTACCTTAGGTTAAAAATTACTAGATGGATGAGATTGGAAGAGAGGTTGGTCGTGGTGAACTATGGAAGTTGACCCACAAAAAAAAGGATGAAAACTACATAAATGAGGAAGCAAGAGAGATAGCAGTAAATATAATTATTTTTCTCTTATTCTCTTAGTAGTTGGTTTGCACAAATAGTTTAATGACATGAATTACTAGCTGATCCTTTGAAGAAATGATAGTGTTTATGACTATTTTATAGCTGATCCTTTGGTTCTTGCCTTAAAGTGTATGGAGTGCCTGAATTTCCAAGCCATTATTCTCCCTTTTATTTTAATTTTTATAGAAACTCATTCTTTGTTGTATATAAACTCACCGGTGACTGTTAGCTGAACCTTGGCTTGATTGTCTATGGTTTTTTTTGTGTGCATTATATCCCCCAGGTCCCAACCAATACTTATCCCAAACAATTATCTATAGTTGAAAATTGAAATTGTCTAGGAAAATTTTGGATGTTAATTTCTGTACCTCGGCCAATGTATCAATTCAGTCCTAGTTTATTACCTTTGAGTTGTGTAATAAGTGTAGTGATGATCCATGTCATATAAGCACATAGCTATTGTTGTAAGGAAACCTTTGTGTACGTGTGGTTTTGATGTTTTAGGTTAAGAAATATATATTATTGTATATTTATACATCAGGTAACTGTATTTCTTAAATTAATCTCATATTTTAATACATTGAGCATCATTTATCTCTATTTATTAGCTACATCTTTAATTTTCTATGCAAGCATGCTATTAGAAAAGGCCTTGAGATAAAATAGCATCAGCAAAACTGTCTTCAATCCATTATCTAGTTTTATGCACCTTAACTGCTATACATGTTGTTCAACGTTTTGGCTGGGAAAGTACATAGCAAAACCATGTTTGGCTCCAAACAATTAGATTATCCTAAGAAGCTTTTAAGCAGTCATTGAACCAATCCATGTCATATATAACCGTTTCATGTTGGATTGATTTTTTGAGTACCAAAAAAAAATCATTGTTTTAGTATTAATTAGAATGAATCGAATGTATATTTCAGATGAAGAGAAACAAACTTCATGCTCTAGTTTCTATAGCAAAACTATATGCTGATCCAAAATTCCAAATGCTCTAGTTTCTACATTTATTAGTGTAACACAAACCCCTGTTTAGTAATGTGCTTTTCTTTCTTTCATCACTTTGCATTCCCACGTCACTTAAATTTTGGATCCACACGAGAGAATTAACCTTAAGATTTTTTTGGTAACGAACCTTAAGATTAAACCTTCAATTCAATCCTCTAAAGAAATATAAATGGAGATAGCTATGTAACATTTCTATTAAAACAACTAGTAGATACGTATCACATTTAATGTTACTTTATACTTACGTTGCAACATAAAAACGTGTGATGCATTAATGATTATTTTTGCTGATTGCCTGATTTCGAATTTCACATTAACGATTGCTTGCGAAGTTATCTTTAGCGGCATTATTGTTTATTTAGCTGCATTATGTGAAAGATGCCAAACAAATATGCAAAGTTTGAAATTATTGTTGAGAGCTTTTCGAATGTTTTGGGGCTTGCTTTTTGTCCTGATCATAATATACTGTGAGACGGCCCATCCACTTAGTTATGCCTAAAGGATTTTATCTGCTTTTTGTCTTACATGACCTATGATTTTGTGTATATGCCTGAAGGATATTTTAGTTATACCTTCTGTGAATCTGATGCTGATTTTGTGCTATTCTTCATTTTCTGTTAATCATGTAGGAGAAAATTGATGATCATATGAGTCAAGACTTGGAAAATAGGTGTGAGATTTCTCCAACTGATGCAGTTGGAGGTGTTTTTGGAAAACAACATCCCGGCCGAGTTTGAGGATTAGGCATGAGAGTGCTTCCTACTGTGGCCTTCAAACGTACCACAACTTGTCTTGGCAGAATGACTATGGGTTCAAGTGGTGCTAGTACATCCTCTCAACCCTCTCAAGCAGTATAGCATAAGTTGGATACAATGGAATCACAAATTCAAGCATTATGTGCCTATATAGCTATGAAGGAAGGAGGACAAATGCCACATGAGTTAGCAACATTACTCCCTGATCATACTTCATAGGTATATAAACTATTGTAGTATTTTATATGATTCATGCTTTTTTTGTTGTCAATTTACATGTACTTTATCCTTGCAAAATTTGTTTCTTTAAAATTTTTCATTTATTAATTTAGCCCTATATTAGTTTATGTATCTTTCTTACAGGCACCTGATAGGGGAAGTGGGCCTGAGTCACCCAATGATATGAGAAGATCATCAAATGAAAGCAATAATAATCCAGCAACTAATGACTCAAGTCCACATACATGATCTTTTTATTAATTTCCGTTGTGACTGGTGTATTACTTAGAATTGCTTTGTTTTGGTGTAGGACTTGGAATTGCTTTCTTTTGGTATAGTATTTGCACTTGCTTTCTTTTAGTGTAGTACTTAGAATTACTTTCTTTTGGTGTACTACTAGGAGTTATTTTCCTTTTAGACTTTAAGTATTTATGTCTCAACTATAGTATTCATTTTATACTCAAGTAATGCATCTTTCTATTAGATATCATTATTATCATGCTTATAACATACGTATTTTTATTTTTATGTCATATTTAAAATTACAAAAATAATAGCTAACAGGATATCAAATTGGATTGAAAATTTGATATAAATTTGACAAAAATTTTAACTTATCGCGGTACTAATATTTAAATTGAAACTGCCAATGTTTTGAGAAAAATGGCCCTTGACAACTATTGCAATTTATTAAGATCACTGGTAAAGACAAAAATAGTGGTTAAACTAGTCATAATTCACATCGCAAAAAAGAGGCAGTTGAAAACTGCCGCAATTCACCAAGAAGTGTCGAAATTTATAGGGAGAAAAATAGCGGTTGAAAACCGCCTCAATTCACTAAGAGGGTGTGGTATAGTCAAAGTGAAACGGCAGTTCAAACCACCATAATTCACGTGAAAAAAGTGGCGGTTCAAACTCGCCGCATTTTACTAGGTATAATGGGGCTGCTGTGAAAGGAACGATTGTTAGTTATGGCGGTTCACAACCGCCGTTATTCTCTAGAAAATGTGGCGATTCGAAACCGCCCTAATTTACTAAGTACAGTGCTGGTTCAACTGCCGTAATTTCGTATGAGATTACCTATGGTTGTTAGCGTTCATTGCAGTGGCTTTTCCTTAACCGTCGTAATTTATCGAATGACATTGGTAATTACAGCGGCCAAAGGAACCGCCGCTCTTGAAAATAGCGACGGTTAAAACCACCCTAATTCCCTCAAAAAACTGCCACAATTTACTAGTTTTTTTTGTAGTGAAAGCCTTACAATTACAGTGTTTTTCTCTTAAAAGAAAATTATAACACTCAATACAATAGTTTTGAACACTTAGAACAATAAGATTGTAACTATTACAAACTGAGTGAAGAGGAAAATTGCTTCAGTAAGGATTTTGAATTTGACAAATGTATAACTTTCGGTTTCTCTTTCTTTGCTCCTTTTTTGAATGCTGCAAGATCACCTTTTATAGGAGGGTAAGAATTTTTTTTTTTGACCGTTTGATGCTTGGAAGGATGAAAATTAGCTCATCTGATGAAGTCTTTCCTTTGTGATGAAAGAGACCATTTTATCCTTTTCTTTTTTGTGTTATGCAGTCCAAAACATCAGAGCAAAAGGAAATATACGTTGAGCACTTGGAAAGGGTTCTTCGCCCATTTGCTTTTGAACCTTTTTGATAAGACAACAACACACATGGTTTGTTTACTTCAACAAGCAATCCTTTGTGTAGGTCAATGTTTGCCATTTTTAGTAACAATTTTTCAACTCTTGGCTTTTTGTTCTACTTCTAACATAAATCTACTAATGTGCCAGCCTAGTGTATGTGTTGGTTTGTTCAAAAGTAAAACCATTAACACAAGTCAATCTTCTAAATAATAAGGCTGAAACACTCAATACACAATTCAATCTTCTAGTACCTCTTCCCACAATCTAACATGTTGGGCAACATAGACAAGCTCTGCTCTCAACAAACATTTCCTTAATCAATTTCACCAGACAAACTGTAACATCCTTAGGAAGATGGATAGCCAAATTGGGAGTAAGGACTGGATGTACAATGACTGCTTTCATCGTGATAGACACCCTTACTCTGCATACGATCCTACTTGGGAAAGAATGGATTCATAGCGTGAGGTATGTTCTTTTAACTCTCCATCATGAGCTTTAGCTAGGATTGAGGTAGTGATAGACACCCTAACTCCTTATACTATCCCATTCATTATTTAGTTTTACTAAATTATGCTTCTATTTTAATCAAATAAAACTAATGTATACAATGATTATAATACAATATCTAGTTCTAAATTTTATTACCATAACATGATAAACACATTTATACCATAGAATATGAGCACAACCCTCTATCTAATTCGACTTTTTTCCCCTCATATTACCTAAAGGAAATAATCAAATAAAATTAATACATAATTATCTTTATAACGATATCAAAATTTATTATTGTTAATTTAATTAAAAATAAATTTAATTATTAAAATATGTAATATTAATTTCATTAATTTATTTACAAGTATTTTACATTAATTTATTTAATGTAATAATTAATATTTTATATATTGAATTATTTTCTTTAAAACTTTCTTCAGGTAATAATTACCTAAACATTTTAGAAAAATAAAAAATAATTAATAATGAGTAATTAAAAAGATAAATACTGAATTAAACTATACAATACATATGTTATTATTTAATTTTAATGTCCAATGTTTATATAATTTAAAAAGTATTAAATAAACATATTATATTAATATATATTTTTTGCAATCACTTACTTTTAATGGCTTAAAGACACATATATACTTTCCTTCTCTATTTTTTTAATTTTTGTTTTGAAATTTATTTTAGAAAAGTAAATTATATATATGTTATCTAACAGAAAATAAATAGTATAGCCTTTCTATTATTCATGTATAAAAAAATTAACCGTTTTAAACTCTTTTTGATGCAAAAAAGTAATTGATTTAACGTATAAAATTACCTCAATTTTTTGTAAAATGAATAAGTAAAACCTATAATAAAAATTAATTTCCAATCCAATAAAAATAAACTATGGTATCATTTTGTTTATTTACTGGTTTTGTATTTATATTAATATTGGATGTTACAAAATATATAAGTTATTATATACCACAATTTATTATCATGTCTTTGTTATTACTCATTTTTATTTATTTTTTTCTTAAAAATATTCAACATTATATTATTTAGATATTTTTGTATACAAAATTTAAAGCAATTTAATATTTTGATTAAATAATTATAATAAATAAATTAGTAATACTTATAATATCTAGTAATTACGTGAACATTAATAATAATATAAATAATAAATATTTTTATGTAGTTAAATTAATTTTTAATTAAATTTATAATAATAAATTTGATAATATTATGAATTATCTATGTTAGGTATGCTTTTGGTTAAAATAGAATAGGGATAATTTGATAAAACTAAATATAAATTAATACAAGTAGCAGTGGTAATAGTCATATAGGAGTGATAATAGCTGTTTCCTACTACATTTGTTTGAAGTTAAAAGCAACTATCTACTACTCCTTAAAACAACTAGGAATATATTTATTTTGTGGTTCTACTTTTATAGGAGTACAAATAAACAAGTAAAATAACTTTTAAAAATACTTAGTTATAAAAATAAATATTTTATCTCATAATAAGAACCATTCAAAAGGATTCACTTTCTAAAAAAATTAAATAAAAAATAATAAGTTCTTACTATATTTAATTTTTAATTATTATTTTAATTTTTAAAAAATAATTTTATTAAAAGTAATTATGACATAAAAATAAAAAGAAATCGTGCAACACACATGGACATTATCTCTAGTATAAATTATAATTTTCGTAACATCTAACAATTATTTAGATATTTTAAATCAAAATAATTATTAATTACACTAATTAAAAGGAGGTAAGATTTCTTTTGTATCTAGAATATGTTTTTGAATTTGGAAATTTAAAAAGAAGAGCTGAGACGACATATAATGTTCGTGAGCATAAGAATATCAAGGCTTTTTTACCGAAATAAAACAAAAAAAGATTAAATACGAAAGTCTCCTATTTTGAACTTTATGTACGAATATACATCATTTTTGGTTGTTAGACGAATCAGTTACGTATCAAGTGATTTCACAAATGCAAAATTCAAGGGAAGCGGCCAATAGCCAATCGATTTCTTTAGAAATCTTGCCCATAGAAATCGGTCAACATTTGGTTGATTTCACTGATCCACGATCGGACGGCTGAGGAGAAGGGTTGGTGAATCGTGTGGATGGGAAGCTAGTTCTCCACGGTCCGCTGCATGCAGGACATTCCTCCACGTGTCATACATGTAGCGGACCATAGAGAACCAGCTCCCCAGCCGCACGATCCACTAACCCCTCTCCCCAGCCGTCCGATCCACCAACCCCTCTACCCAGCCGTCTGATCACGTAATGGTTGTGGTATATATGTTGCATACTAGAGGCATGGTGAACTTCACCGACACCATAACTTCTTCACCTAAGACAAATAAAAGACAAGATCAGTTAGAGTGGAAAGGAAGGAAAAAAAAAAAAGAGTGGTGTGGTAGTGGCAATGTAAGTGAAAAAATATATCAAGTAGTTAGAGATGGCAGAAAATGATTTAAGACGGTATGATAATTTTGGACATATTGCAGTAAATATTCATGTAGAGGTTAGTTTTTATTTAATTTATTAAGTTAGTATATTTATTTAGTTATGTTTCTATTTTTTAGTACCATTTACTAATTGTTTAAATAAGTTTAGTGTATTGTAAATCTAGTTTAGTTGTATAAGTTAATTTAGTGGATTTGAAACTTATTTTACTGATATTTTAAATTTATTTTGATGATATTTTAAATTTAGTTTGGTGCATTTTAAACTTATTTTAGTTGTTTAATTTAATAAAAATAGTGGCTATTGTAGTTAGATTACACTATAAACATGTTTAGTGAATAATATATTGTAACTAGATTTATAAATATGTGTAGGAAACAATATGTTTTAATTAGTTTAGTTAAATATGTTTGCTAAGAAAATATTTTGGAAAAGGAAATCTATTTTTTGATTATTAGAAAACATGTGTATTTTTAATTAGCTTATTTAGTTGTTTTAGGGAAATATATGCACATTAAACATTATATAGTTGTATAATGTAACTAGTTTAGTAAATATTTTTGTTAGGTGATACTAAAATCATGTTTAATAAATAATATATTTTATTTAGGTTGATGAACATATTTAGGAAAAAATATATGTTAATGGCTTTAGTGAAATATTTTATCTAAGTTAATTATTTTAGTGAGATTAGTGCACTTGAAGATATGTTAGTTGTAAAATTTAGTTAGATTACACAATAAATATGTGTCGTAAATAATGTCATTTAATTAGAATGATGAATAGGTTTAGGAAATAATATATTTTAATTAGTTTATTATGTTAGGTAAGTAAATATAAAGAAAAGTTAAACCTACTTATTCAAAGTAAATTGTTATTAGATTACAAATTCTATATTACTAATTAGATTAGTTAATTGATTAATGGAGAATAGTGCACCTTAAAATTGTCGTATATTTTATTTAGAATAGTAAGTTTGTTTTGTTAATTAGATTTGTTATTTAGTTATTTTGGTTAGATTAGTTCGCATTTAATTCAATTGGTACAATTGTAATATATTTAATATGAGTAATTTTTTATTTTATGCTTCAGCCTACTCGTGTATTGCATGGGAGACGAGACCATATGAAAAGGGTAGATCTCCACATGAGGCCATACTTAGAGCAAGCCGGTTTTTGGCATGCTGCACAAATAAAATTTTTTGAGTATGACAATTCTCTACCGTCTATATTTGTGGAGCGGTAGCAGTCCGAGATTCACACCTTCCACCTGCCCTATGGAGAATGCACCATAACACTCGAGGATGTTGTATTTCTGTTGGGGCTATGAGTGGATGGTGCTCCTGTTAGTGGCTGCACAGGAGCATGGGACAAATTCTGTGGCCAGAATATTTGGGAGATGTGCCACGAATTGCTTGGTCTGTACCACCTGAGAATGAGCGTAAAAGAAATGGTAATACAGTAATATTAGCATGGCTGGAGAACATCTTTGCACCTCTAGAAGAAAATGCGACTCAGCTTCAAGTCATGCAAGCAACACGAGTTTACATTATGTTGCTGATTGCGAGGATGTTGTTTGCTGACAAGTCAGCAGCTACAGTTCACTTGAGATGGCTGTCTCTTCTGCGTGATTTTCAAGAGTATGGCGGGCTCAGCTAGGGATCTACCATGTTATCTACATTGTACCGTAGTTTATGTTGTATGGTTAAAATCTCAGTAGGTGATCTTGCTGGATGTCTTGTCTTGTTGCAGTCATGGATATGGTACAGAGTGTCATCGCTCAGTCCTATAGTTGACCGGCTCGGATTTAGGTTTCCATTGGCTAGGAGGTATATGACGACACTAAAATTTAGTAATTATTGTGTAAATTTTGTTATTTACAATTACAATGCCACAATTTATCAACAAATGTATATTTTTCAAGTGAATCAGATTTGTGGCGCCGCCTGATGCGCATGAGAGACGTGTGCCAATTCTTAGGGCACGAATTGATCAACTCCACTATATAGATGTAAGTTTGTAGATACTATTTAACAAATTTAGTATATAAATATATATATATATATATATATATATATTTATTTATATAAGTGGAAAGCTAATCAATTTCTTGAACAGATTGTGTGGACACCCTATGATATCCCACATATCCAGCACATTACACCAGCATGGTTGATCACTCACATCATTAATTTGCTTCCCATGTATTGAGTGGCATCACGTCGATCGCGTGCTTAGACAATTTGGGGCTGAGCAACCCATTCCATTCGATCCGCTGAACATTGATGCCTTGCATGTGAAGGATGTAAGGGGAATGGAGTGTACCTGGTAGCCAAATTATCATAAGACATGGCATCAGTTATGGGATCAATGGAGACAACAGGTAGTCCCATATCATCGTGGTCGTAGTTTAGTCTAGTTGCCTTCGCCTGAGTATTTTGATTGGTATAGTCGTGTTGCACAGAGGGTTCTATCAGGTGAGCAGGTGTTTCGTGACCCCCGACTTGTGTAGCTTCCAGCTGATGCACCGCCTGGTGCCACACCGGTGCTTGTTGCAACTATGCCTCCTCATGCTCCAGATCGACGTCGGCAAACTCGTCGAATCCAACCAGGGACTTGCAGCAGATGTATGCATGCTCAGGAGGAAAGCCATGATGAGGATAACGAGGTTGATGATGATGATAATGGTTCTAGTTCAAAAGGTCACATGGCCGGTTCTAGTTCTAGAGGTCACATGGCCGGTTCTAACGGGCATAGCGTGGTGCTCATACTCAGGAGCACATTGATAGTTCTAGCATTTAGCCAGTGGCTGATTATGTGGCCGGTTCTAGTTCTCATGAATACTTGCCCAGTCCGAGTACGGGTTTGAGCTCACTGCTTGATCAGATGGACATTGCTGCATGTCAGAGCTTTCTAGACCAGACCCCATCACCAAGTCCATATTCCAGCCTTGCACAGGGATATCCAGGTGACCTATCTAGGTTACACCATTAGTCCTTCACTACTATGAGCCCCATGACCACAGGCTATGACATCCTATCCTCTGATCTCCTAGGTGGGACTCCAGTATCGGCATCTGGCACAGCCCACATATTTCCTGAGCTCGGAGGAGAGGATCCTGGGGGAGATGAGCATAGGGGTGAGGACCTTGGGCCGTGGCAGATTTGGCCCACCCGCTACGCTACCGGTGGCCATGTACAGACACCTTTCAAGACAACATTTATACATTCAGACATATTAGTCGTCATATGACCATATCTGCGCCTTTTATCTTGGTGTTGCATCCACTTTCCTAAAGGAATCTTGTCAACCCATGCACCCATGTCTGGGTCCTTACCTCTCACCAGGCCAAAATAATAGAGCAACTCACTTCGAGTCTTTGAATAAGCTGCATTGATTAGAGCTCGCTTTGCATCTTTGCTCTTGAATCTTAGTGCAAAGTTTGATGCAATGTGGCGAATGCAATAAGCATGATAAGCATGTAGAGGATGCCATCGACTACCTTCTGCATCTAATGCTGCTTTGTTAGCAACATGCCTATCAGAAATGATCAGTATGCCTCATGTGGTGTCATGTGGCAACGAAGATTTGTTAGGAAAAAAGACCAAGCCTGTTGTCTCCCCCTCAACCACAGCAAATGCAATAGGGAATATGTTTGAGTTACCATTCTGTGCAATTGTCATTAGTAGTTTCCCACCATACTTTCCATACAAATACGTTCCGTCGACAGTCACAAAGCGCTTACAACGTTTAAAACCCTCTACACATGGCGGGAATGTCTAAAATAAACAATGAAACATGACACAGCTATAGTCAACCAAATCACCAACATAATAAGGCAGAGTTAAAATTTCAATGCTGGTACCTGGCATAAATGACTTCAAAGCCAGTAGCCATTTCAGAAGCTCATTGTATGAGTCCTCCTAATCACCATAAATCCGAGAAATGGCCTTTTGCTTTCCAAGCCATGCTTTCCTGTATGAAATATGGAATTCATACTTTGAATAAACTGAGGCTTGCAATGTCCTGATAGGAACCGTTGGATCAGCATCAACGATAGAATGGATGCTCGCAGCGATGACGTGAATATCTAGCTAAGAATGTTTCTAAGAAATCCCGGTGGACAAACAAGTGTGTTCCCCATTGTATTTCTTAACCTCCTACAGTCCTTTCTTCCGTCGATATATGACACGAATGCTCCAATTACACCCTGTTCCAAAGTGCTTGCATTGCCCCTGATATTCGACTTGATCTGATTGACATACCTTGTACTCAACTCCCTTTCGAATGCTATAGTCTTTTACTGCAAGTAGCACAAATTATTTGTTTGGGAACTGCTGGCTTTCATGCAACTGATTCACTCCATGTAATCCCATTGGGTCCCTATCATCTAATTGATTCACTTACATTCCTTCAAAATTTAAACTTGAATAGTGACCAATTTGTTGACTTTCAGATTGTGTTTGAGTTTATGTTGACGATTGGCCCTGGGTAAGAGGCACTACCTCCTCGTCATTCTCATCTTCGAATAACACTGTAAAATTTGAAGTATATTGACAGGGATATACAAATTTTCCAATACTACAATAACAACATACCAATACTAAAATTATTAGTGATCAGTTTTTCAATTCATGAACATTTATCATATTTTATTTTTCTTAACTTTATTTTATTTTTAGTCATATCTATAGAATATAAAAATGACAAAAACATTTTTATGGTTGAACAATTTTATCTGAAATAAAAGATAAAAATCTAATCCAATTTACAGACTATTATTAAGATTAAGATAATCCAATTTATTATCTTATTTTATTTTTGTATATATATATATAATGCCTTTCATAATATCAAATATTTCAGAAAAATGTTGTTAGTAAAAAATATGTATATATTTTACTAAAATATAAAATATTACAAAATATTACGAATATTGAAGTGTAATAAAAGAAGTTTGAGTTAGTACCTTCATTCAGGTCTTCTTTGGAGTCCTCCTCATTAGAAATATCATCATAACTCGAATTTGGTCCGATTTGAGCCATATCACTGCCAACATTTACTTCAAAGCTTTGACCACCTACCAAGTCATTTTCATTTTTAGGCATAAAATTTTCATTCTGCACTGGATTCGACATTGCTAATGTTGGAGAATGCTGAGCTAATGATTCCACAAAAGCATGATCAGGAGCAGATCCCCCAGAGCTTAAGTTCAAGTCTCCCAGAGCTACAAATATGACCATAACACTAAGATCGGGAAATCGAGCATGACAATCGAACATCATCTCAATGTCATCATCAGTTTGAATCAAGCAACTTGTGAAGCGTAACGTACCTTGTCATACCAACAATGGCAGCCGATAGAAAATCTGCACTATTTGCTTGTTCTGCCGGCGTAACTTGTGCAGGATTTTCTCATGAAGCTCAGAAATATTCATGGAAGAACGAATACTTACAGGTAATGGATTTGGACAACAGAACTTCACCCCATCTTATGTATTTTGTACTATTTCATAATTATAATGAACAAGAATATAACCTATCTATGCTATTCTTACTTAAAATCTCATAAAACATTGCTCTTCTAATTTTATAAATTATACTAAATAGAAATATGCATAGTGACAGAAGAGAGCATTGAGAGAAAGGCATTGAGGACTTTCTCTTGTGTGTCGTTTATATAGATGCGGAGAAGGGAACCAATTGGGAGGAAACGCACTGAAATCGGTTGAGGGAGAAATAGGTTGGGGTGTGACCGATTTCTGTCTAAAAATCACCTTACTCTTGACCAATTTCTGTGGGCCCAATATGCACAGAAATCGGTCAATGATCAACTGTCTCCTTTGGATTACAAATGCCAGAAATCACCTTCTTATCAACCGATTACTCTAACATACAAAAACAATGCATATACATAAATAATGTGGTAAAAGGTGCAAAACGATATATAATCATTTTTTTCTATTTAAATGGGTAAAAAGGCCGAATATCAATACGTCTCACGTTCCTTCAATCATCAAGGTTAGCTGCACTACTTCCGTAAACGGCACACTCATGGAATGTATCGTACGTGAATTACATCCACATGTTCCAAAACATTTTCAGCCTCAGACTCATGCAATAGATTCGTGTGGTATGTGTGGAAAAATTATGAGATTGACATTGATTGCATGTGGCAGATAATTTGGCCTGCCCCCTCTTTTGGACTATTATATGGTCTTTTTTTTTTTTACCGTTAAATATTATTTAAATGACTCGACTCTAAATATATAATAATTATATAAAATTAAAAATAAAATAATAAATTTAAGTTGAAAAAAATAAATTATATTTACTTCCTTTAAAATTTATGAAAATACAACTCATATCCTATCTAATTATCTAGCTTACACTCACACTCCCTCTCCTTATTAAATTTTAAGTATTTATATTAAGGTTACACTTCTTATTCACAGAACACCATTAGTAAACTTTACATAATGATATTTTTGTGATATTAACTATTTTTAATTAATAAAATTATAAAATATCTTTACTCATTCTATTAAGTTTAACTGTTATTTTATAATTTTATTAATTAAAAATAGTTAATATCATAAAAATATTATTCTGTTAAGTTTACTAATGATATTCTATAAATGAGGGATGTGATTGTAATATAAATACTTATAATTTAACAAGCAACGAGACATGAGTTATATTTCTACCGATCTCAAAAAATATGAATGTAATTTATTACCTAATAATATATTTTAAAAGATCAAATTATCCTTTTTACACTAATTGACCCTTCTTCCCATTTACCACCACCGCACAACCCTTCATAGCCAGCCAGTCAGTCACTTCTTTTTTCCCCTCGACCACCATTATCTCTCACTTGTATCACCATTGTCAATTATTTCATTTTGCACATTTTTTTAAGAAAAGGAAAACACGACAAAGAGCTCCCACAAATAAAATGAGTTCAATCACAAGCACAAATTAATCATTTCTCACACCTATTTTCCAAGATATGCTTATACACAATTAACAACGTAACAAAGTTCCAAACTTGATAACAAATTATGACATAATATGGAGTTCAGGAAAGAAAATAAAAAAAGGATTTCAAACTGAATGCAATCAATGCCACACAGAGATAGTGGCTAGAGAGAAGGGCCATCAGGTAAGGGTGAATGCGAATAAGAAAAAAGAGATTGTATTCTATGTCTTGATGATACATTGAAGCCTTGCCTTTTGGAATGGGACTGAGTATCTTGAATTATTGATTTGAATGCAAAGTGCAGTTTCTTCATATATACTAAAGGCAGAGCACGATTAAGCCAGGATACCCCTTTATTTCTCAGAGTCAATTCTTTGCATGATAAAAATCCAAAGGGGGGTTTAATTTGATAATTCCAATTACTTAACTGAGGACCGCATAACAAAGTCCAAAAGATGGTTGGGAGCAAATTATCCACTGCCTTTATTACAGCCCAGCGAAATTGTACTGGACTAATGTTAGGTGGCTGTGCATTTTGTCAAGAATAAATTAAAGTCCATCGAAAGGAGAAATCATGTGAAGTTTGTATATATACACAGTAATTTAACATGAAACACAATCGTACCGCCGAAAATCATGCACACTCACTCTCCTAAGCCTCTATAAATAGAGGGGACGTAACAGAAGCATTGCATCCTGCGCTGAAATATTTTTTTCAGCTGTTCTAGGAAGAAATAGTATAAGTTTCTTGTGGTGAAAATAAAAATAGAGTATGTATAAAAAAAATTTAAAAGTATAATGTGAGTATACACCGAGAGTTTTGAGTATACTCTCTAAATCTCTGTAATACTATAAATTATAGTAGAAGAGAATCTCACTGTAGATATACTATATTGTAATTACTCTTTAAATATAGTTTAATATTTTTCAGAGTTTAGTCCGTAATTTTTCCCTTAAAATTATAAGAGAGTTTTCCACATTTAAATTTGATGTGCAGTTCTCTTGATCTATTTTATTAATATGAATAATAATGAAGTACTATTTATAAATAGTGATGCAGGTATTACTGTATAGTATTATTTACAAATAGTGACATAGGCTCCATTGAAGTAATATTTACACTATTTCGTTGTGAAATACTATCCATATGAATAGTGATATTTGTCCTACTGTAAAATACTATTCACCATATTTCATTTATTTATTATTCTCCATAAATGTGAGTGTATTTCTACTCATATTCATAAAATATTTATTATACTTTGGGTATATCCAACTTTGATATTTCCTAACAACTAATTAAGGTAAGTTGGTCGAAGCAACAGGTAATTAGATGTTTAAATCAGGTATTTTGACTTTGAGTTTTGAGAATAGAAAAAATTTTGGCTGGGAAATTACTCCCTTTAGAATTTCTATGGATAGGGTCAGATGAGTTATGTTTTTGGCTAATAATATGATCCAATAAACCGGTGAACTTCATCTAGAAAAGTTGTATTGTATTTTTTATTTTATTTTTAAGGTATTCACTATCAGATACAATAATCAATCCTATTTATTTATATTTTTAAAAATATATTATCTATCAAACTAAAGTGCTATGATAAAATATTAAATTATTTTTAAATTGTATAAAATTTAATATTTGATCTATTAAGTAACAATTTTAAATTTAATGGTTAGATTAATAAATTTTCATATCCATAAAATGTTATGAGTAGGTGTAAATATGCCAAAACTTATACCTGATGTAAACAAATCACCACTCATATGTGTGTATGTGTGTGTATGTGTTAGGATCAAGTTATACCCTTAATTACTTTTTATAAAATAATTTTTTATTGATCCAATCATTGAGTTACAATTATGTGTCATAAAGATCATTTATATCAAATTTCATAAAAATTAAACATTAATAAGAATGTAATCACAAAGCTGTTATTCTTGTTTATTTTCAATGTATATAATACATTGATTTTGATATACATAAAAGCTATATTAAACAATTTTAGATGAATTTGAAATTTTATAGCCACCATCTATATATGATATAAACTTTCAATTCAATTCAATGATAGGTTTTATTAAAAATTAACCCGATGAAAATTTATTTAATAATATAATAGTTGATTAAAATTACACTAGTAAAACTTAATCCTAATCCCATTAAATTATATTGTTTCAAGAAAATCTAATTTAACGTGTAGCCTAGTAATTCAGTATCTTAATCGAATCGATCAATGGTTAGAGCCCAGAGATATGTATGTCCTTTAGTGACTAATTTCTCCCTGCAATTTTGACCAAGGATAAGTGGGTAACACTCTTCTTTTCTTTTCTTTTCTTTTTTCTTTTTTTTTTCTTGAAACCACAGCTATTTATAAGAAAGCAAAACTCCCCCTTACATTAACACAATTGCCTCTTCATATTTCATCATGGTGCTTCACGTCCTTTTCTTAGTATCGGTCTTGTTCTGCCTTTTCTTAGCAATATTCATCACTCTGAATCCTTCAAGCTCCAAGAAATCAGCCAATTCCTTACCACCTGGTCCTCGGAAACTTCCTCTCATAGGCAACATTCACCAATTTGCTTCATCGCTGCCCCATCAAACACTGAGAAACTTGGCTAACCAATATGGGCCCTTGATGCGCCTGCAGCTTGGAGAGAAGCTACACATCATAGTCTCTTCCGCAGAAATGGCCAAAGAGATTATGAAAACACATGATGCGATTTTCGCTAATAGGCCTCATACCCTTGCTTCAAAATTCTTTGCTTTCACTAACACAGACATAGTCTACTCTCCATATGGAAGCTACTGGAGGCAACAAAAAATGTTATGCATTTCGAAGTTGTTGAATCAAAAGCAAATCCAATCCTTCAGGGTCATAAGAGAAGAGGAGGTATCAAAACTCATTAGAAATGTTTATGCGAATGAAGGATCAGTTATAAACCTTAGTGTCCAAGTTGTCTTCATGACAAATGATATAATTGCAAGGGCATTGCTTGGTGGTGGAAGGTATAGAGACCAAGTGGCATTCCTATCAGCGTTGGGGCACATGTCAGAGTTTCTGGCAGGTTTCTCAATTGTTGATTTCTACCCTTCAATCAAAGTGCTTCCTTTACTCACGAGTATGAAAGCTAAGCTTGACAGGGTGCAGAAAGAAAATGACAGGGTCCTAGAAAATATCATCATGGATCGCAAGGCAAAAAAGCGTAGCTACAGTGAGTTCGGGGAGGATCTACTTGATGCTCTTCTTGAAGCTCAAAAGATGGATGACTTGAAGACTCCCATCACTCACAACAACATCAAAGCAATTATTTGGGTTAGTATGAATATATATATATATATATATATATATATATATATATATATATATATCCTTTGCAAGGTTCAAGGGATATATAAATTTTTAAGACGTATTTTATATCTTTGATCATACATTGATTTCATCATATCCTAAACTTGTGTTGTCTCTTTCAAGTAAAAATAAAAAATAAAAAACTGAAAGTGAAAAATAAAACCAAATAGGCTCTAATTTCTTTCCTTTGATTTTTTTTTCCTCTAATGACTCGCAAGAAAGTACGTCCAGAATTTAGCAATAAGTTACCCAATTGCTTTAGAAAACAAAATTTTTTAGAGCAGTGGTCACAAGAAATAAATTTATAGATTAGCATCTTTAAAGCAGTGATTAAGAAATTGAATGAAAATATAAAAGGAAAATTTTATTTACACGCAAAATATAAATTATTATTTCCTAAAATAATTGGCCAACTTAATGAATTGGGTAACTTACTAAAGCGCGTCAAATATAGGGACAATTTTATTTTGTAGCTTTGCTGACGAGGTTGCAACATTTATTCATGCTTAATTCCTAGTAAGAAAATTTGGCTGCTTTCAGGACATGCTTGTCGGAGGGACAGGAGCGCCATCAATAACTATAATATGGGCAATGTCGGAACTCATGAAAAATCCCAATGCCATGGAAAAAGCACAAACCGAGGTGAGAAAGTTCTTTGACGCCAAGGGATATGTGGATGAAATGAACCTCCACAAGCTAAAGTACTTGAATTCAGTTATCAAAGAAACCTTGAGGCTACGCCCCCCTGAAGCATTATCACTTCCAAGAGAGAACAGCAAGGCATGCATAATCAACGGATATGAGATACCCGCTAAGAGCAGAATCATTGTGAACGCTTGGGCAATTGGAAGAGACCCTAAGTATTGGGTTGAAGCAGAGAGATTTGAGCCGGAGAGATTCCTTGATAATCCGGTTGATTTTAAAGGAACGAACTTTGAATACATCCCATTTGGTGCTGGAAGGAGAATATGCCCAGCAATTGCATTTGCTATGCCTTACATACAGCTGGCACTTGCCAGTTTGCTCTACCATTTTGATTGGAAGCTTCCAAATGGGATAGCCAGTGAAGATTTGGACATGGCTGAGTGCTTCGGACTGCTTGTGAAAAGAAAGAACGATCTATTCTTAATGCCAACTGCATACCGCCCTCCAGAACAATCTGACTAGTAGAAATGATCATTTGAATAAGCTTTCTTTCTATGTCCAAGTTATATTCCTCACAAATATATATTTCTTATACATCCCGAAGTGTAATAATAAAATAAGTAGGGGTATTTTGACACGAAAAAAGTGGGTGTGTATTTCGACACTTACTTAATAATCATTATATGTGATGGATATTAAAGATAAGTGTGGACTATCATCACATCTAATGACTATAAAGTGGGTATCTAAATAGATACCTATTTTTTGGGTATCAAAATATCATTACCCTAATAAAATTATTAGAGTCTAATATTCCCTCTGTTTCAATTTATCTGTCTGTTTTTAATATTAAGAAAAAGTATATATATTTTTTAAGAATATCTGTTTACCAAAATACAGTTAATTGGATTGGAGCATTCGAAAAAAGGGATTACAAACGTAGAAGTATATTGATGCAACAAGCCTTCAAATTTATTCTCCAAAGAATCTACAGTATTGCTGACATAATTGTAAGAATCAATCATATTTTCCACGCTCAAAATATGCTACTAAAAAGTAAGCATGAATAGCCAAGAATTGGCATGAAACCCAATAGTTGACCTGACTGTTTGGCGCCGATTAAACGTATACGTAACTCCATAAAAACTTTCAACAAGTTTCCAAACAGTCAAACTAGGGCCAACAATTACAGCATGGATAACGTTCTGCATTACTTCTTATCCAAATGTCCCCATGGCAAGAATTAGAAAGCAAGAACACAGGACTTTTATTGCTATTGCCTGGTTCTTTGCATTTTGTTGTACATCAGTTAAAATTTTGATCGAGTGCCCTGAAATGGAGAGTCAATATACTGCATCCTTTGAGTGAATTGACCTTCTTTGCCACTTGGCCTCACACACCTCTTGAGGTAATTCAAGACTAACAATTAAATCTTAGAGGAAAAAAAATTACGAAAACAATGAAAGCGAACAATCTTGAAATAACAAGATTCTTAGTTTTGGTATCCATGCTAGAAGATCAAGATTTCAAGATAAACAGAGAAGAGAATGAAGAAGAAGAAAGAATTCTGTATATTATTTATTTGAGAGAATGGAAAGTACAAGTTAAGTCTACATTGCTAAGGGAGCTCATATATGTACATGCACTGAGAGGTCAGAGCCTTAAGAGGTGGATGCAGTGACTATGGTTAAAAGAACTAACCAACTAAGGTTAATTGTAACAAACTAACAGATTTGCTTAATTAATCAAATTGACATGTAACTAACTAAACTATCTATTTATTAGTATTAGTTAATATTCCCCCACAAGTTGAGGAATGAATGTCGAGCATTCCAAGCTTGGATTGGTGATGATCAAACAGAGGTGAGGTAAGTGGTTTGGTAAATATATCAACTGCTTGGTGTGTAGTTGAAATAGGTAGCAGATGAATTAACCTGGATTGAAGCTTTTCTCGAATGAGATGACAACCAATCTCAATATATTTTGTCATTTCATGAAAAACCGGATTATGAGCAATGTAAATAGCAAATTGATTGTCACAATAAACAGCAGTTGGAGGGGATGGAGGGTGCTGTAAGTCATGAAGAAGGAAGTGCAACCATTGGATCTCATAGCAAATGGAAGCCCAAGCTATATATTCTGCTTTAAAGGATGATCTAGCTATTGAGGTTAAGCGTCAGAGGTGAAGTCCTACATTGGTTGAGAATGGATTAAGTGAGTAGTATATAATGTGGGAGGATTCATGACTCATTGTCTTAAAGTTTTGGGTCAAGATGTGGCGTCCGGCTCGGTATTATGGTACTCTCACTTAACCCATTGGTTGTGTCTCCCCCTGTTGGGATCCCCCGCCCTAACAGTGGTATCAGAGCCAAGGTTGGGCTCGGTTCCCGAAAAGGCATGAGTTGCGGGTGGTAGGTGCTGGGAAGAGCGGCTGGCTGATGGGGGAGCAATATGGTGGGTCTCACACTTAAGGGGGAAATTGTTGAGGTTAAGTGTGAGAGGTGAAGTCCCACATTGGTTGAGAATGGATTAAGTGAGTAGTATATAATGTGGGAGGATCCATGACTCATTGCCTTAAGGTTTTGGGTCAAGATGTGGCGTCCGGCCCAGTATTACGGTACTCTCACTTAGCCCATTGGTTGTGCCTCCCCCGCCTCCCCCTATTAGGATCTTCCGCCCTAACACTAGCAATAGTGTTTTGTTTCTTACATTTCCAGGATATCAAAGCTGGTCCAAGGAAAGTGCAATAGCCTGTAAGGGATTTGTTAGTATCCTTACATCCTTCCCAATTTAAATCTGAGAAAGCAGTGAGAGTAAGAGAGTTATTTGCTGGGAAAAATAACCTTTTTGTAGGAGCATTCTTCAAGTATCTAAGGACCCTTGTTATAGCTTGAAAGTGACTATCAAAGGACTTGGAAACAAATTGGCTTAGTTGCTGCACACAATAACTAATATCTAGTCTTGAGGTTGTCAAATATTGTAGCCTGCCTATCAATCTTCTATATGATGAAGGATCTTCACAGGGAGAACCTTGATTGGACTCTAATATGTAATTTGAATCCATAGGGGTTTTTACAAGTTTGCATCCTATAAGTCCTGCATCTTGAAGAATTTCCAAAACATATTTTCTTTGGCACAAATGAATTCCTTTGGATGACCTTGCAACTTCAAGACCAAGGAAGAATTTGAGAGGCCCAAGGTCTTTGATTTTAAATCTTGTATCAAGATGTGATTTTACTGATTGGATTTCACTCAAGTTATTTCCTGCTAAAATCATATCATCGACATAAATTAGAAGGGCAGTAAAAGAGGAGTCATGTTTCTTGACAAATAGGGAGTGGTCTGCTATTGACTGAATATAACCAAGAGATAGGAGAGCTGAGGTAAGTTTTGTATTCCACTGGCGGCTTGCTTACTTTAAACCATATAGTGACTTGACCAACTTGCATACTTGATTAGGATAAGAAGGTTTTATGCCTTGAGGGAGCTCTATATAGACTTCTTCATGCAGATCTCCATGAAGATGAAGGTGCCAATTGGAAGCTGCTGCCAATGTAAGGACAATCTTTATAGTAGTCATCTTAGCCATAGGAGAAAAGGTATCAAGGTAGTCCACAATCTTTATAGTAGTCATCTTAGCCAATGTGCTACTGATCTTCCACTTCCATGCTTCGACGTATGAACGGCAGTATTCTTGGTGTTTCTCCTCCTCTCAGTGATGGTTGGGGCACCAGGGATGGGCACCTGCAAGGGACTCCAATACCCAAGTAAGATTTAGGGAATGAGTGAGCGATAAGTACACTACCAGGAAAAATACCTTTAACAGCGGTGATTTTTACCTTTCGTGGTGGTTCTAACTGCCACTAAATCCTAGTCGCAGCGGTTCCGAAACTGCCACCAAATCAACCGTCGACAACCCCTATAGCAGTGGTCAGCACCAACTGTTGGAATAACCACTGCAAAATGCCATTTTCCTTTAGCAAATCGCCGCCAAATGTTAAATGAAAAATGATACTTTAAAAAAACCACTGCCAAAAGAATAAAAAAAATGCTAAAACCATTGCGGCAGTTCAAACCACCATAAAAGGTTATGTTTAAAATTATAACAGTGGTTAGGAACTGTCGCAAATGAATTGGCCCTTTATCACTTGAATAATTTAATAGCGGTCTTTAACCGCTGCAAAATTGGAAAAATGAAAATTTGCTTTGGGATTGCAGCGGTTAACCGCCGCTAATGGCTAATATAACATAGAAGATCAATGCATTTGCTTATGCTTTATAGAAACTAGAGTCTAACTTAAAATATAATGTTTCCAACACAGTGAAAAATTTCCAACAATGCTTCATAGAAGTCTGGTTTGGTATACTAATAAATACACAAGTACATAACCAACATGATATAATCAATAATCAATTTACCCCTAAAAAATAGATCTGATAAATCACACCAGTCAATCAAAAAATTTGTTTATCCATAGCAAGTGCTAGACAAGAAATGTCAAGATCGTTATAGAATTAGAAACTCAGATGTGTCACTTTCTTGGTCTTTGGATCATATTTCACTCCGTTCCACTTGCATGGGTCAGGATCCTCATGCCTCCATTGTAATAGGATGCCATATGAGCTAACAACTGCTGTCTGAAAGTTGACAAGAACCTCACCTGCAAGCATGAGAGAATATAATATGATAAGGCCTCCATTTGTAAGTTTTTTTTGTTTAATTCAAAAAAATTATAACAGGAGCACAAAGAAAAGTAACAATGTAAGTCTACTTTGACAATAAGTTGAGTCAAACTGAAGGGCATCACAAATACATGTATGATATGAACAAAGATGCTCATAATATAGTATCCCAAATTTTGATATGAGAAAATGTGTGAAACGTGATCATATCAGCAATAATCAATTCAACCTTTGTAACTTTTAGGACACCTAAATACATATCAATTGTGCTATGGTATGACCTTTACAAATTATGTGAATACATATCAATTGAAATAAAAAATAGATAAATGTTTGCTGAAGATGTATATGGATAAGTGTTTACAAAGTGCTTACATATATAAAATATTAGAGAGGTTAAATCAATTAGTTAGTACCTCACATTTATTTAGATCCCTGCTCCAAGAATCACGCTTCCACTTTTTTGCCTCCAATTCACAACTCAATTTTTCTTGTTCTTCCAATATCCTTGGTACTTCAGTACGAGCTCGACGTTGCATATTACTTGATTCTAACAAAGAAATGAAACAATTTTATAGTATTACCTTCTGGACACTTTTTATTGATTTTTTTTTTGGGGTTCATTAGCATACAAGAATGTATTTCAGAATATTAAAAGTACAACCAGATTCCAAAGTCCAAACACATGGATTAATACATAGCATGTAAGGAAGAAAAACCAGATGCAACAAATAGAAAACAGTAATACCTTCAACAAAAGCATTGTGAAGTTTGTCTTTCTCCTCAAGCATCCTACTCAAGGACATAGTCTTCTCATTGTATTTGCACAGCATTTTGTTGATGTTTTCATTTGTAATATCAATTTCATTAGCTAGGTTTTCCACAATACTATTTTTGCTCTCAGATGCTTCTTGAACAATATTCGAAACTGTCCTGAACCTCCCTTTCTTGCAAAGGTAATCCCCTATTGGCTATGCTTTACTAGCTAAGTCAATCTCCAAATACTTTGCTAGAGCAAGGTGGTTTGCCTTTTGTTTTGTGCTTTTGTTAGCAAAACCCTTGCCTACTCATGATGCATGTTGAAACAATTCCTCGTATTTGTAATCTTGTTTCTTCTTCCCAGCACAAAAAGGATAACGAAAAGTCCCATTTAAAGTTTTAACCTTATACTTTCTAGTCCTTAACAGTTCACATGGTTTCTCTGAGTAGTCTTCAATCTTAGATTCGCTGATATCTAAATCATCTTTGAGGCTATGTATACAAATACAAGTGCAGGACGAAAGGCTGAGTATAATTTGATGGGGAAAAAATCCCAGACATAATCAAAGCAATATTTGCTGTTAAATTAACTTAAGAAATGCTCATGAAAAGTATTGCAACCAAATAGATTCAGAAAGCAATGAAAAATTAATGCTATAGAGTGCTATGCAAACAACATTCCACTTGGAACAGCAACAATATATGCAATCACCATTTGACACACCCACATGTTCATACAATGAGCATAGAACTAGAAAGAAATAGCAACAATCGCATACAGACTCGATATGCAACATAATATTTGGAAAAGATGGCAGTGATTAAGATTATTATTCTTTTAAGTAGAGAAAAATTCTTAAACTCAAACATTAGGCAATCTAACATAAGACTAGGGATTTATATTTCAAAATGACAGAACCTTATCTCCATCATAGACCATTTTGCATCCGTAAATACACAACATGGACAGTGAGTGAATGCAATTTACATCAATAAGCATTTAATTGGATTATTGTGATAACTATATGAATGAGAGCAGTTAAAATCAGGCCACGGAGTCTAGCATTTGTTTTCAGTATTAGTTTAAAACAAGTATATTCATCAATCTTAAGTACCAACATGTAAGTGTAAAGAAAGGACATAATAGAACCAAGGTTAAATTTAGAAAAACTTGGAAAACTGTTCAAACAAGTAAGAAAGCAAAGGACACTCTTTTAGAGCATGACCATGTTAAGAAAATGATTGCTAACAAAATATTAAACAGAACTTGTCAATGATATCTTCACATTCAAAATAATTTCAATATCAAGCACAGAAGTTAAAATTAAAACTTTCAGATTTTGATTTTCCTGTTTTCTTAGCTGATCCACCATTTCCTAAGTTAATCACAGATTTTTCCCCCTTAGAATATCACATGCCATATTCACCAAAATCCCTAATGACACACAAGAACAATCTTGCTTTGTTCACAAAACAACAATGAGGAAAATTCTCAACAATCTCGCTTTGTATCATATCAGCTACAACAAAACAAGATAAATTTAACGAGAGATACCTTTCATTTCACCCTTGGGATTTACAATGACACTAGCATCATCTGCAGAAACCAATACCAAAAGACAAGAATTGTTCACTACCATAACGTACATAAATGCAGTTAAGACAACATGAGCATAACAAATCCTGATTAAAGCAAAGCAATAATGAAAGCTTAAGCAAAAATTGAGAAAATTAAGCAAGAATTTGGGAAGAAGAACAAAGGAAAGAGAAACCTTGAGTCCCCTGACGATCCTATTTGCTGTTTCTCTGCCTTCGCCACCTTAGACTACCTCATTTTGCATAAGATTCTGAAGATAATGGAGGTTTCCTCCACAACGTTGACAACAAAGAGCCGTGCGCCAACATCGAGTTCTAGAGCAAGTTGTCACGGCGTGGGTTTGAACTACGAAGCTAGAGAGCTAGGGTTTCAAGAATAAGAGAAAAGGATTTCAAGAACCAGAGAATGTGGTCTCAAGAACCGGTGCTCACTGAGGGGATTTGGGATTTAAGGTAGAGGACCAAGCTAGAGAGAGCAATGATTGACAGATTAAGTGGCTAGGGAGTGGGTTTCACTGAAGCGGGAATAGGCTTTACTGTCTTTTATTTTTCCACAATGGGTTGAAGGAGAGTAATCAAAGGGAAAGGAAAGGAGTAAATCGGGAAAGAGTGAGAGCTTAGGCGCCAGAAGCCAAATTTCACTAAGATTGAGGGAGGCAAGCGGCAGCGGTTCATGGAACCATAGGGAAGTGACTGAAATTTTGGTCATTGATGACCCTTCGTTGAAACCGTCGTGAAAGGAGTGTTAGGGAGCTCCTTATCTGTAGTAGTGGTATCAGAGTGAATAGCATACCTTGAGAAGGTTTCCTCTCTTCCTCTTTATATTCCTTGGACCTGCCTCTAGGGCTGAGCTGGCATGTCCTTTGGTATGGTGTGCTTATTATATATGAGCTGTGACAGGTTGTTTGGACTTTATCTTGTATGCCTGTACTTGGCCTCGCACTAGTTAGGCGCTCCTCTCGACATTGCCTAGGGTCGTTTTGTCTTCTTCCGGGGAGGATTTCTTCACTGAACTCAAGCTTGATGCTACTTGCTTTTGGATCTCCAATGAACCATGGGTACACCTCGGTGGTCTTCGGGTGGGCCACGGATAGACCTTGGATAGTCCTTCCCTTGTTAGTCCTCAAGCAGACCATGAGAGAGTTCGGGTGCTCCTTCCCCTGGTGGTCCTTGGGTGGACCTCAGAAAGACCTCAAAATGGGATTTCCAGGCCATTCTGGTAGCTTAGGAGGGAGGTGATCTTGTCTTCCATTTGAGGTATATGATCCTAGGTCCTCGATTGTAACAATACTCTTAAATAGAATAAAATACACTTATAAAATGTAACCATATTATATGCAAATAGACAACATTTATTTATATAATAGCTCATATTCTATAAGTGTTGCCTTTTAAAATGTATTAATTCACACATAAAAATGTAGTCTACACTTTCAATAATGGCACCACACCTAAAAATGTATTTTCGTGTTATTGGTATACATGTACACTCTTGCAAAAGATAAAGTTAGTAATACTACTATTACTTTGTTTAGGTGGTTATTGATACTTTTTTAAAATAAATCACTAATATTATTTAAATGCATAGTTGTTGTACAGAGTTGTTACTATGTCACGTACTGTAACACTATAATATTTAACTCAACACATCTAGGACGCATTTAAGTTAATTATTAGTTGATACTCTTTTGTTCCAGATCTTAATTCAAACTTCTTGAAAACACTTTAGTGAAAATATGGGTAAATTTTTTTTTGAACTTAAATACCAAAACATGAGCCACGCTTTCTAAGTATCTAGCGTCATTCATCTTGCCTGTGTAAAAGATGTTAGAGACAAATAACAGTTAAATACATAATACAATCATAACATAAACTCGAATAACACATTAATAACAATATCATAATAGTGATTTCCTCTAAACATAAGGACATTAATGTATATCCATTAATAGAATACAAACTGATAAATAAGATACGATCACTTTAAATATCCAAAGGAAACTATCTCCGTAGCTCCTCGTCCAGTCTTAGGGTAAATCACGAACTACCCCATCATTCTTGTCTGGAGACGACACGGAAAAAGAAAAGGGATGAGAAACTTATACAAGAATCTCAATAGGGCTTCCCGACTCTAACACAAGTGTCATCGTCATCGTCCCCAGGAACCTCGGGTTTAATTATGAAAATGGTGAACATATATATAAGGTTCATTTATTAAGTTTTAAATATCATTAGCCGAGACCCGTATCTTTTAGCATGAATCTTAATGTCATGAATGTAACATATTAATCATGGATGCATGTCAATATCATATACATAATATCATAAAATTCATAAAACAATACATATGATATAAAGAGCATCATGATCATCATTCTTACAGGTGACTTAAACTTCTTTATTCTCTTTTCCTTGGGGGCCGCCCTATAATTCTCTCTTTTTGCGAGAGTTCTAGGTTATGAGCTCATACCTCACTAGTCGTCAATAGCACAATCTTATCCCTTTTGATAAGTTAAATTCCCGACTCTTAAGATACGGGATAGGGGGCATTAGGATCACCTTTCATAACCTTTAATTCGGGGAGTCTAGAGGATCATTTCCTATTTGGATCACCTCTCATAACCTTTAATTCGGGGAGTCTAGAGGATCATTTCCATGTGTCTTATGTCACCTTTAACCTTGGCATGTTATATAGAGATGCAAATATGAATAACTCATCATTTCAACATTTCATGCTCATAAACTTCATGGAATCATGCATATCAATTTATCAAGCATAATTATAACATACCATAACTTAAACTACATAAACATGCATCATACTTCATTGCATATATCCATAAGCAATATAAGTTTCAACACATGAATATAGCCTTCACAAGATATCAACCGCATTCATGCCATCAAATTTATCAACATTTACGCTTAAGCCCCAAAGGGTCAAATCACAATTTCTCAAAGGTTACGGGTCAAAATGCAAATACCCCTTTGTAACACCTTCTCACAAACTAGAGATCTTTAACATTAACCAATACTTTTAATAGACATATAACTATTAGAAACCGTTATAAACTCATCATAAAAAAACCTTTTAAGGCCAGAAACCAAATTTCAATACATTTTAGGGGTCAAAGTGCAAAATAGCTTGTTTTTAATATTTAACGACGACCGAAATTTCTAAAACTTTATATAAACTTCATAAATGGTATTTTGGACTCATGAACACATTCAACATCATTAGTAGCTTTAAATAAAATCATTTGGCTGAAATAACATAGTTGATTGTTCAAAACACAACTTTTTGCATTTTGCAAAACGACCCAAACTAACACTTGTAACTACCCTTTTATGCATCTATGGTACCAAAAATAATTTTTACAATAACTATTAGCGATTTAAACTCATCTAAACATCCTAAATCAGTAACCTTTCCAGTTCTAAAGGATTAGATCAGAATACTACAATTTTAGCATTTAAAATCATGAGAAAAATCATATTCTTAATCCTTTATAATTTCTAGGTCTTTCAAAATTTCTTTGTACAAATTTAAAGACAAGATCATACCTAAAAATAAAGTATATCAAACTTTAAATCAAAATTATATAAGTGCCAAAAATAAATAGATGAGAAGTGTCCATGATCAAAGTTGTCATTGAAAATAAAACAAGTAAATCTTGAACTTTAGGATTTAAATGATAACTAGAATCATAAACTTGTCTTGTAACCTTATTATTATCATTATAAGGTGATAACTTGGAAATATAAATATGAAATGCAAGGCTTAAAATATAAATATAAAGATGCAAATTCATTCTTAGGTATTTATGATTTAGGTGACAACTTGAAAGTAAATATGAATATGCAAGTTCATATTATTATCTTCAAGAATTAAAGTGATAACTTGGAATATAAATATGATTATGAAAAGCTTGAAATATAAATATGATATGCAAGAACTTATAACATAAATATGGATGCAAGTTCATTTTTATGTCTTATTAAGCTTAAAACTCAAGACTTAGTAACTCCTTTAGAAATCTTTTGTCATCAAGAATTAAATCTTGGGCTTTAGAGGACATTTGAATGATGGATTCACAACCACCACCATGATTCCTCATCATCAAGCCATGGTCATTATCAAATCATAAAAATCAAAAATATAAAGGAAGAACAAAAGAAAGAACATAAAATAAAATCCCTACCAAGTTGTTTCTTTGTTAATTAAAGCAAGAGCTTGATCTTGTATGAGATATCAACGACAAAAATCTGATCTTAGTGATGGTATATATTTGGCCAAGTGAAGATGAAATGGTGGGAGGATTTTTGTTGTGTTCTTGTGTTTTGATATGGAAAGTTTAGGTGCTTAGGGGTTGGTTTATGGTATGTATGTGTTTGTTTGAGCTTGGGAACTTGGATGGATATCAAGAATGGAGTCTCTTGGAGGTGGAGAAGGAAGAAGAAGAGAGCTTTGTATTTAGAGAGAGAAGAGAGGATTTTTGGCTAATTTTTGTGAGCAAGACTACAACCAAAAATGCAAATGGTAAGAATGAATGTTTGTGTGTGAATTAGGCTTGGAAAAACACATATTTATAGGGATTTTGGGGGGTGAGGCAGCTGCATTAATGGCTATAATGGGGAGTATTTTTTTCAATTTTTGTGAGTGGTAAGACATATATTTGATGGGTATTTAATTTGTAATGGTTTAGAAATGATAAATTAGTGTAAGTGGCTTAACCATCAAGAGTTTAAAATTCCTCAAGACAAGATTAAATGGCCAACACTTATAGTGGAAATTTTAGTGCTAATAATCTGAAGTAATAAAACAAAAATAAATCTAAAATATATTTTATTTTTGAGAAAAAGAAATTGTTAGTGGAAAAGAAATTGATAAACTAAAGTAAGTGGTTAATAATCAAATATTTAAGGTGCTCCATTACAAAATTAAATGGCCAACATATGTAGTGAAATTTTTAGTGCAAATAATCTGAATTAATAAAAAAAAATAAATCTAAAATATATTTTATTTTTAAGAAAAAGAAATTTAATACACTAATTTCCTATTATGTGTCTTAAGAACCCCTTTTTAATTAAGAAAGAAAAATAATCTTTTCTAAAATAATCTTATGCTTTAAAATTACCTCAAATAATTATTTTGACTCAAGATAAATAAATAAAATTAATTTATCTTTAATTAGAGTCTAATATTGCCTATATTTATTTGATTACATAAATAAACTCATTTATTGTTAATTAGGGGCAAAATGGTAATTTCACACAAAAACTCCCCGAAACCACCCGAACATTTTCAAATATCAAATTATACATGTAATAAACATTTTGAACTCCCGGGCGATGACTAGGTTCAGAAATTACTTAATCTCGTGTTAAATTACCACATGGGTATTTTGGTAATTTCACTTGTGGTAAAAAAATTGAAGTTGATATTTTCACATCTACAACACACATAATCCCCTTCAAGCATAAAACTAACCCCTTGAGGATAGCCTGGACTGGCCATCCTTGATTTCGGGGCAAAAATGACCTTAGGGGCATTTTGGTCATTTGTACATTGAAAAATTGAAAATCGCGATTTTTGCACATATTGCTATTTAATCACCATATAATGTTATTCTAATATCAAAATATCCTATTGAAGATGGCCTGGACTATTTTGGCCTCAAATCTTGTGTAGAAATGACCTAAGGGTATTTTGGTCATTTTGCATAACAGTAAAAATCGAGACGTTACACGTACCAATTTGAATCGTAACCGGCACGTGAAGAATCCGATCCCGATGTAAGCCTTATGATTTATGTACCATACTATATGCTTACTTTATTCATAAAATATGGTTTAATCATTTTTCAAATTAACTACTAAACCTTGCTATTTGTGAAATAAACCTTTTTTCTCATAAATAAACTATGGAACTATAGCTATAAAATACATTTCAACTGAGCTACTCAAATACAAAATAGCTATGAATGATATATTGTTAAATACAAAAGAATCATAGTATAATCAAAATGCAAAATAAACTATATGTGGTCTGGGACCCTGCTCGTCACATCATTGGAGCACATATACCATGAACAAAATACTAAGGCTTCACGCTAAAGTGAAGCTTACCCAAACTGAAGAATACTACTGCTGAGTAGGAGAAATGGGAGGATCCTAAGCTACACCTGTATCTGTGAGAAAAAGGAAGAAGAGAGGGGTGAGTTTTGCATTCAAAACTTAGTGAGTGGATCGTCACTCATAACCATGTATGAGACAGGAGAACATTGTAAATAAATAATAATAATAATGATGCAACATTCATAAACACTTCAATTTACTTTACATATTAATTATAATCTTTGAAATCTTAAGAATTACACAAGGAAACAGAGTATTCATCGACTATAGGGAGGGTGCTTAATTCCTGGCTGACAAAGTCCCTGGCTGACAAAGCCCCTAGCTAATGTGATCTCAATGATCCCTGGCAAACCGTGTTCTTGGTGGATTGATCTAACTCAAGGATGACTTGCCCCTGGCGGGCCTTGGTATACCAAGGTTAATGGAATAACTGCCGTTAACTCACAGTTCTATTCCTCTCAGTAGCTCTCCCTAATCTAAAATCAACTGAAGTCATAAGGGAGTTCTATTTTTTTAGTTCAACATTTCTCAACTTTATCAAATATAAATTCTTAAATCTTATTTCGTAAATCATAGAAAATCCCAATTATCCATAATCAATCAATTTATGAGTTAAATCATACAAAACTTTTTATGGAATAATTATGGTCTCATGCATTTCGAAAATCATAATTTCATGCATAAGTTAAAACGAAGCATTTCTAGTAAAATATATTTTCACATAAAGCGATATCATATAAGAATCCATTCTCCAATTCTCAAAATACTCCTCAATGCCAGCAAATAATCATATAATGACCAAACTAAGGCCATGAGATCAAACCCACTCACCTGGAGCGGTAGATTGTGAAGTACCAACACCACGAGGACTCCGACGAGGAGGAATAGCACTAATATCTGCCATTGAAATCATAAAACTCATCAACAACTTATGGGAAGCTCTAGATTACACTAAACATATGCCAACAACTTTGGGAGAGCACCCCCACTTGACAACAATGAGAGAAATAATCATATCCATACCAAGAATGTGAAAAAATGGAGAGAATGGAGACTAAATCTAACAACATATACATACCTTGATGATTTGGAAAAGTTAGATTGGAGTGGGATTGAAAGAAAAAAGAGAAAATGGAGTGGAGGGGAGGAGGGGAGGGTTTCGGTTTCTACTTCTGAAATGGGGAGAACCCCAAAATGGGGTTTTAAAATAGGGGGTCAAAAATGAAATGGCGCCATTTCTGGGTACTGTTCATGCTCTAGGAGGATCGCTATAGCGGTGACAGCAAATTCCCACTTCTGCAATTTTTCTGTCATGTGGCATATGGGTTATCTCAATACTCACTTATTTACATAAGTTAATGTCCTCGTTTATTTTACTCTCTATTAACTTTAAAACATAGATGTAAATAAGGAAATACCCCTCATTGGATTTAAATAAAATATCAAAAAATCAAAATCCCAACCAATCAAAATCAAAATTTTGGGTTTTAGTTCAAATCCAAGAATTTTCAAGATTTTCTAAACTTGTGGGTTAAAAATGAAATGTTTAAAGGTTTCATAAAAATTATTAAAAATCACTCTTCAACTTATTTTCCTATTGACAACAATTACCAGGACTTTTAGTCCCAAGAATGTGGTTCTATCATATGGCCCTCCAAGGAGGTATATGATCCAAACTTAGTGAAATTTAGGACCTGGTAATATGGGAGGGTCCCAAGGGACTTTGAAGCTACACAAAACCTATTCACTGACATGTGTACCACAGGTATCACATACTAGCCATCACTACTGTGAATTATATGTCACTATAATTTTGTTAATGCTCTCTAATTCACTAGACATTAATCATTCACCCCAAAAGAATACATATGCTTCTTTTCTTCTAGTTTTTGCCTAAGAAAATTGAACAGGAACTTTACTAGGTCCGGATGGAAAACAACTTTCTTGAAACTCTATCTCATTCTGATATGATTTTGTTTCACCATTCATATTTCATTGATTAAAAATCAAATATTTAAGAAATATTAAAACTTTTATAATAATATAAGAAAAGGGCAAGATTGAAGCACCTGTCAAAAAAGATTGAAACAGGAGATTTGCATTATATTGACAGACATATAAACTCTTGCAAATGATAAAATTAGTAATACTATTATTATTTTGTTTAGGTGGTTATTGATACCTTTTTTTAGATGAATCACTAGTATTATCTAAATGCATAGTTGAAGTGTTAATAATGCTATTTGAATAATTAGGTTTTTCCCAATATGTGTCCAATAACTGGATGAGTTTACAAAGGCATAATAAAGAGTTTATTAATGGTATTAAGAGCTTCTTGGACTTTGCTTAGTCTGTTGAAAATCCCCAACGAGAGGAAATCCAATGTCTTTGTGCAAAGTGTTGTAACATTCATTGGTATAGAAAACACATAGTTTACGATGTATGACCAATCAATTTTGAAATAGTGCTTGCGGAGATAGTAATATCTTAGAAACTTGCATGAAAGTCATACCTTCCATTGGTATTCATAATTTCCTAGTTCAATGTCAAGTTTTATATTTTTTTTTCTCATTTTTTATAGCATGAAAATAGCGAGAACAAAGAAGAAGAAACACAATCTAATGCGTTTATTGTAACTTGCATGGGACAAAAAAGGAATGAACTTGATTTAGAAACACAAGCTATAATTGTAAGTCATTGCAATGATAATATCAATAATTGATTATCTTTATATTGTGTTATTAATGAATGTGTTTCTCATGAACAGGCAGAACTTAAAGAACGTCAAAATGCTGGGGAAACTGTTGAGGATCCATTCCGAGTAGTTTTTGGGAAAGAGAAACTAGGTCAGGTTCAGTGCTATGGAAGGTCAATTACAAAAACTTCTTTGAAAAAAGATGGAGAAATCAACAAAATAAACAATATGTTGAAGAAGTTTTATCCTTGAAAACTGACCTCCAAGAAACAAGAGAAGAAGTACAAGAATTGCAAAATCTTATGAAGATTTATCTACAGTAAAACAACCGTGTAATGAATATTGATGAAGCACTAATGCATGCTAAGCAGTCTTCTTCTCATGTTTCAAATCATTAGTAGGTAAACTATCGCCTCATGCACACATGATCGTGCTTTTAGCATAGGAATTATGAGTTGCTAGAAATATATATTGCCTATTAAGTACGAAACCAAATTTGTCAGTGACTTAAACTTATTGAAATATTATAAATTTTAGGAGTCAAATGGAAGAATGTGTAATTTTAGAAAAAATGAGGGGTAAATGTAATATCAGCTTACTCTAAGGGAGATGTTGTAATTTTCCAAATAATAACAATAATAATAATGGTGATTTAACTATGAAGCTTTAATAATTGTTTATCTATTTTATTAATAATAAAAGATTGAATTATCTCATACTATATAAATAAATTAATCTTAGAAACTAATAATAATTAAATAATATCAATAAGACTTAAACTAATCTTATTCTGTTGAGAACTATTTATACTTTAATAATTAGTTTATAATTCAATCATAAAACCTACAATAGTTATTAGTTAATTTTCATTAACTGAGTCCTATCCTGTTACCTAATAATAATTATTTATTTGTTTATTTGATTGGAGAAATACGCTAATTGTCTAGCTAAATTATGATATTGGAATGGGTTCTGTCGAGAATAATTATTAATTAAAAAAGTTAATTACTATTGACACTATTCTTATTATACTCACTGTTACTCATATAATAAATAATAATTACGTATTAACCTATTTGTTTAACTTAGCCATTAACTGATTTCCATTAGCTAGCTATGTTTTATAATGCTAAATAATAACCAAAGTTTTCAAACTCGATCTACTGATCGACTAGGTCAATGCACCACCAGTGGTTTAATTGGTGGGTCATTGGTCAAATTGGTTGGACCAGATTTATATAAAAGTATATAAAAATTGAAATAAAATATGTTAAAATAACAACTAATTAGCAATTTGACACTCTTTAAGGGTTTGAATACAAAAACATAAATAAATAATATAAGGTTCTAAATATTGTTCATATTTTATAATCATAAATCACAATTAACAAATTTAAAACATAATTAAACAAACAAACTCACAAAGTTGCATATCAAAAACTTATAAGTCATAACAATATAAATAAATTTTCAAATTATGCCCAAGGAGGAACCAAGAGGTCATAGAGTCTTTCTTCATCAACTAAATCTGAGACTTGACCATAATCCCTTCATTTTGGTTCACATTTTCACTGGAATTGTTATGTGCATCATCTTCATCATATCATTATCATCTTCTAAATTTAATTGATCTACAATCATATCATTTTTCACAAATCAAAGGAAATTCTAAACTCTATTGAGAAATTTTTAAAAAGAAATAAATATTCATGCGCAGTCAACATTTTTCCATATTTTAAGGAGAAACGTTATCATTTCTCTTTTGAAAACTCTGATGTTGCATTTTTCCACATTTTGTATCTATATGTTGATGAATTATTATTATTTCTCTTACAAAAACTCATCTATAGTTACCAATTACCAACAGCTTAAAACTTAGCTATATACCCATATGCCACAACTAAATGCTTTCCTTTTTTTCCAAAATTTACCTTTTCCTCGATATAATACCAACCAACAACCATGCTAACAATGCAAAACTCTAACAACAATCAAAGGAGATTAAATAAACAATAGCGGTCAAAGAGCAGCAGCAAAACTTACCTTTCGAGCTTCCAAAACGATGGCGACGGCATTGATAGCGTGGTGCGATGCAGCGAGCAGTGAGGTGGCAGTAGTGGTGCTACATGGTGGTCCTCGGTTCTTTTCCTTTTGAGGTGGTTTGCAGTTCTGCTTCTTAGCTTCTCTTCTCAGTCTCACATTCTCAAAACGAGAGCGAATGGGTTTTGTGATATGTTGGTCGTCATTTTTTAATTTAAAAAATGATAATGTTTAGATAGGCCAAATTAGGTTTTCTTAAGGTCTTAAAACGATGTCATTTAGCCAAAAAAAAGAAAGAAAAAGAGAAAAAGAGAAAAGCATGGCCGAGTTCAGTTCTTGAAAATCGGCCGGTCAACGATTTTGATAAAACATGCCACGTCAAACCAGGTCTTATCGATTCCAATCCATGGCCGATCCAAATGGTGACTCAGACCAGTTTCATGATCAATTCACTAATTTTCTGGTCAGTGCTATGATAATAATAATAATAATAATAATAATAATAATAATAATAATAATAACACTTAATTTTAACAAGGCAATTGTGATAATTATTGAACTAAGTTCTAATATTAGGTTGGGCTCTATTTATGATTCAAATTTACCTAGCACTAAAGTTATTCTTACTAAAGTTATATATATATATATATATATATATAGACATATTACATGAGAGGAGTGGTTTATTATGAAAGTGAGAAGAGAAAATATGAACCGTATTACCATACATAGATGATCAAGATTGAAAGTTAATTGAGTAAAGGTTTACTTTGGCCCTTGAAATTGTATGTGTGATTCACTTTAGTCTCTAAAATTAAAAAAGTATCACTTTAGTCCCTAAAATTTCAAGAAGTGATTCAATTTATTTAGTCCTTTTGGTTATTCAACTTAGTCCTCAGGAACAGTAGTATAAGGGCTAATTTGAATCACTTTTTAAAATTTCAATGATTAAAGTAATATTTTTCTTAATTTTAGGGATTAAAGTGAATCATCCATATAATTTCATGGACCAAAGTGAACCTTAACTCCAATTTAATTAATGTAATTAATGTTCACGTGCTCATTCCCAAAAGTCATATGACTTTATGTTTAAATCTTGACCGTTTATGTAAGATCCAATGATCAAAATTCACTTTTTTCACTCTCATAATAAACCATTCTTCTCATATGATACGCTTCCTATATATATATATATATATAGTGGTTTGCTAGGTCATATTATGCTAAATAAGTAATAATGATATTTTCTAAAATTTGTATAAATTGTTGTGTGATGTCTTACCTACTATTTGTATCTGATAGTTATAATACTTTTAGTTGTGAAACTATGATAATTGTCAACTTGTTTTTTTTATAAAATGATAAATATCATGGCAAATAAATTAACATATTTCTAAAGTATAATATCACTTTTAACTGACACTTTTTGACAACCATGCAATAAATAATGGTCCCATGAGATTTCAAAAAATAATAGTTTCGTGATATTTAAGCAAATTGTAAACATATCTTAAATTTTCTAAAGTCATGTATACATATCAAATATTAATTTTTAAAATATTTTTAATATATAGTCGTGAGAAACTGCCTATTCACCATCTGCTGCAGGGGGTGCCTGACCACTGCCTGCATGATCCCGACGGCACTTCCAAATGCCAAAGCATCATTGGAACACTATTTGAATTGATTTGGAAGTACTAGAAAAGAGAAAACTAAACCCTAGAGTCCCAATAACAACATAACTTAAGAACAGAGCTAGAATATGAAGAGTACACTTACTAGATTGATTTAATTTGTGGAAATTGATTGGAATTACTTAAAACCATTTGAGGATGCATCAAGTACAGACCTAAGAGAACTGTTGGGGGTGGGTAGAGTTCATCTAAAAGTGTTTTGGGGTGTTGTAATATATCTATTTATTATGGAGGAAGGCTAAAACACATAAAATTGCATGCAAAGAGGTTCTAGGCCATACAAATCATTCTCTAGTGTGGAAAATTATGCTTCCATGCACCCGCTGCTCTTCATGTGTATGCATACTTTTAAGCTTAGATGGCTTGTATCCCTTTATATGGTTAGAATTCAATCTTGAGGCTAGCAATAGCACTTGTAGAAAATTGCATTAGCTTTCTACTAATGTAAGAATGATGTTGATCGGACACTTATAACTTACGATATTTGCAATATACTATATAAAGGTCATATTTGATAGCATAAAAACAAAGCCATATCTCAAAACTTAAATTCTGGTTTTCACCAACTGTACATGGGAACTAAATAGTGTCCTTAAAAGAAACATTAAAGGTCATTCAAGGTCCTTTTGGGATGTCTATAGTTGAGGTATTATACCATTACACATAAAATCCATTACTTAATCTAATTTGACAGAAATAATAATTAAATAAAGTACTATAATCATGAAAATAGTGGATGTCCAAGGACCTAGCCTACACACTACTAGAGCACTCTAAACCATTGACACAAACCTAAAATTAAGCTTCATTGCAGAGTGAAGCTCACTACTGATACTTCTAGAAGCCATTGAATGAGAGTCCTACTGACATCTGGATCTGTAGTTGCATCTATAAAGGTAAAGAGATTGGTGAATTTACCCAAATTCAGTGAGCAGAGTTTCATCAACAATCTACATAGGACAACCAAATAGGATGCATACATATGATGCAACAATCAAAACACTTTTACTCATACATACTGCTAATAAAATCATGTGCTTTGTACTGAAAAACTGTTCTGTTATGATCTGAGGTAATTAGTCAAGAACTAGAGTATCTGATCCTAAAATATCTTAAGTTATTATCTGAATTGAATCTGAATTGGCACCCAATCAGGTCCCTTTATTTGCCTTGTGAATCTTAATCTTAATGGGCACCTGACATGGTCCCATTATCTATAATCTGAGGGTTGAGATCGTCTTGTGGCAAACAACTTGGTAGTAAGATCAACGATCTTGACAGCCATCAACTCACTACTTTGTTTCTCTCTAATTCTTGTCCTAAAAACTAGCTTACAAATTCACTTGTGTAAATTCATAAAACTTCTAATATTGTTATCTACTAAACATAAATTAAGATTCTAAAAATCATGCACCAAAAGCAGTAATTTCATAAACATAAATATTTCAAAACTATGAGGCAAACACAATAATCTCATGGTTTCTCTAAAATCAATACTCATGCCACTTTATTAGAAATCATTTATCCCGGGGTTTTTGCAAAATTCTAAAATCAAAATCATGTTATCTTAATTTCCAAAATCATATTTGACCTTTCAATCATTTCAAAATAATTTTCTAATGATAAAAAATATGGTCATGAGCTAGGACCCATTCGACATGCATTGCTAGGAGTGCCGAATCACTACCTATGTGGTCCTGGATACTTGGAATAACATTTTCAATTACCAAGAACCATTCAGACACCATTAGAATTGGATTAGGCAAAATTGGGGAAGAGAAAACCATCCATTGATAGTCCAAATGGCCTCTAAACTGAAAAATGAAGTTGCTAACATGAAGAACACACTTACTGGAAAAATTCAATTAGTGAAAATCAATTGGAATCAAAGAAAATTTATTAGGATGTTGGAAATTCGTGTATAAAGCTAGGAGGTCAGCTAAGGGCAATTAAGGTTCATCGAAAAGTGTTTAGGCAAACTATAACATGTCTATTCATAGCATATTCCCTGAGAAGCTCAAAAGACACACAATTGTCAAATATAGGAGTTGTTTCTACCTGTGAACTATTAATGATTGATCGCTAATTAATGGTTCTTTGACTTTGTTTTGGGGATCATTATACTCATTACTATCAAACCAAATTTTGAGGGCTTATCTTCTCTGCCTCATGCAGTCACCACGCTTCTTATTGTCGTCGACCTTTAGCCTTCACTGTCTGAAAGAAAATTCTCTCTACTATTACCAAAATAATTTCCAAGATATGTTCTATCATGGCCGAGCGATGAATTACATTTAATATTTTTACAAAACATCTCCCGACACACTTCCTTAACAAAGATGCTATAACTTAATCTTTCATGGACCTTGCCAATGGCTATTAATAATAGGAGAGATGGTCATGGTGATGAGGCTAAAAATTAGAGGGAGAAGAGCGGAGGGACAATTAAGTTGATAAATTCATTGTTCTCTTATTTTTCTCATATTTGTTTGTTAATTAATTCAGATTTTTTCCTAAATCTTCTATTTTTTAATAAATTTTAAATTTTTTTCGCTATTAATGGGATTATCTTTTGAGTTGCTTTTAATTTAATAATTTGGATTGAAATGGTAGGTATTCTTACAAATTGTGCTTCACTACTAGAAATCCACGTGATACCGATGGATATTATCGACAGTATCTCCGATGGACTGTTGTATTTTTTAAATTAAAACAAATTTACATAATTACTCATTGGTTTATCTGTCGGTAAATAGTAGCGCTAAATCCTGCCATATGGCACGCATTATCTTCGATGGTTTTACCGACAGGTGGTTTATTTAATTTATATTTTTTTTATTTTGTCATTATATTACTGATGGGTTTACCAACGTGTTATTGTTAAATTTATTTTTTTTATCAAATTACCTATTGACTTACCGACGAGTACTTAATTTGATTTTGTAATTAATTTTTATTCAATATAACCGACAGATATACCAACAAGTATACTGATTAAATTAAATTTTTTTTATTATATTATCGACTACCTAACCAACGAGTATTTTATTTGATTTTACAATTATTTTTCTTATATATTACCGACGGGTGATTAATTTTATTTTATTTTATTATTTTTCATTGGTTACCGTTTTGACGGGTATTTGAATTTTGACACGTTGCCGCGCAACCTTTGGAGTTCCACACACCCGTTAGTAAACCTATCGGTAACTATGAAATTATAAAATGCATTGTTTCATTTATCCGCATACCCGTCAGTAACTCGCGGATATCTTGCCCAGATCCCTTCTTCTTCCCCACTCCGTCTGCACACACACTTTCTCTCTACCAACGCTCTTTCTCTCTCTCCCATCGCCGCCCTGCTTATTTTTTTGCCATCATCGGCAATCGGAGCTCCATTTGAAAAAAGAAGACCACCATTGTGATCTAGGATCTTTGGTGAGTACTTTAATCAATTTAGTTTTTTTGATTTGGCTTGGTTTTTCCGTTCGTTTATAGGTGGTCATAGTGTTGTGTTTAGGACTTATGTTTTATTGCATTACAGAGTAATTATTGTTGTTTATTTTTAATGTAGGAGTATTGTTTAAGAATGGCAATGATTACTGACTGAAATAGGTTTGTCATTCTAATTATCTTATTTTTTGTTTTTTTATGTATATAATTGTGTGTAGATAAAAAATTTTCATATTGGAATTTCAAGATTGGATTTGATTGGACTCGAATAACTTACACATTCTGTTTATTTCCACTACTGTAGATGTTAATAACTAAATCCTTGTTATTTATATAGTTTAGTATGTATGTAGGATAGATACTTATATTTTCTAGAATAGAGTTATAGGAAATGGGGATTGCATGACTAGGGGAAGGGTGTAGAGGTCCTTCTTTGACTTGTTTGCATTATTTGCTGTGGGATTTTTCGTATTTACGGAGATTACAGGATGCATGTTGTGGAGTTATAAGAGGATGCACAATAGAACAATTTTTTAGATTATGTGTGTAACATTCCCTGTTACTTTATGGATTGACGACTGTCCCCACAAACCAACACAGGTCTTTTCAGCATGCTTTGTCCTCACTCACACGCTTCCTGGAAAAACTTCCTAAGAAGTCACCCATCCGAAAATTGCTCCAAGTCAAGCACGCTTAACTGTGGAGTTCTTTAGTGATGGGTTATCGAAAAGAAGATGAATCTTGTTGGCATAGGTAGTACAAATCAATTCATATAAACCTTTTTCGGCTGTATAGTCCCATACCTACACAGTCTTTAGGATCCCTTTCATTTGGGTATGTAATCGGTTCATTCATGTACCCATCCGCTTGGAAGTTTGCCAGGAGCCGCTCCTTGTTCGTGCCTTCTTGCATCGATGATCACTCCCCGACTTCGTCCCTGGGCGTTACATGCCCACCAGCTTCCGCTTGGTTTGTCCCCAAACCACATCGTACTGGGAGAGGTGCAGGCTCTGATATCATTTGTAACATCCCCTGCTACTTTATGGATTGATGACTGTCCCTACAAACCAACACAGGTTTTTTCAACGTGCTTTGTCTTCACTCACACGCTTCCTGGCAAAACTTCCCAGGAGGTCATCCATCCCAAAATTACTCCAAGTCAAGCACGCTTAACTATGGAGTTTTTTAGTGATGGGCTACCGAAAAGAAGATGCATCTTGTTGGCATAGGTAGTACAAGTCAATTCATATAAGCTATCCTTAACTGTATAGTCTCATACCTACACAGTCCTTAGAATCCCTCTCATTCGGGTGCGTAATCAGTTCATTCATATACCCATCCACTTGCAAGTCTGCCAGGAGCTGCTCCTTGTCCATGCCTTCTTGCACCGGCAATCACTCCCCGACTTCATCCCCGGGCGTTACAACGTGAGTTGTATACAATTATTAAAATGTAATTGTTTCACTATATCTATTTTGTTGTTGATCTTTATAATAATATCTATAATTATTGAATTGACTGAAATATCTGATGACGGAAGCTTCTAATTTAAGGGGAGATACTGTTGAAATTTTGTAAAAAAATTTTGAGGGATAAAAGATTAAAAATAACCGTATTGAAAAAACTTAAAGATCGATTAAAAAAAATATCTGATTATGGAAGCTCCTAATTTAAGGAGAGATACCTTTGAAATTTTGTAAAAAAAATTTTAGGGATAAAAGACTAAAAATAGCCTATTAAAAAAACTTAAAAATTGATTAAAAGAAATATCTTATCAGAAAAGCTCCTAATTTAAGAGGAGATACTGTCGAAATTTTGTAAAAATTTTCTTTAGGGATAAAAGATTAAAAATAACTTTATTAAAAAAATGAAGAAAACCAATCCAATATGTTTAAAAGTAATAATTTGAGCTCGTTGTTAAAAAATTATATGGTATGACAATACTAAAATATATGGCTAGAAGAAATTTACAAAGCATTCTTGTTTGGGACATAAATATTTGTTATTTTTAAATATAAACGAGGCTTCTATTTCAAAGTTAGAGTGTATAACCAAAGCGCTCCAAAAATGGATTATCCAATATGTAATGAAGATTCTACAAAAGATTGTGAAGTTGGCATTGATGACATTGAAAGGCTTGCAGCACCTAATAATCATGTACATTTCTTGAAAGTTGCGGTGCACCTTAAACAAAGATACGTGATTCTCAGGGGGTGTAGGCCTTTCACTGTCATCATTTCCAACTTCACAATCTTTGGCAGAATCTTCATTACATATTGAATAATCCATTTCTAGAGTACTCTGGTTATACACTCTGACTTGAAAATAGAAATCTCCTTTTATATTTAAAAAATAACAAATATTCATGTCTCAAACAAGAATGCTCTGTAAATATCTTTGTTTATGGTTGCACTGAAATACAAGAAGACGAAAGCTTTTAATTTAAGATGAGATATTATCAAAATTTTTTCAGAATTTTTTTTAAGTAAATAAGATTAAAAGTAGTTGTACTACAAATTTAAATAGCAGTTGAATTTGTATTTGAAAGTAATAATTTGATGTCTTTAAAAAATTATAGGGCTAGGGTTTATCACAAGTACAATGTTACCTTCAAATCTATCATGGATGTATGATGGATTGAACGCTAATAACAGGGGGATTAAACTGGAATTTTATAATGGTGTTGAGGAATTTATGCGGGTAGCATGTCAAACACAACAATTTATTAATGAGGCAAAAGTTAGGTGCCCATGTAATAAGTGCAAATGTAGGAAGTATTTAGATGATGATATGACAAGGGTTCATTTGTACAAGTGGGGATTTATGCCAGACAATTGGGTTTGGACATGGGTAAGCAGTTAATGCATGGAATCAAGCGGTATATTTGAGATTGGAAGTAGTTCTGATAGGATCCATGTAGGTCAACATGATGTGGGTAATGTGTTGTAGAAGGATAACCTGGTTAGACATCAAGAAATGGTTTTTGATGCTGCTGGTCTTGAATTTGGAGCACGTTGATCGCAGCCTTCCATTGAGGAGCCCAACCAAGATGCTGCTAGGTTTTATAGTCTCGTAGAAGCTGCCAATCAACCTTTATGGGAGGATTGTGTGCACTCTGATTATCATTAGCAGTTCGAATGTTGAACATTAAGTCCGAAGGGAACCAAAGCCAAAGTTATTTCGATAAGTGGGCTGCCGTAATAAGTGAACTAAGTTCGAATCCTAATGTAATTTCAAAAGATTTTTATCAAGCTAAAAAATTAGTTTCTAAACTTGGGTTGAAGGAAATAAAGATTGACCGCTATTTGAAAAGTTGTATGCTTTATTATAAAGATGATATTTCATTAATTGCATGTAAGTTTTGTTAAGAACCTAGTTTAAAACCCAAGAGACGTGGAAGAAGAAAGTATAAAGATGTCCATCAAAAAAGAATGCATTATCTACCCTTAATCCCTAGACTCAAGAGACTCTATGCGTCAATAAGCTTGGCTTCTCATATGAGGTGGCACAGCAAAAATCAAAGAGATTATGGAGTGATGATGCATCCATAGCACGGTGAGGCGTGGCAATATCTTGATTTTGTCTTTAACCCTCGAAATGTTAGATTAAAGCTCTGTTCAAATGGATTTACTCTGAATAACCAATTTAGTAAATCCTATTCATGTTAGCCCGTAGTTGTTACACCCTATAATCTCCCTCCTGAAATGTGCATGAAAGATCCTTACCTGTTCTTAACATGTATAATCCCAAGCCCTGATAATCCAAAAGCTAAGATTGATGTGTATCTTCAACTCTTAATTTATGAATTGAATGAGTTGTGGTGTCAAGGTGTTCTTACTTACAACATTTTAACAAAGCAGAATTTCATGATGAGGGCTGTATTAATATAGACCACCAATGACTTTCCAGATTATGGAATGTTGTCTGGATAGATGAATCAACGAAAATTAGCATGCCTAATTTGCATGGACGATACTAAGGCATTTACCTTGAAATATAGCAGAAAGAACTCTTGGTTTAATTGTCACAGGAGGTTCTTAAATGCTGATCATCCATATAGGCAAAGTAGATATGGATTTAAAAGTAATTCTATTGAACATGAGGATCCTCTAGTTAGAGCAAGTGAACGCCAATTGTGGGATTGAGTTAAGGATATTCCAAAAATAACAGAAGTCGAAAAGATAGTACGATGGCCAAGGTATGGGGTATCTCATTATTGGACCAAACAAAGTACTTTCTGGGAATTACCATATTGGAAGGACAATTTGGTGTGTCATTGTTTAAATGTCATGCATATTAAGAAAAATGTGTTTGACAACATTGTCAATACTGTAATGGAGATAGATCGAACCAAAGATAATGACAAGGCAAGGCACGATCTAGTTGAATATTGCACATGTCCTTATTTGCATTTACAAGAATTAAAATATGGTCGTTTCTATAAATCAAAGGCCAGAAATGCTCTGAATTCCACTTAGAAACAGGCTGTTTGTCAGTGGTTGAAAGGGTAGAGAACACCCGATGGTTTTGCTTTTAACTTAAGTAAGTGCATCAATGTTGCATGGGGTAAGCTTGTTGGCATGAAAAGCCATGATTATCATGTCTCCATGGAGTGTTTGCTTCCAATTGCATTCAAAGAACTGCCTGATATTGTGTGGACCCCTAACCGAGCTGAGTTAGTATTTTAGGAATTTATGCTCTTCTTTTCTTAGGCTTGATGATTTGCTTGTAATGAAAAAAAAATATTCTCATAATTCTGTGCAAATTAGAGAGAGTTTTTCCTCCTAGGTTCTTTGACTCAATAAAACACTTGCCTATACATTTGGCGTATAAAACACAAGTGTGTGGACTAGTTCAGTACAGGTGGATGTATCCATTTGAAAGGGAAATAGGAAGGTTTAAAAAAACTATGAAAAATAGGTCTCAAGTCGAAGGATCAATATGCCAACCCTATCTTGCAAAAGAGACTTCAAATTTTTGCTCATTTTAGTATCAGCCACATATTCAATCTAGGCGAACTCGCGTTGGTCGTAATGATATTGGAGGGGAGTATTGTATTCCACCAACATTGTCCGTATTCAATCAACCTGGTCGAGCCACTGGAAAGAGCGAGGCCTAATAGCTGACTTTTGAAGAGTGAAATTTTGCGCACTTACACATTTTGCTAAATTGTGATGAGGTGCAATCATTCAGATTGTAAGTCAATAACCCCACTTTTTTTTTAAGTCTTTAATGAGATATTATGCATCCTTACAATAACTTACAATATATGTTCAACAGCAGAAACTCTAAACAATTGCATAGTCAAGATCATCTTCAACAATTTTTGGACTGTTTCAGATTACATGTAAGTCCATTTTAACAAAATATGTAATCTAATATTTTTTCTCAGTTAATTTTGTTTGATACAAGTTAGTTTGACATTTCGAACTTAATCTACGTAGGTCTATAACAAAAATAATAGAGTCACATGTCCGTATGTGCTTAACCTAGCTTAAGGGCCCAAAAATAAAGTTGTAAGTTGGCCCATGTACTATGTTAATGGGTACAAGTATCACATAGCTAATTGGGGTATGGGAAAAAAATGGACAATACTGGTGTTTGTATTAAAAGTGATGCTGGGGATGAAGAATATGATTAGTATGGGGTCATTAAGGAAATCCTTGAGTTTGAGTACATTGGTGTGTGCTATTCAAATATGAATAGTATGATCCAACGTGACTCACTGGGACATGACAACACAACAGTTACAAAATCATTGAAATCAACCACAACAGAAGATATGGAAGATATGATCCACTTATTATAGCCCAAAATGCTAGACAAGTATATCATATGTCTTATCTGAGGAAGAGTAGGTCACATTGGAAGGTTGTGAACAAGATAAAACCAAGAGGTAGGATTGAAATAGAAGAAGATAATGTTGAAGATGCTTATTAGGTGGATAATCTATTCTTCTCAAGGACAATAGTTGATGGAGACAATCCTAGATATCCTCTTTCATTGACAACCGGGGAAGTTGACATAATTGAATATACAAGTAATCACACAATAAGAAATCACGAAGATGAACTAAGTAATAGAAATGGTGATGACTCAGATAATGATCAACAACAAAGTAATGATAAAAATAGCCCTGAACTTTCAGAATAACTAAGGTGTCTAATATTATGTACAATATTGTTATGAAATTATTTGGAATTTCTGATGTAATTCATACTTTTTTCCCTCTTTTAATTGTTTCAGTATGGCTGGTAGAGGCAGAGACCGATCTCGAAATGTCAGTTTACCTACCACCCCCTCCATCTTCGCCCCTCCCACTGCCTCCGCCACCACCCTTAGCCCCAGCTCTACCACCACCCCTGCCACCAACTCTGCAATTGTCTCTTCCACCACCTCCGCACCACCTCTTCTGCCACCGCGACTGTCTCTTCCACCACCTCCACTACCTCCGCTTTTACCACCTCCACCTCTGTCCCTGCCACCGCCACCCCTCCCTTTAAGATAATGCCTGTAACACCCTAATATTTAACTCAACACGCCTAGAACGCATTTAAGTTAATTATTAGTCATTACTCTTTTGTTCCAGTTTTTAACTCAAACTTCTTTAAAATACTTTAGTAAAAATATGGGTAAAATTTTTTTAAACTTAAATACCAAATCGTGAGCCGCGCATACTAAATACCTAACGTCATTACCTTACCTGCGTAAGAGATGTTAGAAACGAATATCGTGTAAATACAGAATACAACCATAACATAACATAACTCAAATAATGGTGACATATCAATAACCGGATCATAATAGTGATGTCTTGTAATTTTAAGGACATCAATATATATCCATCAATAATATACAAACTGATAACTGAGATACAATTACTCTAAGGAAAAATATCCAAAAGGAAGTTATCTCCGTAGCTCTCGCCCACTCTCAAGACAAATCACGAACTACACCTTCATTCATGTCTGACGACACGGAAAGAAAAGGGATGAGAAACTTATACAAGAATCTCAGTAGGGCTTCTCGACTATAACACAAGTGTCATCGTCATCGTCCCCAGGAATCTCGGGTTTAATTATGAAAATGGTGAACATATATATAAGGTTCATTTATTAAGTTCTAAATATCATTAGCCGAGACCCGTATCTTTTAGCATGAATCTTAATGTCATGAATGCAACATATTAATCATGGATGCATGTCAATATCATATACATAATATCATAAAATTCATAAAACAATGCATATGATATAAAGAACATCATGATCATCATTCTTACAAGTGACTTAAACTTCTTTTTCTTTTTTCCTTGGGGCATCTATAATTCTCTCATTTCTCGAGAGTTCTAGGTTATGAGCTCATACCTCACTAGTCGTCACTAGCGTATTCTTATCCCTTTTGATAAGATAAATTCCCGACTCTTAAGGTACGGGATAGGGGGCATTAGGATCACCTTTCATAACCTTTAATTCGGGGAGTCTAAAGGATCATTTCCTATTTGAATCACCTCTCATAACCTTTAATTCGGGGAGTCTAGAGGATCATTTCCATGTGTCTTATGTCACCTTTAACCTTGGCATGTTATATAGAGATGTAAATATGAATAACTCATCATTTCAACATTTCATGCTCATAAACTTCATGGAATCATGCATCTCAATTTATCAAGCATAATTATAACATACCATAACTTAAACTACATAAACATGCATCATACTTCATTGCATATATCCATAAGCCATATAAATTTCAACACATGAATATAGCCTTCACAAGATATCAACCGCATTCATGCCATCAAATTTATCAACATTTACGCTTAAGCCCCAAAGGGTCAAATCACAATTTCTCAAAGGTTACGGGTCAAAATGCAAATACCTCTTTGTAACACCTTCTCACAAACTAGAGATCTTTAACATTAACCAATACTTTTAATAGACATATAACTATTAGAAACCATTATAAACTCATCGTAAAAACCTTTTAAGGCCATAAACCAAATTTCAATACATTTTAGGGGTCAAAGTGCAAAATCGCTTGTTTTTAATATTTAACGACGACCGAAATTTCTAAAACTTTATATAAACTTCATAAATGGTATTTTGGACTCATGGACACATTCAACATCATTAGTAGCTTTAAATAAAATCATTTGGCTGAAATAACATAGTTGATAGTTCAAAACACAACTTTTCGCATTTTGCAAAACGACCCAAACTAACACTTGTAACTACCCTTTTATGCATTTATGGTACCAAAAATAACTTTTACAATAACTATTAGCGATTTAAACTCATCTAGACATCCTAAATCAGTAACCTTTTCAGTTCTAAAGGATTAGATCAGAATACTAAAATTTTAGCATTTAAAATCATGAGAAAAACCGTATTCTTAATCCTTTATAATTTCTAGGTCTTTCAAAATTTCTTTGTACAAATTTAAAGACAAGATCATACCTAAAAATAAAGTATGTCAAGATTTAAATCAGAATTATATAAGTGCCAAAAATAAATAGATGAGAAGTGTCCATGATCAAAGTTGTCATTTAAAATAAAACAAGTAAATCTTGAACTTTAGGATTTAAATGATAACTAGAATCATAAACTTGTCTTGTAACCTTATTATTATCATTATAAGGTGATAACTTGGAAAGATAAATATGAAATGCAAGGCTTGAAATATAAATATAAAGATACAAATTCATTCTTAGGTATTTATGATTTAGGTGACAACTTGAAAGTAAATATGAATATGCAAGTTCATATTATTATCTTCAAGAATTAAAGTGATAACTTGGAATATAAATATGATTATGAAAAGCTTGAAATATAAATATGATATGCAAGAACTTATAACATAAATATGGATGCAAGTTCATTTTTATGTCTTATTAAGCTTAAAACTCAAGACTTAGTAACTCCTTTAGAAATCTTTTGTCATCAAGAATTAAATCTTGGGCTTTAAAGGACATTTAAATGATGGATTCACAACCACCACCATGATTCCTCATCATCAAGCCATGGTCATTATCAAATCATAAAAATCGAAAATATAAAGGAAGAACAAAAGAAAGAACATGAAATAAAATCCCTACCAAGTTGTTTCTTTGTTAATTAGAGTAAGAGCTTGATCTTGTATGAGATATCAATGACAAAAATCTGATCTTAGTGATGGTATATATTTGGCCAAGTGAAGATGAAATGGTGGGAGGATTTTTGTTGTGTTCTTGTGTTTGGATATGGAAAGTTTAGGTGCTTAGGGGTTGGTGTACGGTATGTATGTGTTTGTTTGAGCTTGGGAACTTGGATGGATATCAAGAATGGAGTCTCTTGGAGGTGGAGAAGGAAGAAGAAGAGAGCTTTGTATTTAGAGAGAGAAGAGAGGATTTTTGGCTAATTTTTGTGAGCAAGACTACAACAAAAAATACAAATGGTAAGAATGAATGTTTGTGTGTGAATTAGGCTTGGAAAACACATATTTATAGGGATTTTGGGGGGTGAGGCAGCTGCATTAATGGCTATAATGGGGAGTATTTTTTTCAATTTTTGTGAGTGGTAGGACATATATTTGATGGGTATTTAATTTGTAATGGTTTAGAAATGATAAATTAGTGTAAGTGGCTTAACCATCAAGAGTTTAAAATTCCTCAAGACAAGATTAAATGGCCAACACTTATAGTGGAAATTTTAGTGCTAATAATCTGAAGTAATAAAATAAATCTAAAATATATTTTATTTTTGAGAAAAAGAAATTGTTAGTGGAAAAGAAATTGATAAACTAAAGTAAGTGCTTAATAATCAAATATTTAAGGTGCTCCACTACAAAATTAAATGGCCAACATATGTAGTGGAATTTTTAGTGCAAATAATCTGAAGTAATAAAAAAATAAATAAATATAAAATATATTTTATTTTTAAGAAAAAGAAATTTAATACACTAATTTCCTATTATGTGTCTTAAGAACCCCTTTTTAATTAAGAAAGAAAAACAATCTTTTCTAAAATAATCTTATGCTTTAAAATTACCTCAAATAATTATTTTGACTCAAGATAAATAAATAAAATTAATTTATCTTTAATTAGAGCCTAATATTGCCTATATTTATTTGATTACGTAAATAAACTCATTTATTGTTAATTAGGGGCAAAATGGTAATTTCACACAAAAACTCCCCGAAACCACCTGAACATTTTCAAATATCAAATTACACATGTAATAAACATTTTGAACTCCCGGGCGATGACTAGGTTCAGAAATTACTTAATCTCGTGTTAAATTACCACAGGGGTATTTTGGTAATTTCACTTACGGTAAAAAAAATTGAAGTTAATATTTTCACATCTACAACACACATAATCCCCTTCAAGCATAAAACTAACCCCTTGAGGATAGCCTGGACTGGCCGTCCTTGATTTCGGGGCAAAAATGAGCTTAGGGGCATTTTGGTCATTTGTACATTAAAAAATGGAAAATCGCGATTTTTGCACATATTGCTATTTAATCACCATATAATGTTATTCTAATATCAAAATATCCTATTGAAGATGGCCTGAACCATTTTGGCCTCAAATCTTGTGTAGAAATGACCTAGGGGTATTTTGGTCATTTTGCATAGCAATAAAAATCGAGGCGTTACATTTCTACCCTCCTTAAAAAGAATTTCATCCTCGAAATTCGTTACCTATGAATAGTTCAGGATAATGAGTCTTCATTTCTGATTCCAATTCCCATGTGAAATCCTTCATCTTACCTTGTCCCCATGCCACCTTAACCAAAGGTACAACTTTGTTTCTTAACTGTTTAACTTTTTTGTCCATGATCCTCGTAGGCAGTAAGTTGAAAGTCAGGTCCTCCCTTAATTGTACTTGTTCTGGCTCTAACACATGACCAGGGTCTGACTAATACTTCTTTAATTGGGAGACATGAAAGACATTATGGAGGTTGGATAGGTTGGGTGGTAAGGCTATTCGGTATGCTACGCATCCGACTGACTAAGGATTTCAAATGGACCAAGAAATCTAGGATTTAACTTCTTGACTCTCATAACTCGACCTATGCCTGTGGTAGGGGTGATCCTAAGGAATACATGTTCTCCTTCTTGGAATTCTAACGGCTTTCGCCGTTTGTCCGCATAGCTTTTCTGTCGACTTTGAGCAGTGAGAATTCTATCCTTAATTCTCTTGATTTGTTCCGTTGTTTCCCTCACAATATCAGGTCCTAACAAGTTTTGTTCCCCGGGTTCATACCAACATAAAGGTGATTGGCATTTCCGGCCATACAGGGCTTCATACGGTGCCATGCCGATACTTGCATGATAATCAATTGTTATAAGCAAATTCAATCAATGGCAAGTATTTATCCCAACTCCCTCTTTGGTCCAACACACATGCCCTCAACATATCCTCCAATGTTTGAATAGTCCTCTCAGTTTGACCATCTGTTTGAGGGTGGTAAGTCGTGCTTAAACACAACTTTGAACCAAACGCCTTTGAAAGGCTCCCAAAACAGTGATGTAAACCGCGGGTCTCGATCCGAGATTATTGTCGACGGTACCCCATGTAATCTTACGATCTCTTGAATATATAACTGAGCTAGCCTATCCAAGGAGTAAGTTACCTTGATAGGTAGAAAGTGGGCCGACTTGGTGAGTCGATCCACTATTACCCATATGGCATCATGACCTGCTTGGGTCCTCGGTAGTCCACCACAAAATCCATTGAGATACTTTCCCACTTCCACTGGGATTGTCAGGGGTTGCAACATTCCAGAGGGTTTTTGGTGCTCAATCTTCACTTTTTGACAGACTAAGCACTTACTAACCCAGGCGCACACATCCTTCTTCAACCCAGGCCACCAGAACATCTTCTTCGTGTCCCGATACATCTTAGTGGTACCAGGGTGAATGGTAAAATGGCTCTTATGGGCCTCTTTCAAAATCTCCTTTCGGAGGTCACCTTTTGCCGGTACATAGATCCGGCCTTTAAACCTCCACATACCATCAGCACCTTGGGCGAAATCTTTTAACTTTCCAGCTGATCGCCTCTAGAGTTTCCTGAAACTCACTATCCTCTCGTTGGGCTTGAGTGATCTCTTCCATGAAGCCACTCGTCACACTAAGATGGCATGCCTTCATGCTCTTAGTGGTCAAGGTCATCCCCAGGTTCAGGTCTCTAAACCTTTCGATCAGCTCAACTTCCTTAACCATCATGTAGGATAGGTGCAACGATTTCCTACTTAAGGCATCGGCCACTACATTGGCTTTGCCAGGATGGTAGTTTAACCCAAAATCATAGTCTTTCAAAAATTCCACCCACCTCCTCTGCCTCATGTTTAGTTCCTTTTGATCAAAGAGGTACTTAAGACTCTTATGATCGGAGAATACTTCAAACTTTTCCCCATACAGATGGTGTCTCCATACCTTTAAAGCAAACACCACAGCTGCTAATTCAAGGTCATGGTGGGGTAGTTTGCTTCGTGAGGCTTGAGTTGCCTAGATGCATAGGCTACCACTTGCCTATTTTGCATCAATACACAGCCCAATCCTTTCCCTGAAGCATCACAATATACCTCGAAAGTCACATTAGGGTTAGGTAATACTAACACTGGGGTTGTGGTTAACTTCGCTTTAAGCTCTTGAAAACTCTTCTCACATTCGGGAGTCCAAACAAAAGGGGCATTCTTCCTAGTAAGCTTGGTAAGGGGTAAGGAAATTTGAGAAAATCCCTTAATAAACCTACGGTAATATCCAGCAAGTCCTAAAAAGCTTCAGATTTCAAGTAGTAGGTCTCTCCCAGCTCATCACAGCTTCTATTTTACTAGGATCTACTGCAATTCCTCCTTTTGATACTACATGCCCTAAGAACTTCACTTCCTCCAACCAGAATTCACACTTAGATAGTTTGGCATATAGTTTATTTTCCTTCAAAATCTCCAAAATTGTCCTCAAATGATATTCGTGCTCCTCGTGGGTCTTTGAATAGATGAGTATATCATCTATGAAAACAACCACAAACTGATCCAAATAGGGTCTAAAGATCCTATTCATATAATCCATAAACACAATAGAGCATTGGTCACCCAAATGACATCACTGTGAATTCAAAGTGGCCATATCGAGTTCGAAAGGCCGTCTTTGGTATGTCCTCATCTCTCACTCTAATTTGATGATATCCTGACCTCAAGTCTATCTTGGAGAACACCATCGCTCCTCTTAATTGATCCATTAAATCATCAATCCTAGGCAAAGGGTACTTGTTCTTTACTGTCACTCGGTTCAATTGCCTATAATCAATGCATAACCTCATACTTCCATCCTTTTTCTTAACAAATAGGACCGGGGCTCCCCATGGTGATACACTTGGTCTAACAAACTTCTTCTCTAAAAGTTCCTCTAATTGAGTTTTTAACTCAGTTAATTCTAGAGGTGGCATCCTATAGGGTGCTATGGATATTGGTCCTGTCCCCGGAACCAACTCTATGGAGAACTCAATTTCTCTTTTTGGAGGGAACTCGGGTATATCATCAGGAAACACCTCAGGATAGTCTCTCACAATGGGTATCTCATCAAAATTTTGCTCAAAGTCTACATCACTAGCGGCTAGGAGAACATATCCCTTACTCTCTTCCTCACCACAGCTTTATTTCTAGAATATTTATGTACAGACTTAGAGGTTTTCTAGGTTCACTAGGAATAGGAAGAAAAATGATAGACTTGTCATAACAATTTAACATTACACGGTTGGCGTAAAGCCAATCCATGCCGAGAATTATATCTAGACCTTGCATAGGTAGACAGACTAAATCTAGAACAAAAGATCTACCTTCAACAATGAAATGACAGTTTAGGCAACATCTACAGGTCCTAACAGGTTTCCCAGTAGGGGTAGAAACAGTGAGATCAAAAGGGAGTTCTGACACATGCAATTTTAAGGATTCAGTACAAGTTTGGGATATGAATGAATGAGTAGCGCCAGAGTCAAATAGTACAATTAAGGTTCTACCATTCATTTCACACTTACCTTCCATGAGGTTTCGAGATCTTGTTGAGTCCTCTGCACTGAGGGTGAAGACCCTTCCTTGGCGTTGTGGCTTGGGGTTGGGGGCTGTTGGGTTCCTCTCTATGCATTCCCGCGAGTAGTGACCGGGCTTCCCACACCGGTAGCAAACATTCTGGCCCAACAAGCAAGGCCGATCACCATGTTGCTTCCCACACCTTGGGCATTCAGTAGCAGGGGCAGGTCTTGGAGGTGCGGCTGAGGTCCATTGGGGTGCCTTGCCTTTGGTTCCACTTAATCCCCCTTGATGAAAGTCCTTCCTAGGGCCTTGCGGCCTAAACTGTGGCCTAGGATGTGGTCTCGGTTGCGGTCTGAAGAGTGGTCGGTTTTGCGACTTAAACCTTGGGGCATGTGGTGCCAGCTTCTTCGCAAAGTTGTCTGCCCTTGATGTACTCAGCTTCTTTTGACCATCTTCAATTATACGACATTTGTTGACCAGCGTAAAGTCCTCTGATCTCCAAATGAGCCACAAAGAATGTTGATTTCAAATTTTCAGCCCGGATTCGCATTTCACACATTTCCAAGTACTCATCGGCGTTTCCTTGATACATCCTCGAGAACTTAATGAGCTCCTCGAACTTGGCGGTATACTGAGCGACATTCATACCTCCTTGAGTGAGTTGCATGAACTCGATATCTTTTGCATTCCTTATTGATTCCGGGAAATATTTTTCATAAAAATGAGCCTTGAACAGCTCCCAATCTATCTGAGTGCCTGCTGCCTCCAGTAGTCTCCGAGTACCGGTCCACCAGAACTCAGCATCCGCTTCTAGCATGTATGTAGCAAAGGTCACCTTTTGTTCCTCAGAGCATATAACCACCGTAAAGATCTTCTCTATATTCTTTATCCATTCTTCAGCATGATTTGGGTTCAAAGCTCCTCTAAAAGATGGCGGATTCGCCCTACGAAACTCCCCGAACCGTGCATTCTCCATAACCTCAGCATCAATAGGATAGCGACTCGCTTCGCCTTGACGGTCCATCCTTTCAAACAGCCTTTCCATGGCCCTTGCCATGCCCCTGAGAGCTTCAGCAGTTCCGTCACCTTGTCCGTTTCCATTTGGAGTCCTATTCTGTCGTGATGGTGCCATTGGTCCCTGAGCACACAAAACAGAAAACACTGAGGTGATCAAGCTCAATACTTTATGTTATGTGAGCTAGCTACCATGGCATCTACACAAACAGAGTCATGTATTTCTATCTTATAGCTCATCTTATCAACAAAGCAACTACACATGACATAACTATCGCATTATGCTTGAGAAGCATAGTCAGTCCAATCCTCAGGCTCCGTGAAGGTCGAACTGCTCTGATACCAAAATGTAACACCCTAATATTTAACTCAACACGCCTAGAACGCATTTAAGTTAATTATTAGTCATTACTCTTTTGTTCCAGTTTTTAACTCAAACTTCTTTAAAATACTTTAGTAAAAATATGGGTAAAATTTTTTTAAACTTAAATACCAAATCGTGAGCCGCGCATACTAAATACCTAACGTCATTACCTTACCTGCGTAAGAGAGATGTTAGAAACGAATATCAGGTAAATACAGAATACAACCATAACATAACATAACTCAAATAATGATGACATATCAATAACTGTATCATAATAGTGATGTCTTGTAATTTTAAGGACATCAATATATATCCATCAATAATATACAAACTGATAACTGAGATACAATTACTCTAAGGAAAAATATCCAAAAGGAAGTTATCTCCGTAGCTCCTCGTCCACTCTCAAGACAAATCACGAACTACACCTTCATTCATGTCTGCAGACGACACGGAAAAGAAAAGGGATGAGAAACTTATACAAGAATCTCAGTAGGGCTTCCTGACTATAACACAAGTGTCATCGTCATCGTCCCCAGGAATCTCGGGTTTAATTATGAAAATGGTGAACATATATATAAGGTTCATTTATTAAGTTCTAAATATCATTAGCCGAGACCCGTATCTTTTAGCATGAATCTTAATGTCATGAATGCAACATATTAATCATGGATGCATGTCAATATCATATACATAATATCATAAAATTCATAAAACAATGCATATGATATAAAGAACATCATGATCATCATTCTTACAAGTGACTTAAACTTCTTTTTTCTTTTTTCCTTGGGGGCCGCCCTATAATTCTCTCTTTTCTCGAGAGTTCTAGGTTATGAGCTCATACCTCACTAGTCGTCACTAGCGTATTCTTATCCCTTTTGATAAGATAAATTCCCGACTCTTAAGGTACGGGATAGGGGGCATTAGGATCACCTTTCATAACCTTTAATTCGGGGAGTCTAAAGGATCATTTCCTATTTGAATCACCTCTCATAACCTTTAATTCGGGGAGTCTAGAGGATCATTTCCATGTGTCTTATGTCACCTTTAACCTTGGCATGTTATATAGAGATGTAAATATGAATAACTCATCATTTCAACATTTCATGCTCATAAACTTCATGGAATCATGCATCTCAATTTATCAAGCATAATTATAACATACCATAACTTAAACTACATAAACATGCATCATACTTCATTGCATATATCCATAAGCCATATAAATTTCAACACATGAATATAGCCTTCACAAGATATCAACCGCATTCATGCCATCAAATTTATCAACATTTACGCTTAAGCCCCAAAGGGTCAAATCACAATTTCTCAAAGGTTACGGGTCAAAATGCAAATACCTCTTTGTAACACCTTCTCACAAACTAGAGATCTTTAACATTAACCAATACTTTTAATAGACATATAACTATTAGAAACCATTATAAACTCATCGTAAAAACCTTTTAAGGCCATAAACCAAATTTCAATACATTTTAGGGGTCAAAGTGCAAAATCGCTTGTTTTTAATATTTAACGACTAATTTCTAAAACTTTATATAAACTTCATAAATGGTATTTTGGACTCATGGACACATTCAACATCATTAGTAGCTTTAAATAAAATCATTTGGCTGAAATAACATAGTTGATAGTTCAAAACACAACTTTCTGCATTTTGCAAAACGACCCAAACTAACACTTGTAACTACCCTTTTATGCATTTATGGTACCAAAAATAACTTTTACAATAACTATTAGCGATTTAAACTCATCTAGACATCCTAAATCAGTAACCTTTTCAGTTCTAAAGGATTAGATCAGAATACTAAAATTTTAGCATTTAAAATCATGAGAAAAACCGTATTCTTAATCCTTTATAATTTCTAGGTCTTTCAAAATTTCTTTGTACAAATTTAAAGACAAGATCATACCTAAAAATAAAGTATGTCAAGATTTAAATCAGAATTATATAAGTGCCAAAAATAAATAGATGAGAAGTGTCCATGATCAAAGTTGTCATTTAAAATAAAACAAGTAAATCTTGAACTTTAGGATTTAAATGATAACTAGAATCATAAACTTGTCTTGTAACCTTATTATTATCATTATAAGGTGATAACTTGGAAAGATAAATATGAAATGCAAGGCTTGAAATATAAATATAAAGATACAAATTCATTCTTAGGTATTTATGATTTAGGTGACAACTTGAAAGTAAATATGAATATGCAAGTTCATATTATTATCTTCAAGAATTAAAGTGATAACTTGGAATATAAATATGATTATGAAAAGCTTGAAATATAAATATGATATGCAAGAACTTATAACATAAATATGGATGCAAGTTCATTTTTATGTCTTATTAAGCTTAAAACTCAAGACTTAGTAACTCCTTTAGAAATCTTTTGTCATCAAGAATTAAATCTTGGGCTTTAAAGGACATTTAAATGATGGATTCACAACCACCACCATGATTCCTCATCATCAAGCCATGGTCATTATCAAATCATAAAAATCGAAAATATAAAGGAAGAACAAAAGAAAGAACATGAAATAAAATCCCTACCAAGTTGTTTCTTTGTTAATTAGAGTAAGAGCTTGATCTTGTATGAGATATCAATGACAAAAATCTGATCTTAGTGATGGTATATATTTGGCCAAGTGAAGATGAAATGGTGGGAGGATTTTTGTTGTGTTCTTGTGTTTGGATATGGAAAGTTTAGGTGCTTAGGGGTTGGTGTACGGTATGTATGTGTTTGTTTGAGCTTGGGAACTTGGATGGATATCAAGAATGGAGTCTCTTGGAGGTGGAGAAGGAAGAAGAAGAGAGCTTTGTATTTAGAGAGAGAAGAGAGGATTTTTGGCTAATTTTTGTGAGCAAGACTACAACAAAAAATACAAATGGTAAGAATGAATGTTTGTGTGTGAATTAGGCTTGGAAAACACATATTTATAGGGATTTTGGGGGGTGAGGCAGCTGCATTAATGGCTATAATGGGAGTATTTTTTCAATTTTTGTGAGTGGTAGGACATATATTTGATGGGTATTTAATTTGTAATGGTTTAGAAATGATAAATTAGTGTAAGTGGCTTAACCATCAAGAGTTTAAAATTCCTCAAGACAAGATTAAATGGCCAACACTTATAGTGGAAATTTTAGTGCTAATAATCTGAAGTAATAAAATAAATCTAAAATATATTTTATTTTTGAGAAAAAGAAATTGTTAGTGGAAAAGAAATTGATAAACTAAAGTAAGTGCTTAATAATCAAATATTTAAGGTGCTCCACTACAAAATTAAATGGCCAACATATGTAGTGGAATTTTTAGTGCAAATAATCTGAAGTAATAAAAAAATAAATAAATATAAAATATATTTTATTTTTAAGAAAAAGAAATTTAATACACTAATTTCCTATTATGTGTCTTAAGAACCCCTTTTTAATTAAGAAAGAAAAACAATCTTTTCTAAAATAATCTTATGCTTTAAAATTACCTCAAATAATTATTTTGACTCAAGATAAATAAATAAAATTAATTTATCTTTAATTAGAGCCTAATATTGCCTATATTTATTTGATTACGTAAATAAACTCATTTATTGTTAATTAGGGGCAAAATGGTAATTTCACACAAAACTCCCTAAACCACCTGAACATTTTCAAATATCAAATTACACATGTAATAAACATTTTGAACTCCCGGGCGATGACTAGGTTCAGAAATTACTTAATCTCGTGTTAAATTACTACAGGGGTATTTTGGTAATTTCACTTGCGGTAAAAAAAAATTGAAGTTAATATTTTCACATCTACAACACACATAATCCCCTTCAAGCATAAAACTAACCCCTTGAGGATAGCCTGGACTGGCCGTCCTTGATTTCGGGGCAAAAATGAGCTTAGGGGCATTTTGGTCATTTGTACATTAAAAAATTGAAAATCGCGATTTTTGCACATATTGCTATTTAATCACCATATAATGTTATTCTAATATCAAAATATCCTATTGAAGATGGCCTGGACCATTTTGGCCTCAAATCTTGTGTAGAAATGACCTAGGGGTATTTTGGTCATTTTGCATAGCAATAAAAATCGAGGCGTTACAATGCCCACTCCTAGGTACACTGTCCCCCCACCTCCCCCATACTCATAATCACAGCCCATCCATAGTAGTGACCCATCCCCTAGCCCTACCACTGCCTCGACTCCTAGCCCCGCATCTCACCACACACCTGCATCCTTGGATGGGTCATAGACCCGAGACCCAAATAGGAGACCTTTCAAGGCAGATGGTAGGCCACTTGGGCATGACGATAGACCGCTCCGGCAGATTAGGCCGAATGATAGAGATAGGTAAGTTCTTGTACAAATGTTCTATTATATTCTAATTTTGCATTGCATATGATATTTAAAATGTTTATATTTTTATAATATTTTTGACCGATTTGCTAAGGCTCACCATAGGATCACGGGGGTTATACAGATGTTGTATAACCATCCATGGCCCACCTTTATTGACATCCCTGTTAATGTTAAGGAGGCGTGGTGGCGGGAGTAGAAGATAATCAAAATGAACTATATATATTCAACTTTGTTAATTTATATATGTTTATATTATTTAATTATCTACTTATGATTACTAATATGTTTTATTTTTGTGTATGTAGAGGACATTTTATATTCAGCCCGAGCATGGGCCCGCTGTTAAGAGGACTTGGATGATTAGGTCCTCCAAGCACTTGGGAGACATGATGCACGATGTCCACAAGGGGCTCATGGATCGCTCATGGCTGAGTGATGCCACCTTTGCTAAGTTGCAACACCATTGGGCCTCTAACCTGATCTTCAAGGATAGGAAAAACCAGGCATCCTAGAAAGGCGGGTCGCTGCATACCTGTGGCTCAAGCACAAAGGAGGGTACTCGAAAGCGTCTTGTAAGTCTTTAAGTCTTTAGATGTTAGCTTGTTACATTTGAATTATGGTAAATACTATATTTTTATGACTTTATTTCGTGTGGATATCTGTGTAGTCGAGGGAGTTAAACCGCTCTCCGACCCAGGGAGAGCTCTTTAGGGAGACCTACACCCAAAAAGGTGTGGTGAGAGAGGATTCCAAAGAGGTCTGTGTAGATTCTCCTTCCGAGGCCACTTACATAAGTTTCACTTCAATTATCTTTTCATTACTTTTTCCATTTATGTCTTAATTATTATTTACAATTTTTTTATCTTTTCTCTTTTGTGGCGCGAGTTCACGGACCTGTGGGAGCAGGCATAGACCCGGTATCAGACCTAGATAGCTGATGCTGGGCCAGATGCTGATATCCTTCCTCCTTTGAACAAGGGTATGGACACAGGTGGTTGACAACCCATACAAGGGTCGCATATACGGGATGGGGTACTATCCTGACAGTAGATCCCAATCCTCTACACCGGGTCTGCTACTGGGGATAACACCCTAAGGGAGCGTGTACATGCTCTAAACTAGAAGCTCCAGCAGTAGGCTGAGCTGTAGTAGAGCAGAAGCTGAGAGAGGTGCGACAGCTTGATCTGTCCATGAAGGAGAAGGCCAAGAAAGAGAAGATCAAGTTCAGAAAGATGCAACAGAAGATCACTGCTAATCTTATGGCCTTCTTCAGGGAGATGTAGGCTTCAAGATCTTCTGGTTTTGGCAAGATGCCACCACAAATTCCTCTCCCCTCCATTGCTGAGGGCTGCTCTCCCTCCTATGCCACAAATGACTCCGCTGGGTTTGATGATAATGATGGCGTCGACGACGTTGAGGACCAACAGGACTTTAGCTGGATTTTTATGTTTGATACTTTATTCATCTATCACTCCTTGTATAGATTTTTGATATTTTATTCTTTTTTATTTTATTTATGATACTTTGTTTTGTTTTGTGTTAGTTTGTTGACTTAACAGTTATTTTATAATTTTTTACTTAATATCATTTCAATCGATAATTGAATTATTATATATATTAAAAAATTAAATGCGATTATATTGTATTAAACTGCAATGACACTAAACCAAAAAATATATATTAAAACTATTAACGACGGGTATAACCATCAGTAAAATAATTATTTGGTTAATTAAAATAATTTTGAAAAACAATCACCTGTCGGTAAGTTAGTCGGTAATATAAATAATTTTTATTATTATTTTAAATCTCTTGTCAGTAATATTAGAAACGTTCGTCGATAATATTAATTTCCTGATGTCATTAGTGACACCTTTAATCTAATTGTGCTGATCGGTTTTTATTTTTTGGACCTGTCGATACACTCGTCAAAAATTATCGACTGTAAACAGTAACCCGTCAGTAATAATCGATTGACGGCCAAGTAACCGAAATAATAGAGATAGAAGTACTTATCTATATATTTAAAAAAGTGCAAGAGATTGACAGTTTGATTTATCTTAATAGAGTTTTAGTAGTGAGAGATTATGCTACAACTATTAGTAATAAGAAATTCAATTGGAAATAATATTATTAGGAAGGAATTGTGACAATTAGGTAATGCAAAGCCAGGAAACTTTAATGAAATTAACCCCTAATATCTATCCTTCATCTATATTGATTCTATTTTATTTTATTCTTATTCAAATCACATTTTCATGCTAATTACTTTTTTTTTTTTTGCCTAACCAGTGACATATCCAAATGAACTACAATCCTATACTCATTCTCTTGTTACTTGTGGCACAATATACTTGCTAGATCTAGTTTTCTAGATTGGCTAACATAAGTCTTCTAAAAAAATAATTTCTTTATCTTTAAAATTTACTAAGTTATTAAATTAATTTTTTAATTTTATACAATTAGATTTGAACCGGTGAAATAACATCCAATGGTCATAAACTAATGGACCATTAGATGATCCCAATGAGAGAAAGGATCAAGGTAAAAGCTACCTATGATAAATCAAAAAAAAAAAAAAATTCAACATCTTCATTCACTTCCATGAAATAAAAACATCCATAATTTGCTCAGTCCAACCAAAAAGTTGATACAAACTTCCCTTGGTGACAATTCAGGATGTTGATCAACAAACACAGCGAATATTGTACTTTCAAACCTATTCATCATCTAGGAGTTGGACTGCCTGAATCTATAGTTTCTCCACACCCTACCCTTCCATTGTCACATGGTTGCCATCTCCCACACCCTCTCCAAGCATAACTCTTCCCCTTGTATTCTCTCCATTCTTATCAGCTGTTACAACGCATGATGGAAAATAGGATCACAAAGAGAAAAGGTGAATAAAGTGTATATTTCTTTATTGTTTAGTATGTGATACAATGGGGTAGGCCTATTTATAAGTCAAAATTAAGATCAAAACATAATGATAAAATCAATATAATATCAGACTAAGTCAGTCTAAATCAATCCTAAATATACATAAATCAATCTAAATCAATCCAAAATATACTGAGATGTTATTTTATTTCTAATATTCCCCCTCAAGCTAAAGCTCATTGAGCTTTAAGCTTGTTACAAATACACTGAGATATTGGAGAAGGGCCTAAGTGGAACCAAGAAACACAAGATAGGTCTAGGCGAAACTAGGACATGTGGACGAGCATGGGCTACTGGGTGTAACCAATGAGCGGAGGCGAGCTCTTGGGCGTAACCAGCTTGTTGAGATAGGATTCTACAAAGAACATAAATCAGATCCGAAGCCAAAATATGAAAATGCAAACGGGAAACTGAAGCATATCAAAGGAAGAAACCAGAGGAAGAAAATAGAGATAATTCTGGAAGCATGATGAAGGGAAGAAAAGGAGGTGTTTGACTAAGGAAGGAAGGGAAAGAAATGGTAAAAGAAAATTACTCTGTAGAGCTACTTGAAGCAGAAGGAAAGATTTTATTGTGGGTGTCATACTTTTATACCATGTTAGAATGCATGATAGAAAACAAGAACACAGAGAAATGGTGAATAAACTGTACGTTTCTATATTGTGTTGCATATGATACGATGAGGTACACCTATCTGTAAACCAAAAATAAGATCAAAACTTAATGATAAAATCAATCAAATATCAACCTCAATCTGTACTAGATATACAAAAATCAATCTAAATCAATTCAAAATATATTAAGATATGCCTTTGATTGAATTATTTTCGGTTGTTTGATACCCCCAATGTATCCCTTCTCACCTTTTGGCGAGTTTTTTCAATGAACTATCGAGAGAAAAAAAATAATTAGATTGAATGTATTATTGGAAGAAAAAAAAATAATAATGTTATCATGCTAATAAAAGTGACCAAATATCCTGAAAAAAATTATCATCTTGACGTTTGAAACAGACGATAAATTAAAAGAGTTGGAGTATTGAACTCTGATCATTTCATTATTACATTTCAGAATGCATAAGAAATAGACAAAAAGGAAAGCCTATTCAAATGATCATTTTTACTGATTTGATTGCTCAGGAAGGCAGTAGGCAATAGGGATTAAGCATAGATCATTCTTTCTTGTCGAGAGTAGTCCAAAGCACTCAGTCATGTCCAAATCTTCACTGGCTATCCCATTTGGAAGCTTCCAATCAAAATGGTAGAGCAAACTGGCAAGTGCCAGCTGCATGTAAGGCATAGCAAATGCAATTGCTGGGCATATTCTCCTTCCGGCACCAAATGGGATATATTCAAAGTTTGTTCCTTTAAAGTCAACTGGATTATCAAGAAATCTCTCTGGCAAAAACCTCTCTGCTTCAACCCAATACTTTGGATCTCTTCCAATTGCCCAAGCATTTACAATGATTCTGCTCTTAGCGGGTATCTCATATCCATTGATTATGCATGCCTTGCTGTTTTCTCTTGGAACTGATAATAGTTCAGGGGGATGTAGCCTCAAGGTTTCTTTGATAACTGAATTCAAGTACTTAAGCTCGTGGAGGTTCGTTTCATCCACACTTCCCTTGGCGTCAAAGAACTTTCTCACCTCGGTTTGTGCTTTTTCCATGGCATTGGGATTTTTCATGAGTTCCGACATTGCCCATATTATAGTTATTGATGGTGCTCCTGTCCCACCAGCAAGCATGTCCTGAAATTAGCCAAACGTTTTTTTTTACTAGAAATTAATTAATAGAAAAATGCTGCAACCTACTCTTAAGAAAAACTGAAAATAAAAATGTCCTTATATTTAATGCGCTTATAAGTTACCCAATTAGTTTAGAAAATAATAATTTTTATTTTACGTTTAAATGAAATTTTTATTTTACAATAAGGATTTTCCACCATGAAAATCTCACTTTAAAGAATAAAATAAGAGAATTTTAGAGAGAGAAATGTTAGAAAGAGAAAGAGAAGAAGGGGTTAGAGAGAAAGGGGAAGAGGAGTAGATGAAAAACAAGGGCATTAGACATCGTTAATAATAGATTGAAAAAGAGATTGACATAGAAATCAATAAGGAAAATGGCATGGGGAGAAGAGATTCTAGGCCTGTAAAGCAACTAGCAATAAATGATAGAAAGATGGTTCTTTTTTTTTTTTTTTTTGGTTGAAAAGAAAGGTGGTTCTTTAATTGGTGATGGAGGCTGGAGGATGGCCATGCAAACCAAAGGGTATTTGTGATGAGACAAAGAAAAGGGTTGAGATTTTTCTGATTCCGAGACTAAGACCGGTGAGGATCAAAAGTGGATAAAATCAATAAAACATCAAAATTACAAGACATGCCATCGTGTTTTTCATTGTTTTTCAAAACAAAAGAACAGCTGTTTGGAACAATTTTTTTGTTTTGTTTTTAAAAAAAACAATTTTTTAGAAGTAAAACATAAAAACACACTTTGTTTGGTAACTCTTTTTAAAAACTCACTTTTGTTTTCCAAAATCAAATACAGCAAACAATGGGAGCAAAGGGCGGCGACTGGCGGAGGGAGGGGCAGCTCGCAGTGGCGGTCCGCGATGGTTGAAGGCGGGAGAGGCTACTCGTGATGGTGCTACTGCTTCTGACGTCGAAGGCGATGGTGGTCAGTGATGGTTGGTGCTCCTGCTTCCAATACGAAGGGTTGCAAATCAGAGGAAGCAGATCGAGATTTGTCAGTCTGGTGCCACCGTTTGTCTGGTCATCTAGTCGCTGGCAGAGATCTGGTCTGCTGGGTTCGCGTCAGTCTTCTCTTGCTTGCAGTGGTCGACCAGTCTTGCTCGTGGTGGTGCCGGATCTGGTCCGCAGGGTTGACGTCGATCTTCTCTAGCTTGTGGTGGTGCTGCTCACCATGGTCGACTAGTCCTGCTCGCGGTGGTCGATCAGAGCTAGCCCGATGGCGCCGGATTTGGTCCGCTGGGTTCGCGTCGGTCTTCTCCTGGCCGAGGTGGCGCTACTCGCCGGAGCTGGCCGTGATGGTGCTTGCCGAAGCTGGTCGTGGTGGGTGCTGGTCATGGTGGCGTCGGTGCTTAAGAGGGAGACAAGTTTTCGTTTTTTGTTTTGGAAAACACCTAAAAGTTGTTTTCTGTTTTTAGTTTTTAAAACTCAAAATTTATTTTTTAGTTTTTAAAACCAATATTAAGAAAACAAGCTACCAAACAAGTTTTTGAGTTTTTTGTTTTTAAAAATCAAAAACTGTTTTAAAAAATGCATTCCAAACAAGCTAACCTTTGAAGTGTTTTCTATCTTCTGTTTTTTAAAGTCATAATCTATTCTTTCATTTTTAAAACCAACTTAACAAAAACAATTTATCAAACAAACTTAAGTTTGTTTTTATTTTTGTTTTTAAAAACTTAAAACTGTTTTGAAAAACACTTTTTTTTCAAGTCTTAAAAAATAAAAACCGAAAACTTAAAGCAAATATGCCGTGTTTTTCCAAAATTAAAACAACTCAAATTTTTATTTTTTATTTTTTTTTTACGTGAAAGGAACGACATACAACACAATTGAGTTCAGGATAATGCTTAGCACGAATCAATTCAAAGACATTAAATAATACTTAAAAATTTATACATCCTTTAAACCACGATTGGATGACAAAGTTTTGCACTCTGAAAATTAAACTCACTATACATATAAAATCACACTAACCCAAAGTGTTGCTTTGATGTTGTTGCGAGTGATGGGAGTTTTCAAGTCATTCGTCTTTTGAGCTTTGAGAAGAGCATCAAGTAGATCCTCCTCCGACTCACTTTGGCTACGCTTTTTTGCCTCCCGATCCGTGATGATGTTTTCTAGGGCCCTGTCATTTCCTTTCTGCGCCCTTTCAAGCTTAGCTTTCATACCCGTGAGTAAAGGAAGCACTTTGATTGAAGGATAGAAATCAACAATTGATAAACCTGCCAAAAACCTTGACATAGGCCCCAACACTGACAGGAATCCCACTTGGTCTCTATACTTTCCATCACCAAGTAATGCCCTTGCAGCTATATCATTTGTCATGAAGACAATTTGGACGCTAAGGTTTATAACTGATCCTTTATTAGCATAAATATTTCTAATGAGCTTTGATACCTCCTCTTCTCTTATGAACCTGAAGGATTGGAGTCGCTTTTGATTTAACAACTTTGAAGTGCATAACATTTTTTGTTGCCTCCAGTAGCTTCCATATGGAGAGAAGACTATGCTTGTGTTATCGGAAAAAAATAATGTTGAGGCAAGAGTATAAGGCCTATTAGCGAAAATCGCATCATGCGTTTTCATAATCTCTTTGGCCATTTCTGGGGAAGAGGCTATGATATGTAGCTTCTCTCCAAGCTGCAGGCGCATCAAGGGCCCATATTTGTTAGCCAAGTTTCTCAGTGTTTGATGGGGCAGCGATGAAGCAAATTGGTGAATGCTGCCTATGAGAGGAAGTTTCCGAGGACCAGGTGGTAAGCTTTTGGCTGATTTCTTGGAGCTTGAAGGATTCAGAGTGATGAGTATTGCTAAGAAAAGGCAGAAAAAGACCGATACTGAGAAAAGGACGTGGAGCACCATGATGAAATATGAAGAGGCGATTGCGTTAATGCAAGGGGGAGTTTTGCCTTCTTATGAATAGCTCTGTGGTCTCAAGAGAAAAAGAAAAGAAGTGTTGTCCTTGGTTCAAAATTGCAGGGAGAAATTAGTACATAGAGGACATATTTATTGACTCGAATAGGCAATTGATTTAATCAAGATACCAGGTTATTAGACTCCTAGTTGAATAAGATTCTCTTGAGACAATATAAATAATATAATTTAATAGAATTAGATTCAAATTATATCGATATAATTTTAATAAACTAATATATCACTAAATAACTTTTTATATGATTAACTTTTAGCAAAATTCATTGTCGAATTAAAGTCCATATCATATAAATCACACCTGTAGAATTTCAAGTTATTAATATAAAATTATTTGACATAATTTGTATGCACATTAAAATTAATATAATATATATATTGAAAATGAGCAAAAATAACAGCTTCATGATTATATTCTTATTAATATTCAATTTTTATGAAATTCGTCATAAATAATTTTTATGACAAGAAATTATAACTCAACAATTAGATCAATAAAAAAATTATTTTATAAAAAATAATTAAGTATGTAACTTGACCCTAACACACACATATATGAGTGGGGATCTATTGATACTAGGTGTAAATATTGATATACTTATGGGTATGAAATTTCATCAATTTAAACATTGAATTCAAAATTCTTATATAACAAATCAAATATATCAAATTTTATATAATTTAAAAATAATTAATATTTTATTATTTCATTTTATTTTGATAAATAATATATTTATAAAAATATCAATAAATAAAAATAATTATTATATTCACCGGTTTGTTGGATCATATTACTAGCCAAAAGCACGACTTATCTGACCGGACCCTTGAAATTCTAAAGGGAGTTAATAGATTTCCCAACCAAAAATTTTTCCACTCTCAAAACTCAAACTTGAACTTAAATTTCCTAATTTAAACATCGAATTGCCTGTTGCTTCGACCAACTTACCTTGGTTAGTCGAGTACAACGTATCTGGGTTGTAATCAATGTCCCTCATAATTTTTCCACGCATTCATACAAATCTGCTGCAGAAGTCTGAGGCTGAAAATGTTTTGGAACATGTGGATGTAATTCAAGTACGATTCATTCAGTGAATGTGAAGTTTTCGGAAGAAGTGCGGCTAACCTTGATGACTTAAGGAACGGGAGACAAGTTCATTTAATCGTGGTCACAATCACCATAAGTTCTTTTATCCCCTTCTTTCAAAAACCTACGGCGTGTTTGACAAGGGTTTTCTAAAATTATTTTTGGTTTTTAAAAGTAAAAAAACAAAAAAACCTTGTTTGTTTAGGATGTTTCAGAAATTAAATTTTAAAAACAAAAAAACACGTCTCTCATTTTAAAAACAAAAAACACAAAACTGTTTTAGATTGTTTTTCAATATTATTATTTTGAAAACAATAAAAAACGCGGTGTCATATTTGTAATTATGTGAACTTATTGTTCTCCTCCATTATTCGATTCCTCACGTGCCAGTTTGGGCATTTTTTCTAATCCTTCCCCATTTTGAAGAAACAAGTTGAGCCTGCCCTCCCAAGACCTTCACCATTCAAGGAAGTATCTCCGGCGGAAAGCCTTCTTTGGCGTGACCTGCCACCGGCGCGACCTGCCTCCTGCTCTTGCTCCAGTCTCCGCCTTCAGCGCCAGCAGAGAGGCCCGCGAAGCCCAGGAGACCACTGTGACCTGCTCCCCCCGGCCAAGCCAGATCCACTGCGACCTGCTCAGATCCGCCGGCCGACCACCACTGAAGCCCATACCAAGACAGCGAAGCTCACATCCGACAGCCTGCCACCACTGAAGCTCAGACTGAGAGCCTTTCCCTCAGATCCGGCAACCCGCCACCACTGAAGGCCAGATCGGCCGTCCCTGCCACCTACTCCCCCAGCTCTGCCGGCGCCGTGATCGGTCCCCCCAGGTCCGCCTCTACCTCCACACTTTGCTGTGAGTCTTTCCCTCTATCTCTCTCTTTTTCTCTAATTCTCTAAATTGGGATAAACTCTTGATTTAGGAGGTCACAAGCTGATATGAATGAAACTCCTGAATTATGAAACTCAATTTCATAGCTGTTGCTTGGTATGTGCAAAATTTTTGTAATGACAGTTGGTATGAATATTTGTATAAATATCAGATTAGAATGGTCTCATTATTATTGTATAAATATTTGTTGTATGTAGTGATGATGATGAACCAGTGGAGTGTATATGTAAATTAGATTGATGAAATGTTCTAGGTTGTAGTTGTAGTTGACAGTATATAAAAATTACTGCTGCGTGTTGCTCTTAGATTGATGAAATGTTCTAAGATGTAACTAAAAAATTGCATATGTACAACTGCGCTAACTGAATTTAATAAAAAAAATAGTTGTCCTCTCTTTCTTTTGATTTTAGTCACAAAAATGGCTTACCATTAACAATGACAGTAGAGGAGATTCTAATAGGTGGTGTCTACTCTACCTAGTGCGGTCGCACCCCAACGAACTCTTGTGCCTCGACCTTGTCGACCTATCTTTCTTTTTGCCACTATCGCTACCATCAATTTCATCCCTCCTCTTCTCCTTCTTTCGCTTCGTTACAGCATCCCTCCCTCAAAACCCCTCCCTCTGCTGCTACCACGGCTCCTCTCCCTCTCCCATTTGTGTTCCCGTCCTGACTAGGCTCTTTTCAAGCACTTCATTCATAGAGAGAGATCGAGATCAAGAGTGAGGAGGAGAAGGATTCAGCAAATAAGAACTAGTTTTTCAGAATTTCAAGTGTCAGTGTAATGGTTGCACTAGGAACCGTGCCAGGAGCAGTGGCGACACAATAGAGAGATGAAAAAGGAAAAAATCAAACAAAAATTATGCTTACCTTTCCTAAGGTTTGGCAAATTGCAACCCGCGCACCCCTCATTTTCAAAATCTATACTTCAGGTCCATGAGTTTTGGAAAATCCTATAGCGTTCTCCCTTAAGACTGTCATAATTTTTGGAAAATTACATTCACCTTCTTGAGGATTAGGAAAATGTAACCCACAATCCCCTCTTTTTTTAAAAAAAAAATTTGCATGTCAAGTTCATGAGTTTTAAAAAATCCAACACCAAACTCCCCTAAGAAAGTTATAATTATTAAATGATCATATTATCCTTTTATTAATTGATAAAGACTTACAATCTTCCTATTTGCACATAGAGGACGTGCTAGGCATTTCAAAACTGCTAGCAAAAGGGGTTTGCTCAAAATTTGAAGTTTTTTGCTGTATTCACTTGATTTTATAAGGTAAGGCAAAAGTAAAAAATTGAAATTTTTTGCTACACTCTCTTCGTCCCAATCCCTAAGTGAATCATCACTCTAGGTGGATTCGGTGCTTTTCTCATTGATCTTTGTTTGGGATCTTATCCTCCTCGCTTGAATAATCTTCTCATGATAAGATGATTTTGCTAATGAAACCATGCTTATAAAAGTCATATGGGAGGTCAGTATAAGATTTTCCAAAACTTAGGGATTTGACATATAAATTTTGAAGATAGAGGGGGTGCGGGTTATATTTTGTCAAATCTCAGGGGAGGTGAATGCAATTTTCCTAAATTATAATAGTCTTAGAGGAGGTCGGTGTAAGATTTTTCAAAACTCAGAGACTTATCATGTAGATCTTGAAAATAAAAGGAATGCGGATTATATTTCTCTAAATCTCAAGTGAAGTGAGGTAAATCAATGTAAAATTATTCTTTATAGATATTAAAACATAAATATAAATTTTATTGTTAATTAATTTTAATCATCGGATACAATGATCAATAGCTACAATTTTGTCACTATATAGTGACAAACTCATCATGCACTGTGTAAAAAGCCACCTGGTTTAGAAACTCAAAACAAGCCTAGCAAAACTTCCAAACTCTCGCCAAATCAAAACTGCCCATCTCCCGAGTCAAACACCACCATCCTCATCATCACTATGAGTACACAATTCACCACTTTCCCACCTTTGTATAAAAATTTTGTATAGATACAAATTTAAAGATTTATATCTATATTTATTCCTAATAAAAGTGAGTTATATTATCACGATGCATTCTCAAGGTTAAATAAAATAGTTATTTATAGGATGAAGATATTGTAAATTTATATAAATTTATGTGTAAAATATTATAAATTTATGTGTAAATATTATAAACCTAGGTAAATAATAAAAATATTTTTAAAAGTAATTACATAAAAAAAATTATAAACTTTGTATAAAAAAATTATGAATTATTGAATAAAATATTATACACTTATACTTAAAAAGCTATAAATCACGTATTCTCATCCTCGAGATAACTTCAAATGATAACTTCCCTGTTATCACTAAATATATTTATTTGATTATGGGTCCATAAACTTTATTAGAGTGTGAGAAAGCATGTATTGCGCTTGTCTTGACCTAAGAATTTTCCATCTTTGACTCCCACAGCACAGTGACGAGTGACATTTTTTATTACCTGATTGTGATTTTAAATACGACACGGCAGCACCACCGACCTGGTCATGAACAGTGAACACACCGTAGCCGCCAAATGCCCCTCTCATACCCGCCCACGCTCCCAACCCACCGCCGAAAGTTCTCGTCTGTGACGCACCGCCGCTACGGCGGTGACTCCTTCGCGGCCGTGTTGCCGGACTCGGCCCTCCACCTGCGTCGGATACTCGCCGCCGCTCTCCTCTTCGCCGCCGTTTCTTTCTGCTGCTTCCTTCTCTTTAGAAGCGTCGATTACTTCCGATTCCGATTCGTCCCTTCCTCTCATTTTCCGACCGTTTTCCCGTCGCCCTTCAACGATTCTGTCGCTGTGAGTTTCGGTTCTTCGTTCGCTTTGTTATGATTTCTCTTTTTGTGCTTGTGTTAGTGAGTTTCATTTTTGTTTTTTTTTTTACAAAATACCCAACTTGGGTTACTCAAAATTCAAAGAGTGGACCGTTGTTTTTTCAATTGTTCAGACCTATACTGAGGAAACAATTTGTCCCATTTTTTGAAGTGTGGAGGACCAATTTGAGGCTTTGAAATTCTAACAAACTCATTTGTCCCCAGTATATTTCTGAGGGACTAATTTGGATGGTATTTATTCATTTATATTTTAATTTTAATTTTTTCGGGCATTGGAATGTTGTAGACATTGTGATTCATAGGAATGTGAAAGTGTTTTGAACAGTGTGAGGGAAGGGATTCGCAAAATTTTCGAGGGGATAAAGGTTTTTTTTCTAATTAGAGTTTTTGAGCTGAAATCTGTGTTGTTGTAACTTTGTTTACTAATTATAGTTTTTATGTGATGTGAAGTTTCACATGTGATGCATATGGTTAAAAAAAAAAAAAAATCATTATCCGCAGAATGCTCTGTCTGTCTCCGTATCCATTCTTCTTTCAAGCATGCACTTGTGAGTTGTAAGATTGGTCACTGATGAATGAAGAGAAATAGAGGAGGATGAAATCATGTTTCGTTTCACTTTTTTTTCCCCCCGTTGTGAAGGAAATTCTTTCTTTAGATTTATGCATTTTGAATAGTTGGCTGTGATAGTTGAAGATTGCAACATCTTTATGCCAGTTGTTTTGTCACCAGTTTCGAACTGAATTTTTCGTACTAAATACCAGTTCTGACTTCTGTATCATACAATGTGCTTATGATTAAGCAAATGGATACACTGATTCTGTTAAACTTTTTGAAGCTTTATTTGGAGTGGTCACATCACTAGTGTTGCTCGTGCTTCCCACTTCTGTATTGTATAGCTTGGCATGAATAGAGGCAGATTGCAGCTTTGTACAAAGTAATTTCATTGCAAAAACTGATGAACACTAAGCCTTTTTTAGAACTTGTTAAATTATTCTTAGTCTTAGATGCTTTAATTTTAACATGTTATTTGCTGATAGTGAGTTCTTGTTGCATCTGTAACTATTGAATTTTTAATATGGTGGGAAGTAGATGAATTATTCTCTGCTAGCAGTGGCAGAGTTTCCATAATTAAGACAATATTTGGTCTTATGAATAGAGTGAACCCAACTATGTTTATTTTTAAAATACTAAATTAAGTTTCATAAGCAGAGCATGTCTGAAAATATTTACATTTTTCCAAGAAGATTCTGATTGTACTTAATGCTCTCCACCATTCCACTAACAGTGTCATATGTGCTGGGGCGTTCTTTAGTTGGGTTGGGCTGGACTGGCCTGGCTCAACAAAACATTGCACTGTTGAGGCCGATGTATCTGAGAACCACACGGCCGAACAGGACTATCCTTTCATATCCAGAATTAATGGACTATTAATATTTGGGCTTGGTTCACAAAACTGGGCAGGGCTGAGCTCAAAATCACGGCTTTCTTATTGTTGTTTGTTTGTTCAATTTGTCAATGGAAGAGGTGGTCACATTCTTTTTTCTGTTTGAATTGACTCTTCTTTAGGCTAGCAATGAATATCCACTTGAAGAAATTCTGAAGCAGGCTGCCATGGAAGACAAAACTGTTATCTTAACCACATTAAATGAAGCATGGGCAGCTCCAAATTCAGTCATTGATCTTTTCCTTGAGAGCTTTAAAATTGGATACCAAACTCGTAGGCTGTTAAATCATTTATTAATTATTGCATTGGACCAAAAAGCATTTGCACGCTGTCAGGTTATACACACCTATTGTTTTTTGCTTGATAGTGAAGGCAGTGATTTTCATGAAGAGGCATACTTTATGACTTCTCACTACTTGAAAATGATGTGGAGAAGGATAGATTTCCTCTGTTCTGTTCTTGAGACGGGTTACAATTTCGTGTTCACTGTAAGTATGTCAATTGCTAATCTCTGTGTTCATTTGGTGTAATCTTACTCTGTCTCTAATCTTTATCAACCTGGAAAACCATTTTAGAATTGGTGAAGTTTGAAAATATCCTTTAAATTTACCTAATTGTAATGCCAGCTGATAGCATAGTGCATCAGTAAACTGGTTAATTGAACCCAACTTTTAGCGTGGAATTTGATTGTTGCTTTTATCATTCTGTCCTCATACATTTACTTTCTTTTTCAGGATAGAGAAAAGTTTAAAAAGGAAAAGAAGACTTAAAATACTCTATAATGGAAGTGAGCAACATTGTTTAAGGTGTCTAAATTAGATATTGTGTTCCTCTTCCAGGATGCTGATATCATGTGGTTTAGGGATCCATTTCCTCGGTTTCACCATGATGCTGATTTCCAGATAGCATGCGATCATTTCACGGGTAGCTTTGATGATGTAAAGAATAGACCCAATGGAGGGTTCAACTTTGTAAAGTCCAATAATAGGTCAATATTGTTTTACAAATTTTGGTACTCTTCACAACAAACCTATCCTGGATACCATGATCAGGATGTACTCAATTTCATCAAGGAAGATCCTTTCATTACTGATATAGGACTGAAAATGAGATTCTTGGATACAGCTAATTTTGGTGGGCTTTGTGAACCAAGTAGAGATTTAAACCAAGTTTGTACGATGCATGCGAATTGTTGCTATGGTATGGATAGTAAGCTTCATGATCTTAGAATTATGCTTGAGGATTGGAAATACTATTTGACCTTGCCTCCAAGTTTGAAGAGATTGTCAATTATCTCCTGGAGGGTTCCTCAGAAATGCAGGTTGGCAATCAGGCTTTTACATTCGTGTATATCAATCTTTTTCTTGCCATTTTAATTTACTTTTCATTGCTTTTATTTTAATTAATGGATTCTTATTGGGTGAAATGTCTTCTCAGCATTGATTCTCTCAGGCCCCAAGGTTCACCAGACGAGAGTGTTCAAGAAGATTAAAATTCTGATTGTGTAACAGTGAACTTAGAGTGTACCTCTGTATTGGGAGCAAGAGTTTACGATGGCTGTATGTGTATTGTCCAGAAAAGGAAATGTACAAGCAATGTCAATGTAAACATAGTTATCAGACTTGAACCAGTGATTCATTCAGCCAAGACATTAAGTCACTAGGTCACTGGTTCAACCAGTGAGTCACGGGTTTAATAGTGAGTTGTGGGTTCAACCATTGAGTCACTGGTTGAACTAGATTTATTAAATCAATGTATAGAAGTACAATTTAATACAACTAAAGATGTAATATATTAATGATACATAATAGCATAAGCAAATGACCTAGTGGTTGCCAAGCTTGTCAGTGCGCATGCCAGTTCGACTTTAGCCTATCTAGTTCACTTCGGGTCTGACCAAAGCTGATTAGTTAATAAGCAAGTCCAATTTAGTCAAAGAAGTGAACTATACTTGTGATTGATTTACTGGTTTCCAATCCGAATTAGTCGGTCTGATTCAATTCAAATAACTATGAATGTAACCGTAATAGTGACAAAGGAAGATAAAAAATCTAAGTCAGATAAGAAGTCTGAGTTTATTTTCAGCTGGTGCAATATTTTGTCCAATATATTAACTCAGGCATGGTGGTGGAACGCATGCAGATCCTCTTGATGGTGGAGGAGGCCCTCAAATTATTCGATCAAGCATGAACATCTTGTTCCGAGAAAAAACCCCACCATTTAGAGCGAAAACGAAACTGATTTGACATAGTGTGAAAGGAATATATTAATGGTGTTAAGTGTCAACCTATGGTGTATTTGGATTGTGAGTTTCATGATGAGCTCGTCTTCCTCGGCAGATGTTCTAGCGGTAAGGATAGGGACAAATTGTGGGGTTCTTGGTGACAGTGATCGCTTAAATTCTTTGTAGCTGAAGGAAGGCTTCGAACTAATGGATAGGAACAAAGTTTGCTTTCCTAGTTTAAACTTCAGGTAATTACAACAACCCCTCCTTAAGTTCTTTAATATTATTCTTATTTTTCTCTAATTTTTAATATTATAATTATCTCCCTTATTTTTAAATAAGGTTTCAAATTCCTAAACTATCCTAAAAATAATCCACCCTCTTTCTCTCATTCTCTTCGGCCCTCACGCCTTGCTGCTGCTGCCGCCATGGCTTCTTGCCTTCTCCTCCTCTATCATAATCACCATACCTCTTCTCTCTCTCTGTCTCTCTCTCTCTCTCTCTGTGTACACTAACATTTCTGTCTCTTCTAAAAAATTCAAGACCATGTGAGAACCAAATCCCCTTTTCAAATCACGAGAAATGCTCCGTGGAGGTTGGGCCGCGACAGATCTGCCGTTGTCATGCATTAGCCGCGGACGCCGCCCACCCATGTTGCAACTCCCTCCCTGTTCCTCCGCTTCCGTCGCAAAACCTTCAGAACCTCAGCCGCGAAGCTCGCTAGCCGCCAAACCAGATTGCGAGCCCACCGCGCGAACGCCTCCACCTTACACAGGTCGTGAACCGGCACGATGCCTAGCCACACCACCACCTTCTTCCTCTGTGCTCGGTTGACACCGTTGCCGCACCTCCACGCCACCCACGCTCGTGCCTCTGTCAACGCCATCGCGAAGCAACCGCGAGACACAGCCATCTCCGACATGCTCGCCTGTCCCCAGTTGATGGTTGGGTGATGGTGGCTCTGAATAGGTAAGAGAGGATGAGGGTATAAATATTCTTTTAAATTTATAAAGGGTGTCTATGTAATAACATAAAAATAGTTAAGAGAGGGAATTGTAATATTAAAAATTAGAGGAAATAGATGTAATATTAAAGAATATCAGGGAAGTTATTGTAATTACCCTTAACCTTAATGTTCTATGATGAGTGTGCCACATCCAATTATAGTTGATACAAACATTTTGCATGTGGCTCTGGGTAAATTGCTTGAGTTTGTGTTGATATTTATCTCATAGAATCGGTGCTGGTAAAGGTGGGTCTCGAATTATAGACACACACACAAATCCTCACTAATAAGTGTATTTCTATTTCACTCATATACGAAGCACAATACACAAATCTATTGGAGGAGGAATGATACGAAGTAATTTCATCTTGCACATAAGCATACACAATAAATACTAATAAAGTATCGTGACAAATGAACGGCCATGGCAGTTAAGTTGGTGTGCTACATCTACTGCAAGCATGCGTGGCTAAAATTTAAAGTGCAGTAAACTTTGGCATTTATTTTCAATACAAACAAAGGAGAAAAGTTGTTGCTTGATGTAATGTCTTACAATAGAAGTGTTTCTCAAATAGTCCACAAAACACTCATTTTAATCTTTCTAAAAATTTAAGTTGGATAAATTGATTTTATAAAAAAAAATTCTCAAATTAGTCTCTATAAAATTAAATTATTGGATAAATTGGTCCTTAAGAAATAAAACTCTCAAATTGATTCCTGTAAAATTTTAAATAGGTCAACTTAGTCCCTGTAAAATTAAATAATTATTTAAATTAATCTCTTTAATAAGTTGGGCTAAAAGGACTAACTTATCTGATAATTCACTTTTATCGGGCTAATTTGGAATTTTTTTTAGGAATTAATTTGTTGGACTATTTAATTTTACTGGGACTAATTCGAGAGTTATTTTTTACATGAATCAATTTTTCCGATTTAAAATTTTAGGGGGACAATTGGGGGGGTTGTCCAAATGGTTTTTCTGTATACAATACAACAGTGTTTCTATATTTGTTGTGTTGTCAATAGCACAGTGACATTGATCCCCTTTGTTGGTGAATAAAGGTTCACTTTGGTTCATGAAATTATATGTATGATTCACTTTAATCCCTAAAATTAAGAAAATATCACTTTAACTCCTGAAATTTCAAAAGTGATTCAACTTAACTCTTATACTATTGTTCTTGAGGACTAAATTGAATTACCAAAAGGGTTAAATTGAATCATTTTTTAAAATTTTAGGGATTAAAATGATACTTTCTTAATTTTAGAGATTAAAATGGATCACACATATAATTTCAGGGATCAAAATAAACCTTTACTCCTTGGCAATCAATATAACAGTGGTACACAGCTCCACTCGGCTTTTGTGAGTGTTGAGACCATATAATTGATTATCTAAAAAAAAGTGTTACATACAAGTAAACTATAATGTACGGTAAAAGGAAATTGATGATATGTTGGTAAGATCAGGTGGACGAATCTAGCTTTGGCTAGATAGAAAAGAGGTATGTCTTAGATCTTTCAAACTGTAACTTCTCAGAATGACGAATCCATAAATTTTAGATAGTAGAGGTAAAAATAATATATAAGTCTAATAAAATATTTTATATAATTTTTTTCTTTTATTATGGAGTCAATCTAATAATATAATGGGGACAAAATATGTTGTGTAATGACGGGATCAGAGTAGCACAAAATAAAATATATGGAAGCGTAAAATAAATGACACTAGGAATTTACGTGATTCGGCTTAAAGCCTATGTCCATGGGCAAAGACGACAATCAAATACTTCAATATGGAAATATGATGGAGATACAAAAGGTGAATACACTCCGCTTAACACCCTAATCCCAAATACACTCAGAATATCTTACAGTATTTCTCTCAACAGTGTATATTTTCAACTCTCGATATAGAGAGAAAACAAGGGAAACAAAATACTCTCTAAATTCTTAGAATAGAGGAAGAAAAGAATGGATTGTTGTTGGTGTGTGAAGTTTGATGAATGAAGCTCTATTTATAGAGTTTGGATTACACACCATGGTTGAAAATTGAAGCCTCCATGTTTGAAGCCACCAATCTTGAAGCCTCCATGTTTGAAAATTTGTTTAAAAAATCTAGCCATTATAACAAATCTCCACTTTGGCTTGATTTTCATCAAGTTTCAAATTTCTGAAGTCGTCTTTTCCAATATGCCCATAGGGGCAGACTCACATATTGTGAATACCAACTAAGTCCAAGCAATGCTTGAATTTAGCAACAGTGATTGACTTTGTCAACATGTCTGCTGGATTATCTGAGGTACCAACCTTCTTCATTGCAATGGCTCCTTGAGAAATAATTTCCCGAATAAAGTGATATCTGACGTCAATGTGTTTGATTCTCTCATGATACATTTGATTTTTAGTCAAATGTATGACAGTTTGGCTGTCACAATAAATAGTGGTGATATCTTGTTCTAAGCCCAAATTACCTACCAAACTTCTTAGCCAAATGGCTTCCTTCATTGCTTCTGCTGCTGCCATGTATTCGGCTTCTGTAGTGGATAGTGCAATAGTAGACTATAAAGTCGCTTTCCAACTGATTGCTCTACTTGAAAGCGTGAAGACGTATCCTGTCAGAGATCTCCTTTTGTCAACATCTCCAGCATAATCTGAGTCAACATAACCTATAACACTAGCACCAGTGTTAGAACTTTTGTCATATACTAAGCCAACATATGTCGTACCTCGAAGACATCGAAGTATCCATTTCACTGCCTGCCAATGCATTTTGCCAGGATGCCCCATATATCTGCTAACAACACTAACGACATGTGAAATATCTGGACAAGTGCATACCATGGCATACATTATGCTTCCAACTGCTCTAGCATAGGGAACATGTGACATCTGTTCCTCCTCTTCAATGCACTGTGGTGAATATGCGGCTGATAATCTGAAATGAGCTGCTAACGGAGTACTCACAGGCTTTGTATTTTGTATCCCAAAGCGTTCAAGTACTTTTTCAATATATTTCTTCTGAGATAAATATAATTTGCCAGCACGCCGATCCTTGTGAATTTCTATGCCCAAAATCTTCTTGGCTGCACCTAAGTCTTTCATTTCAAATTCACCACTCAGTTGCTCCTTTAGCTTCTTGATCTCAGACATACTCTTAGCAGCAATGAGCATGTCATCAACAAATAGCAACAAATAGATAAATGAACCATCTGAGAGCTTTCTGTGGTAAATACAACAGTCATAGTCACTCCTTGAGTAACCATGACTTAACATGAAAGTGTCAAACCTTTTATACCATCAAGTAGGAGATTGCTTTAAGCCATATAACGACTTCTTTAATAGACATACATTATCCTCCTTACCTTGAATAGTGAAACCTTCAGGTTGCTGCATGTAGATCTGTTCTTCAAGCTCACCATGAAGAAAAGCTATCTTGACATCGAGCTGTTCAAGCTCTAAGTCAAACAGTGTAACTATAGCGAGCAACACACGAATGGAGCTATGTCTTACAACGGGAGAGAATACTTCATTGAAATCTATTCCCTCCTGTTGCCTGAAACCTTTTGCAACTAAGCGTGCTTTGTACCGAGGTGGTTCAACTCCAGGAGATCCTTCCTTTTTCTTGAAGATCCATTTGCAGCCAATAACTTTATGTTCTTTAGGTGGTTTCACCAATTCCCAAGTCTGGTTCTTATAAAGAGACTTTATCTCTTCACTCATTGCAGCAATCCATTGTGCAGACTCTTTACTCGAGATAGCCTCATGGTATGTGGTGGGATCTTCTAATTCCATATCCTCTGCCACTGATAATGCGAAAGAGACTATGTCTGCATGACCATACCTCTGTGGTGGTTTTATTTGCCTCTTTTCTCTGTCTCTAGTGAGGCTATAATGCTACAACTGTTGTCTTGCATCTATAGCATCAACAATATCTTGTTCTTCTTCTTGAATGGGTTGATCAGGCGCATCTTTTTCCATCTGCTTTGGTGGTTCAGCTTCAAACTCCACCTGCTTGCTAGCATCTTGGTCTTTTGTTCCATCGCCAACCTCTGTTTTTGGATGAAGCATGGATGATTCATTGAACCTTACATCTCTGCTGATTATGAATTTGGATAACTTAGATTCTGTGCACCATAACCTATAACCTTTCACCCCAGTTTCATATCCGAGAAATATGCATTTTAGTGCCCTTCGCTCAAGCTTTTCATCATCAATATGAGCATATGCAGGACAACCGAAAATTCTCAGATTTGAATAATCAGCAGGAGTACCGGACCATACCTCAATAGGAGTCTTCAAATCGATCGCAGTTGATGGAGACCAATTCACCAAATAGCAAGCCATATTGACAGATTCAGCCCAAAATTCTTTAGGCAAACCAGCATTAGAGAGCATACAGCGGGCCCTCTCCAAAAGAGTTCTGTTCATACGTTCTGCTACTCCATTTTGTTGCGGAGTCTTTCACACAGTACGATGTCTTACTATGCCTTCATTTTCGCAGAACTCATTGAACTGACCTTGTGAACACCCGATTTTTGTTCAATCTTTTTAACAATAAAACCCAACAGTTTACACTTAATTTACCTTTATTATAGTTTCATTGAATATTTCTTTTGAAAAATAAAAAAGATTTGCTATTTTGTTTTGTATTTGTATAATAAAAAAATAAAATAAAATAAAAAATAAAAAGGGTGAAAGGAGACAGAGGACCTTCACGGGTTCCTCTTCCTTGTGGGTTTGGTCTCCAAGGCTCACAGGAGAGCCTGGGGAGATGAAAAAACAGAAAAAATAAAAAAGGATGCAATGATAGTGTTTTTGACTTTTTAGATCTCTTTCGGTGAAGGTGAGATATATTAACACAGGATATGGATATAGAGGAGGAGCAATACAAATTTTTTTAAGGAAGCAATCTGCAAAAAACAGAGTTTCAAACATAGAAGCAGATACCACACAACCCAGTGCAACAAGGTAACATAACATCATCATTTGTTAAAAAAAAAAACAATTGAAAAAGAAAAGCAACACAAAGGGAGGCCGCGGCTCCTCCCTCCACCGCCGCGGCCTCCCCTTCTTCCTCTATCTTCCATAATCCTCCCCTTCCTGCAACTCATCAACCTCAACATAGCCACCCTCTCCAGCACCATTGTCTCGGATCATCACCAACCACCGCCACCATCACATCATCAACTCCTGAAGCCTCCATGAACCCGCGGCCATTCTTCCATCTCCAGCACCATCAGGGACCTTCATCATCTTCAACCTTCCACCTTCAACCTCTCTCCAGCATCATGTTTTACAGCTCCTCCGTGGACCACCGCCACTGGTCCCTTCATCTTCGGCCCCCATCAACATCACCTTCAAACCGCCATGTTCCCGCTCTCCCTTCGCGCGGCCTCCCTCCTCCTCTTCTTCTTCAGATCGGCCTCCTCTCGTCCTTCTTCTATCGCGTTTCCCTTACATAGCCACCATGCCACACCCACCATCGAACCTCCATCTCCTTAGCCGCGCTACAGCCACGCCTTTTATCCCCTCAACCGTGAAACATCAGCCCTGCTTCGAGCCACCCCTCCACCCTTCTCGGCCTCTTCGCAGATCTCCATCACCATCCACACATGGCTAACCACCTCCTTGGCCACCGACAAGACCTGTCATCGCGTAGCTCGGATCTGCTTTCTAACAACCACCGCGAGCTCCATCCACCTCCTACCACACGGCCAAACAACCATCGCTGCCACCGCCATGACACTCCCCTCCTCTCCATGGCCGCGTGACCACCTTCCCCGGCCGCGTGACTTCCGTCCCCAGCTGCGCAACCTCCCTCCTCTGTCCGTGAAGACCGCCACCACTCTTTCCCCTCACTCACGACCTTCTAGCCACCCCTCCACTCTTTTGTTCATTTTTTGCGAATGCGTGTACTTGAGAAGAAGAGAGAGGAAAATGTGTGTGTGAGTTGTGCCTGTGAGTGAGAGATCGAGAAAGAGAGGGTTGGATCTGTGTGTTTGTGTGTGCTGGATGAGAGAGAGAGAGTTTCCCTTTCCTTTGTTTTTTTTGTATGGTGTATACGTACGTGAATGAGTGAGAGAGTGATTTCCTTTTTTTATTTTTATTATTTTATTTGTTTTATTTTATTTTAGTATATGGGTAGTGTGTATAGGTATGGAATAAACAAGTGTATGTGGGTATGGGTGAATTAGGAATATTAAGGGTTTTATTTTATATTTATTTATATATATTTAAGGTTGATATTATCATAGATTTGCTTGGTTTGAGATTTGATTGTCTAATTAGTGTTTTCAATTTCTTTGGGATTGATTTTGTTTAGGCCAGAATAAAAGTTTTTTTATTTTGAATTTGTAATAAATATTTCGATATTTGATAAAAATAAAAATTTGTAACATATTTTCCTTTTTATTTGAATGAAATTAGGTAAATTAATTGCAAAAAGGAAAGAAACAAAAATAAGTGGTTCAATTTAATTTAATTTAATTTCATTTTATTATTCAGGTGAATTTAATGTTAACGTTTCTGTTAATTGGAAAAGAATGAAAAATAAAATTAGGATCTTTCTTTAGTTAAATTATTTTAAGTGTTTTACTTAAATTAATAATGTCTATATTTATAGTTTAATTATTTTAGGGTTATAGATTTTGCTTAATTTCTATTACGTAACTTTTTTAGTTTAATTATTTTATGTGTTTATGCATTTTATTTAGGTTAATTATATAATAGTATTCATAAATGTTTGGTGTGTCTTGCTTCAATTAAGAGTGTTTGTGTTTTATTTTTAGTTTAATTATTTTTCGTGTTTATGTGTTTTGAATAAAATTAATTGTGTAATTTTATTTTATTCGACTTAACTGTTTTATGTATTTATGCATTATGTTTAATTAATTTATGTTTTTTTGGATAATTTGATTTTTAGTTTAATGATCCTGTGTTTACGTTTTTTAGTCTAATTGCTTTATATTTCATATGTTTTATTTAGATTAATTGTTTTTGTGTTTATAGATAAGTTTTACTTTTTAGTTCAATATAATATATACTTTTTGCTCAAAAATTTACTTAGTTTTTTTTAATAAATTGAACTAACTGAGCCGCGACGGCTTGTTAATCATATGTCCTGGAATATTTTAGTTGTGACAACTTGATATTCAAGGTCTCTTTTCAAAAATAGAGTTAATTTGACCGCGACGGTTTGTTAACTTTATGTTTTAGAATATTTTAGCTATAACAGCTTAATATTCTAAAATTATCTTAAAAATTAACTTTTCATCATGTAGTTTATTTGTAAATAATTGTCCTAATATGTTTCTATGTTAGTCATGTATTCCGTTTCATTTATAAATTTCTTTTTCTTAAATTTTATTTCAAAATACTTTATTTAGCTCTTGTTATTATAGATAAAGAGTTAATTTATCCGTGACGGCTTGTTAACTCGATATTTCGGTCATTTGAGTTGTGACAGCTCAATGACTCGAAAATTCTCTCAAAAATATTTGTTTTTCTTTTATGTTCTTTATAAAAAAATAAAAAATCAATTTTCTCCTTTTCTCTTATTTGTAAATATTTGTAATTTATATGCTTATTTTCGATTTAAACTTGCTCATTTGTTTTAATTGTCTCGAAATAGAAAATGAATGTTTGAAAAAGGTTATTTATTTAATTTGCACAGTTAATTAAAGGTACCGTCTAAGGACGGGTGTACTAGGGTGCGTGGGATTAAATTCCTGCCCTTCCCTATACATAACCGACTCCCGAACTCAAACTGGTTTCAAAGACTATTCTCTAAAAAATGGGTTTTTCCAACGTTTTCCCAATTTTAAATAAACTTGGTGGCGACTCCAATATTTTCAACATAAAAAATTCTTTTTCGCCGTCCCCGTCGCGATCCCGGTTGCGACAGATGGCGACTCCACTGGGGACTTTCCAAGAGAGTCAGGCCTATTTTAATTAGTTGTGCAAATTAAATATAACCTTTTGATGTTTGTTTTCCTTTCCTTACTTTACGTTGTCTAATATTGTATGCTTTGTCTCTTTACAGAATTTCGGTTTTCATGTGTTTATTTATAGTGATAGCTTTATTTGTTAAAACTTTAGGATAGATGACTGTTATTGGGTTCTGTACGTGTTTGTTTGAGTTGTTTTTGCAGGTATTAGTCATGGGTAGTCTTAGGACTTCAGGTTTGTATGCTCTCTTCACACACAACACTTACACGTTAATCACACGAGTGGGGCCCTATACCCGGGTCTGAGTATAACTTGAGATAGGTAAGAGATTGTGTAGTGGTAGCCATTTTGGATGTTCATCCTGTTTGGTTATCGTGAAAATCTCATCTAGAGTGTGATTCTTTCATGAATGCCCTACATCTAGCGGTTCACCTGCTGTTGTGGGTAACGTTCTGAAATGAATCTTAACTCTAGAGGCCGTAGAACTCTGAGGATATAGACCCACCCAGTGAAAGTGTTCACAAGGTAGAACGACCATAGGACCATAGAATTTACCTCACATAGGACACAAAGAGAGCGTGCATTTTCCTTAACTCCTTTCTTCGTACATAATTTTCTATCATTGTTCTTTGTACATAATTTCGGTTCATTTCCTAAATTGTTTACTATTCCTTCTTTCATTTAAATCAAATTTTTTTTTTCTCTCTATTATGGCAGGTTTGTTAGAAAGTTGAACTGAAATCTTATTGTGAGTATCTCTGGAAAATGGAAACGAATATGAGACCAAACAGTCAGGAAGGTGAAAAGTTGAAAAGAACTTTGCGTCTTAAAGCCAAGACATCTGACACTAAAAGCCTGAGATCTTTGGGTCAACTGTTGAGCTTACCACAACGCCTGTCTCTCACCAGAAAATATGGAAAGATTTTGAATCTCTTAGAAGTGGAAGAGCAGGAAGAAGCAATTACAGCACTGGCACAGTACTATGATCCTCTGCTCCGATGTTTCACTTTTCAAGACTTCCAGTTAGCACCGACCATTGAAGAATTTGAGAAGATCCTGGGGTTACCACTAGAAGGAGAAAAACCTTATCACTACCAAGGCCATTATCCTTCTTTACAAACCCTATCAACCGTCCTAAGGGTAGGCGTAAAGAATCTGCATGAAGCACAGAAGTGTAGAAATGGGACTTACGGATTCTCAAGGGATTATCTCGAAGAGCATATGCGCCGTTTAGCTCAAGTTGAAGATTGGGATACTTTCATAGATGTACTGGCCCTCACCATCTACGACACTGTCTTGTTTCCGAACATTGAAGGCCTTGTAGACTTTGCGGCTATTGACGTATTCCTTGCTCGCAAGTTCCATAGCCATAATCCTATTCCAACCCTCCTGGCAGATGTTTATTGTACTCTGAACTTTTGCCATGAGAGAAATGGTAAGAGAATTCAATCTTTGTTTACCAATGTTATATGTGTGGGTTACTTCGCACATATTCCAAAGGAATTACAAGGCGCCTTGTCCGATTGAAGATCTACGAATGCATAATATCAAGAAGAAGAGTGGACAAGAATGGGCTCAAGACCTGGCCAAATTGGATGAAAAGATGATACAATGGTATCCTTGGAGGGAAGATGGTCAAACTCTGATTTATCAGTGCGGAAGCTTTCCAAATGTACCTCTCATGGGTACCCGAGGATGCATAAACTACAATCCTGTCTTGGTATTACGCCAACTCGGCTATCCCATGATGGGACCTCCTTCTGAAGCCGCAGTTACTCCGTTTGTCTCATATTATCAAGACTCCAAAGACATTGACCTATTCCAGAAGATCCGGTCCGCTTGGAACAAGGTTGTCAAGAAAGGAAAAGAATTGGGAGTTAGGAGTTGTGCTGTGAAAGAAAGTTATCATCAATGGGTGAAAAATAGGGCTCAAGAGATCAAGCTGCCCTTCAAAGTCATAACTATTACTCCTCTGGACAATGTATCAACCTGGGGTTTCCATGAAAATGAAGAAATCAAGAAAGTGAAGGAGAAACTAGACAAGGTTGAACAAGAAAAGATGCAAGTAGAAGCTGAGTTGAAAAGTGTCCGCCATAATTACGCAACGTTAAAGCGAGAAAGTACTGAAAAAGATCAAGCTCTAGAAGGAACAAGCAAGAGGTTGAAGATGGGGCATGAACACATGATGAAAACCAAGGAATGCCTCAAAGCTGCCAACAAAGAGCTTGGACTTCGAAGACAGGAGCGTGACAAAGTGCTAGCTGAAAATCAACAGCTGAAGGATCTACTTCGAAAGGCTAAAATTGCTGAAGAAACTGCGCCAAGAGGTGAAGAACAAATAAAACAACAAATGGAAGAATTGAACAATGAATACCAAAGGAAGATTGAAGAGCTAAGTCAACACATGAATGATGAGATCATGGAATATCAAGTTGCACTGGAAGAAGAAAAGGAAAGAGTTGCAAATTTGGATTCCGAAATACAACATCAGAACCACATTATTCATGAGCTGAAGACTCGCTTCTCAAACTTGGCAGGATTGGCTAATGCGGCCATTGAAGATGTTCCAAGATACTTAGGATTGGCAGAGCAAGGAATAATCCCTTTCAAGACCCCGATTGAGATTAGCAGTTTTGTTGACTACTGTAAAGACTTGATTGGGAGAATGAAACAAATAATTGCTGAGAGATGTTGAGAAAGGCCTTTATGGCTTTATGATGTATTTCTTTTCTTGTTTTGGAAGTGGATGTAAAACAAAAAGGGGATGACAGTTATAATACCCCTTGATGAATAAAAATCTTCGTTTCTCTGCATTGTGTTGATCTCATAGCAATGTCCATGACTTAGTACTTTTGAACGAGACGTTCTGAGGAACGGTCATCATCAAAGATACTCACATCAAGATTCAGCTCAACGGATGATTTCTAACAAATAGCTACGTTTTTGTCTTTTTCTTTTCACTAAAGTTTGTTTTTGAAGGTAAAAATCCATCACAATTGGGCGCCCAAGGAAAACCGATACCGATCAAACTCGAGTTCACAATACCAGAGCCCGGACCAAAATGGCTGGAGGGAATGGTGACGCAGAAAGGAGTATCCCAATCACAACTACTTCTGGAGTGGGAAGAAATCTGAGCGATGAAGTTGATGCGGTGAGAGGAAAACTCAATGAACTGTCAAACAACCAAGGAAGATTGGAGGATATGATGCGGGCCATACAAGAATCACTTAACCTATTGGGAGCTCATTCAGCAAATGTGCAACCAAATACCACGACGCTGGGTATGCCTGTGGTACCGAGTGCAGCTCTAAATGTCACTGTAGGAATGAATGATATGGGTGAAATCCCGAATAACCTCCATGGGCAACCACCGCCCGCGATACCATTGGTAATCCCTATTGGAGAAGGTTATCGTTCCTTGGAAAATGTACAAACTCATGAGCATGGGCATATTACCCCTGTCTGGGAGCAACCTCGTGTGGTCATCCAGAAGCAGCCATCTTCCTCAGAGAATAGTCGTGCAGAGGCAGAAAAAGGAAAGTTCAAAGAGGAATGGATGGAGAAGATTCAAGAGCAGATTCGGGCTATTCAAGGACCTAGCCCCTATGGGTATGTGGAGGTTGAACAACTCTGTCCTTCTACTGATGTAGTAATCCCTAGGGACTTTAAGGTTCCTGACTTCTCAAAGTATGATGGAACGGGTAATCCTCTGTTTCACTTAAAGAGTTATTGTACTAAGATGGCGATATGGTCAAAGGACGAAAAATTTCTCATCAACTTCTTCCATGAAAGTCTGACGGGACCTGCTCTAGAATGGTACATTCAACTAGACCATTCAAAGATTTCTAGCTGGAGAGAATTGGCAGATCTGTTCATGAGCCAATACAAGTTCAATCTTGAGGTGGCACCTACACGGGAACAGTTAAGCTCTATGCAGAAGAAGAGAGATGAATCATTCAAGCAATACGCACAAAGGTGGAGAGCCTTGGCTGCCCAAGTTCAACCGCCACTCATCCCAACTGAAATGTGTTCTTATTTCTTGGGAACCCTGGGATCCCCATACATTGGGGCAATGGCAGGAGCAGCATACAAAGACTTCTCTGAGTTAATAACTGCTGGAGAAAGGATTGAGAGCTTGGCTAAGGCTGGCAAACTTCCCATGAACAATGAAGACACAAGAAAAAGTTTCCCGCCCAAGAAGAAAGAGACAGATGTGAATTATATCCATGGTCCGCAATCTTTCGTCCCGAGATATGCGTCAACCCGTCCACAACCCCAGATGACTTCACACCAAACCCCTGTCCCCCGTTACCCATCTACCTCAAACACTACCCCATACCATCAGCCTCAAGTTAATAACCTTCACATACGGCCATACCAGCCAGCACGTCCCACATATCCTACCATACACTACCAGGCTTACCCAAATACTCCGACACCCCGACCAAATTTCCAAAGTCAAAATCGAAACCGATTCCCTAACCTCCCACCTTTCCCGAAGCTGTCCATTTCAAACACTGACCTCTTCCAAAGATTAGTTGATACCCATCTGATTGCAGCCTATCCTGTACGCCCATTAGACCCACCATACCCAACTTGGTACAACCCGAACCTTACTTGTAAATACCACATGGACATAGCAGGACATTCCATTGAAGATTGTGAAGGGTTCAAGACCGCAGTGAGGAAACTAATTGCTTGCGGGAGGCTAGACTTTCAAGAAGATTCAAAGCCGGATATTGTTAACAACCCGATCCCAAAACACGAAGGAGGAAGTCGTGTGAATGCCTTGGAGGTGGAAGAACCTCTAGTTAAGAAAGTTCTGAATCTTCGAACACCAATGGAGGAAGTGTTCAATGGCTTGAAGGAGGCTGGGTATCATATCACAGCATCTGCATCCATGATGAAAGAGAATGAGAAAGGTGACATAAGGTCGAGCTGCATATACCACTCTGGAGGTTTTGGTCATGGTATAGAAAGTTGTTGGGATTTCAAAGCTCGAGTACAAGAATTACTCGACCTAGGCGTGATTCAAACAAAAAAGAGGTCAAATTTTCCTGAAGAGGTGAATGTGATCGATCGCTTCGTACTCCGTGTCCCTCCACTGAATCGAGCTCCGAAACCAGAGAAAGTGGTGATCACCGTGAGGAGACCAGCACCATTCAGTTACGAGGATACACATGCTGTCCCTTGGAACTATGAAACTGATGTGGAGACAATCGGAGACATAGGAGAAACCTCGAAAGCCCAAACGGGTGAAGTGGTAGCGGAGGTAAAAGGAATAACAAGAAGTGGAAGAATTTATGGGCCCGGAGAGCTGGAAAAAGGAAAGTTTGTCGAAGAGGAGAACGTGGGAAAGGGTTTTGGTGCAGATAGAAAAGAAAGAGAAGAAAATGAAGAAGAGGAGTTCCTGAAGATCATGAAACAAAGTGAGTACGACATACTGGAGCAATTGAAAAAGACTCCTGCTAGAATCTCCCTGTTGTCATTGATTTTGTCATCTGAATCTCATCAAAGGGCAGTGCTAAAGGTCTTGAAGGATGCTTATGTGAAACCGGATGTCTCACTGGAGAATATGGTGAACATGGTGGATCCGGTAAAGCGTGTTAATATGATCACTTTCTCAAATGAAGAGATTGTATCACAGGCCAACCCACGAGCACTGTATGTAACCTTCAAATGCAAAGGCTATATAGTGCCTAAGGTTCTCATTGACGGAGGGTCAGGATTAAATGTCTTGCCAGCATCGACCTTGAGCTACTTGTCAATAAGCAAGGACGACATTTCACCACAAATGATGATCGTAAGAGCTTTTGATGGAGCGAAGAAAAACATCCTGGGGGAAATAGTACTGCCGTTGGAGATCGGCCCAAGCCGATTTGAGGTTCTATTCCAAGTGATGGAGATTGAGTCTGATTACAATATGCTGCTGGGAAGACCATGGATTAACAATGTTGGTGCTGTTCCTTCAACCTTGCATCAAAAGGTTAAATACATTGAAAATGATTCAGTCATTACAATCCATGGAGAGAAGGAAATCATTGTATCTAAACCTGTCTCACTTCCATATGTTGAAAATGTGGAGTTAGTGGAAAACAGCTTATGGCACAGTCTGGAGGTGGTGGAATTGAAGCAAGAACAGAATGAGCTCCTAAGGCAAGATGTCAATCAGATAGTGGCTCATATCATGACCAAAAATGGTTATCTGCACGGCAAAGGACTAGGACCACGGTTGCAAGGTATCAAGACACCTCTACCTATCTCAGGGAAGCCTAACCGATTTGGTTTAGGATATGAGGCGTCATTGGAGAAGCAGATCAGGACCATGGCTCTTGAGCAAAAGAAACCAAAAGAGAAGATGAAACAGATCCCTCATCTGAAAGAGACCTTTCCTTACCCGGCTGAAGTAATTGTGGCTGAAGAAAGTTATGAAGCTAGCTATTGTCCAACCATCAATGTGGTGGATGTCGAGAAGCCTGAAGAATGCAACAATGCTTATGCTGTCAACCACGATGTGATGCTGATGAATTGGGAAGCCGAACCAGTGATTGATGTTGTTACTTCAAAGTAATCATTCGGGATTGTATTAATTGTATTTGCTTTTATGTATGCTACTTTGAGACATCATTTGAATAAACTTGCATGTTTATCCAGCAATTTTTCTCTTTACCATCCGTTGTTCTTTTTCTTTATCATTATTTCCTCAAACCATTAATTTGTGCCTTTTATTTGTGTTTTACCTATTATTTGTTTTGGTATTCCAACCCACCACAATTACTTTCCAGGGATTTAAGTGTAGGAATTTTGCCACATGAAAGGGATTTTGAAGGTCAATCAATTGACTCTCTTACTGCACTTGAGTGTGATAGCTATGAATCTGAAGAAGATGAAGAAACTGTTGAAAGATTTTCAGGGTTACTGGAACACATGGATAAAGGATTTGACTTAGACAATGAGGTGGTCGAAGTAATTAACATGGGCACCGAAGAAGAGAGGAAAGAGCTGAAAATAGTGGAGAATCCTGAGCGAACAGAAATGATCGCCTTGTTCGAAGAATATCTGGATATTTTTGCATGGTCTTATCATGATATGCCAGGATTGGATCCAGAGATTGCTTCACACAAGATCCCTTTGTACTCAGAAGCTGAGCCGAAAAAGCAAAAGTTGAGGAGAATGCGGCCCGACATGTCGCTAAAGATAAAAGAAGAGGTGACTAAACAGCTAGAGGCCGGGTTTCTAGAGGTGTCGAGACACACGGATTGGGTGGCCAACATCGTGCCTGTGCCTAAAAAGGATGGGAAGGTTAGGATGTGTGTTGATTATCGGGACTTGAATAAAGCCAGCCCGAAAGATGATTTTCCACTCCCTCACATTGATGTCCTTGTTGATAATACGGCCAGGAATCACCGATTTTCATTCATGGATGGATACTCCGGGTACAATCAAATTCTCATGGATGTTCATGACAAAGGAAAAACTACGTTCATAACTCCGTGGGGAACATTCTGCTACACAGTCATGCCATTCGGGTTGAAGAATGCCGGTGCCACTTACCAACGTGCTATGGTTGCACTGTTCCATGACATGATGCACAAAGAAATTGAAGTGTATGTAGATGACATGGTCGCTAAGTCCAAAGAGGGAGAAAGCCATGTAGTAGTCTTGCGAAAGCTGTTTGAAAGGCTCAGAAAATACAAGTTACGACTGAACCCGAATAAATGCATATTTGGAGCTTCCACGGGGAAATTACTGGGATTCATTGTCAGCAGAGAAGGGATAAAGGTGGATCCAGATAAGATGAAGGCTATACAAGAAATGCCAGCCCCCCGAACTGAGAAGGAAGTGAGAAGTTTTCTTGGGAGGCTCAACTACATTGCTAGATTCATTGCAAATTTGACTAGTACTTGTGAGCCTATATTCAAGTTACTGCGAAAACATCAACCCGGAGAATGGAATGAGGAATGCCAAGAGGCCTTCGATAAAATAAAGGCTTATTTAATGAAACCTCCAGTTTTGATTCCTCCTACGCCAGGCCGTCCTTTAATACTGTATCTTACAGTGTTACCTACTTCACTCGGAGCAATGTTGGGGCAATATGATGAATCTGGAAAGAAAGAACAGGCCATTTACTATTTGAGCAAGAAGTTTAATGAATGCGAATCTCGCTATCTGGCAATTGAAAAGACCTGTTGTGCGTTAGTATGGGCTTCCAAGAGGTTGAGGCAGTACATGTTGTACTACACTACTTGGTTGATTTCTCGAATGGATCCGTTAAAGTACATATTTGATAGTCCTCATGTGTCATTAAGAATGTCAAAATGGCAAGTGATGCTGTCTGAATTTGATATCAAATATGTCACTCAAAAGTCCATCAAAGGAAGTGCAATTGCTGATTATCTAGCTGAAAACCCTCTGGAGGGTGTACAACCCACTACGCTTGAATTCCCTAATGATGAAGTGTTGGCACTAGAAAAAGAAGATGAGGAAGAGGGGAATGTGTGGAAGATGTATTTTGATGGAGCGGCCAATATGAATGGATGTGGAATAGGAGCTGTAGTAGTCTCACCACCGAAGCGATCAGTTTCTATCAAATTAGATTTTGAATGTACCAACAACATGGCAGAATATGAAGCATGCGCAAATGGTTTGCAAGTTGCGATTGACCTGGGAATCAAAGAATTAAAGGTTTTCGGAGACTCCGCGCTCATAATCTATCAAGTTAATGGAGAATGGCGCACAAAGGATCCAAAATTGGTACCTTATCAGAAGCATTTGTCTCAGTTAATTGAGCGCTTTGATGACATATCATTCTCTCATTTAACTCGGGACAAGAACCGCTTATGGATGCTTTAGCGACTTTGGCCGTGATGACTAATTTGGAGGTCCATGCTAATGTCCAACCCATCCATGTAGAAATGCAAGGTGAACCTGTATATTGTCACAATCTGGAGACTGAACCAGATGGACAACCATGGTATTATGATATCAAGTGGTATATTCAAAATGGAGAATACCCAGAAGGTGCAAATGAGGTGGATAAGAAGACAATTCGAAGACTAGCCATGGCTTTCTTCCTGAATGGTGAAATTCTCTACAAGAGGAACTATGACACGACTCTCCTCAGATGTGTAGATGCTCATGAAGCTCGAATAATCATGATTGAAGTTCATGAAGGGATCTGTGGAACTCATGCCAATGGACATATGATGGCTCGCAAAATCTTAAGAAGTGGTTATTACTGGTCCACTATAGAGAATGATCAGACGCTTATGTTCGGAAGTGCCACAAATGCCAAATATATGCAGATCGAGTCAATGCTCCCCCAGTTCAGTTGCACGGCATGGTGTCTCCTTGGCCTTTCTCGATGTGGGGCATGGATGTTATCGGCCCGATTAACCCCAAAGCATCTAATGGTCATCATTTCATCTTGGTAGCGATAGATTATTTCACTAAATGGGTGGAAGCTGTTTCATATGCCAATATCACACAGAAGGTGTTTCTTAGATTCATCAAGAGAGACATTATCTGCAGATATGGAATTCCAGAAAGGATCATTACAGACAATGCTCCTAACCTCAATGGTGCCCAAGTTCAGAAGTTCTTTGAGACTTTCAAGATCAAGCATCACAACTCAGCTCCTTATAGACCTCAAATGAATGGTGCGGTTGAAGCTGCAAATAAAAATATCAAGAAAATCATCGCCAAAATGGTTGTGAACTACAAAGATTGGCATGAAATGCTGCCGTATGCTCTGCACGCCGTATCGCATCAACATACGATCAAGCACAGGGGCAACTCCTTTTTCATTGGTATATGGAATGGAAGCCGTATCTCCTATAGAGGTTGAAATCCCCTCACTCAGAGTTTTAATGGAGGCTGAGCTGGAAGAATCTGAATGGGTGAAAGCTCGATATGAGCAATTGAACATGATCGAAGAGAAGAGGCTTGCAGCCATTTGCCACGGCCAGTTGTATCAAAGTAGAATGGCTAGAGCTTTTAATAAGAAAGTTCGCCCTAGAGATTTTCATCCAGGAGATTTGGTTCTGAAGAAAATTCTCCCTAATCAAGAGGACACACGGGGAAAGTGGGCTCCAAGTTATGAGGGTCCTTACATTGTCAAGCATGCATTCTCAGGTGGAACGTTGATTTTGCAAAACATGGAGGGACAAGAATTGCCTAAACCAATCAACAGTGATGCGGTCAAAAGATTTTATGCCTGAAAAGATGCTTAAAAAGCCCGTTAGGTCGAAAACTCGAAAGAGCGACCTAAGCAGAAGTTAGGGCAAAGCAGAAAAAAAGCCCGTTAGGTCGAAAACTCGAAAGAGCGGCTTAAGCAAAAATTAGGGCAAAACAACAAACAAAAGAGCTCGCTAGGCTGAAAACTCGAAAGAGCGGCCTAGGCAAAAGTTAGAGCAGAAAAAGATAAGCGTCTTCGCTGGCAACTGAAACTGGGGCAATTTTTGATAGTCCAGCGAATCCAGCAGATAAGGGTTGAAACTGGGGCAATTTTAAAAGGAGTTTGAAGACATGTCATCAGATATCATGGCTACGGCTTTCAACTTGCTTTAAGAAGTCAATTGATTGAGCTACCAAGAACCTAAACTGGGGCAAAAATTTTGTGTCTCCCAAAATTTTATCTTTCGCATTTCTGTTATTCAAAGCATTTTGTCATCTAATACACCAAACAATGAAATGCCCATTCAGTTGATCCCTCTACCTTCCCATTAAATGCATGTTTATTCATAATGTCTCAAGTAGGATAAATTTAAGCTTCAATTACGCAATCTACAATGTTTACAGCAATACATCAATGATTAGCATTAATTCAGAAATTTCAGCTAAGCTTGACAGAAAAGTAATCATCCTTCTGAAAAAGGAAATGGGAGAAGAATAAAATGAGCAAGGTCACAGAAGAAAGGAAAGCCTTTATTGTGCCAAAAGGTCCAATGCTAAGGTTATGAGTTTGATCGGTTAAAGTTTTCCTCAAGGTTTGCTCGATTGGGTTACTGTTAGTTTTAATATTGTGTAAACTGAAGATGGATAATTCAAGGCTTTGTGCATATGATTTGAAAAAAAAAAAAAGACTGTTTCTTTTTCAAATTCACATTTTCAGCTGGCTTTAGTTGCCAATTTACCTTTTCAAGTAGGCCTCAGTTGCTAATTTACATTTTCAGTAGGCCTCAGATGCCAATTTATGTTTTCAGTCGGCCTCAGATGCCAATTTACATTTTCAGTCGGCCTCAGATGCCAATTTTGCATTTCAAGTCGGCCTCAGTTGCCAATTTTACATTTTCAGTCGGCCTCAGCTACCATTTTTACATTTCAGTCGGCCTCAGTTGCCGTTTTACGTTTTTAGTCGGCCTCAGATGCCAATTTATGTTTTCAGTCGGCCTCAGATGCCAATTTACATTTTCAGTCGGCCTCAGATGCCAATTTTGCATTTCAGTCGGCCTCAGTTGCCGTTTTACGTTTTTAGTCGGCCTCAGCTGCCATTTTTACATTTCAGTCGGCCTCAGTTGCCGTTTTACGTTTTTAGTCGGCCTCAGATGCCAATTTATGTTTTCAGTCGGCCTCAGATGCCAATTTACATTTTCAGTCGGCCTCAGATGCCAATTTTGCATTTCAAGTCGGCCTCAGTTGCCAATTTTACATTTTCAGTCGGCCTCAGCTGCCATTTTTACATTTCAGTCGGCCTCAGTTGCCGTTTTACGTTTTCAGTCGGCCTCAGATGCCAATTTACGTTTTCAGCTGGCCTCAGTTGCCAATTTTACATTTTCAGTCGGCCTCAGATGCCAATTTACATTTTCAGTCGGCCTCAGATGCCAATTTACATTTCTGTCGGCCTCAGCTGCCAGTTTACGTTTTCAATCGGCCTCAGTTGCCAATTTAATTTCCAATTAACCTTAGATTGCCATTTTATATTTCCAGTCAACCCCTTGTTGGTTTTTAAGTTCCGGTCAGCACCGTCTCTTTAGATTATTGCTGACTTGTGCATTTGTATTTGACTTTCTCATATGTGTATGTTATTTTGTCATTTAGATTTAGATTGTTTATATTTCAAGCATTTGTCGAACAAAATCAATGTTCATGTCTTTATTCATTCCTCATGAAGAAAATATAAAACTTAAGTTTTTAATATTCTTTCATAAGAAATGAATAAAGAGGGGCAACTGTGAACACCCGATTTTTGTTCAATCTTTTTAACAATAAAACCCAACAGTTTACACTTAATTTACCTTTATTATAGTTTCATTGAATATTTCTTTTGAAAAATAAAAAAGATTTGCTATTTTGTTTTGTATTTGTATAATAAAAAAATAAAATAAAATAAAAAATAAAAAGGGTGAAAGGAGACAGAGGACCTTCACGGGTTCCTCTTCCTTGTGGGTTTGGTCTCCAAGGCTCACAGGAGAGCCTGGGGAGATGAAAAAACAGAAAAAATAAAAAAGGATGTAATGATAGTGTTTTTGACTTTTTAGATCTCTTTCGGTGAAGGTGAGATATATTAACACAGGATATGGATATAGAGGAGGAGCAATACAAATTTTTTTAAGGAAGCAATCTGCAAAAAACAGAGTTTCAAACATAGAAGCAGATACCACACAACCCAGTGCAACAAGGTAACATAACATCATCATTTGTTTAAAAAAAACTTGAAAAAGAAAAGCAACACAAAGGGAGGCCGCGGCTCCTCCCTCCACCGCCGCGGCCTCCCCTTCTTCCTCTATCTTCCATAATCCTCCCCTTCCTGCAACTCATCAACCTCAACATAGCCACCCTCTCCAGCACCATTGTCTCGGATCATCACCAACCACCGCCACCATCACATGATCAACTCCTGAGGCCTCCATGAACCCGCGGCCATTCTTCCATCTCCAGCACCATCAGGGGCCTTCTTCATCTTCAACCTTCCACCTTCAACCTCTCTCTCCAAAGATCATCATGTTTCTGACTCCTCCGTGGACCACCGCCACTGGTCCCTTCATCTTCGGCCCCCATCAACATCACCTTCAAACCGCCATGTTCCCGCTCTCCCTTCGCGCGGCCTCCCTCCTCCTCTTCTTCTTCAGATCGGCCTCCTCTCGTCCTTCTTCTATCGCGTTTCCCTTACATAGCCACCATGCCACACCCACCATCGAACCTCCATCTCCTTAGCCGCGCTACAGCCACGCCTTTTATCCCCTCAACCGTGAAACATCAGCCCCGCTTCGAGCCACCCCTCCACCCTTCTCGGCCTCTTCGCAGATCTCCATCACCATCCACACATGGCTAACCACCTCCTTGGCCACCGACAGCACCCCTGTACTGCGTAAGCTCGGATCTGCTTTCTAACAACCACCGCGAGCTCCATCCACCTCCTACCACACGGCCAAACAACCATCGCTGCCACCGCCATGACACTCCCCTCCTCTCCATGGCCGCGTGACCACCTTCCCCGGCCGCGTGACTTCCGTCCCCAGCTGCGCAACCTCCCTCCTCTGTCCGTGAAGACCGCCACCACTCTTTCCCCTCACTCACGACCTTCTAGCCACCCCTCCACTCTTTTGTTCATTTTTTGCGAATGCGTGTACTTGAGAAGAAGAGAGAGGAAAATGTGTGTGTGAGTTGTGCCTGTGAGTGAGAGATCGAGAAAGAGAGGGTTGGATCTGTGTGTGTGTGTGTTTGTGTGTGCTGGATGAGAGAGAGAGTTTCCCTTTCCTTTGTTTTTTTTGTATGGTGTATACGTACGTGAATGAGTGAGAGAGTGATTTCCTTTTTTTATTTTTATTATTTTATTTGTTTTATTTTATTTTAGTATATGGGTAGTGTGTATAGGTATGGGATAAACAAGTGTATGTGGGTATGGGTGAATTAGGAATATTAAGGGTTTTATTTTATATTTATTTATATATATTTAAGGTTGATATTATCATAGATTTGCTTGGTTTGAGATTTGATTGTCTAATTAGTGTTTTTTTTTTTCTTTGGGTTTGATTTAGTTTAGGCCAGAATAAAAGTACGGTTTTTATTTTGAATTTGTAATAAATATTTCGATATTTGATAAAAAATAAAAATTTGTAACATATTTTCCTTTTTTATTTGAATGAAATTAGGTAAATTAATTGCAAAAAGGAAAGAAACAAAAATAAGTGGTTCAATTTAATTTAATTTAATTTCATTTTATTATTCTGGGTGAATTTAATGTTAACGTTCCTGTTAATTGGAAAAGAATGAAAAATAAAATTAGGATCTTTCTTTAGTTAAATTATTTTAAGTGTTTTACTTAAATTAATAATGTCTATATTTATAGTTTAATTATTTTAGGGTTATAGATTTTGCTTAATTTCTATTACGTAACTTTTTTAGTTTAATTATTTTATGTGTTTATGCATTTTATTTAGGTTAATTATATAATAGTATTCATAAATGTTTGGTGTGTCTTGCTTCAATTAAGAGTGTTTGTGTTTTATTTTTTAGTTTAATTATTTTTCGTGTTTATGTGTTTTGAATAAAATTAATTGTGTAATTTTATTTTATTCGACTTAACTGTTTTATGTATTTATGCATTATGTTTAATTAATTTATGTTTTTTTTTTTGGATAATTTGATTTTTAGTTTAATGATCCTGTGTTTACGTTTTTTAGTCTAATTGCTTTATATTTCATATGTTTTATTTAGATTAATTGTTTTTGTGTTTATAGATAAGTTTTACTTTTTAGTTCAATATAATATATACTTTTTGCTCAAAAATTTACTTAGTTTTTTTAATAAATTGAACTAACTGAGCCGCGACGGCTTGTTAATCATATGTCCTGGAATATTTTAGTTGTGACAACTTGATATTCAAGGTCTCTTTTCAAAAATAGAGTTAATTTGACCGCGACGGTTTGTTAACTTTATGTTTTAGAATATTTTAGCTATAACAGCTTAATATTCTAAAATTATCTTAAAAATTAACTTTTCATCATGTAGTTTATTTGTAAATAATTGTCCTAATATGTTTCTATGTTAGTCATGTATTCCGTTTCATTTATAAATTTCTTTTTTCTTAAATTTTATTTCAAAATACTTTATTTAGCTCTTGTTATTATAGATAAAGAGTTAATTTATCCGTGACGGCTTGTTAACTCGATATTTCGGTCATTTGAGTTGTGACAGCTCAATGACTCGAAAATTCTCTCAAAAATATTTGTTTTTCTTTTATGTTCTTTATAAAAAAATAAAAAATCAATTTTCTCCTTTTCTCTTATTTGTAAATATTTGTAATTTATATGCTTATTTTCGATTTAAACTTGCTCATTTGTTTTAATTGTCTCGAAATAGAAAATGAATGTTTGAAAAAGGTTATTTATTTAATTTGCACAGTTAATTAAAGGTACCGTCTAAGGACGGGTGTACTAGGGTGCGTGGGATTAAATTCCTGCCCTTCCCTATACATAACCGACTCCCGAACTCAAACTGGTTTCAAAGACTATTCTCTAAAAAATGGGTTTTTCCAACGTTTTCCCAATTTTAAATAAACTTGGTGGCGACTCCAATATTTTCAACATAAAAAATTCTTTTTCGCCGTCCCCGTCGCGATCCCGATTGCGACAGACCTCCACAAAACTCCAAACCATTATCGGTTCGGAGGCGCTTGATTGTCTTGCCGATGTGGTTCTCAATAAGCGCTTTCCATTTCTTGAAAGTATGGAACACATCATTCTTGTGTTTCAAGAAATAAACCCATACCTTTCTCGAGAAATCATCAATGAATGTCAATAGGTATCTAGCACCACCTTTTGACGAAACAGGTGCAGGGCCCCACAAATCTGAGTGGATGTAATCCACTGTGCTCTTAGTCCTGTGGATTGCAGTATTGAACTTGACTCTGGTTTGCTTCCCGTAGACACAGTGTTCACAAAATTCAAGCTTTCCAATTTTGTGATCACCCAGCAATCCGTGCTTGTTCAAAATTGGCATTCCTGTTTCACTCATATGCCTAAGACGCATATGCCACAAACGAGTAGTTTCTGAATCAGAATCAGAGGAAGATGATACTGAGGCAGTACCAACAACTGTACTTCCTTGAAGTAAATAAAGACCATTGACCAACTTTCCTCTAATTACAATAAGAGCACCCTTAGAGATTTTCAAAACTCCACCTTCAGCAGAATATTTATAACCTTGAGAATCAAAGGTGCCCAAGGATATAAGATTTTTCTTCAAGTCTGGTATGTGCCGAACTTTAGTCAGCGTTCTCACAATTCTATCATGCATCTTGATTTGGACTGTACCAATGCCAATGACCTTACAGGGCATATCATTTCCCATAAGGACAACACCGCCATCAATTGACTGGTAAGATGTAAACCAATCTCGGTTCCGACACATGTGGTAGGAACAACCTGAATCAAGAATCCAAGTATCACCAATTGAACTGGTTGATACTGTGAGAACATTATCAGTACTTTCAGCTACACTTGCTGTATCACTTGAATCTTTGTCCCTTTTGTCTTTGAGTCTCGGACATTCTGCTTTCCAGTGCCCTTCCTTCTTGCAATATCGACATTTGCATTTACGATATCTAGACTTAGATCTAGACCTTCCTTTGCTACTCGATCCAATCTCCTTTGACCTCCCTATAGCAACCAAGCCAGATGCAGTATCATCACGACTGCTAGTATCGTGCTCCATTTTGTCGCGACTTAAAAGTACAGATTTCACCTCATCAATTTTAAGGCTTTCACGACCATATATGAGCGTCTCACGAAAGTGCTTGTATGAAGGAGGTAAAGAACAAAGTAACATCATTGCCTGTTACTCACTTGAAAAAGTCTCATCCATATTTTTCAAATCTGTGAGTGATGTGAACTCAGCTATGTGAGACCGGATTGATGTCCCTTCTGCCATACGAAGCATGTACAGACGTTGCAACACACCGAGACGGTTGGCCACCATCTTAGTCATATATAATGACTTCAACTTGGTCCACAGCATTTTTGCTGTTTTCTCCGAAAGGACCTCTTGTAGTACATCATCTGTAATGCACAACTGAATAATAGAAAGAGCTTTTTGATCGGCATCTTCCCATTCAGATTCCTTCATTGTCTCGGGTCTCTTTTCCTTGTCAAAAAGTGCTACTTTTACACCTTGCTGTACAAGAACAGCCATCATGCGGACCTTCCACATTCCAAAATTAATGCGCCTATCAAACTGCTGAATATCAAATTTGGCAGTAGACATTTTGAACAAATTAGCTCAGAACTCTATAAGAGCTCTGATACCAGTTTGTTGTGAAATGACGGGATCAGAGTAGTGCAAAATAAAATATATGGAAGCGTAAAATAAATGACACTAGAAATTTACGTGGTTCGGCTTAAAACCTACGTCCACGAGCAAAGACGACAATCAAATACTTCAGTATGGAAATATGATGGAGATACAAAAGGTGAATACACTCCGCTTAACACCCTAATCCCAAATACACTCAGAATATCTTACAGTATTTCTCTCAACAACAGATACTCAACTCTCGATATAGAGAGAAAACAAGGGAAACAAAATACTCTCTAAATTCTTAGAATAGAGGAAGAGAAGAATGGATTGTTGTTGGTGTGTGAAGTTTGATAAATGAAGCTCTATTTATAGAGCTTGGATTACACACCATGGTTGAAAATTGAAGCCTCCATGTTTGAAGCCACCAATCTTGAAGCCTCCATGTTTGAAAATTTGTTTGAAAAATCTAGCCATTATAACAAAATAATGTATATTCGTATATTTATATATAAATTTTAAAATTTTTATGGGGGCATATGCCCCCGGCCTTTAACAAGTAGATTATGTAACCTTCTTGTCTCCATTTTCTCTTCTTTAGTTTCCATGCATCTTCTTATCTTTGATTAAAGAATGCATTTTCAGCCTCATATTCAGTAGCAGTAGTAGGACTTTTGTTGGCACAATACAAACGTTTAATTCTCCTTCTTGAAGATTTTTCTTGTGAGAAACACGACATGTGCTTAGTCACAAATTTTCTTTACCTCCTTCATTTTCTTTGTGGGGTAAGTCTTAACTAATACAACAAAAAGTGGCCACATGGCACAAATGAAAATATGTAGTGGAAATTTTGCCAAAAAGAAATATGGTGGGGAGCTTTGCTGGAGCTGCAAGAAGTCGTAAAGATTAAAGATTGGAATATGTATCTTTTTGCCTTTCTGCAGTTTGGTTTGTGGATTTCTCGAAGCGAAAATCGGATAAAGCAAATATACGAATAATAATACATGGGAATCGCTTGCAACACACAAAACTAATTATTGGGAATCACCTTCAATGACACTTAGTCCAGTGAAAAAACAGGCATCCAATTAGTCCAGTGATTGAAAAACAGGCATCCAATGAGAACGTCTTTCGTAGAATACATGCCTTCCAAAACATAACCTACATTAAATATGATTAAAATGCAAATATACATACCTTTCATGAATCGGGCAAGTTCATTTTATCGGAAAGGCTTCTTAATTTTATACCAAATTAAACTGCCCCACTGTCTTGCTCTAAAGAGAACCTTGACTTTGGTGTCACGGGTATCTCATTTTATTTCATCTAACTCCGCAGAAAATTTGACATTATTGGCTACATGAAGAATCAAAAAACTATACACTGGGTCCCATTAAATTATTTTCGTGCCGCTTTCCATGAAACATAGCCCGTATAATACAATTAACATGAAGCATGGTTCCTCCCGTATGATACAATTAACTTGAAGGCTCCTTCTAACGTGGTTCCTCTTGTGTAGCGAGAACGTAAGGAATACAACATCTCCCTTGCACGTCATTCTTTCTTTTGTTTAGAGTAGATTAGGGTGAAAAAAATTATATTTAGATTCATTGTTCATTTAATTTAATCGGAAGTAAATATAAAGCTTAAATAAATATTCGTTCTTTATATTTTGTTATGTATTCATTTTAGTTCTTATATTTTATTTATTTATTTTTGTCCCTTATTTTATCGATTACATTCAATCATGTTAAGTAAACTGCCATCCATATTATTACACTAAATTATTATGAATGTTCAAACATCGAGTCATCTCGTGGTTTTGCCAACATAATAGAAAAATAATTTTCGGGTAACGTTTAATCCACCAAAATTTGTAATCCTCGATTTCTGTAACCCCTGCTTAATGCAAAGGTTTCAATGAACCGAATTGATCATATTCAAATCATGTGGCAAATAGATGGTAAATTGTAGTAGATTGCAGATAATTTTACATATAAAACTTATCTATGAAAAAAAATTTCTACCAATTAAACACGCCATAAAAGTAACACCAATGGTGATCTCATTTTAAATCTCAATTTTGACCTCATTTCTTGTCACATAAACATCCCTACTTTGGCACCGCATGTAAAATATTGACATGTAAAATGACTTTAACTTCCACGTGTCACATTTTTATCAATTGAAACTAAAATGTGGTTGGTCCTAACTAGTTGGGATTAGTCCTAACTAAAATGCCAATGACACGGAGGAGAAACCCAAGCCAAGTTAACTCTATGGTTGCAAATGCCATAGCACGCTATTCAGCTTCCATACTTGATTGAGAGACCGTGGGTTGTTTCTTCGCACACTCCAAGAGATACAATTACTATCAAGAAAGACACAAAAACCTATAGTTGAACAACGAGTTAGAGGACAACGTGCCCAATTTGCATCTGCAAATGCATAAAAATTGGTAGCTGAAGCAGAATAAATCCTCATGCCTAGATTAGTTGTCCCTTTAACATAACGTAGGACTCTTTGAGTTCTTGAAAATGCTGATTTGGCGGAGCATGCATAAATTGGCAAAGATAATTATATTGACACTATATGTTAGATATTGCCGTGTAAAGGTAAGGTACTGAAGTGCACCAGCAATGCTCTGATATAACTGTGGATTGGGAAAGGCTGACTCATCAGTAGGGAAACTATGCACCATCATTGGAGTGGCTATGGAGTTGCAATCTGCCATGTTCGCACGATGAAGCACTTCCTTAGCATATTTAGACTGTGTCATCATAACCCGTATAAACAACTTCAATGCCCAGGAAGAATTAAAGATGACCCATATCTTTGATTGCAAAAGATCGACTAGTATGTTGAACAAAGGCATGAATAACTGATGGTGTGTTTCTGATGAGAATTATGTCGTCGACATAAAGAAGAAACAAAAATTTTGAAAAAAAAACATAAAAATAAAACTTTTTTTTATGGATTCTTTTGTAAATTGAATAAATTTTGAAAAAAAGAAGTTGATACATAAAAAAGAATGTATTCTTTCTAGCTTAAACAAATACAGCTTTAATAAAGTTATTTTTATAATTTTATATCATTAGGTGTTGTGAGAAAGACAATTAAAAAAAAAAAGAGAATAATTTTAACAGTTTGAATAAATAAAAATGTCAATTAGTTAATAATTTGAAGTGTAAATAAATAAAGATTAATGTTTTGACTAAAGCTTGATTTTGAATAAAAAAGTGTTTAGGTTAAAGCATTTTGAAAATTAAAATTTAAAGTGATTTTTCTAGTAAATTACAAGTAATTAATGGAGAGAGTGATCAGACAATCGAGGGTGTAAATAGCCTCACTCGAGTAAAATATGTTTAATAAATAAATTGAATAGTCATTTATTAAATAAATTAGGAGGTGAATTAGATTTTTTTTTCATACTCTTTTATAGTTTTATTACATCATAATCATCGATCAACTTGATTGGTTTATTTTAGTCTACTCTAGAATTTATTCAACTCATCCATTTTCTGCCAGCAATGCAAAAGGACGATGGCGGTGCTGTTTAGCACATCGAATGTCAAAAAAGCATGTTTCAACAAAGGAAAAATACACGTTTTCTTGTTGAAAAGAGAAAATGTTGTAGAAGACTGGTGGGATCATGGGCTAATTAAAGCTAGCTAAAAGAGGAATCGCAATGGACTAAAACGAGGCAATTTAGCCAATGAGAGTTAATGCGGGTGTTTATGAAGGTGGTAAGGTGGCTACAAGAAAAGTATCATACAGACACATAACCCACAAGGATGTAAGTTTGATTTTTGCTGTCTCAGTGAGTGTTCATAGAGCCCCTGGGCCCTGCATTGGCCCATGTAAGATGACCGGTATTATATTCATCTAAACTTTTAATAATAATAATAATAATAATAATAATAATAAATTAATTTATTCCGCTTCATTTTGTAGAGTAGAAATTTAAATCTTTAGTTTTTGGTTCTAAACCTTTCTTCTAATAACATAATGAAACTTTAGAAAATTTAAATCTCCGCCAATGTGAAAGAGTTGAGATTCTTGCATAAAAAAATAAATAAAATGTTAGGTTTTTATGATTTTTCTCTTAGTAAACGATCTTATGTATAAGAAAAGGCAAATTGATAGGGAAAAGAGGAGAGAGATTATTGGAACCCATAATGATTGGAGGTCTGTGAGAGAAGAAGAGAGAGGAGTCATTTATAGATGAAAAATTCTAGATATTTTTCTAGAACTTTGTATCCAAAATGGTGTGTCATAATTGTCAGCCATTTGATGAATTAGTAGGTCATCTCATTTTATTTCATTAATCAACTATCATGATTTGTATCAAAGATTCTATAAATATTTTTCAGCATTTGTAGCATTACTCTTTTATAGATATGCATGTACCATGAAATTTTTTTTAGGCTAATTTTCTGGTATCATTAGTGTTTGGTGTAATTGACCCAGTTGCTCAACACCACCATCGTCAAAAGCACCACCAACAAAGCTGATTGCCTCCCATCACATTTTACAGCCATAGTGACATTGCTCTCCCCTTCTTGTTGTCTCAATCATCATGACCACCTATGTCATCTTCCGGAGCATCACTAGCAAAAACGGCAGCGTCCACACTAAACAATCTCCTAAACTTTATTTCACTATTCTTCTCCTACACCATCTCCATCCTCTGCTGCTCGGTCTTCACATCGTACACCTTTGATGGCTCCATTATGGTGGAGACTGATGCCCATTTAACGACCTACAATTGCAACACCCCATCACGCTTTGTCAACACCTTTGCTGTCGAGCTCCTCTCCTTCTTCCGCGACATAACCATCATGCACCAAATGGAGACTGATGCTTACTCCCTCTATAAGGCAAGCTCATCTGCGGCTTCTGTCACCTCTATGACTGTTAGGAGGCTATTGCCATTGGCATGGAATCTGCCATCACCAAAAAAGGCTGGACCATCATTGCATACCATAACCACTTCACGGCAAATGCTTCAATGGAAAAGGTGTGCGGATCCATGCATTTCTTAAGGAATGTCACGACCCAAGCTTAGGTTGTGACCGATACATAGGCTAAATGAACTCATTTTTTCCAACAAGCCTAAGGATATGATCACACTAATGTAAATTACTAATTCAATTACTTTGGCTATTGAACATCCGACATAACCTCCCTTAAAAACTGAACAATCCACATATTATATTAACCCATTACACATCATAATATCATGATACTGATTCAATAGACAGTACATTCCTAGAGTTCTAGTTATAGACAAAGAAAAGACCAGTCATACAAAAAAGTCATAGTTAAACTATGTTCACATAGACAAATCAAAAGTACTTAACCTATATTCTATAGCTGCAAAAGACTGGAGTCAACAACCCAAAGCCTCTACCGACAATGAAGGTCTAATAGAAAGGAATCTCTTGGGGAAAACAGCAAATCCCAAAAAACGTACCTATTACTTAGCAACCTATGAATTTGGAGGAAAGGAAAGGAGGTGAATCTTATATACTCAACGATGACTATAAACAAAGTGAATAAAAAGGAGGAACTAATAAATTTACAAACATCTAAAATATAACAAATTATCTTGTAAATCAAGCAAATGAAAAAGTAATTCATAAAAGTAATTGTTTGCAATTTTCATGCTTCTTCATACTTTTCAATAAAAAGAACACTCATTGAAACTTCATTTCTAAGTAGAAACTCAAATATTTACTTGATATACTTTCTCATTATTTCACAAATACTCATTCTTAAATAAAATCAATTCCATCATCAAATACTTAAATGAATCATGAGGGTTTTACATAAGAAGAACTAAATTTATATAAGGAGTAATCTCAACCCATTTAATCTTAAGGTTTATGGTGTCTCAACTAGGGTCCTCCTCTCACCATTTCATCTATGAAAAGTACTATGTACACATAGGCCGTTCTATCTCTTTGTTAGGGCGAGCAATAATGCCATTATATCTTTTCATTATGGCGAGTGGTAATGCCAATATATTTCTTTGTTATGACGAGTAGTATTGCCTTTATATCTCTTCACTGTGGTAAGCAATTGTTATAACTTAAAACTTATCATGGTTTTCTCAAACAAATTATATTGACCACAAATTTTCAAATTCATAAACAAATCTCCATGTACTCCTAATCTTGAAAGTGACAATTCTCACAAATCATTTCAATGTAACTTGGAGCATGATATAACAAAATCAAGAGGTTATAAAAATAATAAAAAGAGCTTGTGATCATTTCAAATCAACCATCAAGTCATAATCATTTTTGTAGATAAAAAAAGTCAACTAGTCAAAATAACTAATCAAGTAGCTCAAACAACATAAAATAAAATATCCATTAACTTTAATAGAATATTTCCTCTCATAAAATAAATTTAAAAGGGCTGTCATTAAGTAAATAGCAATCGGTCATGACACGTGGGAGTCAACTGGGTTGCTACCTGAGAGCTTGAGAAAGAGTAGCTTGATCCACATCAATACATGTTGAACAACATGGGCATTTGTTGGTTGAAAAGTGCACGAAAAAGGGGAGTTGAATCATTCTCCTTCTTGAACCTTTTCTGTTTCTAAAAAACTTTAACAAATACTATCAAGTAAGAACTTGAAGTATAGCGGAATGATGTTAGTGAGTCTTAGAAAGTAACTTTCTAAACTTAAAACAAATGTATGAAGACTGATATAAACTTTTTTTTTCAGAAAACTTTGATAAATAACACAAAACAAGAAATAAACTAGAGTCAGGGAAAGACAGAGTGCACAGGGTATTTTATATTGGTTCGACCAATCTGCCTACATCCAGTTCTCAACAACCTGTTGAGTTTCACTAAACAAACCTTTTTCAATCCCAAGAAATTTGGATAGTCTTTTTATAACCTTCTCAAGTTATCTCACGTGACCAGTAGCTCACTCTACTGTCACTCTCAAGTAGTTTTTGACTAACCTCTCCAAGCTATCCAACAATGATCACTACTGGATTAGGGTATAATAGTTTTTGTGGATTAGTTCAATCCAACTATCAAACACTCAAGTTTTCTTAAGATGAAATAATGTATGAGCTGAAAACTTGGGTGATTTCTTTCTAGCTATTCTTCCTAGGAAGAAAGTATTATCTAATAAGAACTTAGGAAGAAATTTTTTTATAGAAAATGAAACTAGTTACAAGCTGTAATGACTTTATAGACGATGAAGGAGAGTTCTTTCATTTTTCAACATTTTAGTACAAGGCCTTCACCAAAAGTCTTTAAGTTGTAAGTACATCATCTTCTTTTATACTTGATATTCCATAAATGACTGTTGCCCTTGACTTATTTTCCTAGTGACATGCATTGATCTTCTTTTTATGTCTTGGAAATGCAGTCTAGAAGACTAGCTCGGCTATGTCAGAGTCACTTTTGCAGTTGCAGAGACCATTGTTAAATAGAGGTTTCTAAGTCCATCTTCAGAAACTACATTTTACTTTCTGAATGAGGTTTCTAAACTTTTTCTTTTAGAAGCTGTGATGGTTGACCAAGTTAAAAAGTTATATGTCATGTCAGTCTCTATCTTTGTTTGACTTGATTTGAATTTTGAATTTTTTCTCTCATTTATGTAAAGTGCACTATTTAATAGTAAATGTTATTTTTAAAGTGCTATTTTCAGTTTCTGAATTTCCTTTGATCTTCCTTGCTTCAATAAGCACTTATTGATGAATATATCTTTTTGATTGAAGGTAGTAACCATAACTTGCTTCAGAGGATGATGGAATTCTTCATTGTATATCAATTTCTGAAGATGAAGGCTACTTTCTGAAGACTTGAAGCTTGGTTTCTTGCTCATGAAATCATTCCTTCATGTGTTAAACATGATAACATTCACTTCAAGGATTTATTTTTTAGTTCTTTCAGTTCTGAATATCTTTGAATGAGATTAAACATGTTTACACATGATCAGTGAAAATAAAAGTTGTTCATGAAGTCATATGTTAATGAGAATTTTCCTATTTCTATATTTAAGAAACTCAAACAAATGATTAGTCCTTCTTTAAAGGATGTTATCAAAAATTGGTTTGCTGTCACTCAAAACATTAGGCGTTGAAGTCTTATGAAGAATTCTGGAGCTACCAACAATTTAACAAGCTTATATAATTTATTTGAAGCTAGCCAAGTAAAATCCCTAATTTAGGGAGCTTAGGGTTCCAAAGGATTAGAGAAAAATCAAGCCTTGACTCTATTACTACAAACTATTAATATTAGAGCTTCTAACTGTCATGACCTGATTTGGATCATGACTGGCATGTAAGGAATCTCATTTCCATGTAAGCCATGCGTGATAGCTGTGCTGCACTATATGCATACTTTATTCATATATCAATTTCAATTCATAAATAAATCTCCATATATGTAATATATGAACAAACTAAATATCACTTTTTCCATAAACAAAATCTAAAATTTTCTAACTGTGGCATAATTCAATCTGAGTTGCTCATTACAAAAGAAACCATGATTACTTAATCATTTTTTATATAAAAGAATCATGGTATACAAAACGCAAAACATGAACATATTATCTATGCATGTGGTCTGGGACCCTGGCTGTCATATCACTAGAGCTCTCTATATAAATAATCAAACTTCACACCAACGTGAAGCTCACCAAAGTTGAAGAGATCTAATTTTGAGGAAGAAGAAGAGGAGGATCCTATGCTACACCTATATCTGTGAGGAAAAGAAGAAAAGAGGGGTGAGTTTTGCAACCAAAACTCAGTGAGTGGATCCTCATTCATAACTGTGCATGAGACAAGAAAACATTGTAAATAAATAATAATAACAATAATAATCATGGATCATTTATAAACATTTCTATTTACTTTACATATTATAATCTTTATCTTTTCAACAATTACGCAAGGGAACAAAATTTCATCAACTGTAAGGAGGGTGCTCGATCCTTGAAGGATAAGAGCCCTTAACTAATGAGATCTCAATGGTCCCTAGCAAACCGCATCTTTGGCGAACCGCGTCCCTGGCAGACTGATCTAACTCAAGGATAGCTTGCCTTTGGCGAGCCTTGGTATACCAAGGTTAAAGGAGTAACTGGCGTTAAGTCACAGTTTTGTTCATCTTAGTAACTCTCTAATATAAAACCAACTAAAATCGTAAAAAATGAATTCTATATTTCTAGTTCAACATTTCTCAACTATTATAACAAACATAAAGCCTTAAATCTCATTTCGTAGATCATAGTAAATTCCAATTTATTATAATCAAATCAATTCATGAATTAAATTATACAAAGTCTTTTATGGAATAATTATGGTTCCATGCATTTTCTAAATCATAATTTCATGCATAAGTTCAAACGGAGCATTTCTAGTTAAAGCATATTTTTATGTAAAGCCATATTGTATAAGAATCAATTTTTCCAGTTCTCTAAATACTTCATAATGCTAGTAAATAATAATATAATGACCAAACTAAGGCCATGAGATCAAATTTACTCACCTGGAGGGGTAGACTGTGAAATATCAACACCACGGGGACTCCAGGGAGGAAGGATGACACCAATGTCTGCCTTTGAAACAACAAAACTCATCAACAACCTCTTGGAAACTCTAGATTACTCTAACATACACCAACAATTTTGGGGAAGCACCCCCACTTGATAACAATGAGAAAAATAGCAAGACCCAACTCAAGATCATGAAAGAATAGAGAGAATAGAGACATAAACTAACAACATGTACTCACCTTGAAGCTTGGGAATGATGGATTGAAAAGGATTTGAGAGAAAAGGGGATGAAAAATGGGGGAAAAGGTTTCGGTTCAGTTTCTGCTTCTACTAGGGGAAGGGAGCTAGATAGAGTTTTTATTTTGGGTCAAAATAAAATGGTGTCGTTTTTCTGATACTATGTAGCGAACCGGGGGAAACAACAACTTGTTGCAACGAATATATCTCGCTGTAGTGAGCCTCTCTCGCTGGACCGAGCATAACCCACTGCAGTGAGGCTGTTCTACAGAATTATGCAACAACAGCATCTAAATTGCTCGACACTCACTTATTTACATTAACTTTAATGTTCTTATTTATTTTACTCTCTATTAACTTTAAAACATAAATATAAATAAGGAAATACCCCCTATTTGGATTCAAATAAAGTATAAAAAAAAATCAAAATCCCAACCAATCAAAATTCAAATATTGGGTTTTAGTTCAAATCTGGGAATCTTTAAGATTTTCTAAACTTGTGGGCTAAAAACGAAACATTTAAAAGTTTCCTAAAATTCATTAAAAATCACTCTTTAACTTGTTTTCCTATTGAGAACAATTACTGGAACTTTGATCCCAAGAAAGTGGCTCTAACATATAGTCCTCTATGGAGGTGAAGAATCCAAAGTTAGTGAAATTCGGGACCCGACAACATAGGTGGGTCCCAAGGAACCTTGAGGCCATGTAGGACTTGCTTATTGACACCTGTACATCGGGTATTACACTAACTTACTAGATTTTTACTTAAAAATATTGAAAGTGTACTCATCCACCATTTTTGAGAGCTCACTAGCTATGAGATAAACCCTAGAGCAACAAAAAAAGAATGAGATTGAGATTGAAGACTCAACCACAAGTTTTGGAAGCTAATGGGTATCAAAATTTGATAACAAAATGAAACAACTATGAGATTTATTGATTGAAAGTGGAAGAGAAACTGAAAAAGAAGAGGCAAGTAGAGAAGGAGAGAGATGTTGAGATGATTTTGGAGGGGGGTGTGTGTTGGTGGTATTAAACTATGCACATTTCTTTTCTTTTCTTTTCTTTTTTTTTCTTTTCTTGAACTTACCTATCCAAATTACAAAAATTCCCAAACTTAAAAAATCTATTTCCCTTCCCTACTTTACATGGCTTCACAAGGGACGACGGATACCGAATTTTATAGTGGTCATCACATTGTCGGAGCCAAGGTTCCACAGAGAAAAGGAGGGCCCAGTGGAGAGGAGGTCATGGCAAAGGCGAAAGGGAATGATGGGGAGGACGAGGGAAAGGGAGGGCTTGTTCAAAAGCCCTTTTTTGAAAAATTTCAAAACATATATCTATTTGTCTTATAATGAAGCATAAGTTTTTTTTTTAACAAATAGTACTCCTAGGATATGTTTGATTGGAAGGAAAAAATGGAAGTAAATTTTTTATAATTGGGTTCCATATGTAATTTAATTTAACACATGAAACTTAATAATGAAAAACTTAGACTCATTTTTACTCTTCAACCGAATATGCCCTTAGACGGCATGTAGTTCGCAGAATATTTTTTCATTCCTAGGAACTTGAAGGGGGGGAATACAAGGTTTTCGTTTTTGATTCGTAGATAGAAAAAAGTATTCCTAAAGTTTCATTCCCAAGAATGAAAATGCCCAATTTTTGTTCACATCCTATACCATGGACATGCTGGATTCTAATGGGAAGGAAATGTTTTAGAAAATGAAAAGATCAAGTTGCCCCAACCAGACCGTCGCCGGAGCCCACCTGATCACACCGAAACTCGCCTTTGTCGGACCACCGCCTGTCATGAGTATATTTTTGGAAAAATACAGTGTATTCCCGAAAATATCATCTGGTACATCAAACACATCTGTATTGCATTCCCAGGAATAGGATTTCCTAGGATATAAAATCATTCCGCAAACCACTTGCTTCTAATTATTTATGTTCAGTGAGTTTAATTAATTGTATTTAATTACTTTTGTTTTTAAATATCGACAATCTTATCTGCATACACAATTTTATACTATTACAAGATTCATTTATTTATTATGTTTGTGTGTGTGCGCGTGTTTTTTTTCTCTTTTTCAACTAAGGGAGTGGAATCGGAAGGAGTGTAATAGTATTCTCTTTTTTTTTTTTTTTCTTTTCTCTTACGGAGCAATTTTTTCAAGAGAACAAGTTACAGGGTGGCACGAGGCGGCACACAAGCAAGAACCATCGTAGTAATGCCCAAAAAGGCCACTACCATTGGTGTCGCGTGCACATGCGAGATGCCTTGATTCCATGCATGGTATCCTCTTTCCCAGTTTTGAATAATGAGCAACATGAACAGTGCGAAACTTTTGTGCCGCAATATATATTCGATCGTCCCACCTCTAGTCATTTGCTATACACACACACACACACACGCCAAAGAAATAGTAGGAGTGGAAATTTTGCAACAATAGGAAGTAGAAGGGCCAAAATTAACATGATGATGAGCCACCAACAAAGGCAAGGGATAAGGAAGACAAGAACCTTCCAACTGCAAAAAACCCCATCATCGTCCATTCAAGAACACCACCAATTCACAGCCCATAGTCCTGTTGATCAATATTATTCCACATCCAGTGCTTTTGTCCCCAAAAGGTGGTCATCACCTCCTCCTGTGGAGTACCCAACCTCCCCACAGAACATCTTTGGGCAGGAGATCATCCACTACAGTCACCCGAAGCACTCTCTGAAAATGGTGGACATGCGTGACCTCTTCACCTGTACGGGCTGCCGGGAGTACGGCTCAGGCAAGAGGTTCGCCTGCCGAGACTGTGAGTTTCAGCTCCATGACTTCTGTGCCTTGGCTCCTCCCGCCCTCAAGGCTCACCCCTTGCACTCTCAACACTCTATCCTCTTCCATTCCAACAAACCAGGTGAGAATGAGACTCTGCCATCTCTCTCCCTCCCCCGCCTCTCTCTCTCTGTAACTTCGAGTTCAGAGATTTCTAAGCGAAAAATTCTATTTTAATTTTATCGAAATATTTTTTTCGTTAAAGCTATTTATCGAAGTTTCTGTTCAAAAACTTCAAAAAAAAAAAAAGTTATTTCTCACTTTTGAGTATAATTTAAAACGAATAAATTTTATAGAAATCAATTTCTTTTAAAAAAAATATTTCTGGTCATAAAGTGCTGAAACAAACTCCCCATCTTGGATGAGTTTGGTCACTCACTTTGTTAGCTTGATAGTAAAGTGAACAAATCACTTATTTTACTAGCTTGATAGGAAAGTGAACCTATCCATTTTAACTTATTTTGGTATTATATATAATTGCTCTATTTTTATATGACGTTTAAGTAGTAAGGTGAAAACTAATATTTACTAATATAATATTATATAATAAAGTGATTATATAAAACATTTTACATTAGTAATATTATATTACTAATGTAATATTATATAACCCATGTATTAAAATGACCTAAATCTTTTCTATAACAATTTAAAAACTACTAGATAATCATAAATTGTGTTCAAACTTAATTGTGAGAACAATTTGCCATGTATATCAATTATTAAATAGATAGGTAAGTTATATTTTTTTATTTCATCCGATACTTATTATAATTTATGTTAAAGAAAATGTCAGTACATATATTTTTTAATTATGCATTATTGCTATAGTATAAATATATGCACAATTCATTACTATTATGTCAATTAATGTAATTTGGGTTTCAGCCAAAAGCGGGAAATCGAAATGCGATATTTGTGGCAAACCCACCAAAGGCTTTGCCTTCATATGCACTGCATGTGGGTTTCAGATGCATCCCTGCTGCGCCATGCTCAACACAGAGATCGACTACAAATCCCATCCACACCCCCTAGAGATCCTTCCGGCCACCGCCGCAGCCTCAGCTGTCGATTCCACCGGCATTGTTTGCGGTGAATGCAAGAGGAAGAGGTCAGGGAGAGTGTACCGATGCACCATGTGTAATTACTGCCTCCATGCGGTCTGTGCCAAGAGCAAGGTTAATGGGCTTCAAGCCAATAACATCAAGGTCCCAGAAAAGTCAAGCGCGTTTGCCGCTGCGGCACGAGTTGCTTCCCAAGTTGTGATTGAATTCATTGGAGGGTTGGTTGAGGGTCTTGGAGAAGGTGTGGGAGAAGTTCTTGTGCAAAACATTGCCAAAGGGAATGGCAATGAGCTCAACACTAGCACTAGCACAAGAACAAGGCCTTGATAATTAAATGATCATTCATAATCTTATGGCTGAATTATTGATGATGGTCCACGCTCAAGCCACCTCCATTAAATTACCACAAATAGCTTCTCTTAATATGGGGATTGAAGAAGAATTGTATATCATTAATTTATGCAACTATATATATCTATCTTTGCTTTGCTAATTTTTTTTATTTGGGCTGGGGAGGTATCTAGAAAAGCGCGGAAGCATGTGCTTCATATTATTATCATTATTCTTATTCTGAAGTGTTTGTTATTATGTGTGTAAAGTTTAATATAAATAATTTGTCAGCTTTTTCTTGTTCTTTCTTTGTTTTTTGAATTAAGACTAAGATTTCTTTTTATGCTAGGAAAGTCTAATCTATATTGATTCTTGTGACACTTGAGTATATAGGGATGAGTCGACTTCAGTAACTCCATAGTTCCATCTGTAATTATTTTTATAAATAAAATGCCTAATTATAATATTTTTGATCCACTTTTTATCGGCTACTTGCATATCAGGTTCCAGATTTAAATAATCGAAATCACAAATGAGGTGATGTATGTTTCAACAAGCACTAATAAAAATAATGATCCCGTCAAACAAAAAACTAAATGACGATGATAACCTAACAAAAATAAATTATTGAAAGAATACTCTAAGAAAAATATCATTTTTCTCAAGTTGGGATGCCAAAATTCCTAAATCATTTTATGAGGCTAAGAAAGTTATTCACAATGCATGCTTGTCTAAATGATTGCATGTTATATCAGGGGAATGAAGATAACCATAGGCACACATGTAAAGAAAGAAATTTGAAGAATCCTCCAGTCGTCTTATCTCGGTGCGAAATCTTGAAGCAGCAAGAAAATATCAATATTACCTTTGGAACAAAATAATAAGAGGCTGAGGCAAGCAAAGGTAAAGAAGGGCCACACTGAAACTCAGCGATGTGAGATACAACAACGGAGAAAGGAAAACATATTTTCCCAAATTCCTTACTTGGAATACAACGTGTTATGTTACCATCTTGATGTTATGCATATTGAGAAAAATATGTGTAATAACATGATATATATATACGATTCTCAATGAACAAGGGAAAATAAAGGATCATAGCATCTCTTATGCTCATAAAGGAGAGAAATTGGAGGTTTTACCGGAATGGATCAAATGCTCACAAGGACCAATTTCTTAGGGCTTTAATGTTTTACCAGAAAATCAAAGCATTTTTGTCCGGCAATCACAAACCCCCCAACACATCTTGACTTGCCTTCGTTCCCAAATCGAATCTAGCTTAAGGTCGTCAAAAATAATTTGTTTCTGATGTTCCATAAAGACCACATCATGACATAAAAAAGAGGAACCCATATCATTTTCCTAATCCTCTCCTGTGAACATACACCACACCGTGCATGGAAAATTCTACTAATCTTTTAGGAAAACACCATACTATGTCCCACCACTATAGGCACTCAATTCAGAATTTTCAAGAGAATTCACATACAGAAAAGCAAGTGTCAAAAGAGGACAAATTGATCTCCCTGAAAAAAAAAAAAATGAGGACAAAGGTAATCCCTCAACAATTATGAAACAAGTCAAATTAACCCCTATACAGAGGAACTAATTTATCTGATATTTTTAATTAGCAAGGATTTATTTGGATATTTTTTACCAAAGGGGCCAATTTGTTTGATTTTTTTTCTAGAGGAATCAATTTGTCCGACTTAAAATTCGAGACGGACGAATTTGGGGGTGATAGAGATTGTCGCTACCTCCTCAAATTAGAATTAAATAGTTCAAGTACTGAATGCACCAAAATTGTAGTTAGGATGCAACTCAGATTATCTATTAAGGAGGTTATGTCACTTAGTTGGAAATTTGGAGACTTTTGAGAATTAAAATTGAGACAATTAAAAGTAATTGAGAAAGAATTTAGAATTAAAGAAATTAGTCTAAGATATTCCTATGATTGGAATTAATTATCACAGACCAAGTATTAAACACATTAGTGGCTATTAGTAAATAATTACTGGCAATTATACTATTGATCAATCAACCTCTAAAATTTGACCAATGCAAATAACTAATAAACGGGATCCTAATTTATTAGAAATTACATTGATTTAATATACCAATTGTTATAGCCTATCCATCAATTGGAAGGTTAATTCTAATGTTCTCATTCAAAAATAAACCAATTGATCAATCAAATATGCCCAAAGGGTTTCTTTAAACAATGATCACCAATTTAGTTATTCCAATAAAAATTGTAACAATCGCAATAATAGTTATAAAAATAGAAACTAAAGGATATTGAGAAAACTAATGCTTCAATATAAAAGGAGTCTCAAATATTATCCCAATCCAGCCAGAATCATTATACTAGTAAAGGAATATACTCCTCCATCTTTAAAGGATTGCAACAATGAAATTAAAAGAGTATCTAAAAATAATGATAATCACCTTTGTAAAATCTCCAAGACCAAATCAAAGTCACTAATGGAATTCCGAGAGAGAGAGAATAGAGAAGAAGAAGATAGAGAGAAAAAGTGGCTGTCAAAGACTAAGAACAACTGAGTCAAAAGTAGGTTAAAAGTATATGCTAATAAGACAAGTGGGGCCTAAAATTAGGGCCATAATCTGGTTTCTACGCACTATTGCATGAGCACTGCAATGCTCACCGATGAATTACTCTTTAAACTCTTTGTTCAGGCGCTATTGAGTGTGGCAGCTCTCACTGAGCGCTGCGGCTCTAGGTAGAATTGATATCTTTAAGTATTTGGTTAGTTTTTCCCTCATAAACATCTAAATTTGTCCTTAGCACTAGAAATATCGATTGTATCCTTCTCAATAAGCTTTCCAATGCCACAAAAATCACCTCAATCAGATATTTGTAGCTACAGATATTGGCAGAATACAAATTGATAGTCAGGTTGGACAGCATTAGAACATCAACAACCTTTAATCTTGCAACTCGATTTTCACCAAGATACTCTCAGAACTGGGTTTTGAGCTGCACATGAAAGTTTTAGAGGACTTCTTGAGCTTTCCAATACATATTTATTTGTCTCAACCCTAAACCCTATAGGGAGAGATCCAGATTTTCCATTACAATATTTCTGCAAATGTGCTCAAATGAGCTCAAGAACTCTTCTATTATTAGCTCCCACATTCTCCTAAATTGATCACTACTATAAGCTCATGCACTTTTATGATCTTCATACACCAACATGGGAAGTCCTTGTAATAAAATTACACTCACAAGGAGGAATAAAAGCATAGGAAGCTCCAAAATCACTATTAGAAAACTGTGGGATATCGATGGATACGTACCCATTGATAACTACCGATGGTATCTCCGACGGGTTGTTGTATTTTTCTAATTAAAATAAATTTACATAAATACCCATCAGTTTCTCTGTCGATAAACAATGGTGCTAAATCCTGCCACACGGCGCGCATTATTTTCAACGGTTTTATCGATTAGTATAGTATTTTGTTTTTAAATTTTATTTTTATTAATTTTTACCGACGGGTGTATCGACTGGTAGCTTATTTAATTTAGTTTTTTTTATTTTGTAATTATATTACTGACTGGTTGTTATTTAATTTAGTTTTTTTATTTTGTAATTCTATTACCGACAGGTTTACTAACTGGTTGTTATTCAATTTATTTTTTTTATTTAATTACCGACTACCTAACTGATGGGTACTTAATTTTATTTTTATTTTTTAATTTTTATTAGTTACTAATGGGTATTGCAATGGGCATTTGAATTTTGATACGTTGTCGTGCAACGTTTGGTGTTCCATACACTTGTCGGTAACTATAAAACCATGATATGCACTATTTCACTTATTCACGTACCCGTCAATACACCCGTCAGTAAACCGTGGATATATCTTGACTAGATCACCTTCTTTTTCCTCATTTCGTTCGCCACACACACTCTCTCTCCCACCCTTAATGCCCTCTCTCACTCCCCCTCACCATCGCAGCCTCTTTTCCCACCGTGCGCTACCATCAGAGCTCCGTTTGAAAAACGAAGACCACCACTGTGATCTAGGATCTTTGGTGAGTACTTTAATCGATTTAGTTTTTCGATTTGGCTTATTTTTCCATTTGTTTATAGGTGGCCATAGCATTGTGCTTTATTGCATTAGAAAGTAATTATTGTTATTTTTTTCTTAATGTAAGTGTATTGTTTAAGGGTGGCAACAATTATTGACTGAGATCGGTTTGCTATTCTAATTATCTTATCTTATTTTATGCTTTTTATGTACATAAGTGTGTGTAGATATAAATGTTTCATATTGGATTTTCAGGATTAGATTTGGTTGGACGCAAATAACTTGCACATTCTGTTAATTTCCACTGTTGCAAAGGTTAGTAACTAAATCCTTGTTATTTATATGGTTTAATATGTATATAGGATATCAACTTATGTTTTCTAGGATAAAGTTGTATGAAATGGGGATTGCATGACTGGAGCAAAGGGCATAGAGGTCCTTCCTTAACTTATTTGTATTGTTTGCTTTGGGATTCTTTGTGTTTGCGGAGATTGCAAAATGCATATTGTGGAGTTATAAAGAGATGCACAATAGAATGATTTTTAGGATTATGTGAATTATATGTAATTATTAAAATGTAACTGTTTCACTATATCTATTTTATTGTTAATATTCATAATAATATCTATAATTGTTGAATTGGCTAAAATATCCGATGGCAGAAGTTCCTAATTTAAGAGGAGATACTGTCGAAATTTTGTTAGGGATAAAAGATTAAAAATAATCATATTAAAAAAATTAAAAAAAATTAAAAGAAATATCTGATGATGGAAGCTCCTAATTTAAGAAGAAATGCTTTCGAAATTTTGTTAAATTTTTTTAAAAGTAATTGTATTAAAAAAACTTAAAGATCAATTGAATGTGTTTGAAAGTAATAATATGAATGTGCTTGAAAGTAATAATAAAAATAAAATTTAAAGGCCAATTGAATGTGTTTTAGAGGCCAATTAAAAGAAACTTTTGATGATGGAAGCTCCTAATTTAAGGGGAGATGCAGTTGAAATTTTATCAAAATTTTTGCTAAGGAAATAAGATTAAAAAAAAGGATTAAAAGTAACTGTATTAGAAAAAATAAAGAAAACCAATTCAATGTGTTTGAAAGTAATAATTTGAGCCCACCGTTTAAAAATTATATGGCTATGATTGCACTAAAAAATATGGCTGATAGAAATTTACAAAGCGTTCTTGTTTGGGACATGAATATTTGTTATTTTTTAAATATAAAGGAGACTTTTATTTTAAAGTTAGAGTGTATACCATAGTGCTTCATAAATGGATTATTCAATATATAACGAAGACACTACCCAAGATTATGAAATTAGCAATGATAACACTGAAAGGCCTATAGTACCTGAGAATCATGTACATTTCCTGAAAGTTGCAGTGCACCTTGAAGAAATATACGTGATTCTCAGGTGGTGTAGGTCTTTCAATGTCATCATTGCTAACTGTTAGCTCCAGAACCCTATCAATGTGCATAATCAGTTTTAAATGATAACAAAGCCAATTTAAAAAAAAATACTTTGAAGAACGACTGATGTTTGTCTTGAGTTTCTTATAAGATTATAACAGATTTATATTATTTAGCAAGAGCAATGCTTACTCAAATGAAAATATATTTCACTATGCATGTGTAAACATGTTTATCTTATGTTACAAAAATTGAGTTGAAATGGAAATGAAATTATATCTTTATTCAAGCTATTGATAGCTAATGATTTGAAGAAGATATAAACGCTACAAGAAACCAAGTCCTGAGATTTTAAAAAGTAGCACTGGGCATCAGAAAAATGAAGATATCAAGCAATCTCTAAAGACCAGATGTTACACTATCTTCAATCAGCACAATCGCTTGTCAGTCATCATCAAAATACTTGGATTGAAGATCAAAAAGTGAAGATTTCATCAAGAAACAAATAAACGCATGCTAGAAAGCTCACTTCATTTTGGAGCACTAAATGCTATAGGAAAATGAGGGAATTTTGAATTTCAAATTTTCAAGTTAAACCCAATTTCAAACTGATACGTCATCTCTTCTGCTTAATTGGTCAACCATCCGAGCTTCTAGAAGGAGTTTAGAAACCATGATCAGAAAGTGAAAAAAGTAATTTCTGAGAAAACATCAGAAACCTTAACTACACAATGGCTTTTGCAACTAATGTGACAGACTGTCAACCTACTCTTCTATACTGACTTTCCAAAACACAAATGGATGATCTACACATACCACTTGGAGAACTAATCAAGGGCAATGTTCATAAGGGAAGATTGTTATAAATAGGAGATGCTATGCTTAAAAGCAGAAGAGAAAAATGAATATTCAAGAGAGGAAACTCTGTAAAAATCTCTCCTCACTTCCTGGAAGGTTCAATATATCATGTAATCAGTTTTTCCTTGAAGTGTAAAAATCTTCCTTCTATGTTTTTAAATAGATTTATGTTCTTCCTAGGGAAGAAATGATAAAAGGAAGTTATTCAGATTTTTCCAAGAACTTTTCATGTATATGTTAAGAAAATTTGATTGTAGGTTAGTGTGAGTGGCAACCCAAACACTAAACTTTTTTATCCTCGATCCGTAATTATTACTGTGAGATAGCTTGGAGAGACTAATATAAAACTACTTCCAACGCGACAGTGAGGTGCTCTTGCTGATCACGGTTTAGCTTGGAGAGGCTAGTCAAAGACTTCTTGCAGCTTAGAGAGGTTAGGGCAAGACTACTTGCAACTTGGAGAGGCTGGGCAAGACTACTCGGTTCAACTTGGAGAGGTTAGTGAAGAACTACTCAGTTTAGCCTAGAGAAACTTGATCAAAGAATACTCAACTTGTGATAGTCTCTGAGTTTATCTAGTGGTCACAAGGTTCAGCTTAGAGAGGCTAGATAAGAACTGCTCAATCTGTGGTAGCAGGTGATGCCTGTTGGTCATAGATGAGAGCTTGGGAAAGCTAATGTAAAGATTATCTATTTGTTCTTTCTCTGGTTTAAGAAAGATATTTTAGTAGAACCTCAATATCTGTTGAGTACTAGATGTAAGTAGTTTTGGCCGAGCCAGTATAAAAATATGGTGTCACATCTTCTTCTCCTTGATCTTTTTTACTTCATCTCTGTTATATTTTCTTGTTATACATATTTTAGAGGAATGCTTAATGTCGTCATACTTTCTTTATTAATTTTCTTTCTAAGATGCGCTTCACAGACAAACATAATCGTACATAATACTTTATGGTTTAAGTTTATTGACAAAGTTTCATAAATTTACTTTCTGAAACTTTCTGAAACTACTAACTATATTTCCACTGCACTACAAGTTTTACACTTGATAGTATCTTTGTTATAAGTTTTAGATAAGAAAAAAAAAAGCAATGCACGATTCAACCCTCTTATCATGTACACTTTCACCTACACCAATTTCACAATCTTTGGCAGTATCTTCATTATATATTGAATATAATGATGATGCAGCTGACGCTGCCAATGATGCCGATACCTAGGAGTTTAGCTAATTTTTATCTAGCTTCTTTTTTTCCATTCTAGATATTTTCTTATATTTATTGTAATTTGTATGTATTTTATTGTCATAATTTGCTCTTTTATCTAATCATTTTAATTTATTCATTTTATTATTTTCTTATTTAATATCAATTTAATTGATAATTAGGTTATAATATAAATAAATAAGTGATAAATTACCAATCACTTCTTAATTAAATAGAGAAATTATAAAAAAAATTAATTTTTTATCGATGGGTTTGACCGTCAGTAATAAATTAAATTTTTAAAATAAATTATTTTTCATAAATTAAAATACCGTTGGTAATCCCGTCGGTAAGAGATTGAAAAAATTATTTTATTTTTTTAATATCCTTCGATATAAATATGTCTCTGACGACCGTGATGACGTCTTTTATATAATTGTATTGATGGCTAATTATTTCATAACTTGTCAATACACATGACAGAAAAAACCGATGGATTTTTTTTTTACCGTCGACAATATTCATCGATGACCTGAAAACCGATGCCCCCATACCCGTTAGTACAACCATCGGTAAAAATACTACCTGTCGGTAAATGCGTTGATTTCCTGCACATTTCTTGTAGTGAACATATTTATTCATCAACATGGTGTAACTAATCATGATTATACTCAATGATACCCAATAAGGACAGCACATAATTGATGCAATATGCCTAGAGTTTTTTGTAGAAAAAGGGGTGCATGAATGCAACCCATTGGGGGGTTTTGTAAAAAATTTATGCCTGAGGTGCAACCCCTTTCCAAACGATACCAGTTGTGGGATATCTAATAGTGTTACTTCTAGCTATATTCTTTACTAGTTGACAACCTCATTTGGTAGTTAAAACTCCAGAGAGGTGGAGGAATCTCCAAATAAAGTCATCATAAATTTTAGGATTCAATAGATGTTGTCCAATAAATCTAACAAATCTATCAAACAAATCAATCTCTCATTGAAGAAAATTACATCTCCTTATAAATGACCACCTCCAAGTATGGCCATCCCAGTATCCCGTGCCAATAATGAAAGTCTTTTTCTGATTTGCGATTTTGTAAAGCTTAGGGAATTCTTCTTTGAGCTCCTTGTTCCTTACCCATGTGTATTCCCAAAAAAAGGTTTAATTTCCTCGCCATACTTTCTGCCACACTCCTCTAATTGTAACTTTTGAAATCACATGATTCATCTTTGAATGGCATGATCAGGGAGCCGTTCACAAGCACTGATACAGGTGTGACACATTGGAAAATCCATTTTCTCCATGTAGTACCAAATCCCACCATTTCCATCACCTTTTCAAGGAAGTCCTACTCGACCAAGTCATAATGCCTTGTGAAAACCGAGTTTCAACATCACCCCTTCATTCTTCTTACTCTTCAACCACCATACCTCCTCCTTGGAACCAAGGTACTATATAAAATCAGCCTTTTTTATTTTAATAAAAGCTGATGCCTCCCCAACAATTACACCAATCAGCTATGAAAGATAATATATTTTACAAGCAGCCTACCATACGAATAGGTCTGAGTTGGCTAAAGTCATCAGAGACATCACCTTTTGGGATAAGAACTACCCATGCCATATTAATTTATGCTGGGAAAGTGTCACTATGATAAGAAAAGAAGAAAAAAAAGAAAAAGAAAGAAACAAGTTCATTACAAAATCAACAATTTCCCCATCAATTATCTCCGATAACCTATTTTTAAGAAAAGTAAAGTTAAATCCTTCGAGCTAGGGTGATTTTATTGACTCGGATTCCTATACAGTTCCTTTGAGTTATTTAGAATTCAGCCTCCTTTCTAGCATAAATGCTACCCTATCACAAAGCTTGGGAAGTAATTCTTCTCGCAACAGAATTTGTGGCAAGACTAAGAATATAGCATTTTATAAAATTTTCTAATATCCTTTTTGATGATGGCTTTTGGCCCTTTGATCCACCTCTCACCAACCTTTAAAGTATGAATTTTTCTTCCAATATTTTCTTGCGTAACTACAATCTGGAAGTTTTTTGTATTCTTGTTTTCAACTACCCTTGCAATGCTATTTGTCTGGCCACATCAATTTTTTTAAAAAAAAATACCATCTTCTCACTTTTCATCTAGCTCTGCGATCTTATTCTTGAATTTATTAATATTATGATCAGTAAAACAAGCGAACTAGATCAAGATAGGTCCTCTGCGTGATGTTAAGAAAGTTTAAAAAATCTAAACCCTTAAAAATTTAATAGCATTCAAAGTTTGCTCCCACAAAGAACTCAATGTCCAAATATTTATGCTCAGGAGCAAACCTAGACTTAAAATCTCGAAAGTATAATTGGTTTTGAGCCTCAGAGGAAAAATTGGATGAAATGGAATCTGGGAAGGAAGCACTGCCACCGGCCACAGCATTTTTGACAGGTTCAGCTAAGGCGGTGGATTGATGACAGTTGGAGATGGAGAAATAGCAAGAGACAGCAGTGGTGGGAGTGGCTCCAACGGTGGTGGATTTTATGGGTTTTTGAACCCTAAGGAAGATAGAGGAGATGATTCGGCTATTATAGTGGGAAATCCAAGATTTCAATCGGTGAGTAGATAGAGGATGATTGTCACGAATCGATTTGGACATGTGACCAGTATGTGAGAAATTTCGTTCCCATATAAGTCTCGTGACCTGTGATGCTCTATATACACAATTATTTACAATGCATTTAAACATGGTTTTATTTTCTACATACAAATCACCTGCTATTAAGTCATATGATCAAGATCAAAATCTCAAAATCCATCTCAGAAATCTAAAGTTATAAGAACACCAAAATATATAAAGTCTATTTGTACAAATTAGTCATGAAGAGTAAAAATTTTATAAATACAAATCAAGATAATATCATAATATGCATGGACTATAAAACATGTTCTACGGTCTGAGATCCTGTCTGCAATAATATTGGAGCACTTCTAAAACAAACAACAAACACTTCATCCAAGTGAAGCTCACCACTGAAACTCTAGTGCTATTGGGATGATGATGGTTGCGAGTCGTTTGTGTACCTGTAAATAGAAGAAGAAAGAAAGGGATGAGTTTTGCTATCAAAACTCAGTGAGTGAATCCTCACATGGAAGACACCAAAGGATATACATAATATAACATGCATGCAACCAATAACATTATCTAACATACAATTATATTTTCAAGTATTTCTTTTAATTAAAACTGTGTAACTCATGGTATAGTAACTCCTAAAGAAACAGTAATGTCTAGTCGGGTTATTTGCATAGTAAGATTTTCTGAAGTCTATGGGTTCCTCAGCCCGAATTAGACACCTAACTAGGTTCCATATCTGCTTTATGAGATTGTCCCTTAGGGATAACTTGGTAACAAAGTTAACAATCATTTTTCCAGCTATTAACTCACTGGTTATTTCTCCATAGTTGCCATCTAACTAAATAAGGTAAAACTCAATTAAATCCTGAAAACTATTAAAACCTTTTTAATTTTCTGAGAGTATTGAATCTATGAAACTCTAATAGTCTGACCTTAACATAATTGTAACCACGAAATCACGTCCAAGGGATCACCCTTTGTAGACACTGGGATTTCAGAGGCCAGCAGAGTATATAGCCGTCACCTATCATGAATCACATGGAGATTAATACTCTGAAATCTTTTTGACTAAATTCCTAAGTTTTCAGAAAATACTTTATTAGCTCTAAAATTTCAATAACATAGGAAGCCAAAGCTAACTTTCTTACTATTCTACATGTATTCAAAATAGCTCACTTTGATCTCTAAATTTTCTTTTTTTTAATTTCATAAAATATGGTAAAATGATAAACCATAAAATGCACTTGAAAACTTACATAAATCTTCCTAAATCACATAATTCACCATAAATTTCTTCTTGAACACATAAAGCATATTCATCACATACAAGATGGTCAAATCATGGTCCCATGAATTTTCTTAAAAATAGGTTTCATGCTCTCAAACTAAGAGTTCAAACCATGATAACCAACAATAATCTCAAATCTTTATGCAATAATCTCTAAAACCAAGTAGTAAATCACAGTTTCATGAAAACAACTCTAATGAACAATATAGAGATTACAGATTTGAACCCACTCACTTGGAGGGGTTGAATAACATAATCAACACCAGCAAGACCCTAAAGGGAAGGAATGACTCTAATATATGTCATTGGAGCAACAAAACTCTAGATTAAGCCATAGATAACTCTAATCTAACCTTATCAATGATAGGAGAACACCATGGCATAAGAGTAACGAAGAACACAAGATTTAGCTCTAAGGACATGCAAGATTGAAAGAAAAGGGAGTAAAACTAATCAAATCTCTTACCTCTAAGCCTTGGAAGTGAAAGATAAAAGTTAAATTGAAGAAAATTGAAGAAGTGAAGTTTGGGAGTGGGAGTTCATCCTTAAGTGTGGAGGATCGTGTTTTGGGGGTGGGAGTCGGTTATGAGGTCTAGAAACCCAAAATGAGGGATTTTTATAAAAACTCGCTCATTTAGGCGCTGTAGCGCTCATTTGACTGCTATCGTGTGCCATGTTCTCTTGTGTTTGCACAGCCTTACTGTTCACAATAGCTGTAGCACTCATTTTAGTGTTACAGTGCTCTCCATTGGGGTTATAATTCAAGTGGGGCCTACTAACAATACAAGTGGATCCCATGGAATCCTATGGCGATCTCAGATTTTCCTAGAGACACGTGTACTACTCTAAACTCTTCTAGGGATACTATACCTTAGGTATTTCAATGATGGGATGAAGAATTTGGGAGTGATTTGGATTGATTTGGTGGAGAATTGGAAAAGAAATTGAAGAGAGCAAGGGAGAGGGTGTGATGGTTTGTTGGGGGGGCGCTTAGAGAAAGAGTGGAAATAAGAGATAGGAAAGAGAACAAGGTGGTTCATTTTATTTCAGACTGTGTTAATCGATTAACACGATAGTTAATCGATTAATGAAGCATTCTAGAATGGGACAAGGCTTCTGCAACCCCTTTTAATCGATTAATGGGGTAATGCTTCTGGAATCCCTTTTTAACTAATCAATTAAACCCCCATATTTTTAGAAACTTTAGACATCACCTAAAATAAGATCAAACACAAATAACCTACTATTGTTAAACAAACAACTTGACAAAATTAAAATAAAAAAGAAACATACAATAACTTCAATGAACAATCAACCAATTAAAAAAAAAGCAAGTAAAAGAAAATTTGAAAAAAAAATTTCCTCCGCATATTGTAGGCTAGTTTAACTGGATAAATATTAGTGACGGGTTTTAAAGTTCCTTCATTCCCACAAATTTTGTAATATATACTTGATTTTTTGTTTTTTTTTTAACGTGAAAGAAAATTTTATGTATAAATTTATACTAGATTATTAACAAAATTACATGTTTTGAAATATTTTATAATCAATGTAGACCAACTTCAGGTAAGATCTAAACTCAACCTAAAAATATATTAAATATCCCAAACCCAACTTAAATAATTTTGGCCCCAAGCCAAATTATTAGGTCGGGCTCGATTTATCTATATCCACAGACCACAGCCACGATCTCGTTGAAAGTTTCAACTGTGAAAACTTCCTACGCCAGGTAGTCCCTTTGATTTTAGAAAGGCCTGAAACCTAAGATACAAAATTCGTCCCTGGTGTTATAAAAGAGGGAAAATGAAGTGATATCCTATGTAAGGAAGATCGAAACACTGAAAGATAAGTCATCTTAAATCTTAGAAGGTTTCAAATGATGTGACTAATGTTTCTGGGAGGTTGTATTTTGCTTCATCAATTTATTTTCATGATTTCCGTCTTACCTTTGAAAATGTTGAAGCTTTCGGGTGAAAGTGATGACTCATAATTGGAGTAAACTGCCTAAAATGAAAAACGCAAACTTGATAAAAATCAAGTATCCCTGAAAATATCATTTGGCTAACATTTTAGAGAAATTTTTATCCCACTACTTTAAAGGTCATTTACAAAAAAAAAGTTTGATTGAATAATACATACGTTATTACCTTTTTTTTATTGAGCCCAAAGTCTTTATCGTTAAGCAATGATTAATCCCCTCAAACAATGATTAATCCCCTCAAGACATATAGTTGATAGATATAGATTTCGCCTCTTCTAGCCAGATTCTCTCTCCATATGCATCTATTATTACTCATTTCATTAAAAGGGTAGGAAAATTAACGATAATGATAATGTACAAAACTAATGTGCTAAATAATAAATAATATGTAACAGAATTTTTTTCTGGTGTTAAAGCACTTGAGGATTTCTCAATTTTTTATGGGGGTGCTTGATCTTCGCTACGAATCCGCAAGTGTCATATGGAGTTCTGTATAAAGCGTTGAGATGTGGACATGGCGTGTTATGCAACTTGGAAGGTAAGGATACATTTAATAATATGTAAAAATATTATAGGTTGTTTCATAGTCGACGCATAGGATCTGTATGCTCTAGTAAGGGCCTCCAAATCAATGAATGTGGACCAAAATGGGAATAGACGAAAATTTAATGGACATGTTTGCTTGTGATTTTGACACAACAGAAGTATGCAAGTGGACGACTGTGTTGAGAGGAAGCTAGAAGCAGGTCCGTACAGATGTCACAAACATTGATTTTAGCGTTCCTTAATTGGTGTGAGATTTTCACCACACACACAATATATATATATATATAACACAGAACAGCAACAAATGTCAATAATATAGTCACAAATGTCAATAATATAGTCGTGGGAATGTACTATCCTAACAAATAAAGAGATCCTCAGGCATTTCTATTAATTTTAGTGATACAAAACAAAATATCAGAAAAATCACACGAAATCAAGAACGGAGGCGAGAGGAGGAGAAAGAAAACTGAATCGTGAATTAAATTAGATGAAATTAAAGATAATTACATTTATAATCATATATATGGCCAGCACAATGGTTATAATTACACGTATGAAATCCATGCCTCAGAACACCCTGGACCCGTAATTATGACTTATAATAGAACAATTATAGGGAAAAATAAATCAGATTTTTTTTTCTGGTTGACAGTTTGGAGGTAACGACCACTTCAACAGTAGAAACCAACCCTTACTCACCCCTTCTCTTAATTCTAAATGCCTACTGCTCTCATGATAGCTTGTTCTTGAGGCCATACTCCACCATTCCAACTTGATTTGGAGGTCATGTTTTATCTGGTCTAAGAAGCTAACGAATTTCTTTAATTCTGGAGTAAACCCCCAAATTCATCCACGAATGGACACATTAGCCTTTAAGGGACGAAACCCCAAGCATTGTGTCTAACAAAAAATATTGGTTACATTAGTTGAACTGAAAGTACTCATGATCTATATTTTGATTTCTTAAGGACTGTGTTAGGTATTTTTTCATTTTTTTGGAGACCAGTGTATCCCATACTGTTTCACTCAAGGATGAATTTAGGGACTTAGTCTTAATTCTGAAATTCCAATATCAATGATCAACAGTCGATCGTAACTTTATCATATCCTTGGACTCCGATATTTCAGAGAAAACTGCAGAATTCAAGTCAGAATCTGCAAACAAGCCAGCTATAAGTTCTTTCTCTTGGATTTGCCAAACATAGCACCGTATCAACCAACATATGATAACATTGGGCTCTCATCACAAAATGCCCATTTTCTCAGGCAGTTTTACCATGTGAGAAAAACAGCCACAATTGGGTTTTCCCCCTAATGACTTCCATTCCCCTTGTCTGAATTCCATTTAGCAATAGCACTACATTGTGCCATAACCCAAATTTTCCCAACTGAAGGGAGAAACTGAGCCAACAGAAGGGCGTCCACGGAAGAACAGACAAACACATACACATACAGCAGCAATAGCTAGCATGGAATGAATAAAGGGTCGGTGACGAGAACCTTGTGAACCTGGAACTCTCCTGTTGAACCGAATTTCTGCAATAGCACACTTAGCGCAAGAATTCTGACCTCTTTTGACTTGGTCGCTCTGCCTTTGCTTAAGCTCAATTCTCATTGATGATTGCTTTATCTCACTGTCAATTGTTACTGAAACTTGACCTCTTCTTCTATCAGCAAGTTTACGAGCAACCAGTACATTATAAGAGTGATTATTCTTCATCATGGCATAAGCATGTGGAGTCTGCCCATTTGAATCCACAAGGGACTCCCAGCAGTTCAACCCAATCTGCACCAGCACAAAAATACACTTAAGGAGTACTCAATATAAGAAAAATATGCTAGCATTTTTTATGCTTGATGAACATACCGCAAGAATGACTTTAGAGTGCACATGGAAGTGATAAAATTATAAGAAATAAAGGTACACAAAGGAAATTCACAGTTGTGGAGAAAACTAAGTTGAAATTGGCACTAAATATGAATGTCCAAGCAACATCATGATAATTCTGCTACTATATATCCTAGTTCTCACCCGTACAAGTGAGTGCAAAGGTAATTCTGCTATTAATCCACAACCATCAAGGAAAGAAGCAAGTGATATTTACCCACAACTACCATTGGCAAGCTGTGTCTGTGTAACCCAGTTAATTATTTCCCCTTCCATTACTTAAAAAACAATAACTGGTAAACCAAAATGGTGAGGGCCATTTCCTAAATAAATCTTGTTACTAAGGTCGGGAGAGAAAAATTTACCTCCTGCGGATCATTTGTTAACGAGTCAATTACCCCCTCAGAACATGATGTGCACGCTGCCAAGTGCAAGGGTGTAATACCATCAGAGTCCTCAAGATTTGGTGGAAATACATATTTCCTGGATGCATCATTTTTGGTAGGTACAGAATAGTGGATGAGCAGATCAACCATGTTTACATACTTTCTTTTCACTGCTCTATTTAAGAGTTGGATTGCATTGAGCATCTCCGCTGATGCGGTTGACAACCACTGACCTTCCAAGTGTTTATCAACCAGCATATCCAGAAGGGTTTTGACTAGCATGCAACAGTTTCTTTCCACAGAAAATGTGAGTACAAATTTGAATCTCTCAAGTGAATAATCTGGAACCAAATGCATGTATGAGAACCTCTCTCTTTGGAATAGCCATCCAAGCTCATTTAGGAAGTGCAGAGTTTCCTCCCTTGACCTGGGCCTTCCAAGATCAGATTCATGCTCATCTGAAATGGCATCACATATTTTTTCTTCCATATCAAATTCAGATTCAAGTGGTATCAATTCCTTACAAATGGTTGCGTCAGCTATTATCACTGGAAAACTGTTACCCTTGAAACCATTTTCAACCTGTTCATAATTGTAAGTTGCATTTTTCAGATATATACTTGCACAAGCAGAAGACTCAAGAGACATGCATGTGTCTGCAAGCAAACATTTATCTACAGTAATAAATGCAAAAGAATAGAATGAAGTGTTCTACCTCAATAAAGCAGCGACCCAAAACACCAGGAGATGCATTCTGAGCTTTAAAACCACTCAGTTTTATCTTATCATAGGTCATACCATGACATGCAGATCCAATAACTTCCACCGATGTGTAACAGCCAGTGCCTGCACAATGAATCCTGCAAAATTTAGAACAAATATTATGAAAACAGACCAGAAAGAAGTATAAATCAACATACAAATAAATAAGGGAAAACCGCTACTGACTTGGTGCCAGGAGTTGACAGGTTTCTACCCTTCAATAATATAGAGGTTTCTTGTCCACTAACAATTGCCAAAGGAGACACTGATATCAACTCTGGAGACCTCCATGTTCTCCATGGTTTGCATAAGTGAATTTTTCCTGGAATTTCAATTCAAATGGATCTAATTCAACTCCTTGATAAGAAAAATTTAGCTATGAGGATGCTTTAAATCTTCTAAAGTTTGATTAGAAATCACCAATTAAATTTTTGAGAAAAAATAGGTCCAAAGAGCGAATCTTGAACATCATACACAGTTCAAATTTAAACAATATATATATATATATATATATATATATCAGCGTCAGGCGCAGCACTCACCATCTTTGTGTGATGCTAACTGATTACCAGAATGAACCAGAAACCTTCCATTTCTCCAAAAATCAAAATCCACGCTTTGAATTAAAGAATGCACATGTTGAAGGAAGTTTTCTTCTAGCTGCAAAAATCACAATATGCAATACATCAGCAAGACAAAACATAAAACCTATACATCAGCATGTGCATCAGTGCAGTTCACTCACTTGCTCCCAGGCAGCAGAAGACATTGCAGCATAAACAGATAGTACCACACAGCCAGGCCTTATGTAGCTCTCCATGTCTGATGGCCTATTAGAAAGCCAATTATAAATCTACAAAAACAAAAGTGTTAGCATTATCATTTTGCCAAAGGAAATTTTGTCATATTCAATAAAAATAACACCATTTACCTGTGTTCGCAGTGCTCCTGGGAAATGGCTAGGATCCTTGTCAAATAGTTTAAACATTATTCTCCCAGTACGATCCTGTTGGCATACCACAAAAATATCCAATCATTAAAGGATGAATTATCTAGAACCAGCTTAAATACAGGACTGATGACCCAAAGTAAAAAACTTGAGTCACGATAAACCAAAAATACTGAAATTGCAAACTACCTGAGCATCCGAATTCAAACTGGGAGGTGAATGATCAGAGCCCGAAGATGTATACCCAGCTTGAAATGGAACACTTTGAAGCAAACTCGGTTGGATTCTGCTATTTGACGCATTAAAGAGATCTAGAGAAATATTACGACTATGACTTTGGCTAGCTTCTTTATTTGCATTGACTTCTCTTCTGCTTGGAATGCTGTCAGTGTTGAGACCTCTAGTCACACCCCGGAAATCAAATTGCTTCTCCATAACAGGAGGAGATGATGATGGTGACCTCTCTTCCACAGGGTTACTGCTGTCAGATGAGAAATACTTTTGCGAAGGTGCCAATTTTGGCAGGCTTACATCTTCGGGAGAGGGGCTAAAAAGTTGCAGTGGTAAATTAACTCGAACTCCCGGGCAGCCTGAATCTTCAACTGGAGACTGTGAACTGCCACTACTTCTTTCATCTCCAACAGATGTGAACTCTGGCGGCGGTTGTCTCATTTGTAAACTGTCACCAATTTGGTTAGCACTAATCCTAGACTTCTCACTGTCGCTACTCTGGCTACTTTTTTGAGAGAGTGAAGCAGTGCCATTGGGGGGGGATGCTGATAGAGTGGTCGAAAGAACAGCAAGCAAGTCCTTAGTTAAGGGGCCAGAATTGCTCTGGTTCACTTTGTCATGATGATAGGGTGAAGGCTGCACATGACCCTTACCACCGAAGTTACCAGCATTGAGCAACTTTGCAGCAAGATCAGCTGGCAAAGGTATCCTATTGAGAATCTGAACAAGCTGCTCTCTATCCGGAACTTGAGGGGCAATCTTGCTTCTTTCCTCAAGCTTTCCTATATATATACATTAATCATAACAAACTGAGCCTGTTAATGGCACAGATAAGGAACAAGATAATACCAATCAGCTCCTCACCTTGCGAACTCGCTATCGCACTCAACAAGTTGAAAATTTCCACATTGCCTGTAGCCACGCTCTCCGGCCGCGAAGTGACATCTTCCGGCTGGGTTTTCCTCCTACGACGGTTATGCCCAGCAAGTCTACGCCGACAGCTTCGCTTCCCTTCATCAAACTCCGACAGAGGGTGAAACCTAAACATGTAAATCAACATAAAAACATTATTATTAAAAAAAATCGAAAATCTAGCACAATGACAGCAAAAAAAAAAAATAATATGATGCAAAAATAAACTCCACGTCCATCAATTTTGACAACAAAATAAAAAAAAACAAATTACTAAAAAACAGTAAGCCATCGAACTTTAAAAATAAAAAGCGAAATGAGCACTATGACATCCAAAGCAATCAAAACGATAGCTGAAATAAATTCCACATCCATCAACTTTAGTAGATGACGTAACAGAAATATTACTGTAATTGGCAAGTCAATCAACAATTCAACATAAACAAACAACAAAATTGAAAGAAAAAATCATGGCAAGTTAATTATAAACGATTTAAAAATTCATGTATTTGGTTTGGGTAAATTAATTCATAGAGCACCTGCTACACTGCTGGCAAAACCTTTGCATTTGGTTTCCAAGGAGTGCCTTGGAGGCTTTACTGTGAAGCTCACACACTTTGTGGCGTCTGTGATAGTCTTTCGCGTTGGACAGATCTTCCTTGCAGTTATCCACCTGGCACATCGGATACGACGCCGTTCCGGTGGTGGGTGGCCCACAACACACCCTCTTGTTAGGCCGCGAAACGTTGCCGTTTGGGTCACCACCACCAGCACCAACACCGCTACCTAGATCTAAACGCAGCGCTTCGTCTTCCGCTTCTTTTTCGGTGTTGTTGGTGTTGGGGGCTGAAACGACGGCGTTTTGCTGCGGTGGGGCGGTTAAGGGTTCGCCGAGGAACCTGACACTGTCCCAGCTCCATGCGTTTGGGTTCCAGTCGTCGCTTGGGTTCCGCTGAACGACGTCGTACGGCAGATCGCGCTTCTTCTTCGCCGCCGTCGTCATGGACGAAGGCGGATCACAGAACCGACTCGCGAGTGTTTGGTGCATGAAGATTGGCGGAGCTACCTTTTCCATTTCTATAAGCAAACCAACCAAAGCTGAAAAAAGAAAAGGCCTAAAAACAATAATAGAAAGGGAATATGATTGACTATAGAATAAGGTACCCAATTGAAGAAGACAAAGTCAGCATCACAAGACTTCTCTCTTTTCTTTCTCTTTCTTTTTTTTTCTCTCTCTCTCTCTCTCTATATGTTTCGAAGGACTGAGACTTTGAGGATGGTTGATATTATTCAGATCCAAACTACAGAGCAGGGTAACAAGAGAAAGGATCTGACCGAAGAGTAGCAAGAAAGATGCATTATTTTCCCTTTTTGTTCTGTTTTTTGTTTTGGTTTTGGTTTGGTTTGGGTTTGGGGTTTCTTGTTGAAGTTGATGTAGCTAGAAGAGTTGCTTGCTGTCCTCAATTTGCATCAAGGAAGGAAGGACCTAGTTGGCTTTAGGTTGGAAGGGCATGAAGCGTAAATTAAGGGAACTGCGAGGGGGTTTTTTGGCTATGTAAGGAGCCGACCTTTGGGGCACAGGAAGAATCCAAGGGGTTTCGCAGTCCCCACCAGTCATTTCCGTACTGGTGCTGCTTTATTTTTACTTTATGAGTAAAAAGGTGTTATTATAGTAATGGCGTGCGGTGGTGGACGTACGCCATTGAGGATGGAAATGCATTATTTGGTACCATAGCTTTAAAACTTGTAACGTCGATTAATTCGATCAAGGCAAAGGCAATGAATCACTAGATTATTAATTTAATCAATGGATCATTAATTAAATCGGTTGAATCGGATTTAATAGAAAAAATATATAAAAATTTTAATAAAATATAATAAAATAATAACTAATTAACAATTTGATATCCTTTAAGAGATCTAAATATAAAAACATAAATAAATAACATAAATTCTTAAATATTATTGATATTTCACAATCACAAATCACAATTGACAAGTTCAAAACATAATTATACAAGTAAACTTATAAAGTTTTACATCATAAACTCACAAGTATAATAATATAAATAAAGTTATTATATTTTTCTATAAATTATATTAGAATATTTTTTTAAGATTTTCAAAAAAGATATCATTTAGTAAAAAAAAAGCAATAAAAAAATCAGTTCGACCATTCAATTCAAGTAGATCGAGCCAGGATCGCACCGGTTTCAATGCGAAACAGATCCAATTAATAGCTCAGATCAGTTTCATGACCGGTTCACCAGTTTTTTGGTCAAACCGGCTAGTCCAAATCAGTTTTTACAACTATGATTTGTATTATTGAATGGGATGTTGAATTCATTCAAATAGAATTCACATTTTCTTTAACAATAAATAAAGTATGAATCGATACAATATTTTATATGATTACAAGTAACATTTTTCTCCCCGATAGGAATGGATGGGAATTTCAACGCTAGCTGGTGCCGTATCCCTGCCCAGCCAATCGCCCATGCTCACGAGTTTGGCTTTCGTAAAGTACGGCTCTTAGTTACGCACGGATTTGGTAATCCATGACCATAATGACTTAACTGAACTCTGTGCTCTCTTAATTTACATGCAAGCCAAAGCAAGTGGTTTCCACTTGCTAGCCTGAAAAAGCTGCCAAATTCCACCGTAAGATTTATGTATCAAAAGGGTGGGATTCCCTTCTTGGATTTTTCAACAATTCATAATTTCCATCCAACCACTTAAATTATGCCATGAGTATCAACTGTTCCTGGCATAAATTTTCGGACAATTATATAGGGGCCTCTGGCATTGCTCCAAAGCAAATTACACTAATGGCTTTTATAATGTTAAGTTTTTTCTTTTTCAATGAAAAAAAAATGTTTAGTTTTGACTTTACAGACGCCAAAAAACATAGTTTAAGATCGCACCGCAAAACTTTTTTACAGGTTGATTTAATTATTTTCTTTTACGGGAAAGCAAATTTTATTTTAGATAAAGTCTGCTTACACTTGCAATCCAACAAAAGAGATATTCTGAATTGAAATTAAATAAGAAATAAGGTAACATTTATTTACTGTCTCTGAGATAGATATATGGAGACACTAGAGACATAAACCTGTTTGATAGTGGAGACAGAAATAAAGAACAGAAAAATTTTCTATCTCCGGGATAGAAAAATATAAAATTTCTGTACCTCTAAAATATGGAAACAGTGATGACAAGATACAGAGATAGAAATTTAATATTTTTATCTTTCAATAATACCCCTATATATTTATTATTTATATATTTGTTTCCACTATCCCTATATTTCTGACTCTATCTCTGAATTTCTGTCTCATGACAGTAAATAAATGCTACCTGAATGTATTCAGCTACTCAACCATTTATAGCTCTGCTTCTCGTCCAAAAACTATTAATATTTAAGCATTTTTCATGGGCATAGGAGGGTACCTACACCCAAGATACTTTATTATTATACGGATATGAGGAGTGTTAGGTTCACAACAAACTTACACTAGACAGGTATGATGAATAAGTGGAATGAGTAGGGACCACTCAACATATCTAATAGTGATAAGATGTGTAATATAAATTTGTTGTAGGATTTTATTATGCACAAATCATTTTTCATACGAATATATATATATATATATATATATATATATATATATCACTAAAAGTTTATTGTATAATTGAATGTGCTTAATGCGGTTAAAAAATATTTAAGTGTAATTATTGTAATTATTAGAGAATTAATGTATTATATTATATGTAAGTGATCCCACAGTCTAGTCATAAACTTATGCATGTCTTAATGAGTTATGAACAGTCACGATTTGACTCTCATCCCACCCTAAACCCTATCCCCTAATATCTTAGCTAAAAAAATAATATATCATATTATATGAGAAAAATATCCACTTACACATAATAAGTTCAAGACTTTTCTAATCTATTTTACTCATTTTTTCTCTCCTACAATCATCTCAAGCAACGCAATATAGATCAATAATACTATTTGTAGATTTAAAAGTGGAACACCTATCATATTACTATTGAATGTGATGTGGTCCTCACTCGTCTATCTCATCCATCCCAATGAGATACCCACTTTTGAGTATACAAATAATATTATTAATATAAAATACCCTATTTTTGTTTTCTCTTCTAAGTTTCACTTTGTCGGCCCTCCTTACTTTTAAATCATGTGCCACTATTTACAATGGAGACTAACACAAAAAATGTTGCAATTGGAAAAATATATTATGTCTCCTTTCAAGTTGGATTTAAACATCTTTGTATCTGACCATTAATAAAGAAAAGCAAAACACTCATAAAGGGAACAAATGAGACATCCACCAAGAGGATCAACAGAAAGAAACAAAAGAAACCTTAGAATTTCAAAGGAAAAATAAAGAGTAAAATGATAGGGCTTCCATCACAAAAGAAAAATGGCAGCTCCCTCAACAACACTCCACAAGAGAAGACCAAAGAAATATATATTGATTTAATTATATATTATCATACTAATAAAATATATTTGATTTTTAATGTATTGTTTTAAAAGTAATATATATGAAAGGATTTCATTTGACGATAGTATAGGCAAAGTTTTATACTATTTTTAAATAAAATCTCCATAAAATATGGTTATATGGAAAAGTTTTTTTTATTTTTTATTTCCAAATTATGATAATAGAGATACAAACGAAAAAACAAACATGTTATTTTATTTTATTTTATTTCTGTTGTTCATTTTAATTTGTTTTTGCCATTCTTTTAATCCTTCACATTATTAAGATATAAAGAAATTAAATCGATAACAAATATGTATACATAAATTAAAAGTGGATTAATTTCAGTGTATTGTTTATATAACCATTTAACCTAGTTCTTCTATTTACATGACCTTTCAAACTGTAAATGTGAAAGCCAACTATATTCGCTAATGTGATAATATATGATTGGATGACAGTGTAAAATTATATTCCTTTATTAATGCATTAAAGTTAAGAATTTATTACCAACAAGGGGTTAGCTCGCCCAATCCACTTTCTACTTATGCATTATCATGATTCAGGTTCGAGTTCCAATAGTTCCCTTCTGTGGGTAGTCTGTAAGTATCTAAATAAATGCTTGATGAGCCCATGCCTTGACATTGGATTGAGGCGATTTTCCCACTCATCTAAACTTTTACCATACCCAAAACACTTTCAAAGTGAAAATGTTGTACACAAATATCTAGTCATCCATTGTCATGTAGGCAAAAGTGTTTGGCCAAACAACTGTTGCGATAGTAATTAAGAGTGCAGAAAATTATAGAAAGGAAACATCAATTAAGATTGAATTATAGTCTACTCAAACAAGAAAAGAAACTTTATGCAATAGAAACAATTTGGATGATAGATAATGAAGGAAATGAAGAGAAATATAAGGAAAGGGAATTTCTTCTCTTGTTTGTGATTTTAGTAATAGATAGGAATGAAAAGGAACTCATATGGAACAAATCCTCCTCTCTCCTCCTCAAAAGCTAATTTTCTTTTCCCTATGGTGTAGAATAAGAGGAACTAAAAGTTTGTGAAGTTAATAATCATGATGATTTCATTTTTGTTCCTTTGTTATGTAACTTCCAAACATAGTTAATAAAATTTTGCTATGTTCCCTTAATAATCATCCAAAAAAGCAAGAAATGAACTTTGTTCCTGTCACGACCCGATCTAGAATGTTATAGGCACGTGAAGAATCATATCCCCGCATAGGCTTTCCAGGTAACATAACTCTTTAACTGTATAATTTATTATAGTATCATACTTAAAACATAACATTCGATTCAATGAAAATTGAAGTATTTAATAGATATAACTCTAAAAATATCTTAATCAAATCTACTAATCATGAAATTATAAACTGTTTCATTGCATGATCTAAATTATGAATACATCTCTAGCTTGTTATATAAATCATTAACCACGATCTACATTTCAAATTCAAATTTAAATTTTGAAAACATATAGGGAGATACATAAACTCTGAAAATAACTACAGTATCTCAAAATAGGATTCATGGTTTGAATCCTACTGCGCATCTACTAGAGCACTCTAATACTAATATGGATCTAAACTAAGCCTTACTCCAAAATAAGACTCACTACTAGAAACAATTGTATCTGCTGAATAGGATGCTGAACAACGTATGTAACTGTAACTATGAGAAGGAAGGGAAAGGGATAAGTCAACGGATTTGGTGAGTGAATTCTCACCCATCACTTGCTTGGGACAACCAAGAAATATACATAATGCAATATGCATACAATAATCATAAAACCATTTGATATTTACATCTAACAAAACACGTTTCATTCCATAGTTTCATAAACAACCGTTTATTAATTCACAATCAAACATGCAATCTTTTTAACTGAGGTGGGGTAGAGCATTGAGAAACAGTATGCTGAACATAATAATAATAATAATAATAATAATAATAATAATAATAATAATAATAATAATAATAATAATAATAATAAATGTTTCTATCTACTGAAAAGTGGTGCTTAGTCCTTACCAAACAAGAGCTATTGTTTGTAATTTTAACGGTTCCTGGCAAACCGTATCCTTAGCAGACTGATCTAAATAAGGATAATTTGCCCTTGGTATACTAAGGTTAATGGAATAACCACCACTGACTCACAATCTATCTCTTTACCTCTATTATCTAAATTAGTTTGAATAAAATCATTTAAATCTAAAAACTCTTGAAACTCTGAAAACTCTGGACTTATATAACTCTAACAAAATGACTTTAGCATAACTGTGACTGTGAAATCACGCCTAAGGGATCATTTGCTTACAAGTATTCTGATTTTAAGTCCACAGAATATGTAGCTAGTAGTTGCTACAAATCATACTGAATTCCATACTTCTAAGTATCATAAAAACTGAATTTCTAAAATCTCATTTCCCAATCTAACATCTTTCCATAAACCTAGTAACTTTAATATCAAGTCTCAAAACAATAGGATTCATAATCATGAAACTCTAAAAACAAAATAACATTTCTATTCGTGAAGCTAAATCATACTCTTGTTAAACATTCTTCCAATATATCTGTCATGACCCAATTTGGGCATGTGATTGGTATGTGAGAAATCTCATCCTCGCATAAGCGTCGTAAGCTTTGTCTCTCTATATGCACATTTATCATAAAACTGGTTAAAACAAAACTTCATTTTCTACATACAAATCATTTGCTTATTGTACTCACAACTCAAACTTTAAAGCTTAAGAGTCATAATACAAAACATACATGTATAGAGTTACTCTGCTTTCAAAAACCCATGAATGTAAATCATTTAGTACAAACCAAAATAACATCGTGAATGCAAGATTAAATCATGCTTTGTGGTCTGGGACCCTGCTGGCAATAATACTGGAGCACTTCTAGGATAAAACCACAAACACTTCACCCAAGTAAAGCTCACAAGTTAGAAACCTAATATTGTTGAAAAGAAGATAGCGGGGAGAAACTTGCAACAATTTCTGTATCCGTAATGGAAGAAGGGAGAGGGATAAGTTTTATGCAAAACTCAGTGAGTGGGTCTTCACCTGCAACCTTCTTTCATGGGACACCAAGGAATATACACTATACAATATATATGCAGCACACAAAAATCTATTTGATATTTACTTAACTAGTTAGGGAAACACTTTTCTTCCTATAAATTTATAAAGCATTTCTATTTATTTTCCTTGACTGAAATTATGTAAATTCGTAGTTTAGTAACTCCTAGAGAAATAGTAGTTTTTGGCTATTTGCACACACACACACACACATATTCATGGGTTATGCATAATGAATACGACATAATAATATAGTTTTCTGAAGTCTATGGGTTTCTTGGAATCCCAAATCAGACACCTAACTAGGTTCCATGTTTGCTCTATCAAATTGTCCTTTTCGGATAACTTAGTACCACGGTTAACAATCAAATCCAGTCATTAACTTACTATCTGTTTCTCTATAATTATTGTCTAAATTAATTAGAACAAAATTCCTTTAAATTTAAAATCTTATAAAATCTAATAGTTCTCTGAGAGTTCTGAATCTATGAAATTCTAACAGTCTAACCGTAGCATAACTGTGGCCCTGAAATCATATCTAACGGATCATCCTCTATAGGCATTGTGATTTTAAAATCCAATAGAGTATGTAGTCATCAACTGTCATGAAGCATATGAAGATTCATACTTTAAAACCTTTTTGACGAAATTTCTAAATCACATTACAAAAAATACTTTTATAAGCTCTAAAATTTTAGTCACATATGTATTCAAAAGCTAAATCCTTCTCTATTCCATATCTATCCATAATAACTCATTTGATATTCTAAGGTTTTTTGAAAATCTCTTGAAAACATGGCAATATCATAAAACTATCAAAACACATTGTCAGCTTTAGCAATTCATTAAATTATATGCTTTCCCAATAAATCTCTCCTTGAACACATAGAGCAATTTCATCACATACAATATATCCAAATCATGGTCTTATGAGTTTTCTCAAAAATATATTTCATGCTCTTTAAGCAGCAATTCAAAATATAATATATCAACCATAATCTCTAATCTTGTACAGTAATACTAAAATCATGCTTTAAGCCATATTTTCATGAAAATAATCTAATGAACAACATAGAAATCACAGGTTTGAACCCACTCACCTGGAAGGGTAGAATATGCGGAAACAACATGAATAGGACACTGGGGGGTAAGAATGACATCAATATATGCCATAACAACCATAGTACTCTAGATTAACTTTTAAAAATAAATAAATAACTCAGATCTAACTCTAGCACAAAGGAAGAACACTATATATTGGATAATAAGGAGGAATAGCAAAACCAACCTTAAGAACAAAGGAAGATTGGAAGAAAAGGAGTAGAGACTTCAAAATCTCTTACCTTTAAGCCTCAAAAGTAAAAGATTGGAGTTAGATTGAGTGAAATGGAGGTAGAAAAGGGGAAAGAAGCGAGATTCCACGTTTAGGGGTGTAGGAAGCATAGAATTGGTCTGAAAACTTGGAATGAGGGTTTTTATGAAACCTTGGACCAATGCAGCGCTCATAGAGAGCGTGTTACATGTGCATCATCGGACCACTGAAGTGCTATCCAGAGAGCTTATTCTCCATGTCTTGCATTACTTGACCCTCTTTCGCAGTTACTGTGCTCATCTTAGCGCGATAGTGCTTTCCAAAGTGAGTTTTTTCAAAATCTTTAGTTATAAATTGAGTGGGACTTACCAGCAACAAAAGTGGATCCCAGGGAACCCCAAGGCAATATTAGATTTGCCTAGGGATATGTGTATTTAAGGTATTACAATATCTCAACTGGGTAATCTAAAACATGTTTCGAAATCTGAAATCTTGAAATCCTAGCGATACCATAAACTCATAAAACATGTTTGGTAAAATAGCAAGCTTACTACAATACATATTTTCTTAATATATCCTTTCTCAAACATTTAAGACATTTTCCATAGCATACAACATAACAAATCATGGTCCCATGATTTTCTAAAACACATTTTTCATGCTATTCTTACAAATCATAGATTTTGCTAGCTTTTCCATAACTTGTAAAATCATGTCTATATCATACTTTCTTCTCTAATTTCATATTCAATAAACATCATGTATAAACATACTCATAATGACTGAAGATAAAGTCATGAGTTTGAACCTACTCATTATTTAGGATCACGAGTATGTGGGTACTACCAACTTGATCTTGAGAGCTTGTAATGACACTAACAACTACCATAGAGCAACATAGACTCAGGATTAATCTCTAATAACATCTAAATAACTCTAAAACAACTCTAACAATATTGGGAGAGCACCCCTACTTGACAACAATGAGAACCCCTAGCACCCAAACTCCAGAACATGGAAGGGAGGAGAGAAATCTAACATAAAACGTGGATAGATCCTTACCTTAGAGCTTGGGTGAGCTAAGATTGATGGAGGATGAGAATGAGGAGGCAGGAAAGATCCCTTAGGGGGTTAGGGTTCGGGTTTCATAGTTTAGGGCTGATGGGGTTGGATATTTATAAAGAAAGGGGGTGTTTAGTGAAATTTAATTGTTTTGGGTGTCTGGCAAATTTTAGGGTCTTCGCTACAGCGAACCTACTGAGCACCTCACTCACTGCAGTGAGATGGCAGACACCTAAGGGGCAGCTCAGCTTGCCCTCTCACTACAATAAGTATTCCTTGTTGCAGCAAGCTTGATCTATAGAATTTTACAGCAGCATCTCAAATTTTATATGTCTTGGCCTTTCATGCATCTAGGACCTTCTCGATAATATAGGTGGGCCCCAGGGGACCCTAGGACCATACAAAACATGTCTATGGACACGTGTACTTAGGGTATTATAGTTTTGTTCCTTTCCTTCCCTTTCTAATCTCTTCCTATTTATTCTGATTCGTTCCATTAATAATGAAACGTCAAAACATAATGCAGGGAAGACCTTTTTCAAGCACTCCTCCTTAGCACCTGAACCTTTGAACTAACTACCATGTGTATGCTTCGTAACAAATTTTTTCTCCAATTCTTTGTCATGTTTTCCTTCCCTATTAGCTACTTTTTTTTTTTTAATTCATAACATACATTCATCACTTAAAGAGTTTTACAAATAAAGACAACTGATTATACAATAGTGTAACATTATTTTACACCAACAATATATTAAAATTAATCTCTAAAATTAAATCTTTCAAATGAGGTTTAGTTTAAAAATATGGGTGAATTACATTGACTCCATATGAGGTTTAGTGTAACACCCTCCCAAGTACAACATCATCCTTAAGCCATAATACCAGACTTAGGAGATGTTACTAGTATGTTAACATATCTTACTTAAGTATTTACAATATATTCTAGTGAGTTATGCTGTAACTATTTCATACTTCTATTAAATATATAAAAAGGACATAAAGTAGTTAGAGAATGCATAATGTGTATAATATGACAGTAATACTGTAGAGTACATATTCAAATACATGAGAAAACTCTTCTATGAGCCTTAATAGAACATTTATCTTCTTAGACATTTATACATATAAAATAGTTAAGTCTTTGGGAATTGATTAGTACGAGCAATTTCATACTCTCTTGATCTATCTAGAGATGACACAAGAACACATAAATATAGGGATGAGAATTATGAAATTCTCAGTAAGGTATCCTATAACACCCCAAAATTTATTCAAAAATTAATTTGAACTTTATTAATGTGAATTTTAAAAATCTGACAGTCTTAACAATAATGAGGATGGCCCAAGGGACGATTTGAAAAAAAATATTTAGGTCGGATATGAATAGTGTTTTTTAGGTCTATAGATAAATAGTAACTCTAGAACCGAGACCAAAGACGACCTCGAGGCCAGAGAAAACTAAACCCGAGGATTGAGATAAAGTATCAGGCTTGGGGCCCACATAGAATATTAGGCTTGGAGCTCACATAAAGATGTTTTAAGTTTCTCGGATACGATATTTTACCCATTCGGTAAAGTTGATGTGCGATTTTTAACATTGCAAAAGTGACTTGGAGACCAAGTAATCTCCTACCAATTACATCTTGTTAAGTGGATGGCAAGGATTAAAACATGGCAAGTAAGTTTTAATCTTAGCCTTTCATTTATTATTATTTTACCTGGAGGTCAATATCTCATCTATTCGGTGAAATTTCGGTATGTAATTTTAATACCAAAAAAGTAATTGCTTACTAAGTTTAAGTGAACAACTTATCTTGAGCCAAGTGGATGGCCAAGATTCATTCTTTGACCAAGAAATCAATCCTAACCATTCATACCATTTCTTTTCCAAAAGGAAAGAAAGAAAAGCTTGAAATAAATACTACCACTAAACTTAAGATAAATACAACACACCAACCTTATCACTCTGTCACGACCCAGTCTGGAAATGTGATCGGCACGTGAGAAATCTCATTTTCACATAAGTCTCGTGACCTATTAACTATTTCTACATGTATGCTCTATTCATAAAAACCACAAAAACTTGCAAGTTTGTCTTTTTCTACATATAAATCACCTCTTCTTTAAGTTTAAAATAAACGAAATAATCAAAATAATCATGTCTGCTGATTCATAATCTGTCTTTAAAGTCTGAAACCATAATACAATATAAAACTAGCGCCACTTCAAAATGTTCATGAAATTATACAAACATGACTTTAAATACAAAATATGAATATACCATCATAGTATGTTAATTGCAAAATATGATCTAAGGTCCGGGATCCTGCCTGCTTCTACACTGGAGCACTCTAAACTAAATTGACAGGAAGACTCACCAACTGGGGCCTAGTGCCGTTGGAAGAAAGGGGTTGAAGATAATCCGCAACAACTGCTCTATCTGTAAAAACAGGAGGAAGAGAGAGGGTGAGTTTTGCTACCAAAACTCAGTGAGTGAATCCTCACCTGAAACCCTCTTTCATGGGACACCAAGGAGTAATGCAATAAATCATAATAACATCAGTAATTACTCAAAAGTATTCATAGTTATTTATGCATACATATGTATATACATTCCAATCGTCAAGTTACAATTCAAAAACCATTTTCTTAACTTATTTTCATATCTGAAATCATATAAGCTCACATTATAGTAGCTCCTAGAGAAACAGTAATCTCTGCTCTGTGGATACCTAGTTCCTCATGAACAAGGGTCCATAATTGAGATCTTAACAGTTCCTCGTAAACCGCATCCCTCGTGGATCGATCTCAAACTCTGAGTATAAATCTCTGATCACTTCTAGGCATTACTTATCGCCGTCCCCAGTGTAACAATGAATCTCTATAATTTCTGGATATAAATCTCTATAATCTCTGGCCCGGGCAACTTAGCACCAAGGTTAACAGATTAACTACTGTTAACATACAGCTTGTTTCTCTATAACTACCTTCTAATTTAATTAAATACATTCATCCATAATCCTTAAAACCTTTTAATTCTCTGTAAGCTCTGAATCTCTGTAACTATCTAACAGTTTGACCTTAGCATAACTATGACTATGAAATCATACATAATGATTTCAAGTCCACAAAATATGTATCCGTCAACTGTTCTGAGTTATAGAAAGATTCATGCTCTAAAATTCTTTTATGTCTGAATTTCTAGATTATTCTTTCTCAACAATAAACTTTGATACTCTGAGAGCTCTAAATCCACCTGATCTAACAGTTTGACTTTAGCATAACCATGGCTGTAGAATCAGGTCCAAAGGATCACCCTATGTAGGCATTTATGATTCTATATCTCTACAGAATATGTAGCCATCAACTATTCTGAATCTCATGAAGATTCAATCTCTAAAACCTTTTAATTGATTATCGAAAACATATCTCAACTATCAAGCTTTCCATAATTAGAAAACTCAATATCATGCTTTAAATAGAAAAGCATGCAATCATAATTTCATTTTCTTCTCTAAACTGTATATCTAGGCATAAAACCATTTCATATATATAAATCAGTTTTAGAATCCATTAAAACAACCATAAAAGCATCTAACAATCACATATATCATCAATTCTACGTAAAATCAGTATAACAAACATGGTCCCATGAGTTTTATCAAAAACCTGTTTCATGCTCCAAAACCAGGAGTTCTAAAACATAAAAACCAATAGAAATCTCAAACTTCTTTGCGAAAATGTCTAAACTCAAGTAGTAAACGATATATTTATGAAAATAGCTCTAATGCATAACATATAGATTGCAAACGTGAACCCACTCACCTAGAGGCATAAACGGTGAAAAATCTACACCAACAGGATACCTGGAGCTAGGATTGATAGCAGTATCTGATATAGAAGCAATACAGCGTTAGATTAACCTCTAAAACCTCCAAATAACAAAGAATCCACCTTTAACAAGGTGGAAAGCTTCTTCCTCTTAAGAAGCATGGACAACCACCCTTAAATAAGGAAAACTTGGAGAAAACGAAGCAAAACTAATAAGATAACATACCTTTAAGCTTGAAGGAGGGAAAATTATGGGTTAAACTTGAAGAAATTGGAAGAAATGGAGTTTCTGGGGTGAAGAGTGGTGGAAAGACGAGGTTTATGGTGTTTGGAGGTGGAAGGGTCGTGTAGCATGGTTTGGAACCCGAAATGAGGGCTTTTATAGTTCTGTCACTGCAGCACTCACCAGAGAGCAAAAAATCACCCCTTGCACCACCTTACTGTTCTACTGACCATTGCAATGGTCTCCAGAATACTCTAGAATGCACTTATAGTAAGTTAATGTCCTCATTTATTTTACTATGCATTAACTTTAAAACATAAATGTAAATAAGAAAATACTCCCTATTTGGATTCAAATAAAATATCAGAAAAATCAAAATCCCAACAATTCAAAATCTAAATTTTGGGTTTTAGTTCAAATTTGGGAATTCTTACGATTTTATAAACTCGTAGACTAAAAATGAAATGTTTAATGGTTTCATAAAATTCATTAAAAATCACTCTTCAACTCATTTTTCTCTAAGGAATCATTACCAAAACTTTTGATCCCAAGATTATGACTCTATCGTAGAGTTCTCCAAGGATGTATAGGGTCCAGACTTAGTGAAATCCAGGACCTGAACGATAGGTAAATGTGACTGACACTGTTTCTAGTTCAAAAAATAAACTTCTAATCCTTTTATTTAAAACTTGGGATATTACACACTCCATCATCATCATTGTCAGCCATTTAAGCCAAAAATAGAGTCATCCATTGTTTCTTTTCTCTCAAACCTTAACCTTGCCTCAAACTTCCAAAAACCTAGCCTAAAGTCCTTGAAACCCCAAATCTCTTTTATCAAACTTGTTCTACTCATCACAATTTGCAAAAGCAATTGATCTGAATTTTGAATCATCTCTATTCTCCACCTTGAGATATCATACCCCACTGTTAAAGAAATGGCTTAATGCTGTTAGAAGGCCTTGAAGTAAGGAAAACCATTTTCGGAAGTTCATTTAGAGCTAGAAGCCCTAAAGCTTCGCAAGTAGGGTTTTTCAACCTCTTTTTTTCTCAAAATTTTCTCTGCAAGTTATTGAATAGTTAGGCTTGATATTTTTGGTTTTAGTATATATATAGAATGTGATGTGTTTACATATGTAGAGTAGTTTGATGCTGTTAGAAAATAATTTTTTATCAAAAATAAGTTTCAAACTAGGCTGCTGGAATCTCTAGTTTTTCATAGGTAGAAGATGATGTTAGCTCCAGAACCCTATCAATATGCATTTATTAATTTTGAATAACAAGAAAGTCAATTTAAAGAAAATACTTTGAAGAACGACTAATGTTTGTCTTAGTTTCTTGTAAGATTATAACATATTTCTATCGTTTAGCAAGAATAAGGCTTACTCAAATGAGAATATATTTCACTATGCATGCGTAAACATGTTTATCTCATGTTACGAGAATTAAAATAAAATGGAAGTGAAATTATATCCTTATTCAAGCTATTGATAGCTAACAATTTGAAGAAGATATCAATGCTATAAGAAAGTAAGTCCTGAGACTTCAAAAAGTAGCACTGGACACCAGAAAGTACACTTAGATGAAGATATCAAGCAATCTCTGAAGACCAGATATTACACTATCTTCAATAAGCACAATCACAAATCAATCATCATCAAAATGCTTGGATTGAAGATTAAAAAGTAAAGATATCATTAAAGATCTGATAACGCACGTCAAAAAGCTCACGTTACTATGGAGCATCGAGTGTTACTGGAAATGGAGGGAAATTTGAATTTGAATTTTGAATTTAAATTTCAAACAGTCAAATCCTAGTGTCAGAACTGGTCAACCATCTCTTTTGTCTTTGAAATCAACTATTCTAAGTTTTAGAAGAAAGAGTTCAGAAACCACGGTTCAAAAAGTAAGAGTAATTTTTGAAGGACATCAGAAACCTCTATTCCACAATGGCTTCTGCAAACTGACTTGACAAACAGACGAGCTACACTTCTAGACTATCTTTCCAAGACATAAATGGATGATCAACACATGTCCCTGGAAGAACAAATCATAGGCAACGGTCACATGGAAGACCTTCTTTAAATAGAGATATTGTGCTCTAATGTAAAGAGAGAAAGACTCTGCACTTAAAGAAAAAATTATGGAAAAATCTCTCCTCATCTCCAGTAAGGTTCATATCATTATGTAATCAGATTTCTTACTTATAAAAAATCTCCCTTCTACATTCTTAATTAGATTTATGTTATTCCTAGAGAAGAAATGATAGAAAGAAGTCATTCAAGTTTTTTCACGATCTTTTTATGTATATGTTAAGGACACTTGAATGTAGGTTAGTTTGAGTGGCAACCCAAACATTAAGCCTTTGTATCTTTGATCTGATAGTGATCGTTGTGAGATAACTTGGAGAGGCTAATGTAAAACTGCTTGCAATTCAACAATGAGGTGCTCTTGCTGATCACGGTTTAGCTTGGAGAGGCTAGTCAAAGACTACTTGCAGCTTGGAGATGCTAGGGACAAGACTACTTACAGCTTAAAGAGGTTGGGGTAAGATTACTTATAGCTTGAAGAGGCTGGAGAAATACTACTTGCAGCTTTGAAGGCGGGTGTAAAACCACTTAATTCAGCTTGGAGAGGCTGGGAAGAACTACTGGGTTCAGCTTGGAGAGGCTAGTGAAGAACTACTCAATCTGTGGCAACAGTTGATTTCTATTAGTCATAGATGAGAGCTTCGGAAGGCTAATGCAAGACTATCCATTTGTTCTTTCTTAGGTTGAGAAAGATGTTTTTAGTAGAACCTCAACATTTGTTGAGTATTGGATGTAGGCAGTTTGGCCAAACTAGTATAAGAACTTTTGTGTCTCATCTTTCTCTCTTTAATCTCCTTTATATTTCTCTGTTGTATTTTATTATTCAATCATATGCTGAAATAATGTTCTTGCCATTCTGTTATTCATTGTGTGATGTATGATTATCAACAAAGCTTCAGAAATCTACTTTCTAAAACTGCTAACTATGTTTTCACTGCACTACAACTTTTACACTTAATAGTATCTTTGTTAAAAGTTTTAGAAATGCACGATTCAGCCCCCCTTCTCAAGCATATTTCCACCTACAGATGGTTCACAATTTTTCTAAAGTATTTGTAGATATATTTTTGAACTAAAATTTTTATGTGATGAAGCTAACATCCTAAGGTAGTTTCACAATTTTTCTTGAGTCATTTTGAAGACTTTTACTATTTTTGAAAAATCAAAAACCAAAGCTATTAGGGTTGCTCTTTGAACAACAAATTCTAAAGCTATGAATTCATCCAATTTTGTTTCTCTATCAAATGATCGAATTTTTCTTTGAACCTTTTACAGGAGTATGGACATATTGAAGTCTAAACTTAAATCTTTGTAGAATTTAAACTATTTACATGGTATGGTAATAAAATTAGGGATTCTGGCTGTTACTGAGATTAGATGGTCAGTGACCACAGAATTTTTACAAATTTGCTAATATAGCTAGAGAGCTTGTTTTGCCCTGAAATTTTTATAAGACCTTAGGGACACATCAAAGTGTCATGGAGATTTTTTGTAGCTCTTTTGTATACAATTTGATAGGTGAACTAAATGTATTAATTAGATGTGAAATCTACCTGTTAAGCTAAAAATGTGCAAATGCCTCTAATTGATGATCTAATGGCATTTGGTTCTAATATGATATAAATACTTGATTGTGAATACTTGAGCATGTGACTTGTGATATAAATGCATTCTAGAAGAAGTAAAGCTTGGTTTATGAGGCATGATTGAAATTACTTGTGAATGAATGCCTATATGTGACCAATGCATGCATTTGGAGAAAAGAAAAGTAAATGATGTATATATGTGACAAAAGAGAATGTATGAACTTCAATTATGCATATTCTGACATATAGGCAAAATAGAAACAAGACTTATGTTAAATGAAGGGGAAGGCAAAAAGAAGAACTTTTCTAGAGATATTATGAGTTAGTAGACATACCAGCTAGGAATAAATCTATGTGAGATTAAGAAGAAGAAAAAATGAAGTTTGATGATCATATATAGGAATGAGCTCAATCTTGATAAGCAGTTTATTACCCATGTATGGTGTTATCCACTGATACCAATTGGTATGAACTAAATCTTCCCTATGTCGATGAAAAGAGAAAAATGCATGGAATTGAGTTCCATCGTCACAAGTAAAATCAGAGATCTTCTTTGATATGTCAAGGGAACATGTAGTGGGGAAGATGTATATGAGATCCCATTTGATATATCAAGAGCATGTAAAGATAATATCACTACCAAAGTAAAGAAAATCATTGTATTTATTAGATGTATACTCATATCATACTGAATTATTTGCATATGATTATTTACTATGTGCTTGGGCATTATGATATACGTGAACAAATTTTTTGAATGGTAAACGAAATCTACTTCGAAAGGATAATTTTGAACTTTAAAATGAACCTTTATTATGTAATGCATGATCACATTTTTTCTAACAAATCAAAGTGGTTGGGACGATGACATTTATTATTATTGTGCATTTGGAAATACCCTATTGAGAGTTTCATAATTCTCACCCTCTATGTTTATGTGTTCCTATGTCGTTCCCAAATAGCCCAAGAGAATAAAGAAGTTGCTCATGTTAGAAATGAATGAATCAGAATAGCTCAATGGCTGAAGACCACTAGTAGTTTTTGTTTTATAAATGTTTAAGTAAGACAAATGTGTATTAAATCTCATAGAAGAGCTTTTTCATGTATTCAGATATGTAATATATAAATACTGTGCTACCTTTCTATGTATTTATGTAGAGTTATTGATTAGTTACTACTTGATTCGCTCTAATATGCTATAGCTACTTAAGCAAGGTCCGTTAAATTTATAAGTAACAACTCCTAAGTATAATATCATGGCTTAATGATGATATTACACATAGGAGGGTCTTACATATCCCAAAATACACAACAATCAATGTCATTCAAATGTGGCAAGTAGAGGTAGGGAAAAAAGGTGCTACCCAGTGTATTGGTCGTGGAGGTAGTGGTAGCACTCCCTTATCCATTGCTCTAGCTTTTACCTCCATACTAGCTAAAGTGTAAACATCCAAGTCCAAGGGATATGAACAGTATATCATGGTGCCTAACCTTAGGTATATGCCTCTTCTCCCTCCAGTATAAAATGCACCACAGCCTGCACTGTCGACTACATCTGTCACGCCATCCTTTACATAGCGCCCATGCAATGGATGTACTGCTACTGTATCCTCTAGGTAGCAATCACAAACACAAGCACCCCTGAGAGCGCTTCCAGGTATAAGATAAAATGGATCCACTTGGTAAGAGATTTACGAAATAAGTTATTTGAATTTATTTCATGTGAATGTTAACTTATAATTTTCTTATGTTATGTTGCCATTATCTTTTATATAATATATCTTCATATGTTCAGTTGGTATCCATCTTAGAAGAGTATTCACTAGATCATGGATACCATTAAAGCCATGTACGATGCGCCTTATCTCAATTTTGGTAAGGTGCATAAGAAAACAAAAAAGGAGTGGTACAAGGATTGAAAGGTAGTGAAAGTCAATTTGTTCATTTGAAGTCAAAACTATAATGTTTTACATGTATTAACTAATTCCTTTTCATGTAGAGCTACTTCTCTATTCCCCCCAAAATGAGAAGATGATATTCAAGACCTAGAAAGGTTGCACTACAAAAGCAACTAAGGTAGATGTATAATAGGATCCGTCAAGATCCATTATTTGTAGATTGGAAAACACCCCACTTCTTGCAAGCTTTGTAAGAATATTGGCATATGCCAGAGTTTCAAAATATCTCATTGAAGAATAACACGAATAGGGCATCTACTTAAGGTGGCTCATTGCACATTAGTGGTAACACGACTTTGGCTGGCACCAAGACCAATTTGGTTAATGTGTAATACCTGGTGTATACATGTCAATGGATGAGTTTCATATGACCTTAAGGTCCCCCGGGACCTACCCATGCTGTTGGGTCCTGAATTTCACTAAGTCTATATCAAAAGTCCTGGTAATGGTTCCCAATAGCAAAACAAGTTAAAGAGTGATTTTTAACTAATTTTATGAAGCCCTTAAAAGTTTGTTTTTAGCCCACAAGTTTAGAAAATCTTGAAGTTTCTCGGATTTGAGCTAAAACACAAAATTTGGATTTTGATTGGTTGGGATTTTGATTTTTATGATATTTTATTTGAATCCAAATGGGGGATATTTCCTTATTTACATTTATGTTTTAAAGTTAATAGAGAGTAAAATTAAAAAGGACATTAACTTTTGTAAATAAGTAAGTAGTGAGACAACCCAGATGCTAGGAGCACCCAGAGGTGCTGATAGCAGTTTTACTGTCATTGCTATAGCGGTCCATGACAGCTATAGCTATCACAATGTGTGCAGCAAGGCAGTTTTGGGGTCTGGGTACCGCTATTGCGGTCATAAGTGTATCATCTAGTGACACGGCAAGTGACTAGACTGCTATAGTGGTCATAAACTGCTATAGCGGTGTCAGTAGGCCAGAAACAGTACAGAACGACGTCGTTTCACTTACTGAGAGCCCTAACATTATAAATCCTTCCCCACTCTCTTCCTCCCCCATTTTCGCTACTAGAAACCCTCCCTTCTCCATTTTCATCTCTTTTTCTCTCATTTTCTCCAATCTAGCTCCCCCAAATCATCAAGGTAAGTTTATGTTGTTAGATTATGTCTCCATTCTCTCCATTCTTTCATGATCTTGAGTTGGGTCTTGTTGTTTCTCTCATTTTTTGTCAAGTGAGGGTGCTCCCCCAATATTGTTAATATTGTTAAAGCTAGATTAGAGTTATTTAGAGATTAGCAGAGACTAATCTTGAGTCAATGTTATTTTATGGCAGTTGTTAATGCCATTTCATGCTTCAAAAGTCAAGTTGGTGGTGCCCACATACTCCCGGCTCCATACGGTGAGTGGGCTCAAACTCATGACCTTAGTTTCATCATTATAGCTATGTTTTATGCATTATGTTGTTATAAATATGAAAGTTGAGATGAGCAAAAGTATAAAATATGATTCTACATGATTATATCAAGTTAGAAAAAAATTATAATTTATGATAATAGCATGAAAGAATGAGTTTTACAAAACCATGGGACCATGATTGCTGTGTTGTGTGTATGGAAAATGTTTTATATACTAATAAAATGATTGTTGGAAGAATATATGATTTTATTTAGTTGCTTTTTATTCAAATGTTTTTTATGAGTTTATGACATTATTACGTTTTTCAGATTTAGATTTCAAGCTATGTTCTGAATATTCAGTTAAGATAATTATATACGTTAGAGAAATGTGAATAAGTGTATGACTTAGCTTTACGGATAAATATGTTATATAATTTTCGAGTTTATGATTATGAGCCCCAGTACTTGAGCTATGATTTTAGATTATCAAGTATATAGAAAGTTATGTTAGTTTAAGATTTGAACTTAGAACTTCAGTTTTATAGTACCAAGAGGTACGAAATTCAGTATTATTCTTAGCAATTGCCAGATACATATTCTGTGGGCTTGAGATCAGGTTACCTACAACCGAGTGATCCCTTGGGCACGATTCTCATAGCCACAGTCATGCTAAAGTCAGATTGTTAGAGTTATATGAATCCAGAACTCCCAGTGTACTAAGAATTTAGGAGCTCTGTTCCCCAGGGACAGAGTACCCACTTTTTTCAGCTATGGATTTTGTCAAACTAGTTTAGATGGTAGAGATCAAGAAACAGACAGTTAGTTAATGGCGGTATAAGATCGTTAACCTTGGTACCAAGTTGTCCATTAGAGGACAATATCGCCCTATAGCAAATACAGAAAACGGGACCTAGATAGGTACCCATAGCTCGTCCGCAAGGGACTATGTGACTTTACAACTTCAGTTATTATATATGTATTTATTCAGCTCAGCATATACTGTTTCCCTAGGCTTTGCTGCACTTTAGTTAAAATGATTTCATGTTGCTTATGAGATTACAATTGTGTGTTCATCAATTTATGAAATGAGAAATGATTTTCTTTTAAAGCGAAAACTCAGAGATACTTTTCTATGAAATTATAAATATAAGGACATCTTTTCTATATATAGTTATGCAAATGAATATTAAATGATTATGATTGTTGCATGCATGATATTATATTTATATTCCTTGGTTATCCCATGTGGATGATGGGTGAGAGCTCACTCACTGAGTCTGTTGACTCACCCCTCTCCCTTTCTCTCATAGTTACGGAATAAGTTCAGTTTTCGTCCAGCCTAGTAGACTCAGCAAGTTCCAGTGGTAGGCTTTATTTGAAGTGAGGCTTAGTTAGAATTATGTTAGTAGTAGAGGTGCTCCAGTAGGTGTGCAGGCAAGATCCCGGCCATGCATTTAGTTTCAAATTCTGTATAAAATTTCAGTATTTGAAATCATTATATATATTTTTTAAATTTACAAGCATAGATTTGAAATGGTAAAGTTGATTTGAGTTTATGTAACAAGCCATAAATGTACTTATAGTTCAGCTTCCAAGTATTAAGTTGATTTTCATATTTAAAATTTAGATCAAGTGATAAAACCGTTTATGTTTTCATGGTTTACATGTTTACTAAAAATGTCATAAAGCTTTCTATATTAAGGTATTTCAGTCTTGCTAAATTAGATATCATATTTTGAATAAATATTTGGATAATGATTTAGAAGAAAATCATATTTGAAATATTATTTTACGATAAAGTATGTATTCATAGAGACAAGTCACCCAGAAGGCTTATGTAGGGATAGGATTCCTCACGTGCCGGTCACGTTCCCAAGTCGGGTTTTGACATAATGATTGACTTTTTCTAAAAGTTTTTATTATGCAATTTATCAATTGAATATGATTAGTTTAAATTGCAGGAGAAGATGTTGAAGAGACCACCTGCGCAGGGGGAGGCATTTAAATCAGTATAGGTTGATCCACACTCTAAAACCACATATGTGAGTATAGTTACTAATTATATTTTCTAATTAAGGACTTAAACAAATATTTTTAACTAATAGTTGTCTAGATTAAATTGTAGGGTGATTCATGTTCAAAGGCTAGAGGTTGCCTTTGCTAAGGACCTAGAGTCCGTTAATGAGGACACTTTGTGGTCAAAGATGGTGGGTGACCTTTATAGAGGTCACATTTATGATATGGGGGGTCGCTTTGCAAAATCGATGTCCCCTGCATATGTGATCAGGTATGCATACCCCTTCTCTTGTGCCTAAGGTGATGGAGGACATGGTCCATAATCAAGCCTATGCCCCAAATGAGGAGCTGCAGAAGCAAAATGAGGAAATGTAGAAGAACAAAGAGGCTACATGGAAGAAAAAGTAAGAAAATTGAGAAGAAGGTCGAGAAAAAGGTGGCATCGAGAATGCATAGGGGTGTAGCAGTAGATGCATGCATACTTCGAGCTGATGAGAATGAATAGTTCCACGCCTTTTCCTCCTCCCCCACCAGCTCCAACACCACCAATTTTTGAGGCGATGTGGGATTCCTCCTCCTCTTCTTCCTCTAATGATGATGATGATAATGATAACGGTACCAATGATTATAAGGAGCTAGATATTGATGACGCTGAGTACTCGTGATCATTTATGTACTGATCTAGACTTTGTTATTTTCATTTTGATATTATTATTATGACATTTTACTTTATTTATTGTGTGACATTTTATTGTTATTTATTAAATGGTATAATTTCTATTTAACATATTTCCATATGTTTATTGATCGTTATGATAATTAGCAATAGTAAGCTCTAATTATAATAGTAAGTTATAATTAGTAAAAGTAAAATGTAAGCCTTAAACCTTAAAAGTAAGAATATATATATACACACACACAGAGACAAATTTGCAGATGGAAATTTTTTTCCAATTTTCTTTTATTTTCAATTACTAATAAACGGATAAATCCATCTGTATTCTATACAAACAACAAATCCGTCTGTAAGGCCATTTACAAATTACAAACGGGCTTTAAAATCTGTTTGTATTGTTTATAGACAAAAAAAAAAATGATGCGTTCCTGTCAGTAAATCCATCTATAATCATAAAATTCGTCTATAATGTGTAAAAAATCCATTTGTAAATTCGTCTATATTCCACAAAAATCTTGTAGTGCTATAATAAAACCCATACACAGGGACTTACAACAATACCTATCAATTAGCAATGTTTTAGCAACAACATGCCTCGTATGAACCAACAAATTGGTGATACAAAATTAATCACTTTTGACCTCTACTCAACTCTAAATCAAAGATCATATGTGATACTGGTTAATGTTAGTCTACAAAATCCAACAGTAATGGCATGTTGATAAGCTGGTACTTTAATGTGTAGGACTTCACCTATGTTAGCTTAACTTAGCATTAACAGTACGGAAATTTGTTTACTTAAGGTGCATGTAGCCAACTGTTAATAACCATTTTATTCCAAAGCTAATGACGTGTAAGTAAAGAAATTGTGACTCTTATAATTGCGTAAAAGGGATGGAAAAAAAAATCACTGCCATTAGTAGTAATTATAGTAAATAATTGTTGATAGCTTGAATTAAAATGTTAAAACAAATTCGGCAATCAATAATGAGGATTGGGTCGTACATTTCTTCAAGCAATTATGGCTCATAAAACTAAACTTGTTTGAAAAAAATGGCTCATAAAAATAAGGACTTACCTAATTAACATGCTCATGAAAATGTGTTCGATCATAGATGCTCTCACGCTTTGAGCCATTGATTTATTCTTGATACTAAAAAAAGATATTTTAAAACATAATTCACTAATGATTCAGATTTAATTTCTCTCTCCTCTCTCATAATGTTTATGAACATATCAACATCCGACTTAAATACTTTGAGCATCATAAGACCCGTGACCAATATTTTTTTTTTTGTGACTACGAGAATCCTTATCATAATGAATAACACTAAATACCAGGGATAATCAATCCACAGAAATAGATATTACGCACCTTATAAAAAATTGCTTACTTGAACAAAATATAATAGTAGGAAAAAAAATTACTTGCATGACAACAATAATCCTCTTCCCCTAATTTCTTCTCTCTCTCCCTCTGTTAGAAGCTAAGTCAAGAGAACCAAAAGTCTCATCATCATATATTCATGTTCCTGAATATTTCACATGGTCAACATCTCCACATCGGTTTTCGTCATTTTATTTCCTGCAAATATCCACGTTGCCTTGTTTGTACTTTTGTAAGAAATTATCATCACGTACGTGTTTCAAAATTCAACTCAAGCCTCAGATTCAACTAAAAGATTAATCTATCTTGCCAACTGTAGTAATTGGATCTTGTAAATTATAGAGTCATTAGTAAAATAGGTAAAAAAGTGGAGATATTATTCACCGATTTGAGTTTAAATTGCACAAATGGCTTGGGTGTAAGATTATTGGAAAAACAAAATTAGTTAATTCTCATGGTGGATTTGAGAACATGCAACTGCGAGAGATTCCAATGAAAGAGGACATGCAAGAATAATTTTTCAATTTTTCAAAATAACTAGTTTTTCAATCAAGAAAAGTCAAATCAATTGATGAAGTGCTTGTTTCATGTTTGCTGATCAATGAATGTGGACTTTAATATGAGAATTAAAGATATTAGAGTTCTGATTTAAATTCTAGATCCATTTGACGTTTTGATGCATGAATTAGTATGACTCGATTAGATTTAAAATTTTAATCCTAATTCATTTTTGAACTTAATTTTAATGCATTGATATTATAAAATTATTTTATACCGTCATCAAATCAAAATATTTCGTTTAAATAACTTTTCAAATAATGAGTATAAAATATCAATTATTATAACTTATGTGGTAATATATAATTAGATGACTATATAAATTTTTTTTACACTATCAATTCATGACAATTAAATCTTTAATTATATGCTAGTCAAATTTTAGGAGATCTCTTGACTAGAATACCAATCTCAATACATGAATTTCAGATTAGAGATGATCAACCTCGCAGATTTGTTGAGTTTGTCAAGATTTTCTTTAAATTTTTGAATTAGTGTCTATTAGTTTGTAATTTTGCATTTAAATTACTCTTGTATACAGTGCATTTGATGAAAAATCCCGGGGGTTATTATTAAATACACCGTAACCCTTGTGAGAACGACTCTGGTAACATTTGTGCTACGAACTAATTTACGTGGGATTTTGTAATTTGAGTGAATTCCACATTTCACATCAGATAGTACGCAGCATACGTGGATCACCCAACATTTTCTGTTTGGTAAATCACATTGACGTTCTCCAAGACTTAGTGCAGTGAAATTTAACTCGACTTCTCTTTATTTATAAAATTTTTTATAAAAATTTCTGAATTTATAAATTCATTATATCACTCTCTTCTAAATTTATAAAATTATTAGACTGAATTTCAATCTATGCATAATAAACAGTGCACAAATAGAATATCAATATTATTCAAATAAATAAAAAAAAATTAGGATAAATTTTATCAAATCTCAATATAATTTTTTCTTTTCTATCTTATTCTCATCTTATTCTTTTGAAAGTCAACCATCTCAAAAAACGAATAAAAAGTCGTTAGGCTGAAATGTTTCATTCTAACCTATAAAAATATTTACTCCGAATTTACTACTCTATACTAAACTCACATTTCACGAGAGAAGCGGAAGCCTAAGCTATTTAGGTTTTGATTTTTTGATTTTTCTTTCAAATCGAAAAAGCAAAAGCTGAAAAGCTAAAAATCTGTAAGCAGGCCTGGGTTTTCTGAAACCTTAAACCCTCTATTGGGTGGGTCTCAAACTGATTTTCACCCCCCAAAATTGATACTGCAAGTTTTTTTTAATCTTATTTGATTTTTATTTATCAAATTAATTCTAAAAGAACTACTAAACATAAATCACGTTAAAATCAATTCTAGTAAAATTAATTCTAATAGAACCAATTCTAAAAACATAAAACCAAACATGTATGCCAAAAGGCCATCAAATTGAAATGGTTGAGAACTCGAGTTATACAACGGTGAAAGAATAGAGGAACCGAAAAAGAAACAGTTGCAGGCATCCGTTTTAACCACAGGTGAACACCACAGAAATAAGAAAAATAAAGAGTTAAACTCTATTTCAATTCTTTAAAGATACAAGTTACATAATATTAATCACTTAAAAATTATTGTCACCACATAAATTTTCCAAAAATTTAAAATGTAATGATTAATGAGACTAAGATAATTGTCTAACGGTCTTGAATCTTTAAAAGAACTTGTGTGGTTAAACTAACGTAATAATCCCTATATATATCCCGAGAAATACGGTGGAGTTTTACTCAACGTGAATATAAAAGGTACAATCACAATAATTTATTACCATAATTGATCTCAAAGCAATCAGCAGTTAAATCACATCACAACCCAAAGAAACAAATCTCAGGACTAGAAACCAAAACTAGCTGGAAAAAATTGTAAGGGCACGAAAGAATTGCTTCTATATGTATGTATGTAAATGTAATAAATATAAGGGTAACATCCCCTGGTAAATACCTAGTGATTGCCTGGTTAAAAGCAAACTTACTCTGGAGAGCGTCCCTCAGTAGCCAGAGCCTTGCAGCCAAGATCTCAAAGAGCTACTATTCCCCATGAAAAACAAGGCAACAATAACCAGGACAGCAATAAGAGCCCACATCCATGGTTGAAATCGTCTTTTTCCCCTGTTGCGAAGAGGCAGGGGCATAGATTTTGCCTTGGTCTGCCTTGTAAACTGAAATGGCTTCTGCGGCTTTTTTGTTACCTCAACTGGTTTCTCACCCTTATCACATTCTTCAGTACTTCTTGTTACAGTTTCTGAGACAGGAGCAGATTCTTGTTCTGTGTTCTCTGCAGTTTCAGTAAAAGCAGTCTTTCTTCTTTCCTTCTTTCTCAGTCTCTTCTCCCTTTCCTGCACCAAAATAGCGAATGCCTGGTTATACAGTTGAAGAACTACAGACAAATAGCTAAGGACTCAAAGTCATATATATGCTATTACCTTTTCTTTCTGCTCGGCTTCTTTTTCAGCCTTTAAGGCAGCCCTCTGTTGGGCCTTCTCTGCATTACGCTTTTTCCTCTCCATTGCCTCCTTAGCTTTCTCAATCTCCTCTAGCCTTCGCTTCTCCTTCAGCCTTGCCGCTTCCTCTTCCTTTCTTGCTTTTTCAGCATTTAAGATCTGCTCCTCTTCCTCCTTTGTTCGCACCGGTTCTTCAGGAGGATCTTCAGGCTCATCCGCCCATCGAGCAATTGCGGCCACTGGCTTCTCCACAGGAGCAGGTTTCGCAGGTTTTTTAGCTTTAGTTGTCTGACTTTTCTCAGTTTTCTGTACCACAGCCTTTGGAATGGGTTCATCCTTTATGTTAGCAGGTTCTGTTGTTGATTTCTTTTCTTGTTCTGGAATTGACTGTGAGATCAAAGAATTATTTTTGGAGGCTCTTTCAGCTAATGCATTGGGAATTACCGGTGGCTCTTCATCAGGACCAAGTGATCGACCATCCAGGGTTTGCAGTCTCCTCACTGTACTCCTGGTGTTGCACCGGACATAGTTCCGTCTGAACTCATCATTTTTGTTCCACATCTCCATTATTCTCTCAACCTAAATTGATTATTGGCAAGTGTTCAATTTAAGTTTATTTGACTGATAGGGTGCAAGAAAAAGATAAGATAATCTCTATTAAGTTTTCTAAGTGTAAGAGGATCACCTGATCAATACAGAAACATTGAAGCTCCTCTTTCTTCCCTTCTGCTGCCAGTTCTTGCCCTTTCTTTGAAGCATTTTTGTTTTCCCAAAAATATTTGCTCTGCAGCACAGGCAAACAAAAAAATCCTCAGTAAAAGAGGGAAAAAAAATTCCTGCAGAACAACTATGACTAATAACATTTTAGGGGGGAAAAAAAAGTTGATTAGGCAATATACCAGTGTATACCTACCAACATTAGTTTCCAGGCTTTACATTCAGTATAGCGAGTTTCCCTAGATAATATGCTATTCTTGAAAACAAGAGAAATTATTGCCTAAACACAGCATAAGCATAAATCCAGAAAGGTGTGTGCCATTTGATGAGCAATATAAAATAGAAAACCATACAGGAGCGTATTAGTTGTGTACAAGAAAGAGTAATAAGGTCCCCTCAATGTATTGTTATTACTTCACTGTTCTAATAAAATCATTTTTAGTGAGAAACTAGATAGCTATAAGCTAGTATTGGAACTCATACTGAATTACCCCTAAATGAGACTCTATCAAATGAATCACTTGTTTATCTTCCTTCTGAATAAGCAGGTCTCAAGCATCAATAATGAAAACAAAACAATCCAAGAATAAATTTTACTGTTACTTATAAACGCATACCTTTCATGCAGTTGTTTTTTCAAAGGGAAATGACAAGGAAAGGAAGTAAGAGCAAACCTTCTCATGCAACTGTTTTTTCAACGTCTGTAACTTTGCATATGCCTCTTGGCGTACGTCATCAGCAGCCTTAAACTGAGCTGATATCTCATTCATTTTATTGCATTCATCGTCGTATTTCTTCCTTGCAGCTTTAGTTGTCACCTCTGCCTTCTGAACATTACTTCGAAGCAATTCGACTTCCTTCTTCAAAAGCTGTAATTGCTGAAAATAGCAAAATGATGATATCAGATCATAAACATAAAAAACTTCCCAAAAACAACGACATCTATTCGATATGAATGATTACGGGCTTGGGAGAAAAATAGTTAATTCAGATTTCAGAATATACAATAGAAGCAATCTCACTGTATTACCTTAAGGTTCTCTTCAATACTGTCCTTGTGGTCCAAAGCTTGCTGTGATTGATCCTGCTTCCCCATACTAGAAGACAGCTCCTCTCGACTCTGCTTCAACTGTTTGATCTGACGTATCAATTGCTTTTCTTCCTTTAGAGGCAGAGTTTCATGCTCAATCATGTGTTCCATGTTTCTTATCTGCCAATAAATCACAGATACTCGAGAAGTAAACAGAACAAAACAACAGAAGATTCAAATTCTTATGAATATCTCTGAACGAAAAATTGAAAGCATACCTTGCCATCTATATCCCCAACAGAAATTGCATTGTTTAATCTGTTCATTGTGGATTGAACTGAATCCATCTCCTGGCGTTTGGATTTGAGCAAGTCCCGGGCAGCTCTCTCTGCTGATAATGCAGCTCTAAATTCTTGATTGTACTCCTTACAAATGCCCTGATCACATTATCATTCAAAAATAGTCTAATCAATCATTGGCCTCAAAATTATGAGAGAGTTTTCTTTCTCGATTTTTTTTAATTTAAAAAAAGTAAATAACATAAAACTTGCAGTACTGATTGCTGACCTTTTTAGCCTGGCTTTCAGCTCGAATTGCATCTCGATTCCTAGTCGTCTCTTCTACTTGATGAAAAGCAATTTTGATCTGATCTTTTATGTTTTCATCGTCATCGTACCTTGGAACCCTGATCAAATAGTAAAATGGTCTTCTCACTACCTCTGAACCCATGTTCTGTTCATCCAAGGCATCAGTGCTGGATCCTTCTTGGGTGGCTCTCGTCTCTTCATCTCCACCACTGCCACCTTCGCATTCAACACCTTCAGCTGAAGGCTCAGCTTCACTCTCAACCGCAACGTTTGAAGGCGGCTCAGCTTCACTCTCCTCCGCAATGTTTAAAGGCTCAGCTTCACTCTCCACCGCAATGTCATTCACATCAGACACAACATTACAATCTCCAGGCACATTTGTGCTGATCGAGGCTGATGAATCTTCTCCTCCAGGAGCCAGTTCATGTCCTGATTCCACCTCAGACACCTCAACCAATGATGAATCATTCTTGCCGCGCTCGCCTTCAATGGGAATCTCGGCACTAGCTACACTCTTATCAGCATCCAAATCAGATACAGTTTCAACCTTTGCCGTCTCCTCCACATCTGAACTGATCTCCGCATCTTCACCCTTACATTCCTTCACATCTACCGCAGCAGCAGCAGCAGCGGCGGCGACTCCATCAACACCAACAGGAATCTCATCCTTCTCCGCATCAACCGAACCATTTTGAACATCTCCGTCCACCACATTTTCAAATTCTCGATCCGTAACTCCCTGCACAACAACACTCACAACCTCCTTCTTCTCATCAGAGACAGATTCACTTGTTCCCTCCGCAGCAGCATTCCCTCCATCGTCCTTGTCATCTCCACCTCCTGAATCCACAGACTCGATGATTTGTGCCTTCTCTACCGAATTGCTTTGACCACCGTCATCATCAGCACATTCTTTCGCATCAGAGACCTCATTATTCTCCTCATTCACCACACAGTTTTCAACAGCCACGCTCTCCGATTCGCTGTAACCGTCATTCACATCAGCACCATCTTCCTTCTCCACAACAACAGCCACAACGTCGTCCTTCACCTCATCTCCTGAAACTCCCTTCTCACTCTCATCACCGCGAATCTCACCGTTATGATGAATTCCGTTCGCATCATCACCGTTGGCTCCAACAACACCGTCGCGAGTCTCATTCTCCGCAACGTTTCGAACCTCGAACTCGCGATCGTGAATTTCGCTCGAATCAGTAACGACCTTCTTCGGATCTCCCGAAAAGTCCGAAACGACGACAGATCCTTCGTCGTTTTGACCGTCTCCACCGACAGAGATCGTTCCGTTACTGATTTCCGTTTTTTTCTCTTCGCAATCATTATTCTCGTTCACGTTATTAACGGCCTCGCACCCGCATTCAGCTTCTTCAGCAGCAGCCTCAGAAACCGCCACGTCAGATTCACCGACAGCGACGCCCTCCACCTGGACGAGATCCGACTCGCCGGAATCGCCGCCGCTCCCGGCAGCAACTACGCCTTCGCCGACACTGCCGTTCTTCTCCGCAGCCTCGTTTCCGTTGTCGTGAGCGACGCCATTGTAGTACTCGGCTTTAATCTTGTGCTGATCAGCGTCGCTGGAATCGGAGATTTCGCCGCCGCGCACGCTCACCACCTCCTCCTCCGTCATTGCGGTTCTGCAAGAGAATTTGAAACAATGGCACCGAAATTCAAACAAATCAAGGAGTCAAATCGCGGGAAACAGCACGATTGAAAGTGGATCAATAGAGAGAAGCAAGATCCAATGGCAGAGGAAGGTGAGAGAGATTTGGTTACCAGAATGTAGAGTCGGATCAGGTGTCGGTGCGAAAACAGATCGAGAGAGAGAGAGAGAGAGAGAGAGAGTGGAAGGAGAGATGCAGATGCAGGGGGGAGGAATTACTAGCCGACAGAAAGAGCTGAGAGAAGAAGGAGATTATTATGGTATAGTGGGTATTTTAATTTTGTTTCTACGTGGTGTTTTATCTTTTATTCAAATCTTAAATTTAAATTTAAATTTAAATTATTAGAGATTAGAGATTACAGATAAGATGCACTAATTTATCAAAAGATGTAAATTTAAATTATTTGAGATAAAGTAATATATTTGATTTGTTATTAAATTAGATAACCACCGAAAGATGGTTAGATTAGATAATGATGAACTAGATTTAGATTCTCTTTCTTCAGTTTATCATTCCTCTTTATCTGATTTCTTTTATTTTGTTGTTGTTGTTTATGCGTTTATGTGGAGTTTAATTTGGCAATCTCAACCTAAAAAATGATATTTATATTCATTTAGTTTAGGAAATGAAAAAAAAAATACAATTACCAGAAGTCTTTTTTCCATTTAATTTTGCTTAAAGTCAAAAGATGCACATCACAAAAGAATGATTAACATGGTAAGAAAAATTAATTCCTTATTTTTTATATATATGTGATTAATTCCTTAAAATAAGAATATGAAATTTAATCTTGAAAAAATAACATTTGTGGAAACATTAAATAACCTTATGAATCATGGTGTGCTATTGTATAGGGAAAAAAACTAATATAACTAGAGATAAAATTCACATCTATAAATTTTATATTTCAAAGAAATTAATTATTACTTTCAACAATAAATACTTTAAGTTCACTTAAATATAATTTTCTTAAACTTTAATGTTTTTGAAAATGCTTAATAAGAAGTTATACTATTTTAACCCTATAAGAAAACACTTATGGTAAATAAATTACTCTTTTGTTATTTTCATTTTTTCTACATTAATCTTTTTCAAACTTTTTCTTAGGTGATTAATATTCTCTCTCAATCATTTTTCACTATTGAAATAGTGCTCCTAACTTTTTTAGTTCTCTCTCCTAAATTATCATTACCTTTTCAAACCAATGGCATTAAAGATAGAAATTTTTACTAAAAAAGATGCAGGGAGGAGAGGGGAGAAATAGAAGTTGAATACAGGAATATTCATCCAAAAATACAGAGACAATTACAATCAGCATATTTTTTAATTTTGCTTTAAATGTGTGCATCACCATAATTTGAAAAACTACATGTTACTAGCCTAGCACTTTGCAGTACTGGGATAATTGCACAAATTAAAGTGCACTTCATTTTTCAGTCACACCTATGTAAAATTAACACAGCTAGTTACTTAATGATAAAATAAAGGTAATATTAAGATTTTTATTTATTAATTATCTCAAACAATAAACTATACGTAATTACATTTTCTCTTTGGTGATTTCTATGGCATCCTTTCAATTTAAAGGGGTTTTAAATCCTTTTTGTGCAATCCAATTATATTAGAACATGTGGCCAATAACTAATTATATGATTAATTATGTGGCAATATTTTAAAATTTATATTAGATCCCTTTAATTTTTATTTATTGCAATTTCTCCTCAAAATTTATTCAAAAAATAAATTAAAACTTGCAAGTCTCGAACATCAAATATATTCGACTATTCTTATTCCCAAAGACTTGTACATTTTTTTATCTTTAAATTTCTAACAACTCTAACCTAAAATTGAATAACACTAGCTCTTTTTTTCGTAAATTCACAAATCCTAATTTTCCAATCTCGAGATATGCCGCCATCATTATGCCCGTCAAAACTCACGAGTCCATGATTTCCCAATTGTAGCTACCTTCACAAAACCCATCACATTTCAATTCAAAGCTACACTCCAAAAGGCGAAGATGTGATTGAATAGGTGAGACTCGTTTACTCTTAATTAAATGTCAGGAATTTGATCCCTGATTTTGGGTATGGAGAAATTTTCCCGAGCCAGCTGTTTCACCCTTCGAGGTACCCTTCAAGCCAGTACGAGAATTAGTTATAGTGATTAATAGTAAATACCATTGGTCGTGGAACAAAAAAAAAAGAAAAAAAAAAGCTGCATTCCAAGGTTCAAGTTTATAGACTCAAATGTATTGATGTTTGAGACCTAAACCTTATACTAGCAACTCGTCGAGATAATCTTAGAGGAAAAAAAAGGGTCAAGTTATCTAGTTAGGACGTTTATCGAATGTGATCAAGACCTTCATCACCATAAGAAAACTGGCTATTAGCGATCGAAAAATTGGTCGCTATTTTCTCCAAATTGATCACTAATAATATAGTTTGTGATCGATTTAATGACCGAAACGGCTTGGGGCTAGGACCATGATTGCAATTTTTTTAGCGAACAAAAAAATTAGTCACTACGATTTAGCGGCCATTTTTAGTCCCTCCAACAACTAACAAGTTGGTGGCTTGGTTGAATTTTAGCTACCGAAAAATCGTTCGCAAATGTGATAAATTATTTAATTTTTTCTGTTACTAAATCAGTTGCTAAATGTATTATACTGAAATTCCTACCACCATGTCAATTGCCAATGCGATGGCTAAATTGGTCGCTAAAATATTACCGTATGAAAAATTAATAACAAAATCGATTGTTAATTTTAATCTAATTTAAAAAAAATAAATGTAAATTTTTTGAATGCCAATTTTAAAGGCTTGATATCCACAAAATCATCACCAACAAACATGAAAAAGAATATGTCAATATTGTAGTCAAAACAGAACAATAAACATATAATTAACTAATGTTCAATTCAGATTAGAAACATGAATTATAATACAAGAAGTTCATTTCAAGTCATCTTGATCACCATCTTCTTCCTCCTCCTCCCCAATTGCATCTTTACTAGGTGGCTGCAAATTAGAATACTGAAACTGATGAAATAGCTAGTGGTCATAATCTAAGTGAGACTAAGTGTCAGCACCCAATTTTTGATTAAGTTAAATTTACTTTATTTTATCTTTTGATTTAATTTTAAATGTAATATTTAATTATTTTTGTCAGCATTATTTTTAGTGTTCTCATAATTTCCAAATAAAGTCAGTGTTCGTTTTTTAACAAGAAATTTCAAAAAATTTACATCTGATTTGCAATTTGTCATTACATATTACTGGTTGAAATTCTTTTTTTTGTTTTCAAAATTAAAAAAAAGGGGTCCAATTTCATATTTTAGCCTAGTTCTTTTAGCATAAAAATAAAAAAAATGAAAATTAGTCCATTTGTTTCATGGCCCAATTTGTTACAGCCCACTCCTTTTAACCCATTTCAGCTAACTCATCTTGGTCCGTTGCCATCCGAAAGAAAAAAAAATGTTGCTGCACAAAGGAGTGTCACAGACTCCTTTTCCTTCCCCGAGACTGGCATGTGATACATTGAGATAGGGAAAGCTTTGAAAAAATATGAAAGGTGGAAAACATTATGATAATGTTCTGGAATATTTTCCTTCTCTTTCGGTGACAGATTGGAGCCAGCCTGCATGGTTTGGATCACCCAGAGAACTACATATGTAACTAGGAGGAACAACAATGGGGGGATTTTTTTTCTTAATCGGGAACCACAGAGACCACAACCAGCAAGAAAATTTTAACAGTACCATAATCAGAAAGAAAAAAAAATTAGCACAAATCAGCCATCATTCAAAGGAAACCTGTGAAGAAATTGCAACAATTCCAAAGAAATACAATCTGATTGAGGTAACAAAGGAAAGAACAAGGTAAACAATAGGAATAGAATCATCATCAGTTAAAATTGTCTCTAAAAAAGGAAAAGGTGGAGAGGCGCGCCTCCCCATCTCATGCGGCCCCCTTTTGCTCAACACCACCATCATCATCTTCAAACTGAAACCTCCTCAACCTCCGGTTTCCATCTCTTCCCTTCGCCGGCCTCCTCTCATCATACCATCGCCCCATTATGCCGCCATCCCACCAGTGCCAAAAAGTGAACCAGGCCGTGAAGACTGCCTCTGTTTCCACCGCCAGATCTTTTCCTCATCCGTCCTCAGGCCGGCGCCCCTCATGGACCGGCTGCTCCCTTTCCTCGCGCGGCAGTTTCCACGCCCTCGGCTCCTTCCCTTCTCCTTGCATCGCAACCGTGAGCTCCCCTCTCAGAGCCACCTTCCACCGTGCTGGTCTCCATCGAGGCCTCCATCCCCTCGAAGCACCGCCGGACCTCCACCACACTGCATCCCCTCGCTCCTTCCTCTTCCCCTGGCTCTAAATCTGCTCCCTCTCCACCAGATCGGACCGCCATCGGTCATGTCCCAATTCACCACCATAGTCTCGGCCAAGAACCACCCCTCAGCACCTCCGCGGATCGCCCTTCAGCCCACCGCCTGAACTTTCCCCCTCTCATAGTCGCACACCCTTCTCCGCGCTCACTCACGGCTGCGCGCCCTGCCACACAAACGGATCCGCCCAAACCGCCACCTAGCTCGCCAACTGCACTCGACAAAACTGCGGCTCCTCCTGCTGCCAAATCTCGATCGCGAGACCACAAACAAAGTCCCAATCACTGCGGACGGCGTCGTCATACGAGGGAGCGCTTTTGGCTTGATTTCCTCTTTCACGCAGTGGCCCTCTCTCCGAATACCTCTCTCCCTCTTACTCTCACTTTAGCTTTCTCCCTCTTGCTCCTTCTCTCATTCTCTCAGAATCTCTCTTTAGCTTTGTTCCTTTTTAGTTTTTCTTTCTTTGTTGAGTGCGTGAGTTTCCTTATTCAGTGTGAATGCTTGTGAGCGTGCGTGAGTCATGCGTGTATACGTGTGTGCGAGTAGGTGAGAGCGTGTGTGAGAGAGTGTGAGCGTGTGAGTGTGTTTGGGAATGGGTAGGATAATTTTAGGGATAGAATTAAAATAGGATTAGGTTAAATAAAATTTAAATTAATAAAATATAAAGAAAGAGTTCTAGATTTATTTTTCAGTTTGAGTTAGTATTAGAATAAGTTTTGAATTCTTGAGTGTTTGTTTAATCTCTAATTTTGCTTGTTTTAGAATTAGTTTAGTTTGATTTTTTTTCTCTTTTTTTTGGGGGGTGTCTCCCACGTGGGCTTTGCCCCTAATTTGAGATCGGACTATACAAATTCAGGCTTTTATTATTATTATTTGTTTTGTCTTCTTTTCTTGATCTCTATTTCGGTTTAGATATTTTGTAAATAGGAGAGTTTTTGTTTAACGTCGATTAAGATGAAATCGAGGGTATTATGCTTTTATTTTTAATAAAAACATAAAAATAATCATCAAATTGCATTTTGAAAATAAGCTGTGACGGTTTGTTAATTCTATATTCTAGAATATTTTAGCTGCGACAGCTTGATATTCTAAAAGTTCCTTTTTTTCAAAAAAAAATAAAAATATCGTTAGATTATATTTTGAAAATAAGATTAACTAAGCCGTGACAGCTTGTTAATTTTGTGCTCCAAAATATTTTAGCTGTGACAGTTTGATATTTTAAAAATTCTTTTTAAAAATATATAATAAAATAATGATAGTAAAATTAATCAAAATATTTTCTACAGAACTACGTGGCTTTGAGTTCCTCATTGTACCAGAGGATACGTAGGAGCAGGAATTTCCTGTCAAGCCAAACTTTAAATTTTCATATTTTTTTTCTCTCTGATTTTTATTATTTCATTTTTTTCTATTTGTAAATATTTTAATTTGATTTTTTTCATTTAGTTGTACATATTATATTTGTTTATCTTTTTGGGTAAATGTTATATGTTTTAAATTATTATAATGTGCACAATTAACTTTTGGGTAACCATTTTAGGACGGATGTATCAGGGTGCGTGGAATTTAATCTCTACTCTTCCCTATGCATAAACAGACTCCCGGATCTAACTCTGTTTTTTTTGTAGGCTAGTTTAAAATTTTTTACAAAAAAGATTTTCCCAATGGTTTTCCTTAATAAACCTTGGTGGTGACTCCATTGAAAAACTATCTTCAAAATATATTTGTCGTCGTCCCGTCACGATCCAGGTTGCGACACTAAGACATTTCATAGCCTTAAGACATGATCATGGTTTTCTAAACCTTGAGAATCATACAAGTTGTGAGAAGACAATGAGATAGAGACATTACACAACTTTAAGATTGAAAGGAAGAACAAGGAAGGGGCAAAGCCATTCAAAGTTCAAGATTAGTAACACAAGAATCAAGGGAACTTTATTCTCTCATTACACCATATTGTTTGGTTCAAGTCTGAAGAGCAAATCGTGTGTGGCTCTCTTCAAAATAAACAAAAATACCTTCTATGTAAGGCATAATTTATGCCAAGTTCAAAATTTTTAATTGAAATAGAAGCATATAATCATATGCAAATAATAGGATTGTGAATGTATAGGCCATTGGATATATTTAGGTTAAGACATGAAGATATTGTGGCCAGCAATTGAAAAATGAGGATCATTGGATTCCCTAATTTTGAGTTATAGGGTTCTTATTTGGTTTTAAAATTGAGAAGCTTGTAATTTTTCAAAGAGATAATGAGGAGAAATTGTAATAAATAAGAGTTAAAAGGATCTGAATATAAATTTTGAACTGTTTCCACATCATTGTCTTTGTGGTTATTATTTAACACTGTTTTAATAAGATTGGACCATATAAAAAGCGGCTCTAAACCCTTTTAACGGGTAGGATAGAAATCACCTTGATTGTTATGCATTGTTTTCTTAATGTAGTTTATCAATGTTCCAAATTTATTATTGATTACTCAAATGGATTGTTTAATAATATTAATTACTCTAGAGGTTCATATAGTTTCAATCAATTTTTAATTAGGTCTCGATAATTTAAAAATTTCTAATCAAGCCCCTATATTATACAAAAATTTTGAATCAGGTCCTTGTTAATTGGTTAATAATGTGGGATGGAGTCCCTATACTTTATAAAATTGTTTAATTAAGTCCCTATTTTATACAAAAATTTTTAATCAAGTTCCTAAACGTACACAACATTTAGGGACTTAATTAAAAATTTTGCATAATATTGAGAGTTGGTTGAAAACTTTTATATAATATAGAGACTTGATTGAAAATTTCTGAACTATGTGGACTTGATCAAAAATTTCTATAAAATATAGGGACTTAATTATAAATTTTTAAATTATAGAAATCTAATTGAAAATTAAATGAAACTATAGGAAGATCTAAAGTAATTAAATTTTGATTAAATATGCAATTTTTTTATTATTAATTTAATTTGGTTATCAAATATTATTTGAATGTGAATGCTCTTGTGTCTAACCTATTCGGTTATAATTTGATTTAATTTGATAGAATCTGTTATGGTTTAATATGATCTTGTATTTTTCATCTTTTGAATGCTCTATGTAGATAACTTTTAATACTATTAATAATAATATTTTTTTATTATTTTATTCTCTCCATTATTATTTGTTATAACACGTAATTAACACGAAACTCTAAACAACATTGCAAGATTCTTTTGTTTGGCTTTCCATTATTTGTTAAGTTACCTGTGATGGATAAATCTTAAGTTAATTGTCGGCTTTTCCGACTGCAGATACAAAATCTGGACGCATACTATATACTATAAAGGACGTGAAACAAACCAATATGAGATTTGCAATCTCATAAGATTTAATTTTCTTCATTTATTTGAAGGATTTTTCAGGACAAGTATTTTTTTTTTAAATGCATCAAAACTAGCAATTCTTCCTAGAGGAGATAGGAGAAGAGGGAGATGGAAGTCGAATACAAGACCACTCACTCAAAGGTACAGGAGACAACCTTAATCATTAAGTTGTTGGCTTAACTGCTCAAGATAAGTATCCTTTGTTAATATATTTTCATGTATTATGATACATGTTTTTCGATCACTGTTATCAAATATTTCCATTGACAATTGTTTTAATATATTTGTTATTTACAAACACTAATCCTTAAACGCGAAAATTGTATCTTGTTGATATATCTATCATATTGGAATATACTTGTTAGATAAGTCATGTTGGTATACCTATCCTCTTTACGTATCAATAATGTTATTTTTCTCTCACGTATCCATCAGTGACAACTGTAATTAATTTCTGAATTTAATTATCATATATTGACGGTGTGAAATTTTTTTACATAGTCATCTAATTATGTATTGTCATAAAAGCAATGATAATTAACTTTTATACCAACTACCTGAAAAATCATCCAAACTAAATGTTTTGATTGGATGACAGTATAAAACTATTTTACACTGTCCATACATCAAAATTAAACTCTTAATTTCTTCGAGGCGGGAGCTCCCCTAAAATGTTAAGCATCTGATCACAAGAACATTTTTATATACAATGTCAGGAATCAAGCAATGACTGTATGCTTAAAGAACCCAACAAGCTATCAATAAGTCGTATCAATAATGTTATTTGTTAATCATTACTCATTTCAATTTTAATTTTATATTGTGCCAAAATAAAACCATACTTTGGGGTGAACGGTTGCTATATCTTCAAGAAAAATAAAACAAGTCCCAACGGTTGCTATATCTTCAAGAAAAATAAAACAAGTCCCAGTTATTAATGATAATGATTTTGATAAATTAATGATAATTATAACATTCCCAATTTTTCCTTGCATTAATTACTTTATTTTTATGAGTTATTAGAATAATTAATTAATAAATTAATCAAGTATTAATTAATAAATAAGCCAAAGCTTAGTTAATTAGAAAAAGTCAATAGAAAAGTCATCCTAATTAGATGAAGAATAAAAAGGTAATTTTAAATTTAATAAATTTGTTAATTTTAATAATTAAAATTAAAAATAACATTATAGAAGATCAATAGTATCCAAGAACCAACTAATATTTATATTAAAAGAGAATGTGCAAAATTTTAAAAGATTGATATTTTAGTTTTAAATTTTAAATAATGATCTTTCATCAAATCTCTACAAATTATGATCACACTAATTATAAGAGATGATCTCTTTCTAGATCCCTATTTTTTAGGTAACAAACAAACAAGAGATCCAAAACTAACATAATATAATATTGTATATTATATACATATAATTACATAGTGTATGTGTAGATTAGTTATATACAAGTTTAATAATGTATAATATATGTTAGTTATATATTGTTATTATGAATAAATCTACGAAGCACAAAGATAAATATGATACTAATATGATCTATCACCGATATGGAGATATGGTGAAATTCTAAAATTTAAGATGCGGGTATATATATATTTATTGTTACGGGCAAGAATCTTGGCCCAAATTATGGGCCATCTCTAAAGGGCCTATTACGGAAGCTCAAAGAGAGAACCACTCGTGGGCCCAAGTGCCTAATCGAAGTTGCATGGAAGTAAGTATCGGACTCGTCCTTCCCGATTTCCCACGATGAACATAGAGATGAGAATGTGGGCACGGCTTGGACATGAGTAACCACTCCATAGTATCCTCTATAAATACCTTAAGGGACTCTAGGTATGGATACGTTCCTTTTATCATACTTACACCTTGCCAAAATACAAACTCATTCTCTAGGTGGAGTCCTTACAGGTACCACTACTAGTGTTAGCTATAAGCGGAGCACTCAGGAAAGACCTGGTCATGAGGCTTCTGAAGTACTAAAGTAGTGAGGTAACCAATTTACTCTCTCCCTCTCATTACATATACATACATACATACATACATACATATATATATATTATTTAAGGTGGTATTATCAACATGTTATTAAATTTGTTTGACTCTTATCATAACTATCTTAACAAAACATAAAAAAATATATAATGACATTTTGTGGACAAATCAATCTATAAATGTCACGATCCGATTTAGGAATGTGACCGCGCAGCATGTGATGGCTTTGGTCCCCACATAAGTCTCTTGGCTAATATGACTTACTGAATGCATAGATTAACATGATTTTCATACTTAAAACATAATATTAGAATTCATAAAACTAAAACATTTAAACATATAAAACCATGAATTTATCTTATTTAAATGCAACATAACATAAATTGTTTCATTCCATGAAAACATAAACTATTTCATTCCATGATCTTAATCGTAATTTGAAAATCAATTAAATACTTGAAGCTAAATTGCAAAAACATAACTAACTCGTTACATAAATCTTAATCACAATTTACATTTTGAATCCATACTTAAATTCTAGAATATAAAGGGATGCACATAAATTTTAAAAATAAATACATAATCTTAAAATAGAATGCATAGTTCAGATTCTACCTGCATAACTACTGGATTACTCTAATTCTAACATAACCATAACTAAGCTTTGCAACAAAGTAAAGCTCACCACTAGAACAACCGCATCTATTGAAATGGTCGCTAGATGACAATTTGATCTGCAACTGTAAGGAGGAAGGGAATTAAAGAGGTGAGTCATTGGACTCAGCGGTTAGATTCTCACCCACCACCCACATGAGACAACCAATAGGATATATATAATATATATGCATCAAGTAAAAATCATTTTAGTATCTACATGGGGCGGTAATTACTGGAGAAACGGGAATCTCTGAACATGATGAGTCTGTACATAATAATAGTAATAATTAATCTAATCTCTAAACTCTGAAAAGACACCTAACAAGCTCCCATATAGCGGACATCTAATTAGATTCTATTCTCTGAATACTTTGAAGGGGCTAGATTCTCCTCTGGCGGATAACTTGATGCCAAGACTAACGATCTTATAGCCATTAACTCACTGTCTGTTTCTCTATATTTGCCATCTAAAACTAATTTGCAGATAAATCAAATAAATCTACAAACTTTGAAAACCCTAAAAGCTTTGAATTTATATAATTCTGACAATCTGACTATAACATAACTGTGATTATGAAATCATGTCTAAAGGATCATCAGCTTATAGATGTACTGATTTCAAAAGCCTACAGAACATGTGTCTAGCATTTGTTATGAATCATACTTGGTTCAATTCTTTTAATAACATAAACTGAAATTCTAAATACTATTTCAAGCTGGCATAAATTCATGAACTTAGAAACTCGTAAATCATAACATTATGTTTATCAATAGAGATAAATCATACTCAACAAACATTTTTCCTATAAAACATATAACTTAAAATTCTAAAACATACTCAGAGATTCCAAAATCTTGAAATTAAACTGAGTAATTTCATCCATAGATATTTCATGTCTGACAATCTTGGTAGACTTGCTAAATTACTTATTTTCCAATAAATCTTTTCATGAGCATATAAACATTTTTATGGCATACAACAAATCAATCATCAATCAATCAAACAAGGCTCTTGGCTTGGTTAGTGGTTATTTTATCTACGATTTAAAAGATAGTAAACAAAAGTTTTCTCATAGTCCTTGACTCCTCATGCTAGTTGGAATAGTTCATTGTCACTCCTATGGTATAAGAGAAATGATATTCTAACACACAATAAGCGATGCATACGTGACTCATATGGTACGGAATGAGGTAATGTTTAGTATACACCCTCACTTTGAGTGTATATGATATTCTATGAGATTAAAATGTTAATAAAAAATTTGTAAAATAAAGATTTGAAAAATAAAAATTCTTCACTTGCGAACCCTTCCCCTCAACGCAAAATTTTTCCCTCTTTGCTCAATTGAGCAAAACAGTTGGAGGACACCAAAATCAAAAGAGGGAAAAAAAAAGCAAGCCAACAACAAGAAACTTGTGAACCCTCCTCCTCTACCTTATTAACTAACTCATAAATTACTTGTAAACCCTTGCACGACGAGGAGAAAAGGCATTGCCATCATCGTCTGCTGCTATTTCTACGCCCATCCTCCACTTTGGTACCCATCGTTGGTTGCACCATCCTTTGCCTGATCAACACCACTGCAACTGAGATCCTTGCAAAGGTATCACTCTACTAACTTGTTATCTCTATATCTTTCTCTGAAATGAGTTAATTTATTTTACCTTATCCCAATTTTTTTTTTAAAAAAGAAATCAACCACCCCCTCATGCTGCACTACCCCACCACCTTTACACCGCACTGGCATATACTATAACCCTTAGGTTGGTCATTCTTCACTGTTGGTGACCTATAGAGTCTCAAAGGAAGAAGGTGCAATTTTTCCAATTCTAGAGAACTGAAATGCAAGAAGAATAAAGTGTGACTTGAGGTAAAAATGAAAATAAAGAAAGGAAGGGCATGATAGAAGGGAAGCTAGATATTGTTGTGTTGATTGGGGTTTAGGTTTTTGAGAGTGGAGATTTTGGTGTTTGTTCTCTTTATGGTTAGGATTTTGGTGTTTGGGAATCTTGTTCAATGCACAAAAAGTAAACAAATTCCCTTTTCATATATTCTTCACTTTGTGGTAGAAAATAGTTAATTAAAGTCTTAAATTGTGTATATAATAGCTACTTAAGTGGCAGTAGAAAGAATGAGTCAATTGAAAGCTTGAATTCAAAACCAGTTATAAAAACATTAGAGAGTCATTAGTTAGTTTGGAGAAATAATCCTTTTTCAAGAACAATGTATATAAATTTGATTATGGATAATATAATTAGCAATTGAGAAGCAAGGAAGTCTGAATTTTATAGCATGGTATTGGTGCACCAAAGTGACCATCTCGGTTTAGTGGTTTTTGTTGTTGGACAATATGCTAGCTTTATCAACTATGGTTTGCAATTCACAAAAAATTATCACAACTTTTCATCCATATATTCGTTTTGTTTAAGAATAAAATTGTGATATTGAAGTTGTTGCCAATACAAACCGTTTAACTCCAAAGACTCAAGGAAACATAAACTATGGTTGCTGATCCTAGTAAGAATAAAACTAGTCTAGTCTTGTTATTGGAACATATTAGAAACTATTATTTTCTGTTATGGTCAGTTGAGTGTTGTTATTGTATTGTTATTAGTTGTTTAACTAAGTACTATTTCGTTGCGTATTTTGTAGGATACTAAATTTCATCAACTAGAACAACACCAATTTCAATTGACAGAGCAATGTTTGCAAAGCTTAAATTATAATCATAACTTCTTTCCTTGCCAAGTTAAGGATGTTGAGAATTTGTTCTTGCTGCATGCTCAATTTAAAAGAGCCAAAATTCCTACAAAAAGTTTTATCAAAAGACCCCAATCTTGTTGTACTCAAGACTTTTTGAGAAGTTGCATTTGAAGACTATAAAAGACATACAAAAAGAGCCAAATGAATTGCAATTATCATGAATGATGGGAACCAAAGGTTGAAGAGGATAAGAATATGCAAACTTTTTAGCCTCAATGTCATTTTAATAAAATTCATAGATGTACAGAGAATTATGTATTATAAGTCTTGCCCATGTGAATTGTCTCTGGTTATATTTTATTTTTCATCTTTTTTGTACTTAAAATCCTATTGCTTTGTTGATAAAGTTAAATTAAGAAAATCATGTAAATTGCATAGGAGCCCTGTATGATGTTTGGTGATAATTTGTCTATAAAGAAAAATGTTATAAATTAGCTATTAAAGCTGTTATATGAGGAATTGAAGATTGAAATATCTGCTTAAGTTTTAGCTATAGACATTAACAGTAAAGATTTACCAAATTGGAAATTAAACTAGATAGCATTAATATAAACAAAAATTGATAAGATTTTTAAAAAACACCAACAAAATGATAAAGAATCACTAGCATATCTGAAACTTTTACCAATGTATATTAGAAGAAAAATTTGAATTACTTTGATATTGGAGCACAAATTGAATATGATATTAAGACTTAGTTTATCAATCCATAGAATCTATGAGTCCTATAAATTAGTTTTCTAACTCAATTTTTCATAAAAATTCATATCTCCTTTAATATATACAAAAAACTAATAAGATATCAATGTTTTTAAAATAACACCAATAAATTGTTAAGGAATAACTAACATATCTAAAACATTTACCAACTTATATCAGGAAAAAAAAATTCGAATCACTTTAATATTGGAGTACAAATTGAATGTGATATTGAGGCTCGATTTATCAATTTGTAGAGTCCAAAAATCCTTTAAACTAGTTCTCTAACTCATTTTCTCACAAATTTATATATCCTTTAATATAAACAAAAATTAATAAGATACCATCGTTTTAAAAACTTCACCAGCAAATTTATAAAGAATCATCAACAAATTTGAAGCACTTACCAACATGTATCAAAAAAAAAAAAAATTGAACTACTTTAATGTTGGAGCACAAATTGCATGTGGTATTCAGACTCAATTTATCAATTTATAAAATTCATGAGTCTTATAAACTAGTCTTCTAACTCAATTTTTTATAAAAATTCATATTTCCTTTCATATAAACAAAAAACTAATAAGATACCAACATTTTTAAAAATCAACAAAAAATTTATCAAGAATCGTCAACATTTCTGTATAACTTACCAACGTATATCAGAAAAAATTTGGCCAATTTTTGTCCTTGGGTACAACTTGGATGTTGTATAAAGCACCAAATCATCAATCCAAAGTAAACCTAAATCCTTTAGAATAATCCTCACTCTCAATTTCCTAAGAAAATTCAACTCCCCCTCTGTATTTTCAAAACTAAAAATATACCAGCTTTTAGCATACTCACCAGCAATTTTATCAAAAATCACCAACATTTATCCATCACTTACTAACATATACCAAAAAAAGGGGTCAGTTTTGTGCTTGTGGACATCGTGGATGTTGTGTTGAACACAATTTAAAGGACCCTTAAGTCCTCTAGAATAGTCTTTACTCTCAATTTCCAAGGGAAATTCAACTCCCTCACAGTATTTTCAAAACTGAAAATATATCAATTTTTGTCATACTCACCAACAATTTTATCAAGAATCACCAACATTTGTCCACCACTTATCGACATATATAAAAAAAAATGGGTCAGTTTTTTTACTTGGGGACTTCTTGGATGTTGTGTTGACCATAAATTCATCAATCTAAAAGGCCCCAAAATCCTCTAAAATAATCCTCACTCTCAATTTGTAAGGAAAATTCAATTCCCTTTCAATATTATCAAAATTGAAAATATATCATCTTTTAGCATACTCACTAATAACTTTATCAAAAATCACCAATATTTCTGTATGATATACCAACATATGCCGTAAAAAATTTGACCAGTTTTTGTCCATGGGCACAACTTGGATGTTGAATAGAGTACCAATTCATTAATCCAAAGTGAACCTAAGTTCTCTAGAATAGTCATTATTCTCCATTTCCCAAGAAAATTCAACTCCTTCTCTGTATTTCCAAAATTGAAAATATACCAGCTTTTGACATATTCACCAACAATTGTATTAAAAATCACCAACATTTGTCCATCACTTACCAAGATATACCAGAAAAGAATGGGTCAATTTTTGTGCTTGGGGACATCTTGGATATTGTGTTGACCACAAATTCATCAGTCCAAAGGAACTCTAAGTCCTCTAGCATGTCCCTCAAACTCAATTTGTCCTAAGAAAATTCAAATCTCATATTAGTATTAGCAAAACATTTCTCACATACCAACTTTTAGCATTGTTTCCTAACAAATTTAGAAACAAAATACCAATATTTTTGCAGCACTTATCAACATATACCAGAAAAAGTGATTCAATTTTTTTCCCGATACACGTTGGTAAATGCTTCCAACATGTTGGTAATTCCTTATCAATCTATTGGTGATCTTTTAAAAAAATTGGTATCTTATTAGTTTTTGTTTATGTTAAATGAGATAGGAATTTTATGAAAAAATGAGTTAAAGAAGTAGTCTAGAGGACTCATAGGCTTTATGGATTTATGAATCGAGCCTCCACACAACATATATAAGCAATTATTTAATGAATGATAAAGTTAGAGAGAATGGCTTCAACTGCTAATTGAGTTGCCATTGATGCTTTCTTCTCATAATTGATTTCCTTTATTTCAAGATTCTAGAAGAAATCCTTAGTTGAATAAACATATCATGCAAATAGAGTTGAATAAAAACATATCAATGACATCCATACATCCATAAATTGATTACCAAACAACTTGAACAAATTATTCTTCTGGAAAGCTCATAAATTCACACAAACACCTTATAGAGATTACTTTGAATTTTCAAATAATGAGGTAATATAGAAGCTAGCGATATATTACTTTGATTTTTCATATACACAACACTTGAAGCAAGTTATCTTTTGTCTCTTTGATAAAATTAAACTCTTAAACACAATGGCATGGAGGAACTTCTTCATTCTCCACAAACCCAATATGCTCTTGTACACAGATCTAACAAGCATACAATCCATTGCCAATTGCAAAAGCAATGAAGCACACCCCAACACCAGTAAAGGGAGGCTTTTGGAAGCAAATAAGTAGAATCCCAACAACAAAGGACACCACAAAAGTGAACCACAATATGAAATGAACCATAAAGGTGGTCCATTTCCTGATTGCCTTTTGCCAAGTAAATGCAAGAATAATGCTCATGAAAGATGCAGCCTCCAGTTGAGACAGGAAATACTTCAACACGTTCTTCTCTTTCCTCCACTTGTTAATATGCTTCTTTCAGCATTTATCCATATGTTCGGTGGCTGATAAACAAATAGCACTAAACTCGTCAATACTAAGACTTCTTTCATCTATAGAAAACAATCTTGCATCAGTATAATTTTCTATATCAATACCAAAAATAATATTTCAACTATCCTATAACTGTAATAGGTTATACTCATTGACCGCTCTCATTTTCGAATCACTAACATTCATGTTTTTCACATGTCCATGAAAATGCTCAAATACCAACCAAAGTACAATCAAACTATACAACAATTATTTTTAGAATGAAATAGAAACTTATACATAGGCTTAACACAAGCAAATAAATTTAATGTGGCGACAATCTCTCAAAGTGCATGATCAACAGTTCATTTTGCTATTCCTTTTTGTTTCCTCCATTTCTTGGTGGCTCAAGTGACCTTTTCAAAGAAAATGCAAAGATGATATTGAAGAAAGGGAAAGATATCTGGAAGATAGAGATGAAGAAAAAGAGCCCTAGCTATTAAAGGACAACATTGCTATAAGTGATACTACTTCAAAAGAAATTTAATGCAAATTAATTGTCCTTGAGTATGTGACCTATGCAAACGAGCTTAGTAGTTAGTAAAAGGCAACAAACAAAAACGCAAGACTTAAATAAAAATTGTGCACACCTCACTAGATAGACGGCAAAAACTACCCTTATATACTGAACGGTAAAATGCATATAATGCTAGCCAAAGATTTGCTTCTCAATGCAATTCTTTATTATATTCAACACCCAACAAACACCCTCTGATCATTGTTGTGCAGCAATACAAAGAAAAACTTCATATATTACACCCCACTCAACAATTCAAAAAATCCTTGTATATTTAACATGCAAAATGCTGAAAACTTGTTTCTTAAAGTAATTTTCTCCCATCAATTTCAACACCCTCCCTAAACACACCCTCTAATCAATAAACGAAAAAAAAAATCACAACTTGACACAAGCCACAAATCCAAATATGATGAGAGTATAATTAATCAACAAATTCATAATGAATTTATTAGCTATAAAGAAAACACACGATAAAAAATATATTTGCTTCTACTACTGCTACATGCAAGGATTTAAAGTGGTCATTAGTTAGACATTAAATAAAAATGAAGGAAGTGGCATGGATCTGAGAATACGAACTCAAGTAAAGGGGAAGATGTGGCGACAAAGGATAAGAGAAGAATGAAGTCAGACATTGAGTGGCAACTCTGTAGGTCTCTGACAATGAAGAACAATCTACATGAGAGTGGTGGTGTGGTGCGGCTATGGTCAGGTTAGGGTGGAAGAAGAAGAAGGAGGAGGAGGAGGAAGTAAGGATGAAAGAGTTTGGGGTGAGAATGGGAAAGTCACAAGGGTTGAGGTGGAGTTCAGATTAAGAGAAAATGGGGAAGGGTTTGGTTTGCAAGTGGGTAAGAAAAACACAGAAAGAGTTTTGGGGCAAGAGAACGTGGGTTTTCCATTTTGCTTTTCTTTTAATTATTTTTTGATCTTGTAACATGCCTCGTTCTCCACCGTAGACTTTTAATTTCTGTGCACACAATAAAGGTGTCCCCTTTCTGTACGTATGCGTCGTCCGCTGTATGCGTCGCATTTGTGTGTCAACATAACATTCCTCATGGTATAAATCAAGTTGGTATTAATATTTTTTAGATATTTACTCCGCTCATTTCATATTAATAGTGGCTTTCAGAAAACTGTGCAATTTTAACCGGTGAAGATACCGTCAATTGTCATCTCACATAGAGTATGTTGTCCTTGGATGAGGCTAAAAGCTGTAAGATAATGTTCAATACTAGTTGTATATCTTCTAGCAGTGTATCAATGTCTTGTTTTTATTTTATTATCTGAAATATTTATTACCTTTGACTATTGGACGAATTCTAGCAGTGTATCAATGTCTCGGTTCATTTCCCAATTCACCACTCTATTGGTTAGGGATATCTGCTTATAAGTTTGTCATTCTTTTTCCAATTGCTGCAGGGGATAAAGCTAGCTGTTTGCTTTGCAGCTACTTAAATTTCAGTAGTTTCTTATATATTTTCACAATCTGAAATAGAAAACTTTGTTTCTTTTAATTTTCATTCCAAAGCCTTGATTGCTTGTTTCTGGTATATTCACAGTTTCACGCCACTTTTATAGCTTTCTATGGTTCATGTAACATTGAGGGTGTGTTTGGTTATGACTTACGATTGCAAAAGTGGCATTTTGATTAGCCCTCGGATTAAGACGCTTAGTGGCCCCATTGCAGTGGTCTATACCGAGAGTTTGATATCACCCCGTTTTTAATGTCAAGGTGTGGATCTGGATGCTGTGCTATGTCTGTCGTCACTTCTTAGCCACCTTCCTAAAGAATTCACACTTTTACTGCGCTTTATGCGTTTTCATTTATGTTATGTCTATTGTGTCAGTTTTGATTACTTCTGACTTCATTTGGTATTGCATTTTATGTAGTTTTCAATCACGTATTGCATGAGATGGCTTGCTTTAGTTTTCTGATTTCCGAATTTGGATCTGGATTTTAAGCCACGTGAATTGTATGTCTGGTTGGCTAAATGTTTGCTTTTTGCTAACCTTCATAATGTTTGCTTCAACCCTTGCAAGTCTGCACTGACTTTCGTTTCTTTTTTGTCTCTTTAGGGGAAAGAATTGGACCATAATATTTGTTGTTTTAAAATATCAAGGAAGAATTTATTGTTAATTTTTCTATTTTATCTACTAACAAAAGTGTTTAAAAACAACACCTTCATACCCACACCAGTTTATAGCCAAAGGCCCGAGCCCACCTCACCCAATTCATCATTTCATTCCATTTTCGATAGAAACCCGAAGCTTCTATCAGCGAAAACTCTGATTCTCTTTGTTTGCTGAGCTTGGATTTTCTACTAAAGCAAGTGTAGTTCCCCCATTAGAGTCTGCAACTGGTTCAACTAACTAATGAAGTATGTACATATAAATGGTTAGTTTAGTAGCTCGTAGTACGATTAGGCGGGTAAGTTAGTTACTCCATTCCTGTTTTTGTATATAAATCAAAGTTCTTTCTTTCAATAATCAGAATTCAATTTTCACTCTTCAATCAGACTGTTACCTGGATCCCCAATATCCAATGCTGATTGTTGAATCACTTGCACTTTCGGTTATATGTTCTGAGTCTTGTGTGTTTCCTGGGAAAATGGACTTTCCTGTTGTTATTACTTTCGATGAGTGTGCATGTGTTCCGAGTCCAGCACTGTTCTCTTGCTTAGGCGTAAAAATTTTGGTGGAAGAGCCATGCTCTGACAAGAAACGCTACAAGTGTTCTTGTGATTTTCCTGGATTTTGTCTCTTTGTTGGTTACATTTTAGGAATTTGTGTTGTTGCTATTTCTGTGTTTGGTTCTTGCCATGAATTTTATGGTATTTCGTTATTGACTGTTGTTTTTCCTGTGATCTTTCTCTGTACAGAAGTGAGATTATTGATTCAGGTGTTTTTGTGATTTTTAAGCCGTGAGTGAATTACTGTTTCTTAGCTTTTAGTCCTGTTAATTGTGTTGCAACTTATTAGAAAGTTGATAATCAATGTGATGATAGAAATTGTTCATCCGGGATGATTGCTTCGTGTAGATTTTGCTTTGTCAGCGAGTGTATTCACTTAGTACCTTGGAGCTTGACAATTGATTCACCAAATTTTACAACGTTCAGACACTGGGGCTCGGGAAATATAAAAGATCACTCAATCTACCAAACAAGGCTCTTGGCTTGGTTAGTGGTTACTTTATCTAGGATTTAAAAGATGGTAAACCAAAGTTTTCTCATAGAGTCATAGTCCTTAACTCCTCATGCTAGTTGGAATAGTTCATTTGTCACTCCTAAGGTATAAATCAAGTTGGTATTAATAGCTTTTAAGTATTTATTCCTTTTATTTCATATTAATAATCACTCTAAAAAAATTGTACAATTTTAATATATTGAAAAGTTAACATATCTAATTACAAATTGTGGCAAAATTGTATATTAATATTTTAATATATTAAAATTGCATAATTTATCGAGAACAATCATTAATATGAGATAAGGCGACTAATTTGTGCAGGCAGAAATTCCCAAAGATTGAAAAGTAGAAACCTTTATCTTGTAGCCTTTATTTCACAGTAGTGACAAGAGAACTAGCTAGCTAGACAGCTCTGATGAAAAAATTGTGTTACTTTGTGTACAAAAGATGCAAAAAATTACTTATTTTGATTTTTAACCGGTGAAGATAGCGTCAATTGTCATCTCACATAGAATACGTTGGCCTCACTTGGATGAGGCCGAAGGCTGTAAGATAATGTTCAATACCAGTTGTATATCTTCTAGCAGTGTATCAATGTCTTGTTTGTATTTTATTATCTGAAATATTTATTACCTCTGACTATTGGATGAATTCTAGCAGTGTATCAATGTTTCGGTTCATTTCCCAATTCATCACTCTATTGGTTAGGGATATCTGCTTACAAGTTTGTCATTCGTTTCCAATTGCTGCAGCCTGCAGGGAATAAAGCTAGCTGTTTGCTTTGCAGCTACTTAAATTTCAGTAATTTCTTATATATTTTCACAATCTGAAATAGAAAACTTTGTTTCTTTTAATTCGCAATTCAAAGCCTTGATTGCTTGTTTCTGGTATATTCACAGTTTCACGCCGCTTTTATAGCTTTCTATGGTTCATGTAACATTGAGGGTATGTTTGGTTAATGACTTAGGAGGTAAAAATGAGGGGAAAATATTTCATAAATAAATTTTATGTATAATTTAACATATGGAATTTATCCTTGAAAAGCTTATCTCTAATTTTATTCCTCAATTAAATACATCCTATGTTTTCTGTGCATGACTTGTGGACCAACACTTGCACCCTCTCATGCCCTCTGGGCATCAAATCTTACATTTCATGAAAATATGGTTTCGTGAAGTGGATCAGACTTCTTCTCTTAATTCTGTTGATTCCCAATTTCGGCCTAAATATTTCTGCCATTTGGCAATTTTGTAGCGTTAATTGTTGTGTTCCAAATTCATCCATGATACACGCAGTTTCTTATTAATGCTTCAAGGTTACGGTTCCATAAAAATAAGGGTAATTAACAAGAAACATTATTGAGGTTTGAAGAAAAAGTACTCCACTTTATTCTTATTCTAGTATGATATTCTACCCCAGATATGTAATAAATATGACACTAATAGCCTTAATAATGAATTTTCTATTATTACAAAAAGGGTAAAATGTAACTAATATTTATTGTTTAAAATAAAATATCCTTTATTAATATTTATATATTATTTTTACAAAATAAAATGTGGCTTATAATAATATAATTAAATTTCATTTTTAAAATTTTACTAGATTAAAAGAATAAATTATTAATAATATTCATAAATTGCAATAATTATTTATAAAAATAAAATTAAGTATCTTCACATTTTTTAATTTTAGATTATTGGTATGCATAAAAAAATTATGTGTTTATATCATACATAAAGATAAATCACTTATAACATAACAACAAGAATCCTATGGTTTTACTAATATATATATATATATATATATATATATATTGAAATTAATAGTTGAAAAAATATATATTTTTATTTTTACAAAAAATAACTATTATAAATTATTATAACTATTAATAATATTTTTGAATTAAATATATTTATAATATTTTTTTATGTTTTTATTCAATTGAATTCTTTTAGATGCATGACTTTTGAAAATAGTGGGATAAGGGTAAATTTTTTATGTAGAGGTGACAATATATAATTAAGTAAATTGTAAAAACAATTATACTATCAATGCAATAAAATTAAACTCATTAAATAAATCTAATAATAATAATAATAATTTATAGTAATTATTTTTGCAAAAATAAAACTATATATTTTCTCAACTACTAGTTTTAGAATATTAATATATATTTTTATAGTAATTCTTCTTGCTATGTTATTTATAGTTTATGTTTATATACGATATTAAGAAATAATTTTTAATTTTTATAAGCATTAATATTCTAAAATTAAAAGCAAAAAAAATACATAATTTTTATTTTTAAAAAATAATTATAACAATTTATTACTATTATTAATAATTTGTTCTCTTGATATGATAAAATTTTAAAAATTAAATTGAATATATAAATATATTAATATTTTATGTTATTATAACCAACATATATTTTACTTTGTAAAAATATTATATGTATATAAGTATTAAAAAATGGTATTTATTAAAAAATGATAAATATTATAAATATTAGTTATATTTTACTCTTCTCTTAATAATAAAAAAATTAGTTAATAGGATTATTATTGACATCCATCACATATTTGAAGTGGAGTGTTAAATTGAAATTAGAATGGAATAGAGTGTTTTTTCTTTAAACCTCAAGATACTCCTTGTTATTTATCCAAAAAATAAATTAAAAAAAAAATTGGTTGTAGGCGTGGTTGTCCAAGGGTTTTATTCCCTTGAGCCTCACATTTGCTATACCGGGAACCGATGAATGTGCTATCAATGTTTATTTGTTTTTAATTTTATCTTTTCTTTTCTCGATACTTACCCAAGAAGCTTTAATGATAAGAAGAATTTCAATAACTGACCACAGATGTTCCCATTTTATTCTCTCTTTACCCTCTTCCCCATCGAATTGACTCTTCCTCCGCATCCTTCTTTGTCTTCTCATTCCTATGCAATTTCTTCTTCCAACTCTTCGTTCTCTTCCTCTCCCTTGCTTATTCTTTGTTTCCCGATAACCCTTCTTACTGTGTCATACGTTTGAGGTCTCTTCGGTTTCACAAACCACCATAGCCAACATTGGAGCTCGAGGCACTTCGAGCGGCAGATGCAACCACAGTTGCATAAATTCATTCCAACACCTTTCTGCTCCCCATTTTTTTCTTTCCAATGCCTTTTTTTCTCTTTGAATTTGATGCAGTGTTGGTTTGGTTTGAATTTTCAATTTTCAATTTTTATTTTTAATTTTTTAGATTTTGTAAAAAAATACTGACTATAACTTGTTTGGTTTTAGTTTTCATTTTTCAATTTTTCAATTTTTAAGATTTTATGAATGAAATACTGAAAATTATAAATAAAAATTGAAAACTAGAATTTGCAGGCCTGTTTGGTTTGAGTTTCTAGTTTTTAGTTTTCATTTTTAGTATTCTCGATTTTGTAAAGAAAATATTGAAAATAAAATATCATAATAAAATTTACAAAATGAACTCCTACTAACCCAAAACATCAATAAACTTCACTATACCCATACGGGTTACATAATCAACAAAAATCTTAATAGATAAGTCTTTGGTTAGCGGATCAACTATTATAAGTTCCGTAGGAATATTCTCAACATGAGTTTGGAACTCCTGAATCTTCCTTCTAACAAACATGAACTTTATATCAAAGTGCTTTGACCTCTTAGAAGTCTTATTATTCTGAGAGAAGCATACCACAACAAAGTTATCACAATGAATAGTAAGAGGCCTATAGCCCCATACTCTCCACAAAAGTAAACTCGGTAATGAAATACTCTCCACAATGAATACTCTCCACAAAAGTAAACTCGGTAATGAAATTCTTCAACCAAATTGGTTGGCGTGTAGCCCCATAATAAGCTATATACTCTACTTCCATGGTTAAGGTAGCCGTAAGTGTCTATTTGACACTGTTCCAAGAAACAACTCCTCTGTCATCATAAAGATATAACTTGATGTGGACTTATAATCATTTGGGCAACCACTATAATCTAAGTCAGAAAAACCCACTATCTCAAGATGATCTCAAGATGATCTGATCTCCAATAAGTCAGCATATAATCTTTAGTACCTTGCAAATACCTCATAGCACATTTTGGAGCTTGCTAATGAGTCACACTAGGATTACTCAAGTATCTCCCAAGTACACCAATAAAAAAGCAATATCGGGACGTGTACAGACTTGGGCATACATAAGGCTGCCAACGGCAAAAGCATATGGAACACTTTCCATTTCCGCAATCTCATCATTATTTTGAGGACACTGGCTTTGGAAAGCATCTCATTGGTCAAGAATTTTGATCTGGGTTTCAATTCAAAATGGTTACAGTCTAGGGTTCATCATTTTCAATCCAAAATTTTCAATCTATACTCTCAACCATTTTGCATGAATATTTGTGTTGGTTTTTCAAAACAAAACTAGTAACAAAAGCCCTAAACTACTTTTGGGTTTACTTGGCTAGAATAAAAAATCCCAATCTAGAAGTTTAGGGTTCATATATATACATGTGATTTTGATTTTAAAACACTAAAACAGAATTTTGGATAAGGCACCCTACGCACCTTACTTGGATTCTATTTTGAATGTAAAAAATCTAATTTCAGAGATGCTATTGTAGTTTTTCCCTTGTGTAACATAAGGTATAATGCATCACCGACAACTAAAGGTATTATATATGTAGAGTATTGTTATGGAAACAATAAAATTATACAGTAAATGCGTATTGCACATCTTATCACAATTATAATTAGTAGCGTTCACTCATTCCATTTACTCATCACATCTAATGGTGATAAAGTGTGTGGTGTACATTTATTGTAGAATTTTATTATTCCTGTAACATTACTCATGTATGTTCCCTTTTCTTAATTTAGCCTTGCATGCCAATTTTGGCTTTCTTATGGACTCAAAGGGCAAAACATCATCACCTCAAGATATTCTTATTTTAAAAAAATTAGGGCTAAAATCCTCCAAGAATAAGTCAAATAAAATCTTCAATTATAAAATCCAAAAAAAAAATTCAATTATAATAGATATAAATAATAGCTCTTGAAGTTACGAAATGGCGACGGTCCATTAACCACCAAGAGGAGGCATGGATTCACCACCCCCACACTAACACATGAACACTTCGACAAACAACCAAATTCACATTCGCCTCCCTCCTCCTACTCCTATTCATCCAACCCATTGGTTTATAAAATATACATTTCACCATTTTTCAAGAGTGTGGTTGGTGTTATTAGATATTAAATCTTTCATGTGTGCCTCTATCCAACTGATCCTGAGTTTGATATATATACTTATAGTTCTCATTCTTGTAAATAAAAATAATTAAATTTTAATACAAGATAATATTAGTCTATGTATTATTTATACTTTAAGCTTAAAAGAGATATTCACATATGAAACAATTCTATTCTTCTACTAAATGGCTTAAATTTTTAGGAGAGATGGCTCATGGTAGATATGTTATATTAAGCATGATAAGATAAACTAATAATACCATATATTATGTTCTTATTTAGTTAGATATTTTAATATCATTTTAAAAATTTATTTTTTATAAAACATTATTCTAAAAATTTATTCATTTATAAATATTATTTATTTAAAATATTTACTATTAAAATTTTTCATTAAAATATTTTTTAAATTCTTTACATGATTTTCAATTTTATTTATTTAATAATTATTTCATTTTGACAATATATAAAAATAGATTGTGGAAAGATTTATTAATCATTTTAATGTATAAGGGCCTGTTTGGTACTCCTGATATGATAACATTTGAAAAACTTTCAATACTATATAGTGTTTGGTATGATATTGCATAATATACTATATTTTTATATTATATAATATTATCATTTATTTATGGATAATTCTAGCTATATATATAATATTAAATAAAAATAAAAAATATTTTAATAATTTATTAAAATATAATTTTAAAATATATAATGTTATCATTTGTTTAAAATAACTCTAACTATAAATAAATATTGAATAAAAAGAACATGGTAGTTTTTATTAGGTATTTAAATACAATTTTAAAAATATATAGTATTATTTAAAAATATTATTTAAATTTTAGTTAAAATTATACTAAATGAAATTTATTATTTATTTTAATATTTTATAGATATTATTATTTCAAAAATTATAAAATACTCTCATTCTTTTATACAATTTAATATTTTCTCATATCTTTTATCATAATTACTTAAATTTTAATTTCATAATAAATATATTAAAATAAAATATTTTTGTTATTAATCATTACTTTATATATCACATATTATTTATTATTATTTAATTAAATAAGGAAAAAAAATCTTATATGGTGAAAACTTATTAGGCCTTATCTTTTCTCTCTTAACTTGATCCAATTGTCCATGGTTTTAGGATACAAGCGAGGGTTTAATGGACAATCTTTTACAATATGTTACATTGCTTGCACTAAATAACAGATAAAGTCATTATGTATTGTATTAGATTATTCTATCATAACTTATATGGAATGTCAAATGAGGCCTAAAAGTCTATTTGACATGTCAAAAAGACATGATAAGATAAACCAATGCTGCATGTAATACATTTACTGGTTATTTGGAGCACGTAAAGCATTGTAAAAGATTACTTGTTAAACCTAATTTATGCATCAAAATGATAGATGACTTAATCAAGTCAAAATAATTAAGATAATATTTGATTAAATTTTAACATGTAAGATATATGTTTTTCTTTATTAATAATCAATATTAAATAACAAATAATATGTTGCATGTACTAGCTAGAGAACAAATAAGAGTACAATTTATAATATTAATTTATTCTATCATATCTAGTATATTATACCAAACACAATAGACATAGATGGAGTGTAAATTTTACAAACTAACAAAGTTGTATATCATTTCTTGATCCTTCAGAGGGCTAAAGGGCATGTCATTAAAAAGAAAATTTTAATTATAGTAAATATAGCTAATAACTCTTGATGCTATGAAATGTGCAAAGAGCCATAAACAACCAACAAGAGGCACGAATCCACCAACCCCCATGCTATATATAACACTCCAACAAATAAATCTCAAATTAACCTTAATTTGCTTCACTCCTCCCACTACTTCAAAACGTAACTTACATGCATAAGAAAATTTGACTCTATTTCACTACTTCAAAAGTCATGCGCATAGAAACATTTGATTAAATAACAATGTAATAATGTTTACATTGTCATGTATTTAAATTAAATCCAAATAAAATCATTTATCATGCAATTACCTTAGCTTGCAGTTTAGTTCAGTTTCTTTGCAAAATCGCTAGCAGAACATATTTTGCTCATAAAACTTGAATATTGATTTGGGGTGTGAAAATCATCCAATGATGTATATATGGATTGAAATTATAATTTTATGCTTTTTCTAAACTTTCACACTGGTTTGTTCTTGAACTCATTGTAGTTTGATTGTTGGATGTGCTAAAGAACATTTGACTGTTCTGAATTAGGACTACGAAATATCTAGCTATAGTCAGGGAAGGTTGAGGAAGGACCATGATGTTTTGATATATTCTAGTATAATTGGAAGACCATGGGACGAGTTTTGCCATTATTTCTAGTTCTTTTGGCTCTTGCCTCTTCCTTCACCACATATTATCTTGTAATGATGGTAATTTTCCACAGTTCTTCTGGTGGAACTTTATTGTTTGACTCCATTATTGAGACGCCTCCTGAAAATTTAAGGAATAAGGAAACGTCCAAAGCACCATTTCATGTTGCTGTAACAACTTCTGCTGATACATACAGCAGATGGCAATGCCGCATTATGTATTATTGGTATAAAAAGAAAAAGGGTTTACAGATGGGAGGGTTCACTAGAATCTTGCAATCACGATATCCAGACAACCTGATGGATGAGATTCCTACTGTTGTGGTTGATCCTCTTCCGGCAGGTTTGGATCGGGTGAGGTTGCTGTTAATTTTCAATTATCTCTGTAAATTATATTGTATATCTTTATTCCCTCGTATACCTTCTTCTTTCAAAGGAAGAAGGAAAAACAAAAAAAAAAAAAGAGATTATGAAATAAAGGGATCGTTCTATATGAGAAGAGCGATTTATTATGAGAGTGAGACGAGTGAATTTTGACTGTTAGATTTTACATGAATGGTTAAGGTTAAAATATAAAGTCATGTAATTTTTTTAGATAAGCATGTAAGTATTAATTAATATTAATCAACTTTCAATCTTAACTATCCATATATAGTTATAAGGTCCAAATTTATTTCTCTCATTATCATAATAAATTATCTCTCATGTGATACACCTTTATTAAATAATAGTTGTTTTATGTGCTATTGGATACCATAAATATGAAGTCCATCACCATCCATGCTTTTCCATTTAAAGGCCCGTGTGACAACAAAACAAGAGCAAGTATAAGCCTACACGGTGTGACCATTCCTAAGGGTCATCGCCATGGATCTATTTGAATGATTTTTTATTCTCATTTACAAGTAAAACAAAGCAATAAGGTGTGTTGATATGAGTGAAAGGTTTTTGGATCCCTTACACCTGTGGCTTTGAGTTCGATTATAGAATTCATGTGCATAGAAAAAATACTATTGGGAATTTTATAATAGAGGAGATTTTGACTTATGAGTATAGAGTGAAAATAAGCCTAAACTAAAAAAATAAAAAAGTATGACCCATCCATTCCTTGATCACAAGGAATTGAAATTAAATTCTAGAAAACAAAATAGAAGAGAATTTGAAAACTCCAAAATGATCAATCCACTTACTCCCTATTACAGTTGGGCCTATTCTTATTTATAGTAGTTTCGTGTCAGAAGATGTTCCCACATGGATGTCACACAATATATCTAGATCGAGAAATCAGTCTGTTAGTTGCTAGATGAGGGAATAACATGGGAAGCAAAGAAAAAAAAAAAGATGGCAGATTGGCAATATGTGATCCTTTGTGTTTGTGGCATGATTCTCCATGAAATACCTTAATACAAAAGAAATAAGTGTTTTCGGACTTTGCTTTATGTTTTAGATAATTTTAAGAAGAAATTGTAGAGAAATTTTACTTGTAAATAATTTAGCTAGCCATCGTTGGTGAGAGAGAAATAAAATAATATATAGTAAGAGAGAGAGTACGGTGGACTCCACTGTTTTTTAGACATGCTTTCTTTTATGTCTAGCTACCACGTATATATGATGAAATGCGCACTGCTTGTTGTGATGAAAGTAATTTCGTCTAAATGGTACGAATACAAAATGGATGGTTCAAATTTTTATCATCACAATAATTAACAAAAGGAAAAAATGAAATATGAAAGTGCAAAAGACAGTTGGAATCATTCTTATTGGAGTTCGCAGGGTTAGCTTTCGAGCCATTAAGCAATTTTTATTTTGATATGGAATCTGGGTGTGCTCTTTTGTTGGGTTTCTTCTGTTGGCACTATTTAATGGTCTTACCGACACAATTAATCTGTTTGCAGGGATATATTGTCCTAAATAGACCGTGGGCCTTTGTGCAATGGCTGGAAAAGAGTACTATAGTGGAAGAGTAAAGATCTTTTTATAGTAATTATGCTCTTTCTTTTAAGGGTTAGATAGATTCACATTAATAATCCTCCTAATTCAAGATTTCACTCATAATATCATGATCAATCGTAATTTATATAATATTCAAATACTATTCAATACAAACATATATTGAAATTCTAAGTTAAAAATATTTTTAGGCAAATCAATTAGGAGGATTTAACATTTTGCTTTTTATTTTTGTTTTTGATATGATAATAACAAAAATTGTCTTGTTGCATTATTGCATTTAATACAGATATGTGTTGATGGCTGAACCTGATCACATATTTGTAAATCCTCTGCCCAACTTGGCTGATGGAAGACACCCAGCTGCTTTTCCTTTTACTTACATTAATCCTATTGAGAATAAGAAAATTGTAAGGAAGTTTTATCCCAAGGAAAATGGAGAAGTTTCAAATATTGATCCAATTGGCAATTCTCCTGTAATTATCAGAAAGGTTGAATCTTTTGAAAACTTTTGGCATTCATTAGTGCCATGCTCTATCCTAGCTACTATCAAGAATTTCATTCACTGGATTTATTCTCCAGGATTTGCTCATGAAGATTGCCCCAACATGGATGAAGCTTGCTTTGAAGATGAAAGAGGACCCAGAGACTGATAAAACTTTAGGATGGGTGCTAGAAATGTACGTCAGGCGAAATAAATTATAGTAATTAGTTTTGCAATTTGTTTTATTCTGCATGGTTAATCTATTGGCATTTATCATAATAATAACAGTCATTTCTTGGTTAATCAAGGTATGCTTATGCTATAGCATCTGCCCTACATGGTGTGTGGCATATTCTTCGAAAAGACTTTATGCTACAGGTTTGATATATCCTCATTTAGCTATCGATGTTGTTTTTTTATTCTTTTATAAATCGACATGTATTATAATCTTTGAAATATTTTTTATCAAATATATCCCTGGAAACTAAGACTAAATATAATGTTACACTAGTTCCTGAAAGTGTTTTACTTCAAATAATTAGTTCTTGAAAGTTATGATGTGCCCCCATTTTTTAATAAAGTACGGGGTTTTGTGTTTATTTAATGTCAAATTACTTTTAAAATAATTTAAGATCACTCAATCTCCAATTTTTTTCATAACGAGTCAGCTTTTAGAGATATATTTGAGGGAATAACTTAAGTGAGAGGGATGTTTTATTACAAAAGTGAGAAGAGTAAATTTAAATCTTTAGATCTTACATAAATAATCAAGATTAATATATAAAATCACATGGTATTTTTAAATGATCATGTAATCATTTACTATCACTAATAGCTTTTATTTCTGACCATTCATATATAATTATATTATCTATATTTACTCCTCTCACTTTTATAATAAATCACTTTTCTTACTAGAATTATCTCTCATATTTGATGTTAAATAACTTTAAGAATAGCTAATTTGATATTATATTTTAACTTCTAGGACTTATTTGGTGTCAAAAAAAAGTTTCAAATACTAATATGATGTCATACAAAATTTTTTAAGGATTAAAATATGTATGTATATTATTTATTTTATTTTATTTTATTATTTTGGTTACGTGACATCAGGTCAAGTGAATGTATTAGACGTAACAAGCACATCAGCACAAACTTACTTTTCTAGTCTCTGGCTTTTCAGCCTCCATGGGATCGCGAGACTGATGAAAAGTTTATCCTCCATTATACTTTCCAATTAAACTACAATTTAAAGGTGACATGTTTCTTTGAATCTCCCTTTCATTTAAATTATGAATACAACAATTTTCCTTTTATATTATGAAGCGATAAATACTCTGCCAAATACAACAATTTAGCTGAATACACGGATACGACTTACTCTCCATTTTGTTATTATTTCTTATAGTACTCAAATAAGGTTTCATGATGCTCAGGGTGAAATGATGCCCGATAGAAATGGCGAGTGGAGATTTGACAAAAGGTCATATTTATTTCGACCTCCGCCAAGAAACATGTCATTACCCCCTCCAGGGGTTCCTGAAAGCGTGGTATGCTGTAGTGTGTCAGTCTATTCAGACACTGCATCTTATTTAATTTGAAAGGATTATCATGAAAGCTATACTTTCTTGTGAGACAATAATGCTTTTTTCACGGACCTTGATTCAAAACTTATTTATAAAAGCAAAAATTCTTAAAGTAAGAAAAAAATTTACTCTGTTCTATCTGGTGATTGACAAATTAACTATTGTATTAAAAATATAAGAGATGTGAGAGATAATAGTGACTTGTAAAATTTATGTGTCAATTAATAAATGGATCAAAACAAGTGTTATCTCTTACTCTCGGTGCATCTAAATATTTATCTTATAAAAGACTTTTTATCACAAATTTTCTGTTTATATTACTAATATCAATGAGTTTTATAGTGGACCTTTTATCTTTGGGTCTATCATAGACTTCATATTATTAGTCATTGGATCAAACCATATAACAAAAATTATAATCATCCAATGGCTAATAATAAGGAGTCCATGATTGACCCACATAAATTTAAGGTCCATCTTATAATTTGTCTTCTCATGTTATATTATTTTTTTGCTATAGAAGCTGAGAAAAAAAAACGGGATACGCAATATCTCAAGAATTTTATAGTGTGTTTGTGAGTTTTATTTTAGAATGGAAGGGAAGGAAAGGGGGGTTTGAATAGTGATGGTTTTCTGGTAGATCTTATACATTTAGGTTCATCATAAACCTCCTATTTATTGATCATTGGATCAAACCATTCAATAAAAATAATATTCATCTAATGGCTAATAATAAGGGATCCATGGCAAGCCTAAATATACAAGATTCATCTTATAATTTGCTTTGAAGGGTACCCTTCCCTTCTAAGATGAAACTCAGAAGCACTCATAATATCCGTCTTTTAGAAGTTTTTTGACTTTTTGTATCCATAGTTTCGTTTCAGTTCTTTGCAAGCGTATTTGCAGTTGGATTAAGTGAATCTTGATATTTTACCTAGTAGTGGTCATATGCGCGCTAAGACCATATCGTGTCCGAAATAAAGGATGACACCACAATGAGCACACACAATTCTATCTTTCTTGACTGGATCTGGCTTGGACCTCACTGCAGGAGCCAAGTAAGAACGACAACCTTGTAGGTGTAGCATTGACTTCGAGCTACTTCTCTTCTTAAACCACTAATGCAAAAACTCAATTGATAGGAGGGAGAGGAAGAGGGTCCATGAGGATCAATGGACCTCGTACTAGTGCAAAAGAATCGATGTGCTCCAAGAATTGCAGTTATGTCTGTGTTTTATACAAAGTGAATCGGCTGAGATCATGTCTAATTTGATTAACTTAACCAAACATATAGGAAATCTCGAGTTATGGCGATTTGTGCTAAAAGAAGAGATTGATCCTTTAGTCTATAGATTCTCCAAATTATCTAGAAAGGCTTTGGACAAGATCAAATTAAGAGAAGTGAAAAATAGAAGAACAAATTTTTGGAGACTTGGGATCGTCTTCATCTACATGAATGTTCTCTTGTTTATAGCACTTCAACTATTCTTCGTACGTGATCATGGCCGTTCTCAAGGGCCCAGGGGGGGTCCACAGTCACTCGAAATTTTATATATTTATATAATTATATGTATATTTTATATCATGGTCCTCCTAAAAAATTTTATCATCTCTACACATAGTATGTATGATAAATAATAAAAGTCATTTGATATAATAGCACATATGATATAAAAGTATGAACCATATAAATGTTTCTAGAGTATATTTTTTAAGATTTTTCTCTTATTAACTCACTTTATCCATTTAATAGAGTTTCTACTTACTAGTTAGTTTTTTATGATTGATGCTCTATTTTAATGTTAAATAATATATTGATACATATATTTTTTATATATTGAACCTAATATATGCTTAAGAAGAAAATTATTAACTCTTTTATTAAAAAAAAGAGAGAATAAATAATAAAATAAATTATAATTTATCAATAATTTGTATAAAAAATACTATATAATAACTTATTTATATTTTTATATGATAATTTATTTTATTTTATGTTATATATTAACTAATTTGATCCTTTTCTCCAAAATTTCTGGCTCTACCCCTGGCCAACTTATTTTCTAGCGATTACTACTCACGTTCTATGCACGTTCACTTGTGAGGTCCAGGAATTTCTTCTGCTTGTTGGGCCAATATTCCTTCATAGCCCAAACCTTTCCACCTTAGCCATTGTTTTCCTTTGCCTAGACATGCGCTCTCTTTGAACCCAATTCTGTCTTCCAGCTGCGGCTCCCTTCAGCTTTCAATCTGGGGCCTGCAATTGTCAGCCCATATTTTTTAAGGTATCCGAGACTCTGATTAAAGGTTGATATACTAGAACCAAGCCAGGTCCATCAGAATGGTGGAGGAAACAAGGGGTAGATTGATCTTCCATAGCAAAACAGAAGAAAGAATGCGAGAAAGTGCAAGGAAACTTCGAGAAAGTGAAAGAAAATACATGAGAAGAGTTATATAAAATGAAGAAAGAAAGCATTGGTGGTAGATTTGTGATATCAGATTCGCACAATCACTCACAAATATTGTAACAATGAAATCTTAGAAAGGAAGAGAAATATTACGAAACTTTATTCAATTTACTAGTTTTATAACTATACACATCCTTAATAATTTTCTTACTGACTTTACCACTACAACAATGTGGAATACAAGCCGTTTATAGGCTACGAACATGAATGAAAAATAAAATACAAACAACTACAAGATTGACTCGTGAGATGGACATTAAATGCTACATTAATTCTCAAGTCAAATTTTTCATGCTTCTGATTTTGTGTCTTCCACTTTATGGATTATATAGGATGGCTATAGGATGATCTATAGATTTGGTAGCATGCAAAGTCATGCGTGGTTTAATTGCTCACAATTTGTAAAGTTCTATTGATCATCATCATTAGTGAATATACAGGGAGAGAAAGGATGACTCAAACTACCAAGTCTATAACTAACCAACTAATCATAGATAAATGAGTACATTTTACTATGTTGATAACTTATTTTTGCAGTTATGAATCATATGTTTGCATCTTTCTCTAGTTATGAATCATATGATGATAACCTACATTAGGCATAATTTACGTCTTATGATGAGGGATAGATGTGTCTGAAATTTCACATATTCATTCTCTGTGAAGATGATAACCTACATTAATTAGGCATAACCTACATTTCACACAGTCTATGTTATATGTCTCATTCCGTGTTTATCAATATTGTATATATATATCCTTTCTTATTCTTGTTATTGATACTGTTTTCTTCTTGAACTAGCTGATTTGTTTTATCCACTTTCTCGCTTACATTGTTACATGTTCCAACACAAGGCAATCATTTCCTAACCTACAGCAATTTGTTTAATTTTTGGCAGCATGTAATCAATTTTATATATTACTTCTGTATGAACAATCAATCACCTTCCAACTTATTAATTCATATATGCTCTCCATTTCTTTCAGTAGTGAAAGTACCCAGGGAATTATTGACTTGCTATTTGCCTGTGATAAAATCTGCAGGTGACCCTTGTGAAGATGATAAACGAGGCTTCAGCTAACGTTCCAAATTGGGAGAAAACATGACCTCGGGTATCTTGCTAAGGAATATTCGGCAGAATAGACCGAGAGAAGAGTTGGAACGCTCAACCAAGTGTTAAATTTGCCATAGATGTTGATTCGGGTATCAAAATAGCTGCCACATATATTGTTTCACTCCATTTTTTATCAGGTGTTTGTAGCTTAAAAGCCTGTAATTAAGTTTTTATATTATATAAAAAATTTTAATTCGATCTATACAATTTAAAAATTTATAATCAATTTTTTTTATTATATAAAATTTTTTAATTAAATCTTTATAGTGTACAAAAATTTTCATTGATTACAAAACTTTTAATCTACAGGGGTTTAATTGAAATTTTTCATATGGTATAAGAACTTGATCACAAATTGTTAAACTATAAGGCCTAATTGAAATTTATAATAAAATATAGAGACCTATTATAAATTTTAAAATTATAGAAATTGAATTAAAATTTGAGTAAAATTATAATAACTTCAAAATAAATAAACCAAATAACTATTATAATATATCATTCGAAAGTCCAAGGCAAAAACAGGGAAGTTGTTTTTAGATATGTAAAAAGGCCATTCTAGTACGGTTGCAATTACTTTTCTACTTTTAGCTTCTTCTTTTTTAATTTATCCTTTATTGCAGTTAAATTAAATTTGAGTTTAATTTATATGCATGAATAATGTAAAAGTTATTTATATTGTTATTTAGTTATATATTATTACATAAGTAAAAGTAATTGAGTCTCACACTCATTACTTAAAAGATTATAAAAAAAATATAATAATTTAATTAGATAACAATATAAAATAATTTTACACCATAGACATTAAACTCATTAAAGTTTTCCATCTATATAAACCTATGTGTACATATTTTTTAACGGTCTCCCTTTAAATTTCTTAGGCCAGTTTGGAAGACGTTTTAAAAAAAACAAAATCTTAATTGATCTTTTAGACAAGATCTTTAAAAAGGAAAAAAAAGAAGGACCAAAGTTGTTTTATGATTGGATGTGTAAAGTCAATTTATATTTAGGTGTAATGTTAAATATTCTTGTAATTTATTTATTCTTAAACAGTTTTATGTGAAAAAATATATTTTTTCTAGAAAATAAAAATTATATTTTCTGAAAAAGATCTTTTCGTCCTTTTTCTAGTAATTCTATTTTCATTAAAAAAATTATGCAAACATATAAAAGAAAATAAAAAGATATTATAGATATTATTTTAACAAGAAAAGATTTTTTTAATCAAAATAATACCATACAAAAGAGCTTTTACTATATTTAGTTTACACCTATATAGATATATTCCAAAAGCGGAAAGACTCCTCGTATTCAGGGATTCAGTCGTTTCATATATCCTCTATTCCCTGATAAGTGTATTTAAAAAATTTTATTTTTTATTATTATTTATCTTTTAAAAATTTTAGATAATATTAATTATTTTTTCCCTTAATACTATAGAGAGTTAGTGAATAAATTAAAAATAAAAGAGAACATATTAGAATAGGTGATAAAAATTATGTTATAAAACATACTTAAATTTATCCAACTTTATATTTTTCCAATCATTTTCTTAATATATTTCTTTTGGTGTTCAATTTTCTTTTTCAATTTACCCTTACAATTAATATCACACTTTCACTACGTTTTTAAATCAAATAAACAGTTTTTGATCATTTTATTATTAGTTTTTGGATTTCTTCTCTGTTTGTATATAAAAATGTTTTCTCCTCTCTCTATTTCCCATTTACACACTTCCCATCTTCATAATCTCATATTTCACTCAAATTTAGAACCTTTTTACCATTTTAAGAAGCAAATGAAGAAGTAAATTGATGTCTTTGTAACTCTTTCATTCATCAAAATACAAAGGTTGAGCCTCTATCATCTACTTCGATGGCAATACTTAAGCTACCGGCAGCACAATGCTTCAACTTCAATAAAAAAATTTGGAAGGTAAAGTCCACAATTTAGAGGCAAATTATTTTTCTTAATCATATTAATATTCAAAAATTTAAAAATGCAAGTTGATGGTGTCCGGCAAGACGTGTATAAATGAAGATCGACACTTCCTAGAGATTGAACGTAGTAATTGAAATGGTTGGAGAGTTTGGTATCACCATGCTTTTAATAGTGTAAATATTAGGATAGGATGTGGTTGCCATGGAACTACTGCCCTCACTTGTTACTGAGGTTGATGAATAATCCACTTACTGCGCTGCTTTGTGTGTTTTCATTTATGTTATCAAGTCTGATTCAATTACTTTTGACTTTGTTTTGCACTAGATTTTAATATAGTTCTCAATCATGCATTGCAGGAGATGGCTATTGGGTTAGTTTTTTGACATCGGAATTAGGATTCAGATGTGTCACTAGAATGTTTGTGTTGTGTTAAAATGTCTACTAACTGCCGCACAAAGTTTGCCTTTAAGGGTTTTGCAAGTTTGCACATTCAAATCTCTTGTACCTGCTCGACCAAAAAAGTAATAAAAAAGAAAAAAAATCTCGTGCCTGCTATTTAACCAAAATTTGAGATTCACGTTGTAAGAATAGTATTTTATTATATCAAAATAAAGAATAAATAACATAATTGTGGACCCGGACACCACCGAGCAAAATCGTAAGATGAACAATTTACACTCATGAGCCACTTTGTGCCCGACGTCAACAAATCATTCAATGTTCCGACTAGCATTTATCATGATGACACAAAACATTCTGTACATACATACAACATCAGGGTGCTTCTCAAATAATGTTAAGCATGGTATATATAATCATTGAAGTAAACGGCAACTCGGAGAAAAATAACATACAATCAAAACAACATTTCGCATCGGAGATTTTTACATCATACATAAAATACACTCGTAAACCTGAAAGTTTTTTTATGTCACCGAATTACACTCAACTGCAAGCAAAGGAATTCGAAAGAAGCATAGGGTATCATCACAAGCACCCAGAAGACAAATATTTAGCCAGTTCATCTTGAAAATTCGGAAAACAATAAAAATGGCTAGTTATAATAATGATATAATGAAAAGAAAAAAAATAAAGGAATGGATTCTAACCTGCATCATGCCAGTGAGGAACTGAGTAAGGAGACAAGTTGAATAATATTGAGCCAAGGTAGGCTAGAAACCAAGGCAAACAATGTGAAGCAATAACACAGCACATAGGCATATAGCAGTTTTTTGGAAGTTTACCTTAAAAGTAAGCATTTTCAGCAGCTTTTTCCTCCGCACATTTTAGTATTTTGCCTGTACCATTGCTAAATAGCCGTCTACTTCCAAATCTTGCAGCCATCCTTGTTGCCATTAGTCACACTTTGTTTTTCTTTCCCCTCTGCAAATGATCAAGAATATTAAGACAAATTTGGTGGTACTTATGACATCAACTTGAAAGGAAAACACTCATATAATTCAATTCTTTGTAGGATGGTTGAGATATAGCTTGGAACATATTCTTATATGCAGATTACCTATAACCGGCAGCATAAATTGAATATGGAAGCGAGTAGCAAGCAACTATGAAAGCTTCCACAATTGCAAAGCCTAGTGACCTCCACCATCTGAAATGTATAGAACATTTCATTAGTTGAAATCCCCTAAATCACGAATAATACTAGGAGATATGGAAAAAACAATGTGCAGTGTACAAGGAAATGAGCTCACAGCTCAAGATGGATAAGTGGACACACACATGTAACTCTTAATCTTCTCATGCCCATCCAGACCTTCTTTTGACAACTTTACTAGAGAAGGGAACAGTACCTGAACAGCAATATCTTGTATAAATATAGTTCATAAAAGGGCCAAAACTTTCTAATGAAATTGAAGACGAGTGTACATGCTGCAGTATAGAAAAGAAAACTTGGGTATCTGATTAAGATTTCAGAACCTCACTTCTCTTAATGATGAAGTGCGTCACAGTAGAAGTAATAATAGCAAATAATTCCTCTTTCAACTATGCTTATTTACAAAACAAAATTGTTTCTTCAATCAAAACTACTGAGAACAACTTTTTCAGAAGTCTACTTTGTTTGAAAACACTGGTTTCATACAAAATAGTGTCGCCTACGTGTGATGATGTTTGATGGCAAGCTCCAAAGTTTTACAAAAAGAGGAAGGGGGCTACCTGCATAAATTTTTCATGCATAGACACTTATAGTCAATAACCAAAATTCATAGTTAACTGAATCGGTTAGAGAGTGCTGCTAAGATGTACCTTCAATTCCTACTGATTCACACCGGCGGGCGACTGTCATCATTCCTGTCAATTTCTACTGACTACCAACCAATTCTGGTTTTTATTGGCAAGGAAGGATGTCACTCGGAGAATTGGTCAACTATTCCTGCCATCATTCCTGGCCAAAGATTATCAGTTTACCAGAAATAAGATCTTCAAATCATCATATACAATTGCTTCAACTGTTGGTTGGAAGCACAGTAAGTGCAATTCATATGAACTAGAAGAACTAGGTGAAAGTTTCTGCAGAATTCATCAACTTATGGCAAAAAAGTAGCTCATTTACAAAAGATTTCATATGCATAATTAGATTAAAAGACAAGTCACTATTACTTCCCAGAATACAAATTTAGCAAAGAAGGTCCTCTACAATTTCACTACTTGCACTAAAATCAAGAAAAACAACCTGGAAATAATTAGCAAATAGTTCTGTCTGGATTTGCTTAGCTCTACTGAAATAAAAAACACATGAAAATACTCATAGCAGGCTGTAATTAAATTAGCAAAAGGGGACAATCTGTTTGGAGTGATGTATTATCCATGAACAAAAGGCATCATTCATTAGGCTGCAGACATTAAACTACAGTTAGGAATTGAGATCTTTATTCCTGTTTTCTTTTCACCAATCCTTTTCTATAGTTCTTCCCAACGAACTATATACATAAACTGTCATTTGAAGCATACACATAAAAACCGAAAAAGCAAACAAATCAAAGATATACAGCCAACTGAAGTATATCTGATTGACAAAAAATTTAGCAAACGCACAAATTATAATCATCAGTAACAACCTGAAAATAAACAAAGTCAAGGCTTAAGGAAGAGGCACTTACAGTTACAGAGATGCACCAAGACAGAGTCACTACTGTATGTCAGAGATGCGTGAGGATCAGGAAATTCCAACAATCAGCACACTGAGTATGTGCCTGTAGATGTAGTTTCTTTATCTAAAAATAATGAAGTCTTAACTGCTGTGAGTTTAGCAGTAGCTAATTACTATGATATAGTTCATTTGATCACATGTAAGGACATATTGGACAGTGATGTCAGCAAAAGCATAAAGTATTTGCAAAATCAGTTGTCGAAGAAAATGACGGAATGTCAAAGCAAATTGTGCAAATCAAAATTTAGCCATAGTGATCAGATACGGGCTTATGGTATTATTCAGAAAGAAGAAAAATTAAAAGGCGTGCGGATCAGGAGCAGAGGTAAAATAGACAAGAAGTAAATGAGAGGGACAACGTTCTTGTACGAGGCAAATAACCCCTTTACTTAAGCAAGGCCACAAATTTAGAAATCCTAAATGAAGACAAGAGCAGTCCATTATCACCAAATTGAGAGGTATTTTATCTAGAAGCATACATGTAGGTATTTTATCTAGAAGCACACATGTTGAAACTGCAAGATGTAAAATGGAAGCTTCAAGACATTACTGTAAGATACAAACAACACAAGTAGCAACATCAATTTCTTTCTAAGATCTTCTCCAAACAGAAGTCATCAAAATGAAAATTTTCCTTGCTAAATTTACTGACCAAAGAATGAATTAAGCTATTTTCGAGTCTATATCCTATTCTAAACATTGAATCTAAAACAACCAGAACATCATCTAACCTATCTTCTTGTAATAGACTGTGAATCACGCTCTCAAAAGTCTGCTGCTGGGGTTTTAGCTTCCAATTCAACATGTTTAGCAACCATTCCACTCCTTGTGCAGAATTCCCTTCTTTACATAACCCCATAATAATATGATCATGTGTAATGGCCATTGGTTTCAAATGCCTATCATGCATATCTTTCCACAACCTTATTGCCTCCTGGGTTTCTCCAACTCTACAGAGTCCTTTAACAAGAGGGCCAAAAGAGAAGACCGAAGGCGCCAACCCCTCTGCCAGGAGTTCGTTAAATAGCTTCGTAGCCTCAACCAGATTCCCATCATCACAAAGCCCTTTAATTAGAGAATTGTACGTGATCAAATCACGAGCAACACCCTTTTGAGCCATTTCTCCAAACAAGGCCAGCGCTTCATGTGTCTCTCCACGCAAACACAGACCCGTAATCATTGCAGTGTAGCTAACCGTGTCTCCTGCATAACCCGTGCAGCACATATCCTCGAAGAGTTTCCTTGCCTCGACAAGATTACCAGCCTTACAATACCCATCTATCATCACATTATAGGTGTATTCATTAGGAAGAAACCCCTTCCGAATCATCTCAAACCACAGCTTCCTCGCCTCACCAAGCAACCCCTTCTCACAAAAGCCTTTGATCACTGTCGTGTACATGACCGTATCAGGGAAATACCCTCTATCCGTGAGATCATTGAAAACCCGAAAACCCTCAGAATCATTCCGTTTCAAGAGTCCATTGATGACTTCCTGGTAAGTAAAGACATCCGGATTACACCTCTTCGCGATCATGACATGAAGGAGCTCGGACATCCTAGCATATTCCCTCTTCTTGCAGAAACCTCTTATAAGCGCGTTGAAAACGGTATTATCATCAGGACACAACCCATTCTCCAGAACCTGCCTGAGAAGCTCATACCCTTTCGAAGCATTGTTCTCGACACAGAATGCCCTGATAAGATATCCAACAGTCTCAACATCGATGTCAGCAACAACACCAGACTCCATCATCTGCTCATACAGCGTCCAGACCAGATCAGTCCTCCCGGCCTTCAAACAACCCAAAAGGGACGCCTTCCAGGTCGCCACTGAGGGGCGAAATCCAGCATTTTTCAAATCAACAAACACATGAAGCGCATCTTCAACCATTCCAGCACTGCTAAGACACCTTATGTAACCCTCCAGAGAAGCAGGGTCGGGAGTGAAGCCAGGGGAATCAAGCAATGCCTTTGCAGCTTTGGGGGCCCCGGCGTCCACAAGCACATCGAAGAGCGCGCTGCATGAGGATTGGTCAGGTGAGAAGCCGCAGGGAGAGGAGCAGAGCCAGTGGAAGAAGCGAAGGGAGAGGAAGGCGTTGTTCTGGTGGGTCAGGTAAAGGAGGAAGAAAGAAGGGTCTTTGAAATCGATAGATGGGTACTGGGAGAGAAGGGTGCTCTCCCAGCGTGGCCTTGTTCGTGTGGTCCTGCAGATCTCTATGGCCAAATCGACTGAGTTCCTATCTTTGGTCTCAGTGGCGAGGCTTCGGAATCTGGTGGCGCAAATGGGTTGGGTTCGGGGAGTGCGGTGGCGGAGGAAAGTTGCGAGAGAATGAGAAGGTGCCCCTCTCACCATTGTGATGGTGGATTTTGCATATGAATGAAAGAAAGCTAAAACGATTAATACAAGAGGAAGAACATGAAAAAATAAAAACAAAAAAACAACAAAAATAAGTGGGGATAAGCGAGTTCATCTATTAAATTATTATCTGATCTGTTAATAGAAAAGTTCATCCATTCAATTATTATGTTAATAAAAATATTCATATATTACGTTAATTTATTTACATATAATATTAATTTTTATAGTGGGTCCTAACTTATTTCGTTTTTCTCTTTCGTACAGAACAAATAATAACTTAAAATCAAAATATTTTTTCTGAGTATAGAGCTATTGTGAGAGAAAATGAAGAAGAAAGTCTAAACAATTTCATTTAGAGTTGTAAGACAAATTAAGACTTAACATAAAAATTAACAGTAAATAAATTAATAATATATATAATTAAGTTAATAAGATATAGCTCAGATGATAATTTTACAAAAAGATTAACTTGTTCCTATTTGTAAAATTTACAAAACTAATAAGAGATTTTGTAATTGAGAAATAATATACATACACCATTATACTTACATCAACTATATCCACCAGGCTAGATGATAAAATTTTCATATAGTGATGGATTGGATATGAAGGGGCATATTGGAAAAAAAAAAAAGAAAGGCAACAAATGAATAAAAAGTAATGTGCCTTAACATGTTCATTTTTTCTTTATTATTTCTCTCTCTCACCTATCAAAGTTTTCATTTTCTCTCTTTCCATCAAGTTCTCTATCTTATTCTTCATTACTCACAGGAGGAGGAAGAAGAAAAAACAATGTTATTTCTTTTTATTAGAACTTATTTATTCTATTTTTCTTATTTCTCTCTCTCACTCACCAAAGCCTTCATTTTCTCTCTCTTTATTACGTTTCTCTCTCTTTCATTCTTCATCGTTCATAGGAGGAAGAAAAAGAAGAAAAATTGTCAGCAACAAAACGAATTGAGAATGGTTCTGCTAGAAACTGAGATTTGCTATTATCGTTGAAAAATTATAAATGCGTGTTATAAAATGTTATAAACTAGTAGTAAAAAGTTGTAAACCATTACACAAAATGTTGTAAACCAGTAGCAAAATATTATAAATCAATTGAGGACACATACTAAACAGGTTGTTAAAAACTGGAGTTGAAAAATTGTAAGTGTGTGTTACGAAATGTTGTAAATTAGTATGCAAAAAGTTGTGAATCATTACACAAAAAGTTATAAACCAGTAGTAAAATATTGTAAACTAGTTGAGGATACATACTAAACAGATTACTGAAAATTAGAGTTAAAAAATTGTAAATGCGTGTTACGAAATATTGTAAACCAGTATGTAAAAAGTTATAAATCATTGCACAAAATGTTGTAAACCAGTAACAGAATGTTAAAAACCAAATGAGACACATAGTAAACAAATTGCTGAAAACTGGAGTTAAAAAATTATAAACGCGTGTTATGAAATGTTGTAAATCAGTATACAAATTATTGCAAACTATTGCACAAAATGTTGTAAATCAGTAGCAAAATGTTATAAATTAATTAATGACTATATGTTTTCATAATTTTATAAATATAAAATAGACCCAAATATAATAATAAAATTAAGTTTTAGTCATTAGCAACATATTTACTAGTCTTATTTAGTGCTTAAACACAACAATCTTATTATTAAATTAATAAATATAATTATCATTATTAGACTAATCACATAAGATTGTTGACTAAAATTAAATTTTATAAATAAATAAAAATTAAATTTTATTAGTATATTATTTAGTTCTATTTTATATTCATACAATTATAAATTTTACTAATACAATATTATTAGTACAATTTAAAAATTTCTAAATTTCCTATTTGATCTAATTTTTAAATCTTTAAACGTAAATTATATCTTTAAGAATGACGTTATATATATGTGTGTGTGTGTGTGTGTGTGTGTGTGTGAATATATAGAAATTATCTTACTTTTTTTTTCCACAACAAAGCAAATTAGGCACCAAATAAGACTGATAAATATATTGCTAATGACTAAAATTTAATTTTATTATTATATTTAGGTCTATTTTATATTTATAAAATTATGAAAATATACAGTCATCAATTGATTTACAACATTTTGCTACTGGTTTACAACATTTTATAAACTGATTTATAACATTTCATAACACGCATTTATAATTTTTCAAGTCCAATTTTCAGTAACCTATTTAGTATGTGTCCTCAATTGGTTTACAATATTTTGTGCAGTGGTTTATAACTTTTTTGCATACTGGTTTACAACATTTCATAACACGCATTTATAATTTTTCAACTCCAATTTTCTGCAACCTATTTACTATGTGTCATCAATTGGTTTATAACATTTTGCTATTGGTTTATAACTTTTTGTGTAATGATTTACAAGTTTTTGCTACTAGTTTGCAACTTTTCATAACACGCATTTATAATTTTTTAATTCCAGTTTTCAACAATAATAGCAAATATCAGTTTCTAGCAGAGCCATTTTCAATTTGTTTTATTGCTAAAAATTCTTCTTCTTGTTCTTCCTCCTGTGAACGATGAAGAACAAAAGAGAGATAAATATAATAAAAAGAGAAAATAAAGACTTTGGTGAGTGAGTGAGAGAAATAAGAATAATAGAATAAACAAGTTCTGAAAGAAAGAAAGAACGTTAGTTCTTCCCCTTCTTCCTTTTCTAGTGAATAATGAAGAATGAGAAAGAGAAATTGATATAAAAAGAAAAAAAATTGAAAGCTTTAATGGGTGAGAGAGAGAAACAATAAAGAGATAATGAACAGGTTAAGGCACGTTACTTTTTCTTCATTTTTTGCCTTTCTTTTTTTTCCCAAAATATCTCTTTGTATCCAATACTTCTCTATACAAAAATTTTGTCATCTAGCATGGTAGATGTAGCTGGTGTAAATATAATGGTGTACGTATATCAATTCTCTTTATAATTTTAAGGGTATGAATGGGAGATGAAAACATGGGGAAATGGTAGGGGAGGGGAGAGACACTTATATAAAAATTGTGTTTGAGAGTTGTATTACATAATAGAATGTAGAATCGAATGGTTAAGAAGGGAATAGAAATTTCTCCCGTTCTATAAAACTATTAACAATTATTTCCCCATCAATTTGGAGGATTTAGGAGGGACAAGAAAAATTAATTTTCCAAACATAATTAGGTTACTCTTTCATACTCACACAAATACAAATATATCATTATTTATATTATATAAAGGGATAAAATTGAAAAAAAAATCCTTCAATTAACACTATTAAACAAGACAACAAAAGTTGGAAGAAGACTTCTCTCTCTTTCTCCGTTGAACTCCTAAACAATAGAGTGGCACACTTCTATTCTCTCCCCTCTTTCTTTCTCATTTCTATTTTATTATGAGTTATTCCCTTCAGTCATTAATAAAACTTTCAATCACAGCTTAAGATTTTCCAAATTCACAATACATATTGAGTGAATTTTATTTATATAAATATATGATTATTTTGATTTTTAAAAACTGAAAATAGTGAGAATTTTTTTACATTGAAAATTAGGAGAATTCAACATTAATTCCTTATAAAAAATTAAAAGAGGACTATGATGTCTGTAAAAATATAATATTTTTACAATAAAAAGTATTATTATGAAATTTCTCAAGTTTAAGTTGGACAGGAAATAAAGTATAAAACCAATCAAGCAAAGAGAGAGCAACATCAATTATTCTCATAATAAAGTGATTTTACTGAATTTTTGGTGCTCAAAATATACATAGAACAATATAAAATTCTCTATCATTAGACCTTAAATTAATAAGTTCTTAATAATAAATTATATTATTATTCAATTACATTTGTTTATGAGTAAATTCGTTTATTCTTTAGTTACATTTTTTATAAAGTCTTAATTTTTGTATTAGTACATTTTTCAGTTTATTGAATTGAATATTTTTAACTGTGTATGTTTAATTGAGTATTAGTATTTATATTAGTATTTTCTTTTTGTTTAGTACATGATTGATGAATGTTTACCATTAAAACTTGAAAAAAAAGATAGAATATGTATAATGTTAAAAATTAAAACATAAAATAATATATATATATATATATATATATATAAATTTAAACGCTTTTAAATTATATCAAAATAGGACATTAAAAGACTATAAATATTGTACTAATAAAACTATATAAATAAAATTCATAATTTTATAAGTATAAAATAGAGATAAACGTAAATTTTACGTAAATTTAATTTTAACCATTAATAAAATGGAAGTAATATAGATTTTCAGTTAACATAAGATAATATATATGAAAAAATATAAATTTAAACGTTTTAAAATTAGATCAAAATAGGAAATCAAAAGAATATAAATATTGTACTAATAAAACTGCATTAATAAAATTCATAATTTTATGAATATAAAATAGAAATAAATATAAAGTTTACGTAAATTTAATTTTAACCATTATTAAAATAAAAATAATATAAATTTTTGGTTAAAATAAAGTAATATATATATATATATATATATATATATATATATATATATATATATATAAAAACTAAATTTAAACATTTTTAAATAACATCAAAATAGGAATGAATTGCATCCATTCAACTATCTTGAAAAAGTGAATGAATTGCATCCCCTAGAAGAAGAAGAAGAAGAAAAGATATGTTTCACAATTTCAAATACAATTACTATGAAATTTCAAAACTAATGCATTGCAAAATAACAACGATGAAAATGCTTAATAATGGTCAATTGGTTAATTTATTACTAAATTGTAAGCCCACAATTCTGCAAATCACTTAATGCAGTGAATAATAGTTTTTGGACTTTGAGAAAATCACTTGCTAACTTTTGTATATTAATACATAATAATACGTTACAAACTCTCCAATTCTAATTAAAAGTTTTCCAATTATATTTATTTCAAATTGCAATCTCTATCTCTTCAGTTACTATGGATAGATTATATTCAAAACTATATAATATAAATATTGATATATTTTTCACTTTGATTTCACGTTGCTTTAAATACTAACTATATATATATATAGCATATCATATTAGAGGAGTGGTTTATTATGAGAGTGGGAGGAACAAATTTAACCCATATAATCATCCATAAACGGTTAGAGATTAAAAGTTAATTAATGTAATTAATATTCACATGTTCATATAAAAAAGTCACATGATTATATGTTTTTAATCTGGATTATTCATATAGGATCCAACGATCAAGATTCACTTGTATCACTGTCACAATAAATCACTCCACACATATGTGCTTCATATGTGTGTGTATATGTATAGAGTTAAAATCAAGTTACAATGATGTAAATTTAAAAAGATGTTACACTATTGAATAACTTTTTATTTGTGTAAATTTTTATAAAACTCACTATTGGATTAGAAGCTCACATCGTATAGATTAAGTCTATAAAATTTCAAACTAATCTAAAATTGTTTGACATAGTTTTTGTATACGACAAAACCAACGCAATATATATACTTAAAATGAACAAAAATAAGAGCTACATAATTGCATTGTTATTGATATTTAATTTTTATAAAATCTGACACAAATAATCTTTATAATAGGTAATTGCAATTCAACAATTGAATCGATAAGAAAAGTGTTTCATTAAAAGTATTTCATTAAAAGTTTATATATATATATATGTGTGTGTGTGTGTGTGTGTGTTGTTTTTGGTTTTTTTTCCGCACAAAGGTGTATCATCCAAATTGCCTCTGATCAGTTATGGATTTGAATACTCAAAAATTAAGATCCTCCAAATTGTCTCTATATCCAGAACTATGTCAATATATAATAAAAAGCACTGAGAAACATGACACTATGTGACACTATGTGACACAGTAACTCTAATTAAGTGTTTCTTGTAATTGTAACGAGGAACTCAAGATTCTCCTCATCGACCAGCTCACAGCGACAAGAATCGCCGATTTTCAGGTGACAGTCCTTCACAAATTGAGGCCAACCTTGAGAGAATCTAGCATCGCCATTATGCGGATAATAGAGTATTTTCACAGGCCATGTTCTCTCCCCAGCTCGCAAGGTCGCATATGTCCCACTCTGTACAGTGTAATTCCTGATGAAGTCAATTGGTATTACCTGCACGTTGCATAAACTTAATCAGTTCATGAATGGCTAGCTAGTGATACCCTTATAGTTGCGTACACATACATAATTCTAATTGATCATACCACATAATGTGATGCAGTAGCATGCCTCATGTGGACGGTGACGAATCTGCTGCTAGCTTTAGGAGTTTCATGGCTTCTATGGGATGAAGAAGGCTCATGAGATGGCCCTCCATGGTCTGAGCAATCGACAAAGCAGAAAAATGAAGGGAAAAGAGAGTCATTCCACAATGTCCACTGTCCACATTGGAAAAAATGAACACAAAAATATAATGCGGATTGTTTGTGCTGCTTGCATCGCATGTATTATGTTGGATGGAAGGAATCAGAGGAAAGAAGGAAAAAAAAAAAAGGTATAAAGAACGGAGGAAGCATTTGTAATGGTCCAGGCCAATCCCTGGAACACCATGTACCAAATTTTTACCGGTAGCTCATCTCCGTTAATTTTTTGTTTGACTAAATGAAAGACAATTTAGTCCTTATTAGACCAAGCATTTTACATCCTTGTCCCTCGTTGGAAAGCCATGGCCTCCGACGACGCCAATCAAAAGCCCCACCACGACACGGTGTCAAGGAGTGGTGGCAGCACAGGAGTGGCCCGAGAAGCAGCTTGCGATGTGGCGCAGTGGTTCGTCCGATGGAGATCATGACAATGGTGGAGCAAGAGGCAAACCACATCGAAGTTAGTTTTCTAGATTGATTTACAGAGTCTTGCCCTACTACTTGATGATGTTCGACTCACTAGAATCACCACCTGCTGGCGACGGTAGTGGCGCCGTTGCTGTCGCTATCTTGCATAGCGATAGCAAGCTTGCCAATGGTGGTACCAATTCTTGTTTCCCCTTCTGTGTCCAGTGTGGTAATTTCATGATGATGAATTTTAATTTTAAAGACAAGAAACTTGAAAACTGGATATCTATTCATGATGAAGTTTTGTACGTAATTACCATAGATTTACAACATATCATCCTGAGCATTCAAATATATTTAACCATTTATCAATGGTTTAAAATAATTGGAACAACAGTGTCCCAAAACATGCCCTAGCCTGGACCATTGCAAACACTTCCAAAGATCTGATAAGTGGCATATGGGTGTATGAAACATAAAATGAGAAAAGAAGAGAAGTCATTCACCTAATGGTTAGGTTTACTATGCTAACAAAATTATTTTCTAGTATCAAACTCATTTTCCATTGGTAAAAAATTTGGGAATTATTGAATTAGTGATGAATCTAAATGTCATCCTGCAATTGTGAGTAGTTTTGGGTGATCGGGAAACACCCAACTACCTCAAAGTTATGTTTGGATAATTAAGAATAAATTAAATGGAATTAAATGAAATGTGATTAAGTGGTATGGAGTATAATTGAGTAAATATCATATTCTGTTGTCTGAATATCGTAGATAAAATAAAGAGAATTTTTCACTATCCCGGGCAAAAAGACAATAGAAATAGGTGGAATGGGAAAGATTTTAAGTTATATTTTTTTTTGCCTTTTGATGAACATTTTTATTTTTTCTATTCTATAACATTTTATTTAAATTGGAGGGAGAGAAAAACAACAAAAATTTACTCAAAAAAATTAATAAGATTGACCTTCGGGAAATACATGCATTAACTAATGGTGGGAAATTCAAGTAGATTAATGGAAAATTGAGAGGAATGCAATGTTAAGAAATAATATTATCACCACTTGATTGTTATATACATAAAATCTTTGGTCATTAACATATAAATCTCCAACCAGATAATAACAAGTTTATCACCCACCACATCAATTTCCTCAATTCTCAAAAAAAAAAAAAAAAGCCCTCAAACCTCCCTTTACCGACAAGAATTCTCCACCATTAACGTATATATTTATTCTAATGATGGATTCATTGAGTGAATACAGATTATCTTATTTCTGAAATCTGGTTTTGCAATAAATGAAATAGTTGATGTATTATTCAACCTGAAGCATTTGATTTTCCGCTAATGAAAAAGCCAAGTAATACACTAATTATATTAAGCCATCAATATAATTTAGTAATAATATTCAATAAAAAATTCATAATATTGCCCACTAAATTCCAATCAAATAGTCAAATAATTATAATTACCAAACAAATAATTATACTTTAGTACATAAAAGCTTTCAAAAGGTAGGCTATATATATGTGTGAGCGACTGTAGAAGAATATATGTTATTATGGCTCTCTATATCTGTCATCTCATTCTATTAATCAAGATAATTGTGTCAATTTGTATTTTTTTTCTCTATTATTATATGCCTTTCCTTTTATCTTCTTTACTCATATTTAAGGTGACAAGGACTTAGGATGGGTATTATGCAAAACAAACTCAATAAAAAAATGAGATACTTGCACTTTTATTGCGATTGTTGATAACTTTCCAAGTTGCAGTAGACATTTGTCACAGCCACATTGATTTTCAATCTCTCTCTGTTTTTTTTTGTAATTTTTAGTTTAGCTTTTTTGGGGTGGCAGAAAGGATGGAGTTTTGTTTAGTTTAAGTTGTTGGTTGGGAAGTTGTTTTTCCTTTTTATAATTGATAAGTTTTTGCCTATTGTTGGCTATTAATGTAGTTCCGATTTTGATGCGATATTTTAATGGGCAAGTTTTCTTTTCTAATAATGCTATAGATTGTTTATTTTTTATTTTATGGGATTCATTACTGATATCTACATCAAGGAGTCATATATATATATTTGATGGCATTGATTACGCACACATGAAATGTTAATTTTTTTTACACAATAATAATATTTGATATTTTTTTATACTTAAAAAATAACATTGGTCGCAATGAGATTTAAACCTAAGATCTCATATATACTTTTCAAACTCCTCACCACTAGATCAATCTCAGTAGCTTGTAATATTTGATATAAGACATGGAAAATTTGATCATATTTTCTTATTTTGATTATTTATTTAAAGTATCAATTATAATAATTGTAATAAATATATTAAATATTTGATATTTGTTTTAAAGAATAATATTTGATATTTTATAAAAAGATAATTTTCCAAATAAGGATAATTCCACGTGTCATTTCCATGTGAGTTCATTTTCTCACCTAAAATATTCATCTATTTTTATGAAATCTTAATAATAATTTTTTTCCAATAATTTTTGTTTTAATTAATTATCATTTATATAATATATAGATAAAATATTACATTTTTCTATCATAAATATTAAATGAATTCCATAGTAAAATCATATATATATCTATATATATATAGATTTTCTTTTGAATTTATTTATTTTTATTTTGTATGTATATATATAAGTTTAAATAATATATATTTTCTTAATATTTAATGATATTTTAATTTAAAATTAAAATTACTCATTAGTAGTATGATCTTTTAAACTTTAAAGATTACTTTATTGCAAATTTATATTATTTAATATTATATCATATGTCAATTTTTAAATTGTTCTTGAATATTTTTCCCATTTTATATTAGATTGCTGATTATTTTAAATGATCCTTAATCTTTAGTATTATATCCATTTTTTTAATCTTTTATACTAAGTTGATTTAATTTGATTGAACAATGATTGATCAGAAATTTCTTTATCATCATCATTATTATTATTATTATTCGAATGACTTCTAAATGAATAATAAAAGCACTAACAGAAACATAATTATAGACTGCCTCTCACCTATTTGCCATAACATTAAAATTACTCTATGCCAAAATAACACATTGAGCCAACCAAAAATAAGACATTGAACCGCGCACATATTTTGGTAATTGTTGCACATATCAATCTCAAAAATAATTGATTGGTATAACATCTATTTCCTTAAGCATTTTATCTTCTAATAATAAATGTTCATTGAGCTATTATTTCATAGAAATTTAAGGGCCTGTTTGCTTTATATTTTCCAATTTTCAGTTTCTAGTTTTCAGTTTTCCAGATTTGTAAAGGAAAAACTAAAAAAATTAAAAATTTCAGGGTCTGGTTGCTTTGTTTTCGCTTTCAGCTTTCAATTTTCGCTTCCGATTTGTAAAGAAAACTGAACCTAAATCAAAACTAAAACAGAAACCAACAGACTCGCTAGCTTTTTCGCTTTTTCCTTTACAAATCAAAACTAAAATTCAAAACTGAAAATACAAAGAACAAAATTTTCGCCAGTTTTTCCTTCACAAAATAGAAAACTGAAAAATGAAAACTGAAAACTGACAAAGCAAACAGGCCCTAAATGTTTTCATTGGAAAATGAGACTGCCCAGCAATAACATGGATATGTAGGTCAAGTTATTAAATGTCATTTATTGGTTTCTTATTTACCCTGACTTCGTATTTAGGACGCAGGGTGCAAGATCAGAGGAATACTATAACACATGAGGACCCCAATTGAAAGTATTTATAATAGAAAAACAAAATACTCCTTCTCTTTTCTTCATATCTCTCTCTCCACCTTCTTCCTCTCCTCCCTTTCCCCTCTCCCAACCTCTCTCAATCCTAACCTTCCCAACCCCATCCGAAGCCTCTAGCGCTATAGGGGAAAGGACGAAATGGCCACACAAATATGGAGGCAGATCGAGATTCTGCGACAATGGCTGCTCGAGGACTGAAAGACAAAAATGACAAAGGTGGTGATGAGTTTTGATCTTCTGAAGGTGATCACTGATTTTGTTGTGGGAGTTTGGTCTTATAGGATGAGGAATGCTCTGTTCTTTACCAGTTTAGGTTATAAATAATAAAGCTTTAGTGATTCAAGTTATAAATAAATAATAATGCTGTAGGCTTCTTCAATTAGGGATCGATTAAGTCTTGATTTTGTTTGATGATGATTTCTTTAGTTTTACTTTCCGTTTTGCTTTTTGGTCCAACATTGAAGCAATTTTTTCAATGCTCTGTGAGCAATTTTCATACCGATTCAAGGTAATACATTTTTATTAGACTTTTTTATTCTCAATTTCGATACTCAATTTTAGGATTTTTCTCTTTTTTATTCCAATGTTTTCATAGCAATTTTTGTAGCAATTCATGGTAATATTTTTCTCTTTTCTACTCCAACGATTTGGTAATCTATTATCTTAAAGTTGTGAATGCATATGTGTTTTAAATCATTGAGGTGATGACTTTAGATAATGTGCCAAACTTGTCAATAAAAATTTTAGGAAGTATTTCTTACTATGTTTGTCATTCTTTTGTCATCGCTCCCAGTTTAGACACATTCTTTGCTGATAAATATAACACTCATGTGGTGGGATCTAAGGTGCAAGTTTTTTTTTTTGTTCGGATATGCTCTCCACGTTCTAAGGTAATATATATACAATCTAATATTAAGAATTATTTTACTAATACGTTTATGGAATTGTAAAATTTACATAGAACATAATAAAATTTAATTGTTTAAATGAAATTTATTTTTATTTATAGATATAAATGTAAATATTTTAAAAATTAAACATAATTAATTTCTTTACATTCATATTCCCGATGTTTGTTTCAATAATAAGTTTTCTTTATCATTTGTTAATACTATGTGTCATTTGTGAAAAATGCTTCAATAGTTGGTTTTCATATTCTTATAAACTTATTTTTATAATCTTTTTAGTTTATTGTCTTTATTTAAAATTATTAATATTATTACTATTAATTATTATTTATTACATGAATATTATTAATAAAAGTCAGTTAGTCCTACTAGCTAAAGGATAATGCCATTGGTCAAGCAATAATAAAGATTTTTCTCACTAAAATATTTTGGCCAAGTGTCACAAAAATCATTATTCTCTTCTACAAATAATTAATGACTCTGATTTAATATCGAAATTGATAATAAAAGTATCAGAATGTGTAGGATTATATAATTTTCAAAAGTTGATTTTGGTGTAAATCAATGCATTTATTAATTGAATTAGAAAAAATTGTGTGGGGCTCAAGACAAAGGCTCTCTACTAGGCACAATTACACACAGGAAACCTCACTTGAAACATTTTCTTTCCTCGATCCGCAGGTACAAGAAATTAAAAAATTCAACAACCATCACTTTTGTTTGTTGGAGCAACCTAAGGAGTGGATGTATGAATTTTGATATAGGTGTAATTGTTGGAGCAATCTAGGGACTTTTAAGTTCCAAATTATTGATAAATTAGGTGTGAATATTAGGTGTTTAATTTTGAATTCATAATTGTTATATTAGGCATAATTATCCTTTTATGTTGACTCCATTGATTGTGTATGTTTTTCTCCTTACATTTTGTTGAGTTAAGACTTTAGATATGTATTAAAAAGAAAAATATAATTAAAAAAAATGGATAACTTCTTGATACAGAGTTTCATATCATGTACCAGCAAACAAATGCTTTTTTGGCAATATTTTTTAATGCAAAAGAGCATTTTATGATTCTATATTTTTTTTACTTTGAATTTTTTGTTTTATTTAATTCAAATTTTTATTAATTTTCCACCCAATAAAAAAGTGAAGGGGGAAGAAAGGAGGAAATGTGATGCCTTTCTTTTCATGTTTATGATTCCTAATTTTTGCTAAAATCTGTTGTTAATATTACATTTATTATGTTTATGTTGTACAATATTTAAATTATTTTGACCTTATAAAATATTAGTTATTTACTTGCAATCTTAAATTATAACAAAAATAAATATAATTGATTTAGATTGAATATCTACTATTCTGCTCATTTTAAATTGCCACCCGATGGTGCGGGTCAAATGCTTGTAAAGATAACAAACCAACTAGAATTATGACCTAATCTTAACCAATTCTCCAAAATTTCCGGCGTAAAATGTTGGCATTATTTAATTTTTCAAAGACAATTTGCCAGCACTTGAAAAAGCTTCCTCACCTAATTTGAAAACATCCAAACATAAAATTCAATGCAAAATTATTAGGAAATCGTTCACTTCCTATTGCTACAAGGATAAAGTATCTGTTATCGTTTTCAAGTGAAAAAATTGTTATCAAGAAATCATGGTAAGCATCATCATAAATTACCTTCAATGCGAGGGGTGCTCGATTCATCTCCGAAACGATGAATATGAACCTCGAATAAAACCCGTTTGCGATCGATTAGCACAAAAGCACAAACATCACCGATTTTCAAATTATTGTCCACCAAAAATTTCTTCCAACCACAAGTCATTCTTAATTGTCTACAAGCGTGCTTCAACCTGACATCCCAAGCCCTCTTCTGGAAAAAAAAGGGTAGCATCTCCTTCTTTCGCTTGCAGAACTGGTTTAGCAAACTCGTTTGGCACTACCTGTTTTGCCAGAAATTCTCAATTGTGGAACTGAACAAGAAGAAGATGAAAGTATGTAAATAATAAGAGTTGTGTTATTTGTATTTATTGGGTATGAGATACCGTATTGACTCACAGTGTTTCATATCCTATGAGTACATATAATATTTGTCAAATAATAAAGTTGCAAAAGGAAGGTAATTATATATATATATATCTTTTTTTGTTAGAAATTAGGGCATTAACAATGACTAATTCACTGGCCACGAAAGCTCTCCCAAAAAGGTAAACGGTTGACTATGAAATGTGTTTATTCTCATGGTGAGGATCGAACCTTCGACTACATGGTTGAGGGATAAAGTAAGCTGATATCACGCCACACCTCGTTGTTAAAGGAAGGTGACTATTGATTGATAATGTGTGTAATCAGAATGAATATAAATATAATAATGAGGTCATCAAACAAGGTATTGTATTGTTACCAAGAGATCTCTCACAGTATACGATCTTTTGAGTGAACACATGAAAAAGTCCTTGTCAGAGCGGAAACTCTTCTTCACTGAATCATGAAAGTTCTTCATTCTCTCATCCAAGACTTCTGAGAAGCGCAGAAGGCATAATTAACCACTTCAACAACGAGACAAGAAAAAAAGAAAGGCAAATAGAACCGAAAATGAAAAGGACAAAATTCTCATTTTTGCCCTTTGAGCAAAATATGGGGGACAAATCAGTCCGGGATGTGTTTGGCATGAAGGTAAAATTGGAGGAAAAAATTTCATAGATGAGATTTGCATGTAATATTACATATAGATCTCATCATCATTCATACCAAAGAGATCCTAAGACTAAAAAATTACTCGAGATCCCTCACGGTTCAAAATATGAGACCAATTTCAGAGAGATGAAAGTATCCCACATTATCAATTAGTGGTGAGAGGCCTCAAACATATTTTTAAGCATAAGAGAGAGATGAATTTGTCCCCCTAATATTTTCATCAAGTTGAATTGAATTTTAGTTAAAAGAAAAAAAAACAGAGAGAGAGAAATAAAAAAGAAAACACACTACTGTTCTTGTGCGTAGCACCGTGAAAACCTGCACATTCTTTCTTCTTCCCATGCTTAGTTTCGGCATGGATATTGTAGCTTTCAGGTTCTTCTTCTTTTGGGCTTCTTTTCGTCCTCTTACAAGTCTGAGAAGAAGAAGATGGAGATCTCGGCCTTTTCTTCGCATCAACAATTTCGGGAGAGCTATCACTCTCATAACCCTTTTGGCCTTCTCCATCATAATCATCATCATTATCTTCGTTGGATGAAGGGTATTTAATTTCTAAGCCGCTTGTACCCAACACGATCACATTAAACTTAGATTCTCCTTCGTATCGAAACACCATGAACTGCGACTCCTTCAAAGACAAGTATTCTGCAAGCTTTCTCCAGCCATTGCGAAACCAAACGCCACCGTCACGTTTCAGCCAATAAACTTTCCATTCACTGCCATTTGGAAGCCTTAGAACCACTGTGGCTGATACTTCGTGCCAATATCTCCGCTCAAAACTTTTGGGCACCCTCTGTAACGAAATTTTCAACAAGCAAGCGTGCAATATCAGAAACATCAATATAAAAATGAAAAACAGCTTCTTAATTAGTAATGTATCCAATACTCCAATGTCTTGAAGAATTAAAAACCAGAAAAGCTTACACATAATTAGTATCTATGTTATTCTGGTGTTACCCTTAAAAATGTGACTAAATTAATTGATGAAAGATTTTTATGATTAACTCATGATTTTTTTATTTCGATGGTTGGAGAGTGCGAAAGAGATGACATTTTGATATATGATGAGCTCTTTATGGAATATGAAAATTTTACCCTTTTTACCTCAACGAAACACAAGCCACTGTTAATGTAGTCCAAAACGTTGTCAATAAAAAATTATTAAAGAGACGCAAATTAAAGATGAAAGGGAGGAGAATATATCGTTACCACTTACCAGCTCTCCATCTCGAAGGTTGCTTTGAAGAATGACCTTGAAAAAGTGGACGGCGTGACCGTGATCGCTTCTTTGAGAGGACATAGTTTCAAGGATTGAAGCTCCGTAAGACGCCTCAAAGATAAGATTTTGAAGACGGTGAGGGTTTGCAGTATTTCAGTGAGAAATACAATACAACCACATCATTTAGTTTTTTTTTCTTTTTTTGAAATTACATTAATCTCAATGGAGATTTAATCAAAGGCATCCTCGTACATGTTACTCAAACCCCTCACTATTAGATTAATTGTAGTGGTTTAACCATGTCATTTGAAACAAAAACTTTGATAACCACTTTCAGTATTTAAAAAAAAATAGATTAATCTTGGTGCATTGTATTACTATTTGGTTAATAAGAATAAGAATTTAATTTATGTGTGTGGATAAAATAATTTTTTTCATACTATTTACCTGATTAACTCATCTTATTTGTATCACTTTTTATATAATAGATACGAGATTTAATAACTATTTTTTTCTATTATTCACTTTTGTAATTATGATCATATAGATTGGATGATAGTTAATATATAGAAATTAAACCTTCCAAATAAAAATCAATTATACTTCTGTATGCAAAAATATAATTGGACGAGATAGTATAGAAATTATATTTCCTAAATTTGCTAGCTAAGTGAGGAAGCAAGTGGATGGAACCTTTCACCTTTGTACGTTTCAGAACAAATGAACAATGAGTGAAGATATTTCTACTAGACGTTTGACCAGTGCGATATACAGAGAGATAATAAAAAATAATTTGTTAATCATTATAAAAAATAAATGATAATTTATTTACATATATCTTATACAAAATTAAGTATATAAATTTATCTTAAAAGTAAGTTAATAGTTAAACAATTAAATAAGTGGGCAAAATATAAATGTGTCATTCTATTTTATATCTTATATTGAATATCGTGTTTATAACGTTGAAAATATCTTGATAGATGACCTATAACTAAAAATGAAGAGCCTATTTTATGAAAATTTTACATATTTCGAAAGTTGAAATTATTGAATAAAGAAAGAGAATAAATAGATAATTTTACTATATCATGAGCCATTTATAAGGATGATAATGAGTATCCAAGAGAAAGGGGACATGTCCCACGCCTCCCGTCCCTGTTTAGAATTTTATCTCTCATTCCTATCCTCATCCCCCTTATGGATCCCCATTTTCCATTTCCTATTCCCCGTGAGGATTTGAATCCTTATGGTATTCAAGGGTTTATTAACAAATTTCAAAAAGAGAAAAATTTTAAAAATATTTTACAATTTGAAATATAAATATCCATAATAACAAATACTATTAATGCAACATAATCCAAATTAAAATTAAAAATATATACAAAAAGTAAATATAATAGAAATAATTAAAAAATAAAGATGTATTAGTCATGTCTCTATCCCGTTTAACAAATGGAGACTTAACCCTCATAGATCATTCCTATGAATGCGAAATATGTGCTAATTCCTTTTCCCATTGGGTGATTCCCGTGTGTATCTATTTTTAATTTTTTTGATCTTCCCTAACCGTTTATATCTTTTCAGTAAATTAAAATATTTAATTTAAAATTTAAAAATATATTTTCTAATTAATAAAAATAATACATAAATTTTATTTATATGATTTCAATTACACGTCCTTTCCTTGTACATCCTTTTAATAAATTAAAATATAAATTTTAAAATATATGTTATAATTAATATGTAATAATTATTAAAATTTTATTTATAATTTTAATTTATATAATCTCAATTATTAGAGTAGTATATCAATTATAATTTTTTTCAATAAAAAATAATATAATTATTTACTTTATAAAAATTAATAAATATTTAATATAATTATCAAAAAGTATAAATTATAGAATTTATTTTTTAAAAATATTTTAGTGTTAAAAAGTTGAATGTATTTTTTTTCAAAAAAATTAGTATGAAACAAATTATGGAATTGACAGATTGAAATATTTAAGTTGTGAAAAATTAAATAGAATATAGTGATACATGTAGATAGATAATTTTTTTTATTATGATTTTCAAAAGTTCTACATTTAAAATTAGAAAATTTCTCCCAATCCCATTGTTATTTAAAATTTTGCTTCCATTCTTATACACATCTCGATCACAGGTCCCCATTTCTCATTTCACAGAGATTTGAACCTCTATTGATATTTACAGGTTTATTAAAAAAATTTAAAAATAAAAAATTTTAAAAATACTTTGAACTTCAAAACATAAATATCTATAATAACAAATACTACTAATACAACACAATTATAATAGGTTTGTTATCGTTAATACAATTATATATATATATATATATATATATAATTTTTATGGTATAATATATTGAATTATAATTTTGTTTATGCTAATTTTTATTTTTTATATTGATTTTGTTAATGATAGAGAGATACGAAGGTATGATTAGAAAAAAATAATTGATAATTTGAAGGTAAATTAAATTTAAAAACTTACTTTAAATATTAAGATTATAAAAAGGTGGGGTGTAATTTTTCTATAAATAACACATAGAAGACTCTTTATGTAATGAGTCTTAAATATTAGTATTATATCAATTATTATCATATTTGATTTAGAATAAATCATTATATTAATATTATAATATGTCTTAAATAGTTGATTAAGAAAAAATTTGGTATAAATTAAATTTTGAATTATTATCATATCAAAATCAATCAATTAGCAATTCGTTAATAATTTGATCTATTCATTTTCTTTAAAAAAAATATGTTTTAAAGCTTATTTACTTTGAAAATATTTTCTTTATAATTTTTTATATTTTCTTCATATTGTAAGGCTATTAATGGTTCTTAATTTAATTATAAATTATAATTATATTAATATAGATTCTCTCTTAGTGTAAATTATAATATTTAGTGATTGTAATATGTGATTTTTTAATTGTTGTAATATCTAATTTTATTTCATATGAAAAATAATTAATAAGTACATTATAAATTAAGTTTAAAAAAAAATTTAGATATAAAGATTGAAAAAAGTATGACCTAAATCACTGTATAAATGACATGTGAAGCCTAAATCACTATATGAATAACATGTATAATAGTTTTCATGAAATAAGTTTGAAATATTAGTATAGTAAATTTATACAATCAATAAATTTTATACAAAATTTTAATCATTAATAACTTCTAATTATAAATAGGATTCTGATAAATTTCTATCATTTTTTCTTTTTAAAATCTTTTCCATTTTTCTAAATTTTTTTCAACACTAACTTTTTTTTACAAAATTCATTCAAATCTTTTAAAGTATAAAATTATCAAAATTTTCATGAATTGTATTATTATTATTTTTTTCAAAATTCATTCAGTTCTTTTAAAATATAAAATTATCAAAATTATTTGTAAAAGCTCAGAGATTATTGAATGTATAATTTTATGGTCATCCCAATGATCCCAAGATTTTGATTTTCACCTACGTACAAATAAATTTTTTCATTGAATTGGTATATTCTTGGTCTTTAAATCATTAAATTAGTCTATATATATAATCAAATAATGTTATTACCAATGACACGTAAAATATTCTGCTTTTAAATAATTAAATTCATCATAATCTTATTGTTAATAAAAAGGTAGATGATATAACCTAACACATATATTTTACATCTTTGTTATAATTTATATACTTAATTTCATAAATTTAATATAATAGTATTAAAAAAATCACCACCCGCATCAAATATAAAAATTTTAGATGTGAAATTAATACTAAAATTATGAAATTAATTTATCAATATAATTCATGATTTCAGCATTACAATAATTAATAATATTTAATTAATGTAATGCAATCTTATTATTAAATACGGATGATTATCAATGATATGTTAATAATATGTAATAATTACAGTTTTATTTTTTTCAAAAAAATTAATGAATAATTTCTTAAAAGATGTGAGTTCTAAAGTATTCTTATTGCGACACGTGTAAAATTTTTCCTTAAATAACTATGAAATATTAGTATTATAGATATATTATAGATTATAGATTCGGGTCCTAAAAGGTCAATCTCGACATTCTGAAACTATTTTCCTTCGGTATTGATTTTTTTATGAAAATTTCCGCTGATGTAGTTATTCTTCCGCAAAAATAGGAAATAATACAGAAATTCAACAAAATGCCTTTTATCTCATCACTCTTGGAATTATGTACCGTCTTGGAAACACAAGAAAAAATAGTTACCGTTCTGATTCCCTGGACTATATATTGAAAATCAAATAAGATTTTTGCAAGCAGGATGGTTTTTTTGTTTCAATGATCAAGTACGGTTGGTTCTGTTTAAGTCAACATATCTAAACTATAATTATTCCTATTTATCTGCTTCTTTAGTTATCTGTTCTTTCTATAGAATCCCAAGTCAAATCTTGAATTTTGAAACCCTTGTTTACATGGAACAATAAGAAATATTTATATAGATTTATAATAAATACAAATGAATTTTTTCCATCAAAATTTAATAATGAAAAGTAGTATTTAAAGAAATAAAATTTATAAATAAAACTCTATTTTTCATCAAATACAACTATTTCCTTAAGAGATTATATTATTACACTTCCATCTCCTCTATTTTTAAAATATATATTTCTCTAACCCAAACAATTATGATTTTATTTTTAATTTAAATTTTTTGTTAATTCTCTATTTTATCACATTATGATTTTATTTTTTACCCAAATAAATTTTATTAAATTTTATATATTTTAATTAATATTTTACAAAATAAAAAAAATCTGGATTATAATGATATAGCATATATATAACAAATTGTTTTACAGTACTGAAATAATAAAATTCTTCTAGTTACTTTCTTCATTATTCACCTTTACACACCATATTAATCAATATTTTTATTTTTACATGCATTTCTAAAATTAATAATTCAGAAAATATGTAACTTTTATTTTTGAAAAAATAATTATTACAAATTATTTTTACTGTTAATATTTTTTTTCTTGTGCATGTTAGGAAAACTACAAAAAAAAGCTTTTTTTATAAAAAAAAATAGCAGTTTTGAAAATAGAAGTTTGTTTGGATATTTTAACCCAATAATTTAAGTTGTTCAAATATGGAAAAAAAAGTTGTTTCAGAAAAAAGGAAGTGGAAGCTCAAATTTGAGAATTTTAATTAAAATCCATAGATGCAAAATGAGGGAAAATAATTTGTATATGATATTTTGGTAGGTGATTTACACGTATATAAGATAACAGGTAAATTTATTTATATATGGTGTTTATAGAATTCACTTATAGTGGATTCTGTGTTATTTTTATTTTTTCTGAAACTGCCTTTGACGGATTCTATATTAAAAAAAAATCATATTGCGTGATTTTTCCAAAAATGCCATATTGATGTAAATACATAACCCAAATCCCATATTCAAAAAAAGACCCACAAAATGAATATATACCCAACCTACTCTCAAAAATGTTAATTTGGCATAAAAATTTATGAAACATAATTTATATTTCACACTTATTCACCACAAAGAAAATTATTATTTTTTTAACAATCCGAACAACACATATTAATTTAAAATCACTTTTTAGCTAAAGTGCTCAAATATAAATTTATTTTCAAATAAATGATTATATGAAAAAATAATTATACAAATAAGCAATTATTGAAAAAAGTATAATATTACAGTTTTCCAAACATGCTAATATAGTAAAAATTTTAAAAGTATAGTATAAATATATTTATTAATATTTAATATTATTGCAACCTACATATATAGCAAGCATAAACAAGTCAATATTTTGATTGACCTATTTAAGGTTAACTTATAAACATAAATTGAATATGCATTATGTTTTAAGATTATTTTTTATTTTCACAATATATGAACACCCTTATATGTTTTCATATTTCAAGTATTGATTTGAAATGCCAGTTGTGATCATGTGACAAACATGTTAAGTATTTATGTTTGGGATTTCAAGCCTCACACCGATTTAAGGATGATGACTATGGTTATGAAATGAAACAGTTTACGCTTTTACATAGTACCAAAGCACATGTTAGACTTAACTAAGATGAGTTTATCACTATGTATGTTGAAACATTTTAGTTTTGTGAAATCAATCATTATGGTTTGATTAGATAAGTTGATATTGATTTAAGTTAAATCACGTTTTAAGAAAGAAATTCACATTTAGTCATGCATATAGTGAGTCATGTTACACAAAAGATTTTCGTGGCAATTCAGTCCTTCATGTGTTGGTCATATTCTCAAATCAGGTCGTGACTGAGAGTTTTAGACCCATTAGTATGGAGGGATGAATCTATAGAGTCATATTCAAAATTTTGGCTAATAGGTTGAGGAATGTAATGCCCAAGTCTATAGGGGAAACTCAGAGTGCTTTATAGGGGGAAGACAAATTCATGATGAGGCTTTGATTGCATATGAAGTGGTAAATTGGTTGAAAATGAAAAAGAAAAGTGGATGCATTATTAAATTGGACTTCTCACTACAAAAAAATGCTAAATTAAAGGGGGGTTTTTATAGAGGAGGATACAAAATCACATATATTAAGTATTTTTCCTACTATCAAAAGACAGTGGCTATTTTTAGGGGGTTTTTATTCTAAACTGGGGAGGTTTTCTGTAACACCCTAATAGACCCGGACTCTATTAGCTGTTACCTATATTCTTTAATCAATTTTATTTTTAAATTAATGATAAGAAGATAAGGGTAATTTTTTTTTTATACGAATCTACTTTTAAAAACTAAGCCTGTAATGTGAATGGTATGTGCGCCATAGTTCCGATATAATATAATTTCTAAAATTGAAGTTTACTGAAAGCAAAGAATATCATTGTAGAAATTTAGAATACTTAACATAACATGGAATAATTATACATTGTTACCAACATGAGTTTACAGAGTAGCACCTACATGGGTAAATACAGTACTGGCTTTTGTACTTCTAATAAATAGTACATAGAAGAAAGTACAGCATACCTAAAGCAACAGTGGAGAAGTGAAAATTTCTAGCATAGATAACTACAGAGGTGGTGGCTGTGGTTCTTAGCCTATCAGATGTCTAATATGAGGCTAGCCTAGTAGTGGTCTTTCTCTCTAGCTCCCCAGACTCCGTGCATCTTTACTCAGGGAAGCGAGACTTCCCCCTTCTCGAATAGTTGGGATCCATCAGTATCTGGTGGTGACAACGGAAACATACATAGGAGGGGGAAATGCTGGATTTCTCAAGAGGAATTTCAACTTGGTATCGATCGTGTCATCATTGTCACTCCAACTACCTCGGGTTTGTTTACAAAGTGATGGACAGGTAAAGGTTCATTTATCAAGATTTTCGTAAACGTGATTAGCCGAGGTAGAGTTACTTTTAAACTATTCTTATTAGCTGAGTCATACATATGTAACTTACCCCTTCAATTAGAAGTCAACATCTCACTTAATGATTTCATGCATCCTTTTGTAATCATACAAGCATTTCTACTAGTAGTATTCATGCATGACACTTTATCCTCTTTTATTGACATGTCTCATAATTACTCACGGGATGAATACATCAATGCCTTAGACCACCCTAAAAGGGTAATGAGCTCATACCGTGGCCGCCGCCACAACTTTTTGGTTTTGTTTCCGTTGCCGTGATCTCAACGGTTTAGGGGGTTAAGCCCTGAGCTTAGCTCAAGTCCACTTTTCCACACTATCATTGCTACTTTTTCACGCTTTACTTTATTCTCATTGAGTAAAAATAATAATCATGCAATCATAAATAGATCATGGTACAATCGATCATCCATTCTTATCATTTCATAACTCATCAATATATATTCATAATACTATATATCAGCTTGGATATCATAGAAACATTTCATACACAATCTTATATCAAGTAGTAGACATTTCATACTAAGTCTCATGGTAAATAGTATTCATGTTAAGCAGGTATTTAGTGGATAGACTTATATAAGATCTCATATAGATTCTCTTAGTCTTCTTTGTACACTTAAATTTTAGTAATACATTAACGCACCTTAAAATATTATTAAATGTTCTTTACATATTTTAAAGCTCCCCTATGACTTTTATATATATATATATATATATATATATATATATATATATATATTTCCTCTCGACAATTATTACTACTTAAATATTTAAGTTTTCTTGCAAGACTTGAATCTTTTATTTCAGTTTCAAACATCTTTTAGAAGAAAAAGTTTGTAGCTCTCTATATACTTGTTATCTCAGGCTAGAAAAGGTAGTTTTAGATTCCTAATTCATTAAGTTTTAGTGTAATTCAACTGTAATCCGTGCACCAGGAGGGTTCCCAGGAAAGAGAGGTGAGTCACAATGGACACACTTAAATACCAAGTCTTTCCTTAGCGAACTGCCCAAACTACACTCTCACGGCCACAGTGTCCTTAAAATTTATTTCTCATTCTATATTTACGTGGTGCAAAGCATTATGTATAACATACATATATGTGTTTCTCTATATGTTAGCTTTCCTAAGGAGTTGAAATCAGTCCATTTGGATTTTTATATAGTGAGTTACACTTATTTTACTACTGCAAGGTCGTATGTAGAGTTTCACTTTTTGGCTTAGCTTTGAAAATTTATATCTTGAGCTAGAGAACTCCGTTTTGGGTGATTCTTTTTAGAGAGTCTTCTATAATGAGTCTAGTTTATGATAAAAATGTATTTATTTCGGGATACTTCATATTTTATGATCATTACATTCCAGAAGTGCCTGCTGCCAGAATCAACCAGAAATTCCAGCACCTACCATTTTTATGTCTTTAGTAATTTTTATTAAAAGAAATCAAGTTTCACATACTATCTTTTTATGTTATATTTGAGTATGATAACATCATAGAAGTGCTAAGAACATAATAGAATATATTGTGCTATCTAAAAATATATTTTACAAATAATCATTCAAAACTTTTGACAATAACTCAAGGTTGAGGCATTCTATCCATGGTTAGAAGCCAATAATGATTGAACAAATAAAGAAGAAACTCCTACCTCTTATGTAGGGTCTAAAAAAAGTCCTTCTCTTCTTTCTTGAGCTTATGCAAGAGTCCTTGGAGTGGATGGCCCTCCTTGAATCTTGACTCTAGAACTTGAGTGCTTAAGAAAATATTTCTCACCAGAGTTAAAGATTGTAACTCTTATGAGAGCTAGTGAAGGTTTGAGTTTAGAATTTAAGTGTTTAAATAAGGTTTAGAGGATTAAGAGAAATCTTTGAAGAGGAGAACATAAGAAGAATGGTAGAGAAAAATATAAGAAAGAAAGAGCACTTAGGGAGTTTCTAAGGCATGAAAACTAGTAAAAGTGTATGTATTTTACAAGAGCTAGAGAATGTATCTCTTGCAAAGCATGTAAGGCCTCTTTGTGTTTTGGAAATGTAAGGAATGGAAAAGAGTTTGAAGAGTATTTATAGTGGAAGGATCAAGACAAGAAACATTTAGAGAATTAATTCTTGGAGCATGATTTATGGAAACATGTTGGCCAAACTTTGGATGAAAATACTCCATGTTTTATGGAAACATGTTGGCCTAGTTTTATGAAATCATGTTCCATGTTTTATGCAAAAATGTTAGTGGAAATTTTCTAACCTTTAATGTATGTATGCATCATAGATTTATATCATGTGTTCTTATGCTTTAATAAGTGTTTTTAATTTGTTTAGCATGAGATTATCTATGTGCATGTATGTGATTAAGAATGTGTATGATGTATGTGGTTGAATTATTGTATTGTCATCTTAATCCAATGGCTTAGATTCATTCTTGCCCAAAGACAAATCTAGGGATTTGTGCAATGGCATTGTTGTAATTGTCATTGTAGTAATTTCTTTAACTAAGACAAGGATACTTTTGTAATTATACAATGACAATGATATTCTTGTAATTCTATTTACAGAGTAAGGGTATCTTTGTCATTTACTAATAAAGCAAGGGTAGTTTGGTAATTTCCTTTACATAGCAAGGGTATTTTCGTTATTTCTGTTAAATGATGGTATTTTTGTAATTCTTTGCATTTTTCTCTAGAAACACAAGAATATTCTAATAATATTTGTTATGTTTCATAAAACTGGTCCAGGTTCTCTTGGTTTTTGCTATATTTTATCTAATTTCTAATTAGCATTAATCGATATTTATGTTATTTATGAATTTAAGGATGTTACACCATCAACTATTTCAAGTCATACGAAGATTCATATTCAAACATTCCTTTATATCTGAGTTTCTAAATCAATTCTCAACAACAAACTTTCATAAACTTGGGAATTCTAAAATCATAATAGCATGTCCAATGGTCACAAGGTTCTCCAGTAATTCACAATCAAAATCAGCTCAACATAAAAAATTATTTTAACAATCATATACTTCAAGTAATTATAGTTATAACTAACTTTGTGTAAAATCATTTCAGCAAATATGGTCTGATGCATTTTTTAAGAACACATTTATACTACTCAGAACATCATAGTTTCATAACAACAAAAATCTTAGCTGTTTCAAAATAAACTCTGAATCATGATCTTTTTCATGTTTTGATGAAATAACTATAATGCTCAACATAAAGGTCACAGGTCAGAATCCACTCACCTAGAAGGGTGGAATATGCAGAATTAACATTAACTGGACCTTGGAAATTAGGAATAGCACCAATATCTAGCATAGGAGCAATAGAACTCTAAATTAACCTCTAACAAACCTCTAAATAACTCAAATCTACACTTAGTATGCTAGAAGACCTTTCTCTCTTGAAGAAAAATGAAGTTCTAGGGTGAAGCGATGAAGTTTCTCGAGTTTGGGAAGTGTGTTTTGTATGTGTATGTGTGTTCTGGACCCCGAAACGAGGACTTTTATTAAAATTTTGACCACTGTAGCACTCACCAGAAAGTATAAAATATCCACCTATATCGTCTGATTGTTCCCTGACTGCTGCAGTGCTCTCTAGAATGGTTTTTCTCTTAGCTTTGATTAAAAAATTTTGGTTTTTCTCTTAGCTTTGATTAAAAAATTTTGGTTTTTCCTTCTAGATTGCCTTCATTTATTTTACTTTCCATTAATTTTAAAATATAAATGTAAATAAAGAAATACTCACATTTGGATTCATACAAAATATCACAAAAATCAAAATCCCAACAATTCATAATCCAGATTTTGGGTTTTAGTTCAAATTCGGGAATTTCTAAGATTTTATAAACTTGTGGGCTAAAAACAAAATGTTTAAGAGTTTCATAAAATTCATTAAAAATAATTTTTTAACTTATTTTCCTTTTTGAAACAATTACTGGGACTTTTGATCCCAAGAGTGCCATCCTATCACATAGTCTTCCAAGGATGTGTAGGGTTCAGAATTAGAAAAATTAAGGACCCGAAGCATCAGATAAGGATAACTAGCACCCTTTCTAATTCAAATAAATTCTCTACCTTTTTTATTTAAAACTAGGGTATTACACTTAGTACTAAGTGGTTTGCTATAGTATTAGCTCTGCCCCAGTTATAGTTAAGGAACCTAGTGAGGTGTCCACATTATGGGACTTAGTTAGGTGCCTTTCAGTTTCAGTTATCAGTTTAGAACATTTAATTTATTCAGTTCAACTCATATTTCTCCATTAGTTACTATTTATGAATTTAGTTGTAACATCTTTTTCAGTGCAGCAATATATGAAAATATTTCATGCCAGTTGCATGTATACTTATTTATAATTTGTTGTTGTCCCATGTGAGTTGTGATCGTGGAGACCCGCTCATTGAGTTTTGGTGAACTCACCATCTTTTTCCTCCCTTACAAATATAGCTACAAATTCAGTTGCATCACATGATCCACCTTAGAGGTGCTGCAGCTTCTTTGGGGAGCTTTGCTTTGGAGTGAAGCTTAACATAGGTTCATGTTAGCTTTAACAGTGCTTCAATAATCATATAGGCATGTATAGTTTTGTGTATTTTATTTTTGCCTCAAAGTTATTTTATTAATTATGTTTAGCTATGGCCTAAATTATTATTATTCAGTTTTATGATCAAGATTTATGTTTTGGAAACATTTCGAGATTATGATTTTCAAATGAAATTGGATTATTTGGAACTAATTTATAATTATTATTTAATGTTTAAATTAAGATTTTGAATATAAATATATTTCATTATGCATTTTAGTCAGTCACGTTATTAGAGGCTTCCGTAGGAACCTAATCCCTCATATACCGATCACATTTTAAAACCGGGTGGTGACAATTATGATTATGGTTTTATGTTGAAACTCGTTTACCAAACATATTTAATTATGTTTTTGAATGACATGTACATTATTATGCATGTCAGAAGGCTTCCGTGGGGAGTAGTTCTTTATATGCTATTCATGATCTAAGTTGAGTCATGACAACTATTGTGTCGTATCTATTTAGCTGACCCTGCCTTTGCTGTTGTATTATTAAAACATCCTTCTTTATTTTCATAGTTAAATTAACAAAAATAGTCAACTTCATAATTTTTTATGAAATGCATCGGATTAATTTTTATAAAAAAAATATTTGAATGCAAATTATACTTATTATCATGATAATAAAAAAAAAGATTTGGAGTTTCATTAATGGAAAAGCCGAATGACATTTACAAATTGAAAAGGATACATAAATAAAAAATGAATAAGAAATAAATATATTCTATACTTTGAACTAATTAACCAACAATATGTAGATTTGCACCATACCCACAGACTATTGATAACTAAATATTTTTCACATTAAAGACCAACACAAAAAGTGCTGCAGTCTAAAGAATGTTCCATGCCTCCTATCAACATAGATATGAGTATCTCCATATTTGTAGGACCATCAAAATAAAAATATTCACAAAAAGAAACCAAAAATGACAAAAGAAACAACAAGATATACACAAAGGGGACAACGAAAATGCCAAAAAGGGGAGAGCAAAAAACAAAACACAAAATACAAATTTCTAAACAACATAAAAAAAAACTAAAACAATGAGAATGACACCAAAAGATAAAGATTACAGTATCCCTTAACAATACTTGTGCGAAAGAAAAACAAGTATTGGTTTGGAGGTCAAATTTAATCTCTGCTTCAATTCTGTTATGATATAATGTTTTTTATATTATAAGGTGTATTTTCACTCTTGCGTATCTATTTTGCTTCTATCTAATTATATTTTATTTAATTTATTGAAAATACTATTCTTCCTTATTTAGTAAAACTTATTGTTAAACCACTGGGACTGGTCAAATAGTAAGATATTTGAGTAGTATATATAAAGTTTTAAATTCAAATCTCATTGCAATCACTCTAATTTTAGAAGTGTCAAAATAAAAAAAAAAATAATTGTTAAATTAATTTTAATATTACTCTTAACTTTCCTTTAATTCTTAAAAGTATTTTAATTTCTTATTATCGTTCTTATTTTAAACTTTTTCAATTGTGGCAACTAAGTATTTTATGATTTGTAAATTTACTTATTTACTATAAATTTAAATGATAAGTACCAACAATTAAATGTGATTTCAAAAGTTTTTAAAAAACCTTAAAACATAATAAATCCACTTTTCTAAGGCCCACTAAAACTATTCTTCTGAATTTGGAAATCGATATATGAATAAAAGATTAGCAAATTTTCTTCTCATATATTTTTTGAAATAATATTGCATTATAGAAGTATAAAAATAATATATCTTGAAAATATGTGAAAGTACAAACAGAATATTTAGCCACTGAATTATTTTTATTATCATAATATTAATATAGGTTGCATTGGAAATTTTTTTAATTTAACCTAATGTGTTTTAGGAAAAATCTTGATATTTTCGATTACAAAAGATAAAGAATAATGTTTGAACTCTTTTAAGTATCAACAACTGGCGGTGGCTATTGCAAGGGTGAACATTTTTGCAAATTTAATTATCAACAATAAGTATATAGATTTGTTAAATAGGAGTGTTAATAAATTAAAAGGGTGCCAATAGTCATTCCCATATATTATGCATGCCTACACATAACGAATTCAAATAATGTCTACCTTTTGCTAAACATTTCCAGGAAGGATAGAGAGTAACCTAAGCAACCTTCAAATTTTTTTATTTTAATATTTTCAGAAAACTTGATTTTAAATTCCACTTAATAAAATTTATTCACTGACACAACTCAACATAGTTGATCGATCAAATGAAAAACCTCACCATAAACAGAATGGGAATAAATCATCTAATGTGAATTTCTTACATGACCTAATCATGTAATGTGCGTCGTCCTATCTTGGATCTCACAAAATAATTTAATCAATGATAAAAACTTACACATGGCAAAGGTCATGTGAAAAATTCATATGGGAGGATCTACTAGCAAGGAGAATAGGCTTGGTTCCAAAAATGAAAGTAGTCACGTGTCCCTCAATAAAATAAGCAAAAAAGTAAATAATAATAGCTCGTGCAAATAAATAACATGATAGATGATGACCATATTTATTTAATGAAGCAAACTGTCCATTCATGACTCATTCACCAAAATCTGCACATATATAACATCACATGAATGTTTTGATTCTACCAAGCTAGAGACACCCTAACCCTGGTCATATCTCAAGCTCTATGGCATGTTCAGCTCATTATTTCATCGATCCTTAATACTGCTAGGAAGGCATACCAGCCTGACAACTTACATAAGGAGATTCTTCACCAGAAACCATCCGTTGAGAAGACACAACTCTAAGGAGCAAATAGCTTTTGTAACCCAAAACGACAGAACAAATAGCTTCTTCAATTCTGCTGCAGCCTCCAAGCAAGTAAAGACATGTAATTATCCACCTCAACTTTTTTGAGTCATTAGCGAATAGCCTCTCGTGTAGTTTTAGCTTTTACAGCCACTTTAACATCTAATATGTTAAAAATATTTAGCTTTTCCATCGTTCTAATTTTGGCAGATATCCAACATACACGGCAAATTATATAGTTTCAAATAATTCATGCCGCTCAAATTAAATTGAAAACCACGGGGTAGGTTGGTTGCCATATGTTTCAATAAATTCTAAACAACTTAATTGCCAAAATTAAAACCCTAGAAATTATTTGTGACATATTAAAAGTTTTCACCTGACAAAATCGATATCAAGTGAGGCTACTTATTATGGCAGAGTCAAAGCTGAAGCAGATAATTCACAATCTTACCTTTTTCTTAGCGGTGAAGCCATGGATAATTACGCCTCGGTGTCGCCACCATTCGAGACTCAATCAATGCGTAATCGAATGTTGCACCATCAAATCTGGGGTTATTAAATGTCTCGAAATCAAACCGAGGATCGGTGGTTCTTGAGACATTTGTATGCACCGGGACCTTATTTGCAACTTCTGAAGGCAACTTGCAGCCATTGAAACTAACCCCAAGACCATAGAAATTCTTGTCCATCTGAGGCTGAAAGTTTTGCAGCTGCAGTTGGCTTTGGTTAGCAACAGGAATAACCTCCTTCCCAGCAGTACTCATGCCTTTGTTCTTCTTTAAACCTGTAGTGTATACGTCCATCAAATCATACACCTTTTCTCCACCATCTTCAGGAATAATTGCAAGACGACCTAAATTATTTGCAGCTGCAGGCTCTGCTCCAGTTTCCCCAGATTGACCATTAGGCACAGCAGGCTTGCTTGTGTATGCGCATGATGACAGCTGGTGATTGTTTCTTGCATTCCTGTCAAGGAACCCAAGGCACCGATGGTGTGAGCAGTGAGGGTTACAACACAGGTAATTAGTCTCATTAGGACTCATCTCAATAAGCTCAGCCCCCTTCCTCTTCTTGTTGTAACCCTCATTCTTTTCATCGTCCATATTGGCATCATTGCAAGGTGGTTGGTTCTGTAATTCTTCCACAACATCATCCATAATAAGATTATCATCAGCACTGCCTTCTACTTCGACATCATAGTCATCGGTCTCAGTGAGTAGATTACGCCCACGCCCATTATTATTATTACTTCCTCCTTCATGAGGTAGAAGTACTGGAAACAAGTGAGGGGATATCTTTCTCGCCAAGGACTCCTCGTGGTTCACGACGGCCATCCAAATCGCAGTTTCCTTGGCAGTGAGCTTGTCCTGCAGGCTCCTGGAATGCCGAACAATGTTCCGTATCTTTTCAATATTTGGGGACATGTGCTTCAGCACCGCAGCAAGCACGCACAGCTTCCAGGCCTTCTTCAGATCATGAGGCTTCCGGTAAGGAGGAGGGCCTGGATCCTTCTCCAAACCAAGCTCGTCCCACCATCCCTCTTTCCCAGCCGGCCACCACGGCGGGGCAACGCCCTTCTCCAGAGGGAACCTCCTCTGCGGCGGGTCGCAGTGCTGCATCAGGGAAGACAATAGTGAGCCAAGCGTTGTGTCAGGGAGCTCATTCAGTGTGTTAAGTGGTGCCTCGCCATTTAACACGCCCGTGAGGCCAAACATGCTCCCGAGTTCCGCATTGTATTTCGTGATTGCGGCGGGGCCGTTGCGGTGGAATTTGACCCTCTCCTTCCACCAGCCGCGAAGGTTCTCGGAAGAGCCACTCATTGGCTTCCCCTTCTTTGGAATGATGCCGTACACAAAGCCCTGAACATCGCAGTCCTCCATCATCTTCAGCATGTACCTAATAACCCAATAGTGGTTTTTGTTAGTCTAGAGGGAGATTCCATAACAGTTTTTAACTTGGAGAGGATAGAGCAAAGAATACTCTCAAGTGATAAGTTTGGAGAAACTTGTTCAGGAATAATTAGGGCTGTTTTTTTTTTGAGTTTTCAAATTTTAATTTTCATGTTCAATTTTTTAGTTTTTCAAATTTTGTGAAGGAAATACTAAAAATTAGAAATAATAACTAAAAACTGAAATTCATAATTTTCAGAATTTTTTGTATTTTCTTCGTAAATCTGAAAAACTGGAAAATTAAAAATGAAAACTGAAAACTCAAACCAAACAGGGCATTAAAGTGATTTGGGCTTCCAATTTTCATTTTCAGTCTTTTAATTTTTCAAATTTTTTAAGGAAAATATTAAAAATTCTGAAACGAAAAATTCCAGTTTTCAGTATTTCTTTCACAAAATTCTAAAAAGTGAAAAACTAATAATGAAAACTGAAACTAAACAGACCATTTCTCTCATTTTTTTTGTTTTCCAATTTTCTAAGTTTTGTGAAAGAAACACCGAAAATTATAAAAATCACAAAATTTAATAGTTTTTATTTTCAATTTTTAATATTTCTTTTACAAAATTCTGAAAACAGAAAAACTAAAAATGAAAACTAAAAATTATTTTCTGAAACAAAAAATACTCTTAGAGTGTGTTTGGTTTTTGAGGTGAAAATTTTCATAAAAATAATGTTATGTACATAACAAAATTACATAATAAATACACACCACATACCTTATCACAATTAAATGTAATGAGTGAGTGGGATGATGAGTGGGGCACTCAATATATTTAATGACAATAAAATGTGTGGTGTATATTTATTATGCAATTTTATTGTATAGATAACATTACTCTTTTCATAAATGAGAATTACACATGAAACCAATGAAGATTTTCATATGATATTTACTCTTAACCAAATACAGCGTAGGTGTTAAAAGATTCAACGTCTTTGTTGGGGATTTAATGCAGGCAAACACTATAAATCATCTTCAGCGTGTACCTTAGTATGCCGTCTTGTGCACGGGACATTGTTTTTCTTTTTAATTGCTCAAGTGATGGGTTGTTCTCTCTGTCTTTCCTTTCTTCCTTCAGCTTCTTCAACAGCGTGCGGTCTCTCCGCATCCGAGCCTCGAGTTCCTCAATGGTTATTAGGTTCTCTTCTTCTTCTTCTTCGGGTTCAGCCTTCTCTTCAACTTTGCCTTCTAGTGCATGTTTTGCGGCTAAGAGTACTTCACCCAAAGGATGGAATAGAAAGGGATCAACATCGCCAATAGAACTCATCGCTGGTAAGAACGCCATTCAGGTTCTTTAATTTCCTGTTTTTTTTTTAAATTTTTCAATAAAGCAATCTACAAAATGAGAAGATTATTCAAAGATCAATCAATGTGGTACATTAAATTTGCGAGATACCCATTTATTGAATGAAAAATAAAAGCAGGTAATTTTTAACAGAAAAAATACATGATTATCATGAAAATTTAATCTGTATAATTATACAGGAATTATTCAAATTGAGAGCTAATTAATGGTCATTAATAACTACGTGATCACTTAAAAAATTATGTAACTTTATATTTAAATATTGATCATTCATATAAAATCACGTGATTATTTATATTTTAACCAAAAGATATCCAAAGGAAACAGCATAACAAAAGGAGAAAATAAATCCATGATGATAAAAGGTATGAAGGAAATCACACTTTGCATATATTTTGGAATTTAGCAACTAAGAAACCAAAAAAATTAATTTTAATGCATTGTTGTGTTACAAAGTGTTTCACAATGTCTATCAATTATGCATTAATATATAGATGATATTTTTAATCAGATATCAAAAGAGTCAAATGTGCTTTTAATAATATATAATAATTGAAAAAACGTTTACACTACATTAAAAAGGGTTGGTATGTTTGGATTGATCAAGTTAGATATGATAGAGTGAAGCATAGCAGAGCGAAATAATTACTTCATTCTATTATTTGGATATTTTCTATTCCTTTCTATTTCGCCCTTTTTTTTTGGTGGGGGGAGGGGAATTAGATGGAATAATGGAGTCAATCCATCCCTGCTTCATTTCATCTAAATTTTACAAACCCAAACAACCAAGCAACATAAAATCCATTCCGCTCCGTCCCACCTAACTCTATCAATCTAGACATACCCTACATTAAAGTTAAATAAGAAATGATAAATGTTATTTAAATATTTAAAAAGTGAATGTTCATTGAGATATCTATTTTATTACCATTGGATGTGACAGTAATATTCCTCTCTCAACCTATCTATCCATCACATCCATTCAGATAAATTGAGGCGCCCTATTTTTGGGTGTTTTTTATTAGAAATTTCTTACTCCATTGCTTGAACTTTTTAATACCTGCATCTATAGCCAATTATTGATTTGATAAAACCAGCGCCACCACGCTCTTAAAATCGAGTGATTATGATCAAATGACTATGAGATGCGAGTGGTGGCATGCTCAGGGAAAATAATTTAAAACAAAACCAAAGATGAACCTTTAGAGAAAAATTAATCCAAACAAAGAACCTATAAATATATTTTGTAATAAACCAACGTAGAAAACGACAGCTGAACACAACAAGAAACATTAAACAAAAACCAAGCCCGGAAAAAGGAATTAACCATTTTTTATCAGTGGCCAAGCAAAGATCACAATGCAAAAGAAACAAAAGGTACACCACTTAATATCTGAGTTTATGAAATCGATTGCCTCGAGAATTTTGTGATTCTTTCTATAATCCAGTTGAATAGAATCAAGCAAGGAATAAACACTAACAGCAAATGAAGGATGCAACGATAGGGAGAAGTGATGAAGAGCACAAATTATCAATCATACCTAAAGAGCACAAATGTAATGCCTTATGCGCTATCCATTAATGAAGAATGTAGGTACTAGTTATTATAAATATAGATGTGGTTCCTAGATGAGATGGCTATGCACTACCAGGAAAGAGTGACACAGATAAAGATTAGCTAGAGAATTGTAAGCAAAAGAGAGAGAGGAATAGATATGGCTTTTTGGTGAGAGAGAGAGAGAGAGAGAGAGAGAGAGACAAAATGAAGGAGTAACAACACTGGTGTTATATAGAGGGCTCAAATTTGCCATAATGGTGAGTTACATTTTAATCATGGTTAATAAAGATGAGTACTGGTGTTTGCATGGTGAAAGGATGGCTTAATGGAAAGAGAAATGCTTGTTACACATGCTTGGCAATTGTCTTTAGTGAGAACATTTTCATTTGTGTGTACAAGGATTAACCATGAATAATGTGAACGCGAGCTGTGTTTGGACAGGGTGGATAATATGAGAAGTATTTAATGAATGGAAAGGAGGCTATGCAAGATTAAAGGCATGGATACTTTATTGACAAAAATATAAGGTCAACTCTAAATTAAAATAAGGTAATTATTATATTATTAGAATAAAACTATTCAGTTCCACATATTTCATTTTTCTTTTTATTTCCTAGATGCCATATAAGAATTTAATTTAATTATCATCAAAATTTATAATTAGAATAAAATACACCCTCTATTGAGAGGTACTTATATTACACTATCATTCTCTCTATTTTCAAAATTTACACTCTCTCCCATCAAAGTGTAGCTTATTAGTTTAGAGCAAAATACACTCTACTCCCTTGATAATTTACTTTATTACATTTCCATCCCTTCTAATTTTAAAATATACACTCTCTTTCCCTCAAAAAGAAAGATAAGTTACATTTTAATATATTTTTTATTTTTTAATTCTTTATTTTCTCATATTTATTATTTTATTTTTTACCAAAATAGATTTTACTAATTATATATATATATATTAATTAAGTGTTGTCTACAAAATAAATTTATTTGGCCTATAATAATGTAATATATATTTATATAATTTCATTTTAAATTTTTTTACTATACTAAAATAATAGATAATTAGCTGTAATAATAATTTATAACAATTATTTTTTAAAATTTTAAATTATATCATTTTTGGCAATTGAATTTAGAATAAAATTTAATTGTTAATACTGTATTTAAAGAAAATCACAAAGAGAGTAATAAAAAAATTATGATCTAGTCATAAACAAATGTGAATTAATGTTATAATTAATAGTTGAGAATATTTATTTTTAAAAGAATAATTATTATGAATTGTACTTTCTATTAGTAATTTATTTTCTCAATATAGTATCACTTTTAAAAATTCAATTCAATTAATATATATATACACACATATCAGTATATTATATATTATTACATGGCACATATAGTTTACTTTATTAAAAAAAATTAATATGTGCAATTATTAATAAAAGATATTGTTAAGACCTAACTTTGGAGCACGACTGGCGCGTAAGGGATCGGATCCCAGACAAGTCTTTTGGATAACGTTACATATTAAATGCATGAATTATCGTGATTTTTATATTTAAAATATAATTTCATCTAAATTGTTAACAATTTCTCTGTTCTAAGCATATATTAGAATTCATAAACCTGAAATATTTTAACATACAAAATTATGAATTTATCCTAATTAAATTCAACATGAGCTATAGTAGTTCATGAAAACAATCTTAGTCATAATTTGAAAATCGATTTAATATTTGAAAACTGAATCGTAATTACATATCTAACTTATTACAAAAATTTTAATCACAGTCCATATTTCAAATTCATACTTAAATTTTGAAAACATAAAGAATGTGCATAAATTCTGAAAACAAATACATAATCTTAAAATGGAATACATGGTTCAGATTTTACTTGCACATCTGCTAGAACAATCTAATCTAACATAACCTTAGACAAAGCCTTATTGCAAATTAAAGCAAAACTCACCACCAGAACAGTTATGGACTACTAAATTAGTAGCTAATCGATAATTTGCTCTACAATTATAATTGTAAGGAGGAAGGAAGATGGGTGAGTCAATAGACTTAATGAGTGTTTTCTCATCCACCGCCTACATGGAACAATCAACATGATACACACACACACACATACACATACATACATCAAACAAAAATCATTTTAGTATCTACGTGCATAATTTTATAGGAAAATATTTCTAAATACATGGTGCAGTAATTACTAGAGAAACATGAATCTCTGAACATGACATATATGATAGTAATAATAATATTTACTCTAATCTCTAAACTTTGAAAGGGCACCTAACGAGGTCCTATAAGGCAGATACTTAATTAGATCCTATTCTCTGAATACTCTGAAAGAAGAGATTATCCTTTGATGGACAACATGATACTAAGGCTAACAATTTTACAGCTATTAACTCACTGTCTGTTTCTCTATAGTTACCGTCTAAAACTAATTTGCTAACAAACTGAATAAAATTGAAAACTTTAAAAGTTCTGAATTCATATAACTCTAACAATCTGACTTTAGCATAACTATGGCTATGAAATCATATCCAAGAGATCACCACCTTGTAGACATCATGATTTCAGAATCCCACAAAGTATGTATATGATAATTCCTATGAATCATACTGAATTCCACATATACTTTCAATATCATGAAACTGAAATTCTAAAATCATAGTTTAAGCTGACATACTTCATAACTTGATAATTCTAAAATCGCAGTTCAAAATAACGTGATTCATAAGTATGATAACTCTAAAATTATAATAACATATCTGTTCATGAAGATAAACCATACTTTGCTCTACATTTTTCTAACACAACTTAACTTGATATTCTAAACACCTAATCTGAAATCCCAATTCTTGAAAACACGGTAATATCATAAATCCATAAAATTATATTTGACAACTTTGGTAAACTTGTTAAATCATGTATTTTCCAATAATTCCTTTCATAAGCATATAAAATATTTTCATGGCATATGACAAAGCAATCACAGTTCAATGGTTTTTCTAAAACATAATTTTGATGCTATAATCATACCTTTTAAGCTTGGAATGACACCAACAACTACCATAGAGCAACATAGACACATGAACAAGCTATAAGCTTACTAGAACAACTCTATGAATATTGGGAGAGTACTCAAATTTGACAACAACCAAGAACAATAATGACCAAACACAGTGTTTATGGCAGAATTTGGCAATTAGATGTCAATAACAAATAATTGACAATCTCCTTATGCAAAAGGCCAAACTACTCTAAATCAGGCGTGAATTGACAAACTGTAGGAGTTTGGATGACAGCCTTTGCTTTTCAAGATCTCAATTCGGGGAGCGAAAAGCTACGCCTCTTGGGTTCTCCACCAAAGAAATCGAGTGTCAAAATGTTTTTTATGAATGAGGATGGAATGTAGAATGATTTGTGTTATGGTTTTGTGAATGTAATGCTTGAAAAAATAAAAAGAAGAAGAAGAAATGTAGAATGTAATTGATTGACAAACTGTAAATAAAGTATAGAAATTGTAAAGAAAATAAAAGCAGAAAATAAAGACAGATTAATCCTAAGAAAACAAGGAAATGGGTAGAGAATAATACTCAGTTAACTCTGGACTATTTGTAGTCATTGGAGATGTTTTAGAGTGAGTGTATGAGTGAAAATTTCAACCCCTTACAATATGTACAGAACTAGTATTTATAGACAACTTAAGTCTCTAGGATTTTGACACTTGTCCTTGGCTGTCTCTAGATGTTGTCCACGTGATTTTGATAATTATTTTCTTTGTCGCTTGTTCTTTGATCACCACTTTGTCACGTCTTTATCAAGCTTTTGTCAATAACCGTTGGAAGATGTCGATAACCGTCAATTGATAAACACATGCGATGGAGTCACTTTGACAGTATCTTCAACATATTCAAAATTTTCTAAGTCTTCAAGTGACAAACTACCATTTTGATTTGTCAAACTTTAGGCATGATAGTTGTGAACACCCGATTTTGTCCGGCCCATTAAACAAAATTCAAAAAATTTGCATCTAATTTTCAATTTCTTCATTATAGTTACTCCATCATTTTCGTGAGAAAAATATGAAAAAAGTTTTTGGTCATTTGTATTCCCAAAAAAAAATCAAAATAAAAAATACAAAAAGAGTCCATTTCCTTTTATGGCCCATTTCTTTTAATTTGATACCCAAATTCCTTTTTGTAGTTCACTTGTGTTTCAGCTCAGCCCAATTTCGTTTTTAGTTATAAGAGATTTCTGTCAAAAAAATAAATAAATAAAATAAAATACAAAAAATATAAAAAATAAATGAAGCGAGAACGAGGCATGCTCGGCCTCCCACTTGACACCCACGTGCCTCCTACTTGACCTTGATGCGGTCTTTGCATCCTGCACACCGACGAGCAAAACACAAAATGATGGGCATTATGCCAAGCCCTTTGAAATAGGAATCATGGGTGAAAGGCGTGGGAAGCAGGTTCATTTGGAGTGCAAATTGAAGCTTGACATGGAGTTTTAATTGATTAATCAATCACGAGTTCGATTATAAAAAGGAATCAATTGCAACAATGGGGGGATCGAAAAAAACACTCATGCCTGATATCAAAAGCACCTCTCAAACATAGAGCAACAACTGAAAATTTTAAACAAAAAAATCGGCGACATTTCGGCTAGATTTCAGTGAGCCAATGTGATACTGAGGAGGAATCAATAGCAATCCCAGACATCTTGAGGCAGTATAAAAATCATCATTAGAAACTAAAAAAAAAGCAAAAAGGGGAGGAGGCCGGCGTGGTTCCTTCCAGCCTTGCGACACTCCATGCGCTTCATCATCATCATCTCGTCCCCCATCATCTCTCACCTCAGCCTCATCATCATCTCGTCCCCATCACTCTCACCTCAACCTTCATCATCATCATCTCATGGCCACACCGCCATTCCACCATCGAACCTCCGCTTCTACCACGGCCACCTCAAGACTACCCCTCGGCCTTTTTCCCTTTCGCGCTAGCGCGCCTCCTCTCTTTGCTCTATTTTTCCATGAGCCGTGCCACTTTTCTTTCCTTCCACCCTCACCATCGCGCTTTCCTGGATCACCATCATCGCCACCCAACCAAAGATCAAACACACAACCAAACAATAACAATCAAGCTCGGAAAAATCAAGGAAAAGGAAAGAAAAACTCAGCGAGGAGAAGGAGGAGGCGCCGACCTCGCAAATCACGGCCTCCACCTCACCATCGCGAGTCACCTCTGTTCTCGCTCAACCCATGCCTCCTCCCTTGGCCAGAAGCTGCGCTAGCCACCACCATCGGCGGACCTCACCCTTGGCCCAGCGGTCTTCCTTCCTTTTCTCTCGGTACTTAAGCGCCATAGCCTCGACCGCTGCGAACCCAGTCACGGGCAATTTCCCTCACCTGCTTGAGCGGCCCAGTCTGGCTCGGCGGATTTTAGCCTCGCCGCACCTCTCCGCAACTCAGCCCTGTGCTGCCGTTGCCACTCGAGAGGCGTCGGCGTGTTGTGGCGGTCGCATCTTTGTCTTCTTCCACTCCGAAGTCGCGGTGGTGACCTTCCTTCACCAGTGGCGGCGACTCTCTCTCTCTTACCCCCTCGATTTCTCTCTCTCTCTCTCTCTCTCTCTCTCTCTCTCTCTTAGCCTCGCTGTCTCTTTCTCTATCTTGTATTTTGTGGTTTGGTCAAAGCAGATATGTGTGTGTGTGTAAGAGTGAGAAGAGGATCATGAGTGTGTGCGCGTGAGAGAGTCACAGTGAGTGGGTGGTGCGCGTGTGTGTAGGTGTGTGACAGAGAGACAATGCACGTGTGGATGTGTGAGAGAGGGGGAGAAGCCGTGAATGTGTGTTGGTGATGGAGAGTTTTTTTTGTTTTTTTAGTGTATGTGTGACCCAGTACTAAAGTGTTAGTTGTATTTCTTTTATCCTTTTGGGTTATATTTGTGTTGGGCCTCGTTTCTTTTTTTAGATCTAAATGTCATTTTTATTTGGAATGTTATTTTGCCTTATTAATTGGGCTGATTTTGTTATAAAAAAAAAAGAGAATCTAGCGTGAGTGAGTGTCTGTAGGGAATAGATAGAATAATTTTAGGGGCAAAATTAATTAGGTTTAGATTAAACAAATTTTAAATTAATAAAAATTCAAAAATAAATAAAGAGTTTTAGGTTTTTTTATTTTATTTAGCTTGAGTTAGTGTTAGAATAAGTTGTTTGAATTTTTGGTTTAATTTTGAGTTTGTTTTAGTATTTATTTAACTTTTAATTTCCGGATTTGCTCTTTTAAAAGTTGATTTAGTTTTTTTTTTAAGTAAAATTAATTGATTGGATTAGAGATTGATTTAAATATCTACTTGATATTTTGGTGAATTTTGTGTTAAAAATCTTAAAAATACAAAAAAATAAAAAATAAAAATAATAAAGATAAAAAAAAATAGTAGTTGGGACCCTCTTTAATTATATTTAGTTCAATTATGTACTTGTGTTTGTAAATTAATTCTCCTTTTCATTATTATTTTATGTACTTTGCTTAAATTAATTGTGTTTAATTTTGCTTTTAGTTTATTTATTTCATATGTTCATGTGTTTGGTTCAAATTAATTGTGTTTGCATTTATTAATTAACTTTGTCAATTCCTACTAAAATTGGAATTTTGTTTTAAAAATTAGAAATAAAAAAACAAAAAAAGCTTTTTCTTTGTTTTCTAAAACAACCCTTTTTTTAAAACCTTTTATATTTGTGCAATATTCGATAATAGTGATTGAATAGCAAATGTTATCTTCACTATTTTTGAATCATAAGAGCTCATTGAATGACCTAGTGTCAACTTGAATTCTGTGCACAAATGAATTTTCTTTGATTTAATAAAACATTTTCTTTCTTTGTTTAAATCAGATTTTATTTGATTCTTTTCTTTTAATTAAAAATTGACAATCCACAAATATGCGATGTTCAATAATGATGATTGAATGGAAAATGTCATCTTCGCTATTATTGAGTCATAAGGATTCATTGAGTAGCCTAGTGTTAACTCGAATCCTGTGCACCAGTGGATTTCCACAACTCGGCAAGAGTTGTTTTAATACCGTGCAATGACCAATAACGATGATTGAGTATCAGATGTTACCTTCATCGTTATTTGAAATCATAAGAATTCATTGAGTGGCCTAGGGTCAACTTGGATTCCGTGAAATAACAGATTTTGCGTACCTTGTTGCAAATGCTTTTCTTAATAATTAAAATCTATCAACACATAATTATTTTTTACAGAACTACGTGACTTTGAGTTCCCTATTGCACCGGGGGATACGTAGGAGCAGGTGATCCCTGTCAGGCCAAAATTAAATTTTCATACATTGTTTATTTGATTGTAAATATTTTGCATAGTTTTTTAAATAAGGATTTTGAAGGCTATTAATTAATTTGCACAATTCACTAAGGTACCGTCTAAGGACGGGTGTATTAGGGGTGCGTAAGATTAAATTCATACCCTTCCCTATGCATAACCGACTCCCGAACTCATAATCTGGTTTCAAAGATCATCTTTCGAGATAAATGGGTTTTTCCAATGTTTTCACAATTTAATAAACTTGGTGGCGACTCCATTAATTTTCAAAAATATTCTCTTTTCTTAAATTCGCCGTTCCCGTCGCGATCTCGGTTGCGACAATAGTTATTTGTCTTCAGCTTCTAATGGTTCTATCAATCTTCTTGAAATTTTAACTTCGACTTACCAATCGTCGAATAAGAGATTTGTCAATGTCGAGTTCCCAAATTGGGTACTCGTTGTCATAATTGGTCTTCCTTAGGTTTTGACACGTAGTCTGACAAATCAGAAACTTTGTCAATCTCACACAATTTTGTCAATTCTTAGTCGTGCCAAACCTTTGATTGATCTTCTAACTATCAAAATTGAATGTTAATTCGACAATATGACACTTAGTAAAATTTGGTGCCAACACACATAAAAAGGAAGAAAAGGGAAGAAACCTAACATAAATCATGAACAATCTTTACCTTGAACCTTGAAGGAGGTAGGATTAAGAGAGGAAGATAATGAAAAGGGTAGAAGAGAGATTGAGAAAGGTTAAGGTTCAAATTTTGGGTCGAAACTACATTGGGGGAGGGTTTATAGAAGGTAGGAGGATCATTTAACAAAATCATGTCATTTTAGACATGTTTTGATATCGGGGGCATTTCTATAATGATCTTTGACAGCTATAACAGTTCGCTCGATGAACCCACTGCAATAGTGATATTTGACTGCTATAGTGGTCACCAGCGAAACTCTCATGGTGCAATTGCACCACCAACGCACTACTAGAAACTTGCGGTACATAAACAGATTTTTCCCCGTCTGTGTTACAAATGGACTTACAGACGGGAAAATAAAAAATTATGATTTTTTTTGTAAAAGGTAGAATATTCATCTGTAAATATTGCACAAACACCCGCCACATGAAGGTAACAGATACAGATGAAAATTGCAAATGAAAAATAAGGGAAATTTTTTTTTATTCTAAAAAATATAGGCGAACTTTATAGATAGATGTTTAAAAATAAAAACAGACAGGTAAATTTGTCTGTAATTTCAAATTAAAAATGAGTTTTCCATGCACAAATTATAATGAAAAACCCGTCCGTAAGGCGGTTAATGAAACGCAGAAACGATGTGTTTCATTAATCGTGTTACATTAATGAAACACATCATTTTATTAACCGCATTACAGATGGGAATATCTGCCTGTAATGCATGGAATATAGAACAAAAGCGCGTGCCCTTATTCTTCTTCCTCACTTCACCAGTTCGTTTTCTCTCATCTCCCCCCTCTCTCTAGAGCCACTACCTCTAGAAATCCATGGGATACCGATAGAAACTACCAATAGTATCTCCAATGAGTTGTCGCATTTTTGGAAATTAATGAATTGATTATTAATTTGCATGATAGACTGTCCATAAGTCCATCAGTAAATGATGGTGCCAATACGTGCCATATGGCATGCATAGTATCTGACAGGTGTATCGACGGTTACGTTATTTTATTTTTAGTAAAATTTACAGATGGACCATTTATTTATTTGTCATTAAATTACCCACGGACTTATCGACGTGTTTTTTATTTTATTTTTATTAAAATTTGCCAACAGGTATACCAACGTTCGATTTATTTAATTTATTTTGTTCATTAAATTACCGACATATTTATCGATGAGTATTTATTTTATTTTTTAATTTGTTTTTATTAAAGATTACTGACAGGTATATTAACAAGTTTTTAAAAATTTTGTACGTTGGAGCGCAACGCTCGAGATTCCCACATACCATTCGGTAAACCTGTGAGTAAGTTTTCAAAAAACTATTATGCCAGTAATTGGGAGTGCTCAATTTGGGCTGCCCCTCCAACACCCTTCGCATGTCGAGTGTCCCAATTGCCTCACCCATGAGGACCGTATCATACACTGCACTAATTATGGTGTGTTTCTTTTTCTCTCTCTTTCACTTTGTAAACCCTAAATGATCAGTTTGTGGCTCTTGCAAAATGTGGCTTCCTTTTGGTGTTTATTGGCAATTCGATGATTCCTGAATCCTGTATTAAAGAGACAATGAAACCGCCTTAATCAATTGAATAATTCATTGAAGGTTTCTCTCCAATTCTGATGAATCTTGTACATCAGATCGCCTTGCAGAAATTGGATTTGTGGTCTAGTGGATTTAGCATGGTTTAATCTGCAATCATACCAATAGCCACGGGGATCTGGTGATGGAGGAGCTAAACTGGACTAAATCTATTAACAAGCATGGAGATATTTTATTTGTTTAGTATAATATTATCTATCAACAATTAATATAAAGATCAATACTACTAGAGATCATATAAAGTAATCTTTCACGAGTTAAGACCACCATTGATGATATAATCAGATAATTTACCTGCCATGAATCATAAGCAACATTGAGAATAAAATAAGGGGGATCTGACACTGGCAATCAAGTTCTGAGGGAAGAAGCATTGAAAGGTGGTGGAAACAACCAATCAGTGATAGTTCAATTACACGCAAGCAACATTGATAAATCCATTTTCTGCATATTATTTACAATTCCACTGATATTTCCAAACTTCTAGCATGAGAAAAATCAACAGTTGCCGGAGTAGGATCAAGGTGATTGGTACAAATTTGTGGCAGATTCTTCTGTGCTCCTTGCAATGATTAAATGGATATCTTGACTCTTGAAATTTTATTTATATTAAAAAAATTCTAAAGCAATGGATGCAATTAATAGATGTGATTGAATTCTCATAATAATTAAAATATGATATGGTAATCATGTATTTTTATTAGGTGTAATTATGTATTTATTATTTTAGCCCCAAATAGCATTATTAGCAATTTATGGAGGTGGTCTATCAAATTTTTTAAAATGAATCATAATGGGTTTTAATTTAAAGGATTTAATTTTAATCCGTGGAGTAACCAAGAGTATAATTAAAAAAAGTCTTATAAATTCATTCAATTATATAACATCATATTAATAAATATTATTAATTTTTATCCTCATTACTTGAAAAATTATAAAAAAGAAATTGAATTATATGATGTAAAACTTTTCTATATTGTCAATGTATCAAAACTAAATTCTAATTAAAAAGTTAGAATATAAAAAAAAAATCAAAGCACCTTTAAGGTCTTTGCTTGCAAGAAAGCTCAATTAATTATTAATTAATTATCATAAACATAATGTAGTCAATATATGAGGCATTCCTATTCTAATTAATTGGTCTACCAATATTGTTGTTTGCGTAGCGTCTCTACGAAGATTCATTCCTTGGATTTGTCGGAATTCAGTTTGTTCGAATTCCTTTGTTGTCACAGTGTGTTTTTAATTTTAATAAAATTTTACTATTATTTTACTTTTTTCGGACAATCCGAATTTGCTATAACTCTACAGTACCTGTCACAGTATTTGTTTTTTACTCTTTTAATTTTTTTTTCATTTTTTCTTTGAAATTCGGATTGTCTGAATTATCATTGCCCAATTCATCTACGGTGCTTCTGACACTGTTTTTTATTTTTAAATTTTAATAAAATTTTGCTTGTATTTTACTTTTTTTCTTTTCTTTTATTATTATTTTTTTCTTGAAATTTGGATTGTCCAAATTCCCTATAATTAATCACTTTTTAATTTTTTCCAAATACTAACTTTCATGTATGGAAACAACGCTGCTAATGTCATTTATTGAAAAGTATACTTAATATATTTAATATATAACCCAAAGCAAAAGAATACAAAATAGAGGAAGTATTATAAATATCTACCAGACACAACCAATGTATTGTCTAGTTTTCTTCTAGAAGAAAGCAAGTTACTTTCATGATGATGACAAAATTCAGTAGAGGTGATGGGTAGTCATTAATTCACTATGTAAATACTTTCATGTATGTAAAAAACAAAGAAAGTTCAATTTAAATTGTGAAATTATTTTATTTATTTTTTCTTAAAAAATATAAAAAATTTAACTCTTACCTTCACTTTTCGCTTCTAATATGTTTACCCCCACATATTTAAAAATAATATGTTTACCCTATATGTTTAATATCTTGCTCATCAAAGCTAAAAATATTGAAAATAAAAAATAAGAAAGAGAATAGCAGTTTAGACCGGTGCATAGCTTATACAAATTTTGGTCTAGAGGCTGGAACTTTCCTAGGGAGTGGACATTTGATTCTAAAATTTAATAAGTAAATTATTTCTTCATTTGAAGAGTGAAATAAGTATCTGACCAAAGAACAAAAAAAGAACGAAATAAGTGGTGTTGTACATGAAAATTTTACGCTCTGAATTTTAATCAGAAAAAGAGCAAATAAGAAACCTAATCAACTATGAAAATCTGTATGTGATCAAGTAATGTAAGTTTTCACTCTTGTACCATTGGTTTGGTAGAATGACTGATGAGGAATGCACCTAAATTTTTGTTAACAATGATTAAAAAAAAATGGTTTTACTATGTAGAAAGTTAGAAACCATGAAATGGTTTTGGTTAAATCTAATAAAGGGTACCTAAATGACCAGAGTTCAAACAGAGCCACAGAAGTAGTTGCATCTCCAAAACTTATTTTCTAGGCCAAAACCTGAAAGCTATATATTGCACGCCTAGCCTTGTATAATACTAGCTTAACTCTTTGACTCCAAGAGCAAAGTTCAAGCCCAATAATGACGAAAAGCAAGGATGATTGCACAAAGTTCACAATCGCACCTTTTTGTCTGGTCGACTTCGGGATCTTCAATTTCAATGTGCCAAAATGCCTTTTCTCACATTCCTTTGGAAGAGTGATGAGCCTTCAATTGTGAGGGAGAGCATATATCAATCTTCGATTCAATCTAACCCACAACGGAAGCTCACAGACCTAGACCCATGACGCAAGGTGAGTCGTAGAGAAACACGGGAAGACGAACTCTCAACCCAGGACAGAAGCAACAATGAAGGCAGAGTCCTCGATGGCAGGATCCTCGACCCTCGACCCAGGACGGAGGTCAGAACATGATCTGGGAACTCACAATCGCTAAGGATGTGCAAATTTTATATTTATAGCCCTTGAGCCAGATCTGAACTGGAACCTTCCGCCATTATGGCATGAAGAGAATGTTAGCCACCTCAGCCCTTTTGTTCTTCATTCCTCTGTAAATAAACCCCAAAAATGCAAAGGGCTATTTGCAATTTGATAAATTTTATGCACTTTTTAAACAACCTACTAATAGGCTGTTTTGTTATTTTTAGAGTGAGACTAATGTTGGTTTCCAACATAGGAGGGACCAACTTATCCTATGCAATCATTTTAGGAATGTAGCAAATTAAAGCAGTGACTAAGGAGTGAGAATAAACAAATAAGAGTGACAATAGAGATTTCCTTTTTTTGACCTTTTTCATAATTCCTGCCGAGAAGGGGCAACGGCTAGAACTAGCATTAACGCATGTAACTAGCTTATAATATAATATATTTCAAAGTTTGAATCTCAAAACCTAACGCTCCCTTCCCCCCTCTCAAAACACACATTACCCTTTTTTTTTATCTCTGCTAGTGCTCTCCCTCTCTCTCAGGTGAAACCGAAGCCACTCGAAGAAGAAGAAGAAGAGAATGGCGGAGACGGAGATAGAGAAGGTGGATCCAGAGACAGAGTTTCTGGCGTCGAAGAGGAAGACCGGGAACGAGTGGGAGACATTCAAGGAGAACGTGAGGCCACTCAAGAGGGGACGCGACGTCAATCTCTTGAACCACGCCCTCAAGTCCCACAACCACAACTCCCTCAAGAAATCCCTCCTCCACCACCGAAGGTCTTCTTCTTCTTCGTTGTATTATTTGTCTTTCAGACTACGGACGTAGAGACACCGCTCTTTACTAATGCATCATCCATCATTGTATGAGATGTGAGACTTGTTCAAATAGGGTCCATATCTCATTCCATGATGGATAAGATATAAGATAACACGATGTCCCACATCCCAAGAGTACAAACAACATTCTTCTTCTTTACTCTTCACTCTCCTCATCTCATGTCATTTCTTGCCGTTATCTTTGGTCTAACTCATTTGGTGGCTCTCCTCAGGAAACTGATTGAAGCAATTGACGAGTACAGCGGCGAAGACCCCCTTCTCCCGTGGTTGCAGTAAGTATCATTCATTCTTCCATCTATGGGTACCGACAGACACTTATAACTAACAACCTCCAGTTAGAAATGGTTTTGTCACATCAGTTTTCTCACTTTTCTTTCACACTCGCACATGTACAATTTTTTTTTACACGAAATTATTCTATTTTTGTAAGTAATTAAACTATAATAACACTAGATGAAAGCACTAAAAATGAGTTAGAAGAAGAATTCATTGTTAATTTAATTAATTATCATTGTTTTGACCAGAAAATAAGAAAAAATTGTAAGCTGTAAAGTGTGAAATTTTGGTGTCCCCTAATTTTCAGTTGAGTTTTGATATAACCTCCTAAGTCCTAATTGTCCACTTAAAAATCCTTCTAATTCAAAATTTCACTCATAATAGTATGAATTCTAATTTGCATGGCATCCAAAGACAGTATTTAACTAATCTGGGATATCCTAAATTAGGAGGATCTTTAGGCAAGAGAAATGGTAAATCCTCATAGTTGGTGTGCCTAAAAATCCTCCTAATTCAAGATCTCTCATATGAAGTACTTAGTATGCTGGGTAGATTACAGCTCATGAGTGAGATTTTGAATTTAGGGGACGACAATCATGAAGATTTTTCATTGCTTTTGCTTAAAAATCCAGAGTCCTTGCATGTTGTGTGAAATTTTGAATTAGAAAGATTTTTAAGTAAATAGTAAGGAGAACATATTAACATTCAGCAACCCAACCTCTTTTTTCTTTTTAATTTGATTTTATTATTATTTTACTGGTTGTTTATTTCTTTATTGGTCTTGAAGGTGTATCAAGTGGGTTCAGGAGGCATTTCCTCCAGGTGGAGATGGTTCTGGGCTCATAGTGATTTACGAGCGGTGTGTGCAGGCCTTTTGGGATTCAGAGCACTATAAGGAGGATTTGCGCTACCTCAAAGTTTGGCTTGAATATGTGGGATTCCATTCTTTGAACACTTTGTTTCTTGAATGTTACTTGTTTCAATTGTTAGCTTGAGGACTTGCTTTCTGAACAAAACATGGTGATGTTGCAGGCAGATAATTGCTTTGATGCTGAAGTTGTGTATGCTTTTCTTGATGCAAATGGAATTGGAAAAACTCATTCTGATTTCTACATTTCGTATGGGTTGCACTTGGAATCTAAGAACAAGTTTAAAGCTGCTAACCAGATATTCGAACTTGGCATATCTAGGTAGAAGTGAGCCTCATCTTGGGAATGGATTATTACTTTTGTCTGATATATATTGGTTGTGGTGGTTGAATAGTTTTATAGGTCCTGGTGAATCATTCTCTAATAAACTTCGTGATCAGTTAAAGAAGAAAGTATTGAATGTTATCAACTTTTCACGGAATAGGGAGTACTTGTTGGTTTAAGTAATTTTAGCAGGATGAGTGAGGATTTGTTATGAGGATCTAGCATTACTCATATTAGCTTGCTTGATCGAAGTGCTTGTCCTGATGATTTCATTTTGCACTAAACAAATTTGGAAAGGCAAAAACTTTGAGCATTTCCTTTCCTGTTGCATTTGCCATTTGGTTTTGAAGTTTTGTGGTCCACTACTTCGTGTGTGCCATGAGTGTGTAATTTTTTGTGTCCGTCTTTTTGTAGGAATGGGATGTCATTTCTTTCTTTACTTTGAATCTTGATTTTTTACTTGGATTCACCTATGACTTCTGTGCATTGCAAAGTTGCAAATATCATCCCTCATTTGATTGCCCATCTTGCAGGAATGCTCAGCCAGTTGAGAAATTGAAGGCTGCTTATAGAAAGTTTTTTGCACGTTCCATGTCGAGGCCAAAAGCAACAGATGTATGTGGTGTCCTGCTATTGTTCCTCTATGTCTATGATCTATATGCTATGGATGTCTAAACCCACATTTCTTCCACTGTCTAGGATTCAATGGAGAAGCTCGCACCTGTGCGTAGCTTTGGAACTGTCCTTGCCAAGGGAGATAATTGTGAGTCCTTTTTCTGTATATTGCCTTTTGACTCAAATTATGAATGCTAGGTAATTGAAGTAGCAATGAACATCCTATCTTTGTTGCAGGTGCACACATGGCCCCTGTGAAGTCTGATCCTTCTGCTAAGAATGATAGGTAATTGGACTGATGGAGTTTGTTGTTATCTCCTTGTGTACTTTTTTTGAATTGGACACTTTGCATGAACACGGTGCAACCTTGTTGAGAGATATGAATTGATGAGCTTCCAGAAATACATATGAATTGACTTTGGAAAAGCTAACTCATGCATAATTTCTCCTATGAATTTGTATTGTGATCTCCGAAGCATTTCTCAGCTTCCTATGAATTTTCTCAATTTCATTCATGCAGGACTCGAGCAGCACCACTTTCCATTTTTAAAGACTCACTTGGCAACGGTAATAGCAGCTCTCAACAGCCAGATATATCACACTCTTGGCACACACTTGGGCCTCGAGCTGAAAGAAATAAAGAAAATAATGCAATCCCTGGCAAATGGAAGTCCTGTAAGGTGCCAATTTCCCTAGGCCTCCTTCTTTTGTCCTCCTTTTTCTGATTTCTCATATATTTACATCTTACATTACCATGCTGAATTTTTTCAGATTCCACAGCGACCTGGGACTAGAACTCAGGGGGCTACGGCAGGTGCATGTATCCCGGTGTTTGTTGATGAAGAATTTCAAGAGTAAGTGAAATCACTTGTTTAATTGTCTGGTTTACTTATAGATGTTTCCCTAAGGTAACATCCATTGCACCTACTCAAGCTCGGCAACTCATTAATTTTTCATCATTCTTATGATTTTTCATATTAATCTTGTCCTTAATTTTTTAACTCCCAATTTGTGTTTGCAACCTCATCTTGGAATGGTCACTAGAAATAAATAACCACAAAAGAATTTGCTTAACAATCTAGAGCAGAAGCAAAGTTTTAAACTTGCTTGTTTTCTATGGATACTGTTAATTGTGAGTGTTTAAATGCTTCTGGCCAACATCGATGATAGCACTTTTGGGAGAGTGAAACACAGAGGGAATGATCATACGGATTGAAACAATTTTGAGTTTCGATACGCCCTTGAGGGAGTGGTTCGTAAGGATCTGAGTGTATACTGGAGTGACACACTGTGAGAACGCGCACGTGTGTGTGTGGTGAGTTTCTGGGTGAGTGCATGTTGTGCCTTCGGGTGTGTGTGTGTAGTGTGCATTTGCATGTGGTGTGTGCGGTGTACCTTTGGGGGTGTGTGGTGATAATATTCTCTTCAGCAGTGGATAACATTGATGATGTGCTGGATTTGTCTTGCTGACTATTAAAAGGTCCCTCTTACACGTATTTCAACCTCGTAGTGGGTCTGAAAGAACCTGTATGATATGCTTTATATTTTCTCACTGTTACAAACTTAATGGCATTGCCAAAGGGATTGGATTAGTGGGTTGTTTTGAACTGTTATGCCGAGGATTTTATGATTGGGCTCACTTATCTTCTCTATTTTGAGAATGAAATGTTTTTATATGGCATGGATGGCTGCCCAAAACATGTGACTATTTAACCTCTGTATATGCACTGAAAAGCCGAACAAAGGTGATTTTTATCTGCTTCTGCTGTGCGGATTGTGTGCCGTGTTCATCTTCAAATTGGATGTGCTATTGTTTGTTGGAAGGCGGCCTGCTTATGCAATGTGTTAGCTGAAACGGTTTGGTGTGCAATATCAGATCAGCTTTGTTTTGCAGATTTGATGGATCACTTTCTACTAACAGTGGGCAGACTTTTCGGATTCAATATTCATGGGATTTGAATTTATGTGGGCCAGCGGGCATGATTGGCATAAAATATGTTTTTGGAAGAAACATAGGGAAATGCCATTATTCTTAGTCTTGGAGTTGAAGTTTCTTTTTGTCCTCCAATTTCTGAAACTCTATGTACTGGTCTTGGTGCTTGTGTCTTCCTGCCTATCCTTGCAGGCTGGATTCCTTTTTTATCTATCTGAAAAAAGAACATCGACAATAGCAGTTTATATAATTGCTTCCCTTACAAAAGCATTGCATACTGCTGTTTGTCTTCGTTGTTGGATTCCAGATTGGAGATTAGATTGTGAGCCAATTTTTCTTGTCTTTTACAGATCACAAAGTGTGAAAGCAGAGGGTAGGAAGTCCTCAAGTTTGCAGATTAGGTGGGAAGATGATAAGGATTTGAAAAGGTAATCCCAGTTCACCAGAAAACTCTGTACTCTGGTACCAGTAATTTAGGAAGTGCTTGTGGCTTGACACATATATTGTCCCCTGCAGGGAAACAGAGCTAATAAGGAAGAACCCATTAAGGAAATTCCCTCAAAGCAGCCTCCCCAGATAATTGAATCCGTTGAATGGAAAGTCAACAGCATTATTGTCCTCTGCTACAGAAGCATTATCCTATCTTTTCTTCAACAGTTTGCGGGGAGCTTTCGCCTAGAAAGCTTGATCCACATTTAACTGTTCCTTTAAGTTGATAATCGAATTTCAGATTTGTTTGGTTGGTTGAAATGAGAATGCATGTACTGTGTTTGGATAGAGCATTTTAAGAAATTTATAATGCAAGATAATTTAGTTGCTTAATTCAATAATATTTATTTGCAAAATAATTTGTCTTTTGCAGAATTTTGTAAAACATAACCTAGCAGAATTTGGGATGCATTATAACTTAAAATTTATTTGTGAAATTGATACATAAAATTTGGAAGTTAAATTACGCCAATTTTCAATGAATAACAAATCAGTCATAAGTACAAAAGCCAAGTTTGTAAATATATAATTGCTCGTTAGATAATGAAATGAAAAATGTTACATTCTTAGCAAAAATTGTCATTTCTTTCTTAAAAAAATTAAGGGAGATATTTGGATAAAATAAAATAATACGATATATTTGCATGATACAACATTTTAATAAAGAAATTCAAGAAAAAAAAATCACTTTCTAGTATTTTTCCCAATGAAATATCCATCAAACGTGCCATCACGTATTGGTCCTCACAATTCACCCTTTTAAGTGGGTTAGCTCATGAGAAAAAAAAAATTGTCTAATTTTTGGTGATAAAATCACCTAAATAAAGCACAAAAATGGACATTTTAATCCCCAATAATACATTTACCCCGCCCCACCCTACCCTTTTCTCATCTCCATCTCCACCTTCACCTTCATCCCCCACCTCCACTGTCCAAGCAATGTCATTTTGTGCTCTTCTATCCTCCTTTTTTTACGTGATTCTTCCTTTTTTTTTTTTCCTTCCAAACTCAATTCGACAAAAAACAATGCAAAGTAAAACTCAAAATTGATGTATGTAAAATTGAATTATTAGATAAATTATTCTTTGAAAAATAAATTTCTTAAATTGGTCCTGTAAAATTTCAAATAGAATAAATTGGTCTCTAAGATTATATAATTGATTAAATTACTCCCTTTAATAAATTAGATAAGAATGACTAACTTATCTGACAATTCATTTTTGTAGAAATTGATTTTATAAGAATTAATTTATTTGACTATTTAATTTTATAATGATGAATTTGAGAATTTTTTTTTAAGAACTAATTTATCCCACTTGAAATATAGGAACTAAATTGTGGCATTGTTTTTTTTTTTCCTTTTTTTTCAAACTCTTGGAAGAGTTATGTTATTTGTACTCATCATATATGGGACACTGTGTCGACTTATATTTCATTCACTATTAGATGAGGTGTGGACCCCATTTAAACGGAATCTACCTCAAATTCAATGGTGAATGTGATATGAGTCACTACGGTGTCCATGGATACAAATAACATTTGTCCTCCTAGAATGATCCTGAAAGCTTGACCTTGACCTGGCGAATGGTAATAACCCAATCTACGAGGGATGCGCACTGCAACAGTTGGGGCACAAACAGATCCGTCCCACCACTCTACTCTTCTCCCTCCATCTTCTCTATAACGAATCCATTCTATTAGGGTTCCCAAAACCCTAGCATTACCATCCCTCCCATACGGCAAAACAAATGCACCGAATCCCCTGATTAAAAATAAAACCCCCTCTCCTCTCCTCTCCTCGATCTCTCTCACAACCAAACCAAAACCACCGAAACAAACAAACATCATCGTGATCATCATCATCATCATCATCATCAACAGCAAATCATCATGGCAGAGCACCTGGCATCGATCTTCGGGACGGAGAAGGACCGCGTGAACTGCCCATTCTACTTCAAGATCGGGGCGTGCCGCCACGGCGACCGCTGCTCCCGCCTCCACAACCGGCCGACCATCTCCCCGACGCTGCTGCTCTCCAACATGTACCAGCGCCCCGACATGATCACCCCCGGCGTCGACCCCTCCGGCCAGCCCCTCGACCCGCGCAAGATCCAGCAGCACTTCGAGGACTTCTACGAGGACATCTTCGAGGAGCTTTCCAAGTTCGGCCGCATCGAGTCCCTCAACGTCTGCGACAACCTCGCCGACCACATGATCGGCAACGTCTACGTCCAGTTCCGCGAGGAGGACCAGGCCGCCGCCGCCCTCGCTGCCCTCCACGGCCGATTCTACTCCGGCCGCCCCATCATCGCCGACTTCTCCCCCGTCACCGACTTCCGCGAGGCCACCTGCCGCCAGTTCGAGGAGAACAGCTGCAACCGCGGCGGTTACTGCAATTTTATGCACGTCAAGCTCATCGGCAGGGAGCTTCGCAGGAAGCTCTTCGGCCGGAACCGCGGCGGCGGAGGCCGTTACCATGTCAGCCGGAGCCGGAGCCGCAGCCGGAGCGCGAGCCCGCGGAACAGGAGGGAGAGGGATTACGATGGTAGGCGGGAGAGGGAGAAGGATTATCGGACGAGCAAGGACAGGCATGATAGGTCTGATAGGGACAGGGGGCGGCAGAGGGATGGCGGTGTTGGTGGTGGTGGTGGTGGGAGGAGGAGGCATGGGAGTCCCGGGAGGAGGAGCGGCAGCCCTCCGGCGAGGGAAGGGAGCGAGGAGCGGCGGGCGAGGATCGAGCAGTGGAACCGAGAGAGGGAGGAGAAGCAGTGATGGTTTTCTTCTTTTTTATTTTTGTCAATCGTGATGATGATGAACCTAACATTGTTTGTTTTCTAGTTGCTTGTTGCTTACGGTGATCATTTTACTAGGCTTTGATTTGATTTTATGTGATGTCTCTCTTTTAATGGTCTTGTGTATTTTTAAGGAGTTAGTTAATTAGTCTAATTAGGATTGCAGCTATGGTAAAACATAATTTTTACTTAGTTTCTGGGGTGTGTTTTGTATTGCATTAGTATTATTATATCGTTTGGTGTCTTCTGCTGTTGTTTGAACTGTTGAATAGAATAAATTGGGTAATAGCTAATGAATATGCTAGCTTGTGGCTTGTTCTGCCGAATGCTGCTGGGTGGTTTTATCATGTTCATAGCTACTTTGGTAAGAGGAGCAATCGGTTTTCCCTCTAATCAGTAAAACCATTTATGTTTGTGTGATTGCTTGATGATCCATTTTAGGTTTGAAGTTTCGAACATAATAAATTGGGTGCTAAGCTGCTAACTATTGGAACATGCTAGCTTGTGGATGGTTATACTGAATTTTGGTGGTTTTGTCATGGCTAGTTTTGTGAGAGGAGGATCAATTGGTTTGTTCGCTCACTAATTGGGGAAGGGAATGGTGAAAACAATCGGTTAGTGTACACTGTTGTATGAAGAAAACAACTGGCAGATTAGCAACCTTGAAGTTGAGACTCATGAAGTGAGGGCTAATGTTCTATACTTTTGTGTTTGTTGTTAGATAGTTAGTTGGAAGAAAAAGTAGTAAAATGTCACTCATTTTTCTCAACAGAAAATAAAAAATTAGGAAACAAGCGTGAAGAAAAAGGTCTCCCCTTTTGGGTTGGGCGTAGTACTCCACCTTCTTGACATTTTCTGGCCTCTGGATGGTTGGCTCCTGTGCTGACAATTCCTGCTCTCGTAGTTGTTTGACACTTAGACTAGCTGCAGTAACTGCTTAGTGATGCTTCTGCTGCATGCTTAGAATAGGCTACTCCCAAATGGTGTGTAGATAGCTCTGCTATCCATTCTATATCTCTGGCAAAATGGCGGCTGACATTCTTTACTGAGGGAGAAACTAAGCAACCAATTCAATTATTGTTTCAAGTCAGAAACCTAGATCAAAGTCAAGACCTGAACTCTACTCGATTTCATTCTTTGAGACTGCTTGAATATGCTGACAGCCTCCAGGTTTTAGTGGTGGAGACCTATCCATTCTGATTTCGCTTCTTTTCTATTGCTTTCCATTTGTTTTTCTTCTGTCTTCTATTTGTCTTGCTCTTTCATGCTTGTTTGGATTGTAAAATTTGATGCTACCACATTTTATGTGGAAAGTTGAAATTCTCATGGAATCTTTAGTGTGTGACACAGCGGACTTCTTATCTGCATCTCTATTTTGGCCTTCTGGGTGTGGGCTGTACTGCTTTCCTGACAAGCAATACTGCAATTGATTTTTCTGGTACATCCGTGTTTGCTGCTGCATGTATCTAAGTGAATTAGTGGTTTGGGTGATTTTTCTGCTTCTCTGTCAATGTTCCAGCTGCAACTAGGTTTAATCTTTTTTCCTCTCTTTATCATGCTAAGAATTTGAGCGCCCATAGCATACTCATTTCCCTCTGTCTGTTGTTGATGTGGTCTGTGATGTACTGTTCTTTTTCCTCTTCCTCTCTTCTTCTCACTAACTCGAATTTTGTTCGTATCTCTAATAATATTTGCAATTCTCTCTTTGTTGTAATTTTCTATATGTTACTGTTTGGAGTATTTGGTTGGAACGTAATTCATGCTCCTTCAATGACAGATCTTCAGACAAGTAAGTTTTGTGGGATAGGATTAGGAGTTTAACATCTATTTGGTGTAAAGTACATAGTCTTTTTACAGGAATTTCCCTCTCAAATATGTTGAAAGTTTGGAAAGCTAATCTACATTGTTGGTCTTTTCACTAGCTGGTTTTTGTTTTTGTATAGAGGATCTATTGTCCTCCCATCTTCTCAACAAAATTCTTATTTTATTTTAAAAAATAAATAAAATAAAATAATATGTTCAGCTCTCAGGACATTTTTTTAATCCAAAACACTTCAAGATGAGTACGAGATTTTATCTTGAATATTGTTGAACATTTCATTTTTATGTAATTTGGACCTTATTTTTTGAAAATACGCCAGTTGCTATAGCTATGCAAGCCACCTATTGCTACAAGTGCACAGGTCATTGTTAAACTACTGGTAGGTGGCTATTATTTTTTTTTTCAAAATAATATGAATGTTTTTCTGTTTAAACTACTGGCAGTGGCAGCTAAATCATTATATGTTTCTTCTTGTTTGTATTCTTTCTTTTCTGTCATTTTCTATTCCCTTTTGTTCAGCCTTTTTAAATCACAGGAAGTTCACGTGCATGTCTTTCCTCGTGTAGGCTAGGTGCTAGGGGGATTGGTTGTGCAGCTGGTGTTCTTGGGATGTAGGAATTGCAATTCAAAGATTAACAAGGTTGGGGCTGAATGGCCTCCTGTAAGACTGAATGTTTCTTTTGTTAGTTATTATTATTATCATTTGAACATTAATGTTTAGTTATGAGATTAAATCGTTTTCTTCCCATGCCGATTCAGGCAGGTCCACCTGTGAATTATATAACATGCTTTCTTTGTTGTCTTTTCAGCACTATAGGTATAATAAAAGCATGTTTCAGAGAAATGTTTTTGATGAATCCAGGTGCTAGACTCTGTACAAACAACTAAAATGGGCTACTTCTGGTTTGTTATTGTCATGGGATTTCTGCCACTTAAGGCTATAGTGCTGTTTGAGCTCTCCAAATTCTTAGGCCAGTCATATGGTTTAGTCCTTGCCATCAGTTCTAGCTCCTCCAATTGCTTTAGGTAACTTAGCTAGGCAGCACCCAATTTTTTATGGTCTTCTTGAACAGAGTATGGTTTAAGAAAAATCAGTTGTTCTTCACTCTTCATTTAGAAAGTAATGAGGATGATCATCATCTGATTATCTATGATGCAGCAGTTTAGGTACCTACAGTTGTGTTTAACAGTACCATGTTCCTAGATTTTGATAGGCTATCCTCCCTGGACCCTACTTGGTAGGTGCAATTGGGTTGCCTTAAGTCTCTATGACATTGCTAAAACTTTTTATTTTTTTTATTTTTTCTGGATTTATGTCAAAACCCATGTCAAAACCCTATAACCCCAATAGACTAAGTTCCGTATCCGGCAGATTGATTCATAGAATTTTGGACATCACTGCAGTGGTAAATTTGGAAGGGTGTTGTTTTATGAAGAAATGGATAAATGTTGCCCGTTTAAATGCATTCGCATCTTGCCAAATGGTCCCCAGGGAGATCATCTTTTTTGTGGAGTCTGACTCCCCAGCGAGAGTTTGCATGGGAGTTGCGTTGCGACTTATTCTACCCGTTTGGGATAACTTTGTTAGTTGAGGCTTCGGTTAAAGGCAAGTTCTGCTGCGGTTCTGAAGTGTTTGGGACCATCATGATCAGTATTCGTTTGAATAAGGACCCTTGATGTTATATAAACGTTTTAATTAATGGTTAAAACTATTTTAGGTTGTAGTATGTTGAATTGCGTATTGTTAATTGTAACAGACCCCAAAATTGCTTGAACGTGTTTCATGAGTGTTGATTATTGTTTAAGGGAAACCTGTTTACGCTTGTTTTCGCCTTTTGTCATGAAAAATTTAGAGAGAAACAGTTGCCATGCACCACCACTTTCCGAAGGAAGCAAAGTTCTTTGACCCAATCAAAGTTATGATCATGGTCTGTCTGGTTCACGAGCACAACATCGTTTGTGATTGTGTCCGCCATAACACCACTAGCTACTCATCTGGAATCCTCATTGCATGATATCGTGTGGCTTTCACTTGATTAGTGTTTTGGTGTGAAAAAATATACAAAGTTATTCTTTTTGAACCTTATAAAAACCCAGCCCGTAAAAAGATGGAAACATAATATCACATAAATAGCACAATCTGGGGCACTAAGAAGCCTGAACACAGGTTGTGAAAAAAGCTGGTGGCTGCCTCTCCCCCCTTCTTTTCCCTTTCGTCTTACTCTTCAGTCTCTAGTGCCTCACAAGAAAACTTAGAATAAATTACACACCCTTCTCGTCAGATTACGAAAATATAATTTATGACCTTTCTAGGTATCCAATTTATATTTATATTTTTTTAATTCATCAAATTTTAAGTATTTATATTATAATCATATTTTTTATTTACAGAATATTATCAGTAAATTTAACATAATGATATTTTTAGGATATTAAATACTTTTAATTATAAAATATCTTTATCTATTTTATTAAATTTAAGAATATTTTTATAATTTTATTAATTAAGAATATTTAATATTATAAAAATATAAATTTATTAACTATATTCTATGAATGATGAATATAAGTATCATATAAATGTTTTAAATTTGATAAATAAAAGATATATGAGTAATCATAAGGGGAAGTAAGTGTAATCTAAACTCTACTCCGAAACATTTGGTGACTCTCTTGGGGAAGCATGAGAGCATCACATAAAATGAGGAAGAAGACAACCGAACAGGTTCACGGTCGTGGTCGTGTGTGCTACACACGGCACAAGCTCGTTTTCCGACGTTGAGTGGCACACCACTTCACCTGACAGCGCGAGGAGTGCTACCAGCCACTGACATGAGGTCGTCTTCTCCGTCGACGAACACCTATCACAAAGTCCAGCAAGCTGTGATGCCAACAGCAAGCTCTGTCATGTTCTCCTCTGTACGTTTCAGAATCCCAAATTCCCAAGTCGTAAGGATACAATCTTCCAATAGCTATTGAGAAGCTCGGAGCAGTCACTAAGCAACGACGTCGAGATTCTTCTTTTTGGCAGCACAGTGGCGAGAACAAGCACTAGACCGTGTCATCAACCCAGCAAAGGGGCTCAATGTCACTGGTGATGAGCGGCAGTGATGACGTGACACTGACAGCCGCCAACGGGTGTCCCAGGACTCGCGAGCTTATTAACCTTTTTCTATCATGGCTTCCATGGTTTGACATTCTAAACTCACTCTATTGTCCTGAAATTCCTATGAAGATGATTTAGATATGTTGATGAATGGTGCTTCTAATTTCTGCATAATATTTTGAATGATCCAATAGTAAGTGAATTTCTGTTATTTTATTTAAGGCCACTTGGATCAACTTTGGAATTGACAATTTCTGTATTCATAACCTGTTTACCATGCTAAATAAAAATAGAGAAAGAGAGACACTCGGAGAGGCATGTTTGCTTTGTTTTTCATTTTCAGTTTTTCAGATTTTGTGAAGGAAATATTAAAAATTCTGAAAACTACAAAATCCAGTTTTCAATTTTCATTTCCAGTTTTCGGTTGTTCCTTCACAAAATCCTGAAAACTCAAATCAAACACACCATTTACTTCCTTGTCTTAAGGGTTCAAATCTTTAGTTAGTCGTTGTTTCATAAAAAAAAAAAAAAAACGAAGAGTCTTGAACTCAGCTTAAAGAGAGCCACTCATCAAGCACATGTGATTTGGGTAAGCTACATTGTGAAATAGCTTAATGTGTGTGTTACGTTCCCCATGTGAATTCATTACCATTTGGTTGGAAATGGGAACATATTTGTATGCTGATTATTTAATGTGTACAAGCTTCAATTTGTTTAACCTTTGGGGGATATGAATATGTGAAAGCTTTGATTTGATTTTGGATTATGGACCAATTAGGAGAAATAGAGCACTGGAACCTTTGTTCAATTCTACGAGAGTTCCAGGCAATTCATTTTGTTACCCAACACACACACACACACACACGCAACAGACATGAGGTACATGTCCTGTAACTATGCACATTTTCACGTGTACATTATGGGGAGGACTGAACTTCGAAGCATCCATGCTTTATATGGAATCTCTAAGAATTGCCTGAAGTATTTGATTCATATAGTACAACATGCATTATTTACTAACGAGCTATATGGATTTGGAAATTTTGAAAGACGACATTCAAGAAAATCTTGACACTTTTAGTTCTTATTGGTTATTAGTTTCAACTGTTCAATTCAGACCGAGACAGGTGGACCGCGACATTGCTATAAATGACCTATTCTCGGTTTATTTTTTGTTTTATTTTATTTTATTTAGTTGGAAATATAGTGACAAAAGTTGCTAAATATACTATATGCTGTGCAAACCATTAGAATTGATGAAATATATATGCATATGGTCTGCTCTAAACTGAGGGTAGCACAACTTGTATCAATTTAAGCTGCAATACCAATTGCTTTGATGTTATGATAGGTGGCTCTTAAAACTATTAACGCCTAAGCTGGTTGTCGTTTCCTTGTATTTTATTATGATAAATCTTGGTAATCGAGTTAGTTGGCTATACTACTCAAGGATATGAATGTGATAGTGTAGGGAGTCTACAAAGTTGTTTTCGGATAGCGCAAGTGAATTATCTGGAGACGAGGTATGGTTTGCGCATATCATCATGAAGCATTATGAAGTCATGCATGTTGCTTTTCTCAGGTTATATGGAACAATTCTGGTTCTATTAGTATGCTTCCATTGCATAATAAGAAATCTAAAAAGGGACTCACCTCTCTCTCAAATGAAAGGGAGTAACTTTGGTTTCTGTTATTTTAATATCTCGTATTATACAATTCACATTTGAAGCGTTTTTTGTTATCCATGCCCCCCTCTCTCTCTCTACTCCAACGGTAAAAGCAAACTGTCCTTGACAATCTACAATAGCTGGGACGCTGCTACAACTATGTAGTTGGAGCTACTCCTAAGGGCTCATTTGGGTAAATGATTTAATACTGAGATTTAATCCAAAGTTTTACACTGACAAGAAATAGAAGCTTCACAAATGTGTTGGCTTATATATATGGCCATTGGTTATTTAGGTAAGAAATTTTTCAAGAGTGAGTGATCCATATGGAAAGTTTTAGAAGTTGTTCATATGATAAAATATTTTGTATGAATGATTTGCAATTCGAATCTTTTAGAAATTATAATAGGTCAAAGGGACTAAATCACATTAAATTGGTGTGTGTTGTCTAATTTATATGTTGTTTTTTTCTTGTGTTGTAGTCTCCAATTAGAGAGTTTGGTTTTTATATTTCTTTTACTGCTGCTGCCAACACACACACGGTAATAAATATATTTGTTTTGAGTGTTTTGAAAAGTCTTTTTTGAGAAGTCGGATATTTTAATTTCTCAAAAAAAACACTAAAAATAATTTTTTAATAATTAATAAGCTGTATAGCTAGCACATAAGGGAAGTAGCTGCATGCTTTTCTTTTATTATTATTTTTCTTCTTTTTGTGTGTAAATAAGTGCGTGATGAGAAGTAGGAGGAGATGGAAATAGAGTGGATGTGAGAGATGAGGGAGATGGGTGTATGGATCAGGGACTAATCTTGGCTTAGTTGGTGTTCATTAAGTCTAGTGAGCAATAACGGAGTGCCATATTTTCATTCCAAATGCTGCCACATAAGCAAATACGTTAATACTTTACATCAGGGCCCGATAAATATTTGGCGTTTGTGATTGTCAAGAACTGAGATGTTAATTTTTTTTTGTTAGGACCAGTTTGGAGGTTTGCTTAAAATTTAAAGATGTTTATATATTTAGACAACTAAATTGAATTGAATGAAGAATAAAAAAGGGGTTTCATTTTTTTTCCCCTTGCGTCTCTCTCCATGTCGTAGAATTAGTGTTTTGCCGTCGATCTCCTCTGCAGTCAAGCACACTCGAAACTCAAGCAGTCACTGCCACCAGTGGATTGGCGCTTTGAGAGGCTGCAGCTCTACGTTCCGTGTCATGATTGCCAAGTTGTTCTTGCAAACTCCGTCGAGTTCCTTACGGTGGTTTCAACGCCACACTCATGAAGGCCACCGGTTCCCCGGTCTTAGCTGTCGAAGGATCTTCCCACTACTGACAGCTTCGCCGCCAAGTGAGGAGATTGAGGACAGTTTCACAAAGAGTGATGTTATTTTGATCCACACTTTGTGGATATCGTGTTGAAATACTCCTATCTACTATCAAATTTAATGTAGATTCTATTTAATTTGGATTTCACATCCTAGTAGATATGAATGTGTCGGCACGGTATCCTACAAAATGAGAATTAAAATAATATTTCTCTTTCACAAATATTGATAGTATTTGTGGAGGCACAAGAATTTGTATGGATGCCATTATTTTGATCAAAAGAATTCAAATTTTTTTTTTTTGTGTTATGTTTGAGTAAATTTTTTAAGTAAAATTTGAAATATTAAAAATTATAAAAAAATATTTTTTTGAGAAGTTATAATTTTTATTTTCTCAAAAAAAATCTTAAAAATATTAGGCGATAAATAATTTTTTTAATATTAAAAGTTAAATAAATTTTTCGTTTTTAAAAGATCTTATTTAAAAGTCAATTAAAAATGATATTTCCTAAAAGACCAATCAAACCAACCCCAAGCCACTGTACACATTAACATAAAGCCTCAAACGGAAGTGCGAGAGTTTGTCAATTTCGTCCCCAATAGAGGTGAACTATTATCCCCTTTAAAATTTTGTGATGTAGTCACATACGCACCGAACATGTAATCTATTAAGAAACTCTACGTCCACAAAAATTAGGATAAATAACATTAATCATTCTTGAGATTTGATTAAATTGCATTCTTCTTCATTTTTTCTCAAAGTTTGCATTCCACCCCAATGAAATATAAATAACTAATAAAAATTAATATTTTAATATAATTTTCAATTTTTATATTGTATATGGTGAAAAATATAAGTTAAAAATATTTAAATATTTTAAAAAATAGAGTATTGTATAATCTTTAATTTTATATTTCATTAAATTAGCAAATAATTATTAAAAAAGTAAATAATAAATTACATCAATATAAATTATAATGTTAAATAATAAAAATTAATAATGGTTCATAATAACTATAAACACAAATCACAAACTTTAAATAATAATATGTATTTTTAAATTTATGAATAATTAATGAGTTTAATTTCTATGTGTTGACTGTGTAAAATTTTTTTATACTGTCATCCAATCATATCACTCCATTTATATGACGTTTCTAGATAGTGTGTGTGAGGATTAATTACTTTTATTAATGTGAAAATACATAATTGGATGAAAGAGTAATTTTTTTTAAATTAATAAATATTTTATTTTATTATAATTTTACTTGCTTGCTAAATTAAATATTTGCTTAAGATTAGAATTATTTGTAATAGTGAGAGGATAATTGTATATTATAAAAGATAATTTCTTATAGAATGTCACGTTAAATGTTATGTAATATTAAAATTTTAAATGGCCTAATAATGTTAGATTTTATATTGTTAGCTATTCTATTAGATCTTATCTTATTAGGCATGTCATGTCTAAATATAATTTCGTAAACTTGAATTTCGGAAGGAGAGAGTGGGTTTTCGAATAAAATTTTATTATTTTTACTTGTTATCATTATCATAGTAACTAATAATTAGTATTAATATTGGGTGAAGCACAATTTTTAACAATAATAAGGTGGAGTTCTGGGTAAAATCCTCTTGCTTCCGTCGTGTTCGTTCGACTTCTTCTTCTTCTTCTCCTCCTCTCATGGTACTGTGAACACTTACCAGGCATCAATTCAGTTGGAAGACACCAAACTAACTAAGCCGGCCAAGTTCTCAGTGCCCGGTGGCGGTGCCTCCTTTCAAGTTTCAACCTTGCTTCTGCCACCACCACTATTCAGCGGTTCAGTTTTTTCATTTTCCAGCTATATGCTTTATTCAATTGCAAAATCACTGTCAACCAATTAACAGAACTGAAATGTCCCTTTTGTTTATTTCAGTTTATTATCTTCGTTTCTTGATGCCATAAATTTCTTTGTTAATTTTCCAGCACATAAAGTTTATGGTTTTGGACATGGAGAAGAGCATATACACATTCCTCACCATACACCGTTGGGAGTCACTGAACTGCATGAAGTACAGTTTGGCTCCCCTGAGACCTGTCCATGGAAGGTTGGCGCTGAAATTCCTGAAATGGGTCATCAATCAACCCGGTTTGGAGCTCAATCATGTCACACACATCATATGCACCACCACTCACATACTTGTTAGAGCTAGAATGCACAACTTTGCCAAAACGACGCTGAGACATTTGCTACACATGCCCCTTGGCTTGAATTCTGCTTTTAGTGCTCTTATGGAGACATACCGAGTTTGCAACTCGAGCCCTGCTGTTTTTGATTTACTTATTAGCGTTTGTTTGCGAGAGAACATGGCTGCGGATGCTGTGAGGGCTTTCCACTTGATGAGTTCCCGGGGATTCAAGCCGTCTGTGTACACTTGTAACATGGTGCTGGGTTCCTTGGTGAAAGGCGGGAACGATGAGTTGTTTTGGTCGTTTTTCAAAGGAATGCTTGCCAAGAGGGTTTCTCCCGATGTTGCCACGTTCAACATATTGTTGAATGCTTTGTGCAAACGGGGGAAGTTCAAGAGTGCTGGTTTGTTGTTGAGGAAGATGGAAGAGAGCGGTTATTTTCCAACTGCAGTCACTTATAATACTTTGCTGAATTGGTATTGCAAGAAAGGAAGGCATAAAGCGGCGTCTGAGCTGATTGACTGCATGGCTTCTAAGGGTATTGCGGCTGATGTTTGTACATATAATATGTTGATAGATAATTTGTGCAGGGAAGGCAGGAGTGCGAAAGGTTATTTAATGTTGAAGAGGATGAGGAAGAATATGGTTCGTCCTAATGAGATCACGTACAATACTCTTATTAATGGATTTGTTAAAGAGGGGAAGATTGGAGTTGCTTCTCGAGTTTTTGATGAGATGTCAGTGTTTAATTTGATTCCAAACAGTATCACTTACAATACTTTGATAGATGGGAATAGTAACAAGGGCAACCTGGGTGAAGCAATTAGACTCCTGGATTTGATGGAATCAAGTGGTTTGAGGCCTAATGAAGTGACATATGGGGCTCTTTTAAATGGGCTAGCCAAGCATGCTGAATTTGGATTTGTTTCCAGTATTCTTGTGAGAATGAGGACGAATGGGGTGAGAGTTGGTCATATTAGTTATACAGCAATGATTGATGGATTGTGTAAGAATGGCCTGCTTGAAGAAGCTGCACAGCTGATGGATGATATGTTAAAAGCTTCTGTCAATCCTGATGTCATTACATTTTCTGTTCTCATAAATGGATTTTTGAGGGTGGGGAAGATAAATCATGCAAAGGAGATAATGTGTCAAATGTACAGGGCTGGACTTGTGCCAAACAGGATTTTGTACTCAAAATTAATCTACAACTATTGCAAGATGGGAAATGTAGAAAAGGCATTAAATGCTTATGCAGTTATGAACCACAGTGGTCATGTTCCAGATCGATTCACATGCAATGTGCTGGTTTCAACTTTTTGTAGATCCGGGAGACTTGAAGAGGCTGAGTATTTTATGGATCACATGAGCAAGATTAATCTTGATCCTGATTCTGTTACTTTCGATTGCATTATCAATAGTTATGGAAATTCTGGTCATCCATTAAAAGCATTTTCTATGTTTGATAAAATGATTAGTTTAGGCCATTGCCCAAGTAATTTTACATATAATGGCCTATTGAAAGGACTTTGCGTTAGTGGACATATAAAAGAAGCCATGACATTTATGCACAGAGTTCGTTGCATTCCTTACACCGTTGATAATGTTTTCTACAACACAATACTTACTTGGACTTGTAGATCAGGGAATTTATCAGATGCAGTTTCCCTTGTTTATGAGATGGTTGCAAATAATTTCCTGCCTGACAGTTATACATGTACTAATCTTATTGGGTTACTGTGCAAGAAAAGTAAAATGGTTGTTGCACTCCTTTTCTCAGAGAAGGCAATTGAAAAAGGATTACTATATCCAAATACTGCTGTGTGCACTAGTTTAATTGGTGGTCTTCTTAAAGAAGGACATTCGGGAGCTGCTTTGTATATTTTTGAAGATATGCTGAACAAAGGGGTTGCCCCTGATACTATTGCATTCAATGTGCTTATGGATCAATACTCAAGGAAAGGGAAAATGTCTAAGGTTAATGATATCCTTTCAAAAATGAGGAGTAGAGGTGTAGGCTTCAATTTAGCCACTTACAATATTCTCCTGCATGGATATTCAAAGAGACATGCCATGGAAAAATGTTCTATGCTGTACAATGACATGATCAGAAATGGTTTCAAGCCAGATAGGTTAACTTGGCATTCTCTTATTCTTGCGTATTGTAAATCTGGAGCGTTGGATGTTGCTGTAAAAATTTTAAGAAGGATAACACTTGAAGGTTCTATAGCTGATTGTTTTACATTTAACATGCTAATTGCCAAGCTCTGTGAAAGGGATGAGATCAAAATGGCCTTTGATCTGGTAAAGCTGATGAATCTGTTAGAAGTTATTCCTAATGTGGATACATACAATGCCCTTTTCAATGGACTTATTAGAACTTGTGCTTTCGGCAAAGCCCATTATGTTTTGCAAGCCTTGTTGGAAAATGGTTTTTTCCCTACGTGTAAACAATATATCACTTTAATCAATGGCATGTGTAGAGCGGGAGATATAAAAGGAGCAATGAGGCTGCAAGATGAGATGCAATCACTTGGTGTCAGCTCCCATGATGTTGCTATGAGTGCTATTAGTAGGGGGCTTGCGCATTCAGGGAAGACTGAAAATGCTGCTTGGGTTCTTGAGTTCATGCTTGAGAAGCAAATGATTCCAACTGCTGCTACTTTCACCACTTTAATGCATGCTTTTTGCAAAGAAGCTAATGTTGCAAAGGCTTTAGAATTGAGACGTATAATGGAACATTGTCATTTGAAGCTTGACGGTGCTACATACAATGTTCTTATATCTGGCCTTTGTGCTAATGGTGATGTTGAAACTGCTTTTCATCTTTATGAAGAGATGAAACTGAGAGATCGTTGGCCCAACACCTCTATATATACAGTTCTTATTGATTCATTTTGTTATGGAAATTATCATAATGAAGGTGAAAAGCTTTTGAGGGATTTACAGGTCAGGGAATTGGTTAGTTTGGATTTATGTGGAGGCACCAAAAGATTGAATGAGTTATTGATGATTGCCAAGAAAGAATTGATTCACTTGAGATACAAAAGGAGAAGAAATTTTGGTTGATCATAGTAATCTTTTCTTTGGCCAAAATGTGAGTTGGAAGATGCAGCTTGGACAACAGTTTTGTTAATCAGCCTGATGTGATATTGTTGACATGGTTTGCATTACTTTACTCTAGTCTCAGTCTTTTTGGTTTCTTGTACTGTACCTAGCAGCCTTAATTGTTAATTTTGTTGTAGTAGTGTTTTTTTAATCATTTTACCTATTTATCAGTTTCTTTTATTTACTCTGCTACAGGTTTGATTTCACATGAAGCAAAGACCCCCTTCTCAGGATTAGGTTGTGGGCGGTGAGTGGAGGTGTTGTTTCACTGTACAACAATGCTTTAGCATATCTGAGCTTCTTTTCTTTTGTTTGTATACTGAACTGAAGGAGGGTTTTGGGATTTGGATGCTTCCACCTAGAACTCATGACTGATTGGCATGTCCTGTGTGCAGAGTCAATTGCCTTGGGTTTATCATGAGGACTAAGGCTTTCTGGACCCAAGAAAATAAAATTCAGTCAGTGCTTCATGCATATCTTTCAATCCCGCCTCCTCCTCCTCTTCCAGACCTCATGGCTATAGTTTCCAAAGCATTGTCATCCTCTCCTTTTCTGATAACTGGTAAATTCCATCCTTTTACACCTTCAATCCCTGAAGTTTCAAGCTGTTTCCTTGTTTGCTGACAGAGCTTGAATTTTTGTATGCGTTATATGGGGTGGCTGCACAAGTTGTAGATGGTGATGTGGCCAATTCAACAGGGAAAGGATATGTTTTGGATAGTGTTGTTTTCAATTCCTATAGGCGTGATTGCATTTTTGCTGATACTTATGCTGTTTAGAAAAAACTGGATTGGATATAGTTACATTTAATTTTAAGAGACGTAGTGTTGTGGAATTGCTACTTACAACAATGTGGGTGGATACATGAGTTCAGCAAGGATGAATTTGTAAATAGGACTATATGAAAATGATTAACTAAATGAATAATAGTCTGCATGAATTATTTTTTGGTACATGTTTGCATTAATTTGAGGAGGCCACTTGTTAAGTGGGGGCTCTCCATTTTTCACTATTATGTTCTTTTCATGTATCATTGTAGAGACCAAGGATGCAAATTTTGGGGTAAAGTTTGCATCTCTGATACAACTTTTGGTAGTCCCATTTGATTTTAAATTCTAAATTAGCTACCCTCTAGCACATGGACTCTTAACCAAATCCACATTAAATATCTATTATCTTTTTTCTTTTCTTTTTTTTCCCCCAATGCTGTGGTTGCTTTTTGACTGGAATTGAAACAGGATTTTTATGCTAATACGAAATTTATTTGGTGTGCGGTTATAGTTTGCACATCATGATCTTGCAATGGATGCTTTTTATCCTGGTCTTTGTGATGACAAGCCTGGTAATTACTGGGATGTGTCATTTCAATGGCAGTTGACCTTGCCTCTGTGGCAATGACTATTCTGCTAGTTATCATTTGTCTGCATATTGCAAGTTGGGGTCACCTGACCAGTTTGAGGGTGTTAGGTACGTGGATTGTAGCTTGGGCCTAAATTGTAATTCTTGGGTCTGTGAGATGAGAGAGGGCAGACTTTATGTAACTACCTGCTGAGTCAGCAATAGGATAGTGGGGAAGGAAAATATCATGTGATTCTATTATGAAGGGGGTTATATGTATGCAAGAGATGAGAGGAGAGGGTAGGCAGAATATTGGCTAGGCACTTGGGAGAGTTGAGCTGCTATAGTGCTCAGGATTCCCTCTGTTTCTGCATAGTATATCAGTTTTGCTTTCCATAAATACATCAGTATACTCCATTTCTATATCTCTCCCTTGTGTGTCTATCAGAGGGTATTCAAAATCGAAGTGGTGGAGCTCCATCTACTTTACTTCCCACTTTGGCCTTCAAAAGTGCCTTTTTTACTGGAAGAACATTGATATTTGTAGAAATGAAGCCCCTTAGAGGAAGTTGGTGTGACCATATGACATATGGACATGTTTCTTTGAAATCCTTGTCTCTGCCACTGGGATTATTATTGCTAAGTTGCCTCCTCATTTATAACAGTTTTACAAACTCCTTGCAAATTCCAGACAAAAAGGACGCCTAGCATTTAAAATTTTGTTCCTCTATTCATTATATGGAAAGGCTTTGGGGCCCTTTGGGTTGTACAACAGGAGATATTGGGTGTAGAAAAGGTACAATCATCGGTTTAGTCGCAGATGGTGGACTGGACTAGCTAATAATATACATTGGTAGATTGTTTCAGTTACTAGATAAACTTTAGCACTTCCATTTACTTAAAGCTATGGATGCTCCTAGCATGTGCTTATTTGTCATTTGAATTCTTTTTATGCCTCTTCCCTCTGCTGCAACCACTGGATTTTGATGTACTTCATCAAGAGCACAAGATGAAGACAATAGACAAGATTCCAGAGGGTTTTGACTTCAGGCTTCAGGAGTAGATTCTTCCTTTCTGGAAGATGTATTTGCATCCATACCATTTACAGCCCCATGCGGAAACTTCTAGGGGATGTGTGGCAGCTGGTTTTATTTTTAATTCCCGGAAATTTTAGTATGGGAATGCAACATTCCTATCTTTGGTAGACAGACTGAAAAAATATTTGGTAGACAGACTGAAAAAATATTCCTAGGAAAATTTGATTCCCAGGAATGGAATAGATTCCATTTTTTGTCCCATTTTTCAGGTGGGAATGTTTTATTCCCAGGAGAGGAAATGTGATCTGACAAAGTAAAATTCCTAAACTACCCCTCATAACATCATAGATAGAACTATTTGAGCTTCGACCCTTGCAATCGCTCTCTCCCTTCCATCGCAAAGAGCTCGCACAGCCACCACAAGGAGCTCGCGTTGCCATCGTCGCCGCCGTGAAGACCTGTTGCCGCCACTGCGAGGATGGATCGAAGGTATGCTTCACTAGTGTTCTTTCTCTGTTCCTTTTTGTTCCAATTAGGGTTCCGATTATGGTTATCAATGCAATTTGCTGTCTCACTTGTTGCTCGAGCGTTCGCTCTCGTTCCCCCTTGGGAACAAGCTCTGCTCCTCCATGCTGCTCTCCACGCTCCTCTACGACCTTTTCCTCAGTGCTTTTTCCACTGATCTTACGCCATCACTGATTTGCGCACTGCAAAGGAGTGTGATCCGGCTTGCGTTTTGTTCTCTCACTGCCTCCTTAATTACTGAGGATTCCTTGCGTTTTAGGTGTGGTTGCATCCCTCTGGTTCTCTCCCTTTCTCCTTTCTTCTTCTTCTTCAGTTCTGATGAGATTTATAGGGTTTTCGCAATTTTCGGTTTCTGATTCTTTTTGGATTTTAGGTTTTATTTTTTATTGAATTTGTGCTTTGTGCGTTTCCAATTCTTTCACTCTCAAATTTTGGATTTGTTCTTTAAATTTGTGCTTCAGTTTGAAGCCTTTGCTTCTCAAATTGTTGATTTGTGCTTCAATTTGTAGCATCTATTCTTCAAATTGTGAATTTGTGCTTCAGTTTGCAGCTTTTGTTCTTCAATTTGCAGCTTCTGTTCTTCAAATTGTGAATTTGTGCTTCAATTTGTAGCTCCTGATTCTCAAATTGTGAATTTGTGCTTCAGCTTCTGTTTCTAAAATTGTGAATTTGTGCTTCAATTTTTCCTTTTCTTTAATATTTTGTAGCTTCTGTTTGTCCATTTGCTGAACTAATGTGATAAAATATTCACCTAGTTTGTTGTTCTTTCAATCTGTTGTATGAAGACTTCTTTTTTTTTCTCCTTTGTTCATGGTTGAAAGATTCATCTATATTTGATGCATGAATAAACGTGTGACTGTCAGAATGCCCAACCTCGAATCACTCTTTTGAGGAAGAGGGAAGAGAGGGAAACTTCATATGCAATTTTTTCAAAGCAAATCCTTGAAAAATCCTGTTTCAGATTCTCTTATAAAAAGGAAAGGGAACTTGAATGTTGATGGATTGATTATCATTAGGCTAAAAAATTATAGGTGTAGGAAAAGATGTAACTTAGTTTAGTTATTTTGAAGTTACTCTGATTGGGATAAATAATAACGGGTTGCACTGATGATAGATGTTATGATTCAAGATGTTAAGTGAAGCCAGGCAAATAGAAAACAACCACATCAGAAAATACAAATATGTTGCATGGAATGAATCTGGATTGTGATTTTTTTTTTTCTGTTGATGCATAAATTCTATGAATTCTAAGTTGTTTTTTTTTTAGTGTTTTCACAGCATGGATCTAAGTGATTTTACACCCTTATTATGTTCATACCATGGCAGAATCAATTGCAACTGCAAGATGGAAGAAATTGTGGGATGTCAACTGCAAGGGCGTTTAATTCAGGGATTCCTGTTGCAGGGCATTGGATGCAGGGTGGTTACAACGCATAGCAGCATACGCAATATATTTAGTTATTCTTCTATGTTCAGTGCTCTTTCTTTGGTTGTTGGAGCCTCTGCTTCCACTGTTCCTTTCTTAGTTATCATTGCTTACATGAAGATTTTACATCGGAGTTGGATAGATGCCAAGTTGCAACTAGTGGTTGATCCTTTTTCGAAGAGATAGCTAGGTTGTCCTCTGCGAAATAGTAGAAGAGATAGCTTATAACATCCGATAGGGGGTACTTATTTCCATTGATGAATTATCTTCTCAAATCTCTAGTACATTTCAAGTTTGCTAATTATTTCACACATGTTTTTATTATGCTCCTGCTTGTTGTAAAGCTTTTTGAAGTGCTAGGATTGTCCCTCTAGCCTCTACACAGACAACGACACACACACACACATACACAGACAAAAAGGAGAGGGTAAACTGATTGTAGTTGGTAAATATGCAAAATTTGCATTCTGCTAACTCATCCGTGACTATGCGAATGCAGAATGCTGTAGGATAAGTGGAAGACATTGGTGCACACAGCAAGAATCTCCCCTCAGCAAAGGAGAGCTGAACCTGTTCCTCAAGAGCTTCTAGACAGGGTCTTAGCTGCTCATGCCTACTGGTCTCAACAACAATGTAAGCATCATCTTAAACCACTGTGAGCCTCTTCAATACTGAGGCATGCAGAAGAACAAGTACATTGCTGCAAAATTAGAGGTTTAGTGTAGTTTTGCAAGAGTTGATAGTACGTAAGTCTACATAATATGATCACATATATTTAATCTATAATTTGGCTTTCCTAATCCTGGAAGTGGTTTGGTGATTTTGTACATGGTTGTTTGACCGAAAGGGAATATGGGTATCACTCTTTCCATCCCTTTGGTGGTCAATTGTTGGTAATGGTATGCTATCAAAAGTAGACTAGAATTATAGAACATGTAGAAAAGTTAATCTTTTCTGAATTTGTTACAAGTTATTTGTTTGTTACAAATTGTTAGGATGATGACCTATGTGCAGATAAAAATAAATATCTTTCAATCACTTGTTGAATTCGTAGTCATGTTCATGGTCTGTTTATTCCCATTTCTGTATTTTTTAAATGCTTTTGTTCTGACCTAAGAATCATAGAAAGTTATTTTTCTTGGTTTTCTTCTTATTGAGGCACACTATTTTTTCTTACAATTTTTCAAAAGCATAGATTCAATAATCATTTGGCTTTTCTCCTTTTCTTTGGTAGAGGGGACCGATGAAGTTAGTTTAGAAGTGTTTGGTAAATGAGTTTGAATAAAAACTCGATTTGGTTATGTGCAGCAAACCATGTTTTTTCAGAATAGAGACTATATTATTTTGTGTTAATGTGACCTCTAATTTTGTGTTGTCGGTTTGATGGGGTGGATTTCCTGAGCAGGTGGTGGAAGGGCAAGAAGATAATATTTATGGGTGACTCACTCAGGTTGAACATGTGGCAGTTATTTTCAGTCTTAACCAATCTTAATTATATGACTTGAATCAAAGCTTTTTGTATGAATTGGTAGCCCCTATAGTGGATTTGTATGTAGGAGATTTGACCGGTCATGCTTATGGATTACTATATGTTTGAATTGGTGTGACTGTTTTGTTATATAATGTGGATGGTACTTGTACATCCAACAGTGTAAAATAAAATTATGTGTTTGAATTTAATTTGAGCAAATTTTATATAATTATGGTTATGATGGATTATATTTATGTGTAAATTTCGAGTTAAGTCTTGAGTTTAATGTGTTTAAGGTTAGTTTGTGAGTTAAAATTGCTAATTTTTTAATTGTTAATTTCTAGTTAGAATAGTTAATTTTTGAGTTAGAATAGTTAATTTTTGGGTTAGAAAATTGTTAATTTTTGAGTTGAAATTATTATTTTGGCATTAAAATTATGAGGGGTATTTTGTGAAAATTGTACGATATTCCTGGATATGTTAATGGCGACCAAATACAGGAATGTTAATTTTTAGGTATATTTTATAACATTCTCAGAAGCCTAATCTTTCTACCAAATGCTCTAAAAATGTTGTATGTGGGAATAACGTTCTCGAGAATAGTATTTTGGGGAATGTAAATTTAAACCTGCTACCACACACCTCGCCAAAGGCTTTTTCTGGATCTGCCTGGTTGGATTTTCCTTCTTGTTCCCAGTTTTTTTTCAGGTGCAATAAGTCTAGAACAAAATCTTCTCAATTTTCAAGAGCCCAGCTTGGAAGCTGTTGAGCTTTTTTGCCCCAATGCTACATTTTCTCCTTGGGAGGGTACCTGCAATTCTTCCTCAAATTCAAGTGATGTAACTGTTCTAAAACTTGTGCCTGACTAGTAAGCGTCATTTTGAAAAGACAACTTTTGATTTATAACAAATTGTTAAGGAGTGCTTTTCTTGTTTATATGGTTTCCTACTGATTGTTCACAAGTAAAAGTTGTCCATGATTTTTTTTTTTATTTATAGAAAAAGAAATGAAATGTTATGATATTACAAAATCAAATTTCTTAGCCTAAATTTCACTAACCTTCCTCTAACCTCCACTCCGTTTATGCCCCTTCTGATCTCAACTTGCACTGAAAATTGTTCAAGTATTTGGTTCATGACGTTGCTAGCATGTTAACTATGGCATATTTTATGTATATCTTGTAGAATGATGGTCCTGTCTACAGTTGATTGAGGAGTTACATGTTGTTGCACATGAACCCGTGTTTGTTGTTGGGATATGCACTGCAAGTGCTTGATTTGGCTAAAGCAGTTGCTTGGTATTGGAATAAGTATGTACCATTGTTTTAAAACTCAGGGCCATGACTGAACTGGCTGAGATATTGGATCACTAGGTCACGGGTTGAACCGGTTGAAATGAATTTGATCTTATATATATATATATATATATATATATTAACATCATAAAGCACTTACAACAGTATAGCTTAGTGGTTGAGATTCATGCCTCCTTCCCCTATGACAGGAGTTAAAGTCCCACATGCTGCATTTTTTGGATCGTAAAAATTTAAATTCAAAACCACTAGTTCAATGAACAAGTTTGATTGCATAATTGGTATGCAATCAATGAAATTGTCTCATGAAATTTTCATATGACGATTTCATATGCGCACATGTGATCTTTTTCAACATTAATTCAAAAAATGCAACTTAGACAAGACACATTAGTGAGTGAAAGTTTGCACATCATTGGGCCATGTGAAAATTTTACATTAGAGGATTTACTCTCAAAACTTTTTTTTTCTTTTATGTAGAAAATCTTTCTTCTAGCTTTGGAATCTTGATGAATTTTGATCACACTGGAGCTCTTTGAACTTGTATAGTATTGGATACTGTCTACCTATCTCTTTTAACTGCCTCTTTGAATGTCCTTGCTTTAGCTTAAACTTACTAATAATTACTTTTCAGAATATATTTGGTGCTGGAGGTGAGACAGCAGCAACTACCATAAATTGGGCAATGGCAGAGATGGTAAGGGATCCAAGAGTAATGAAGAAAGCACAAGCTGAGGTGAGAGAGGTATTCCATGTGAAAGGAAGTGTTGATGAGATTGGTATCAATGAACTCAAATATTTGAAATCCGTGGTCAAGGAGACCCTCAGATTACACCCTCCAGTTCCTCTTTTAATTCCAAGAGAATGTGTACAAGCATGTGAGATTAATGGATATCACATACCACTCAAAAGTCAGGTCTTAGTCAATGCTTGGGCATCCAAACTATTGGAGTGAATCAAAGAGGTTTTATCCAGAAAGATTCAGTGATAGTTCTATTGACTACAAAGGGAGTAATTTTGAGTACATTCCTTTTGGTGCTGGAAGAAGAATATGCCCCGGCATCACATTTGGTTTGATAAATGTTGAGCTAGCCCTTGCGCAATCGTTGTATTACTTTGATTGGAAGCTTTCTAATGGAATGAAAAGTGAGAAGTTGGACATGAATGAGGCATTTGGAGTGACTATCAGAAGAAAAGATGACCTGAACTTGATTCCCATAATTTCTCGGTGTTTTTCTTGCAACATAAATCACTCAAGTAGATGCTATAACCTTTGAATTTGTTATCTCCTATTTACTCCTGAAATAAAGCTTTGTCGATCCTTGTTCATTCTAGTAGATTTGAAAATCTTCTAATGCATCCAAAGTCATTGACAACTAATAATGAGGGGAAAATGAGAACTAGTACGTTATTTGAATTATGCAAATTATTTTTTATATGCACTACTACAAAACGGAGCACTACGACGTTGCCCAATTTAGCTGACTTCATTTTGTGGGGTAAGATTTAGTTGTTGTATAACACCAAATTCCTCCATCTGTTTTGCACCTAGACTTGACCATCATAGCCGTAAAATGTGGCAAGCTATAGTAATGATTTTCTTATACAATGTCTGAGTAAAGTTATTATTGTAGGCAAAATTAATCCAATGATCCTACAAACTTATAGTTACTTTGATCCCCATAATTCAAGGACTCGGAGTAAACCGCCAAACTGGTATACGACAATTTTGTCATCAGGCAGCTCGGTTGCTAAAAAAAAAAATTACCTAATTAGTCCCTGATGTTAAGTTTGATGGAGCTGTACAATAACACTCCAAATTAGTTCGTGACAACCATCCACCTATCCAAGTCAGTCCCTCACCCCTACCACCTTCACCACCACCAACTCCTTCGTTTTCATCTCCTTACCTCCCCCCTGCATCATCTTCATTATCAATCCATGGGATAGTGCAAGGATTTAAAATTGTAAACTAAGCATAAAGCATAGCAAAAAGTTATTGTGATTTAATTAGTGGTAAAATGATTAGTTATTTAAAGGTCTCAAGTGGATGTACACTTGAAGAGTGAGAGACATGTGGAGCAAGTTAACTTTAAGGACTTGTTTCAAGGGACAGAACTATCAAAGTTGAAGCAACGGAGGGAGCTAGCAAAATAGGCTATTTTTCAGCAGCATTTAATACGTTCTTAGTCATTTAGAAAGCATTCTAATAATTGGTTTTAACATTTGGAAATTGGGATAAACTTAGCAACAGTTAAATGAATCTTATCGGAGAATTAATTAGATCATGGAAATTTATTTGTTACGTCCATTGCCAAACAAATAAATTAAAATAAGTTTACAAATGGCTTTTGCATATTCTGTTGCTTATTTATTGTCCTCCTGTGTATGATGCAAAATGAACAACGTAGACCATTGTTTAATGAAGTGTGTTTCTATAATTCTATTTAGAGTTTGAACAAACGTCAGTTGGGGTATTGGATGACCTGAGTTTGGACTGAAATGGGTTGATGAAAGAGAAGATGGAGGTTTTGTTGGAGAAGGTGGTAGGGGTGAGGGACAAACTTGGGTTGTGGGGGGGCGGGGGGCGCGGATTATTGCCGGAGACTAACTTGGAGTGTTACTTTATAGCTCCCTCAAACTTAATATTAGTGACCAACAAATATCCAACATTTGACATCATCAGAGACTAAATAAGTAATTTCCTCTAATTAGGGATCAAGCCGTCCAATAATGAAATTGTTAGAGGGTGAGTCTAGGGGTTTACTCCAAGGACTCTTATAGAGTGATGATAACATCTAAAGATAATAAACTTACACCATAAGTATAAATGAGAAAGAAGACAAAATAAAAAGACGACTCATGAACATTAATGTACTGAAAAGGGAGGAAAAATAAAAGTGGTATCAGTTTTTTGTAAAATTTTGTTGGACAACAAACATTTTTGGGCTCTTATGGTAAGCTTTCATCCGTTATTACAATATGCAAATGCTATTACAATAACTCAATTGTCGATCGAAGTGATAGACTATGTTTGCCATCGTTAGTGCAAAGAGCCTGGTCACGGAGTTGTGTTGTTGCATTCGAAGTTTCAGGTACTTAAAAAGATAGTTCGAACTAGATTTTAGCTAAATTAATTCGAGGAATGTATTTAATATGAGGGTTAAAATATAGAAGTCTTTCTACAGTAACCTTTATATGTAGTCCACTTTTACTCCAACCAAACACACGGTATAGGTGAGTTGCTTTTAGAAAAGTAATTTCTCGTGTCATAAGAGAAAGAGAAAAATGACATCGAAAAGAAAAGAAGGATAAGAAAAGAGGGGTTTAGAGGATTTTACCTTATCGTTATTCCAAAGGTAAAATAGATAAGGAAAATGAAATGGAAGAGATATAGTGTGTTTTTAAACTTGTACTTAAAAAGACATTTTAACATTTTCAATAGGGATAAAATATTAAATTATACTGTAATCTCATTTAAAGGCCCTCAATTCAAAAGAACCATTGATTGAATTTGAAGATAATTGAAAGTTTCCGGTGACTAATAAAACCATCAGATATCTTTTTCATCGTAAAAAAGTAAATTCCGTGAAAAATGTAATCTTTCCATGCTCTCATATCCCTCCTTTTCCACCCTACAACAAACTGGTGAACACAGAAAAAGAAATGTTATTATGCAATCATTCGTTTCATTTTCAAAATTCACATCTATTTCAAAAAAAAAATAAAAACGATTAATAGAATAGTTTTTTTAATGAAATTTTAAATATTTATTAATTAAAATACACATATAAATGTACTAAATTATCCATTATTTTAGTAGTACTTTATTAATTAGCATGAATAGTTTCTCTAAAACATTTATTACTATTTTAATTATTCATTATTAAGTATTATTAAAATTATTTCATCTTTGTAAATTATTGAGAATCGATATGCCAATATCAATAACAATATATTTATTAAAATTATTTAATAAGTTTTAAAAATATAAATTTAATATGAAATTAACATTTTATCTTTGTTTCAATTAATTATTAAAAAGTATTATACTAACATTCATACGTTAACATTAATTTCACATATAATAAAGTTTAATTTTTTTAAGAAATGAAAAAGTACATTATTTTTCTTTTTTACAATAATAATCACAAGTTATTGTTATTGTTATACATTTTGTTCTCGTAATAATAATAATAATAATTTAACAAAATAAAGTATATAAATATATTACTACATAACTGTCTTTATATTATTATTAGTAACATATCTTTTCTTTTGTAAAAGAATATTTATTATGTGCAATTATTAATAACTAAAATTTTAGTGATCAAAGAAATAGGCATAAAATAATGGAGTTTAGTAAACTTTTACTAGAAAATATATAGATAGATTAAAGTGAAGTAAATTTTAGTTTTATAGGAAAAGATAATGCACATTTTGAAAATAGATAAAAAAGTCTTGTGATAAAGATATCTCAAAAAAAAAAAGTGTTACTTAGTTTGGAAAAAGATTAATGTAAGGAGTTATATTTTGAAAGAATTTTTCTTAAAAAAAAATTGTTTTAACTGGCATCAAAATAAAGAGCATTATTACTACTCACCTCTATTCATACTTTTGCAGTTATGACCACTGATTACTACTGGATTCACATCAATTAAAACATCCTTACATACTTGGATGTTTTGAAAAAATCTCAAATGCTTGTAAAGTAAGAAAAAGTTAGTGTTATATATTTAATATTTACTTTAGTATACTTATTCTAACATGATTACTACATTGTTTGATATTAAATGATTCAAAATACAATTCTTTTGCCTTGATTCAAGGTACGTTGATGTGAAGAGATATGCACTGACCCTTGTAAAATTAGGATTAAATACATTTTAGCCCCTTGTATTTTAGATTATATGCAATTTAAATTCTGACTTTTCAAAATGAGCAATTCGACACCATGTACTTTTCAAACTGTGCAAAAAAAAACTCTTTCGTTAACTTAACATTCAATTTCATTAGTAAGTGGTTATGTGCTAGTCGTGTGACACATTTTACTGACAAAAATACTCCTCACCTTTCGATGAAATTCCCCTACCCTAACCCTAAATCCTTTCCTTTTCCATCCCATTCCCCTAACTTAGATAGAAAGTTGAAAACCATGAATCATGAGTACAAAATGAAACCCAACAGTGGGCGCACAATATAAAATAGATAATTCAAATCAAATGCTTTTCTTTTCCTAGTTATGAACAACAAATTGAAGATTAAGATTGCTTTTGGCTATTAATTATGTTAAAGAAAAGAAGAGATAGAGAGTAGGGTAGGCCACCCAAGAGACGGGGTTAGAGATAGTGGTGAAAGCAAAACAATGTTTAGGGTTGATAGTGAGTTTGGCATTGAGAAAGAGGATGATGGCTTGCTTGATGGAGTCTAATCGGGTGAGGGTCTGCCGTCGGCTTTCTAAACTTCATCTCCACTAGACATTGAGGATTCACGTCTACCTAGAATAGGATGTCCTCGTTCTTGATTTGCGACAACTTCAAACTATACCTGCCACCGTTGTTGCTATCTCCTTCAACCCTTTCCATCATATTCATTCTTGATCATTGATTAATTATTACTACTTGATTTCTTCTCACCTCACTCTACCACCTATACCTTTCTCACCTTTGAGGAATGCATTTCCAGAGCAAATTGTAAGTGTTTTTCTTTTACCATAAGTAGACATTTTTTGAGTGGGTAACTCCATTCGTTGAGACAAGACACTGGACAAGAATGATGGTTTTTGCTTCAGTCATGGGAAGGGGACGGTGAGAGGGAGTGTTTAGGGTTAGGTTAAGGAAATTTTATTAAAAGGGAAAGGGTATTTTTGTTAAAAAAAATGTGTCACGTAACTTGTACATGACCACTTAACTATGGAATTGGATGCCAAGTTAACAAAAGGGTTTTTTTGCTTGGTTTAGAAAGTACAAGATGTTGAATTGTACATTTTGAAAAGCAAAGGTCTAAATTGTACATAACCTAAAATACAATGGGGTAAAATGCATTTAATCCTTAAATTTATAAAAAGTACTTCGAGTATTTTTGAAAGATAAGGTACAATGTACTTGGAAAAGAATGTGGCATTTTGATAATCAGATTAGAGCATTAATTGTTGTAAACAATTCATCACCTAGTATATATATTGACAAGTAATTAAGTAGGCTACATATGATTTTATTTTATTTATAATTACTCTTATGTTATGTCAAAAATTATGTACAACTCTGTATCGCAAAAAAATATATTTAATTATTTTGCATATCCCTATAATTTTACTCAATTTTTAATCAGGTCGCCATAGTTTAAATTTTTTTAACTAGGTCCCTACATTGTATAAAATTCCTAGTATATTCCATCTCTATCTATCTCCATCTCCTTCTACATCATTTATCTTCCATCCCTACCACCAAAATAACCATACCCTACCTACTCAAACCATTAATGAATCAAAAAACTCAAAAGCACAACAAATTAAAATAACAATACCCATTATGCATAATTCACAATAAATCATCCCAAAAATTGTAATCAAAACCCAAACAAGAACCAAAAACCAGAAAATTAACCAAAAAGAAAGGTAGGAAAGCTTCCTTGGTCACCGTAAGCCAGAAATGCTGCATCAAGCCTGTAGGTATAGGTGTGCACGAGAAAGGGGGTTGATTCGTGTAACACTCTAGTAGAACCCAACTACACTTAAGTTTGCATTTGGATTCTATTAGTTGTCACTTATGCCTTGCGTACATTTTCTTTTGAAATTAACTTAGAAAAATAGAGGAATTTTTTTTTATATATATAAATCACTTTTCAAAAACCTAAGCTTGAAACGAGAAGTGAAATACATAGCGCCGCGTAGATGGTAATTAAAGTTACTTTGCTTACATAAGTTAAATTAGTGGAATAAGGATCTAATTATAGAATTATCATCACATAAACTGAAATATAACAACTTAATACATTGAGTCATAATAGAGCATATATCATAGTCATAAGTTATTACAAATAATAATTTAAATTCTACTATTACTGCTTTGTTACTCGCGACTAAAACATACTAAATATCGGAGTGCTAATTGTTGAAAGTTCTGAATTCTTCACGTGTTGCCTCCTTCCTTAGCTGTAGCTCTGTTGCTTTAAGTGGATTCATTTACCTCTGGTAATAACAACGGAAAATATATATATAGGAGTGAGAAATACATGTGATACCCTAGGTACACATGTCATTGGGCAAGTTCCGTACTGCCCAGGGTCTCCCGAGACCCACCTGTGTGGCCGGGAAGGCCCCGGAATGCATGGAGGATCTCTGATGCAGCAAAAGTGGTGAACTGTCACCGTTATAGCAGTCTAAGACTGCTATAGTGGTCATAGTGGGAGGTAGTAGCACTTTTGGCATTTTGGGGACCACTATAGCGGTCATGAAATGTGGCAGCACGGGATTTTTCAGGTTTTGAAGACCGTTATAGCAGTCCAGGATTGCTATAGCAGTCATAAGTGTAATAGTCATGGTCACGGGGTATGACAAGACCGCTATAGCAGTGTTAGCTGGATAGAAAGAGTGCCAAACGATGCCATTTTACTTAATGAGCCCCTCTACCCCTTTTCAAACCCCAAGCTCGGGATTTGGCTCCCCATTTCTGAAACCTTTTTCCCTCAAACCCTTTCCTAACCTTTCTTTCTCAATCCAATAGCAAATCTTCTTCCTTCAAGATCCAAGGTAAGTGATTGTTGTTGGTTTTTGTTAGATTCCTTTGTGTTTTTCCTTCCCCTTGTTATGGGTTGTTGTTTTTCTTCGTTGTTGTCAAGTGGGGATGCTCCCCTAATGTTGTTAGAGCTATATTAGAGTTGTTTAGAGATTAGCGGAGACTAATCTTGAGTTAATGTTACTCTATGACAGTTGTTGTTGCCATTCAATACTTCGGAGGTCAAATTGGTGATGCCCACATACTCTCGGCTCTAAACAGTGAGTGGGTTCAAACTCATGACCTTATTTTAGCCATTATGACTATATTTGATTATGATATTTATGAAATATGAAATTTGAGATGAGAAAAAGTATAGAATATGATTTTATATGATTATGTCAAGCTAGAAAAATTATGATTTATGATGATAGCATGAAAGAATGAGTTTTTCAAAACCATGGGACCATGATTACTATGTTGTATGCTTTAGAAAAATGTTTTACATGGTTAAGAATGAATTTATTGAGAAAATATATGTTGTAGCAACTTTGCTTTTTATCAAATATGTTTCATGAGTTTACGACACTATTATGTTGTCAAGATTTAGATTTCAAGCTATGTTTTGAATATTTAGTATATATATGTTAGAGAAATGTGAACAAAAGTATGACCCAGCCTTACGGATAAATACATTAAATGATTTCCAAGTTTTAAGATTACAAACCCTAGTGCTTTGAGTTATGATTTTAGATTATCAAGTATGTGGAAAGTTATGATAGTTTAAGATTTGAATTTAGAACTTCAATTTTATGGTACCAAGAGGTATGAGATTCAGTATGATTCTTAGCAACTGCCAGATAGATATTATGTGGGCTTGAGATTGGGTTGCCTACAAACGGGTGATCCCTTGGGCATGATCCTCACAGCTACAGTTATGTTAAAGTCAGATTGTTAAAGTTATATAACCAGAACTCCTAGTGTACTAAGATTTAGGGGCTCTATTCGCCAGGGACAGAGTACCCATTTTTTTCAGCTATGGATTTGTCAAACTAGTTTAGACGATAGAGATAAGGAAACAGATAGTTAGTTAACAGCTGTATGAGATCGTTAACCTTGGTACCAAGTTGTCCATCAGACGACAATATCGCCCCCATCAGATATAGATAACGAGACCTAGATATATACCTGCTGCTCATCCGCCAGGGACCATTTGACTTTACAGCTTCAGTTATTATATATGTATTTATTCAGCTCAGCGGATACTATTTCCTCATGCTCTGTTGCACTTTAGTTAAAATGATTTCAAATTGCTTTTAAGTTTACAATTGTCTGCTCATGAATTTATGAAATGAGAAACGCTTTTGTATATAGTTATATACTTAAATATCAAATGATTATGATTATTGCACGCATGGTATTATATGTACATTCCTTGGTTATCCCATACAGGTGATGGGTGAGAGCTCATTCACTGAGTCCGTTGACTCACCCCTTTTCCTTCCTCTCATAGTTCCAGGTGCAGATATCGTTACGTCATCGGTCCAGTAGCCGCAGCTATCCCTTGGTGAGCTTTACATTGTTGTAAGGCTTAGCTTAGGCTTTTGTTAGTTTAGAGGACTCCAGTAGATTTGTAAGTAGGATTCGAGCCATAGATGTATTTGAGACATTGTAGCTAATTTTAAAGTTTATGTATTTCCCCATATATTACTAAAATCAAAGTATGGATATCAATCATTGATTTAGATTTATATTATGTAATAGATTGGCTAAGTAGTTATAATCCAGACTTTTTTTTTAAGGTTGAGCAGGATTTCATATTTATATCATATGATAACACAGTTTATGATTTCATGATCAACGATTTTGGCCCAGAAGTTCTCAGAGTTTGGATATCACTTCTAGTTTTATAAATTCAAGTATTATGTTTTAATTAGAGAAATTGATATTGATTTAGAAGAAAATCTTATTTGAAGTATTATTTTACAATGAAGTATGCATTCATAAGGACATGTCACCCAAAAGGGTTACATGGGGATAAGATTTCTCATGTGCCGGTCATATTCCCAAGTTGGGTCGTGACAATACAAGATTTCTCAGTAGGAGTTTCTACTTATACTAAAAGTGTCATCGTTGTCAACCCAGTCACTTTGGGTTTATTATAAAAAGATGAACAAGTAAGGATTCAATTATCAAATTTTTCGTAAATGTGATTAACTGAAATGAAGTGGCTTTTAAACTATTCTTGAACATTATCAGAGGCATAAATAACATAAGTCATCAATTACTATTTAACACTCAATTAATAATCTCATTACAAACTTCACAGTCACATAAATATTTTCATTCATAATATTCATGCATGACACTTTACTTTCTTTCATTAACGTATTTCTTAATCACTCACGGGATGAATGCATCAATGCCTTAGACCACCCTAAAAGGTAATGAGCTCATTCCGTGGCCATCACCATAACCTTTTGGTTTTCTTTCCGTTGCCGTAATCTCAACGGTTTAGGGGGTTAAGCCATGAGCTTAAGTCCACTTTTCCAAACTTTACTTTTATTTTCTTTCGGTTGCCGTAATCTCAATGGTTAAGCCATGAACTTAGCTCAAGTCTACTTTTCCAGGCTTTCATTGCTACTTCCCCAGACTTTACTTTTATTATTTTACTTGAAATGAATGTATGCATAACATCACATAATCATAAATAAATCATGAATAATCAATCATTCATCCTCAACATTTCATAACTCATCATCATACATTCACATAGACAATATCTCATATACATCCTTATATCAAATAGTAAGCTTTTCATGCTAAATCACATGTCATGTCTCATCATTTGAAACCAATAATAAATCATGTACGCTAAGGTTCTTAAAAGGTTATAAAAGTCTTAGTGTTCACACATTATGGAGTCTTTCTTTTCCTTCTTACAAATTTTAAGCAAATCTTTTTCTCTTAGTATTCCATTACTACATTAATGCACTTTAAAATATTATCTTTGGGTAGTTAGAGGTTGTTTATATACTTTCAAGCTTCCTCATGAGTATTCTATATATTTTTTTTTCTCTTGAAGTTTTATTGTAACTTAAATCCTTACAACTCTTCATTTACAAGACTTGAATCTTCTATTTATAGTTATGACATACTTTACAAGAAAATTTGTAACTTTCTGTATACTTGGTTTCTTAGCCTCATAAAAGTAGTTCCAGATTCCTAACTCATCAAGCTTTCCATTAAGGATAATTTCATTAAAAACACATTTATGGTATGCCATAGTACCTTCACAAAGTTACCCATTTTCAGACCCTTTCCAGAGCTTCTCAGCACACTGTCCCACATTTTATTTCTTATTCTATATTTTCGTGGTTAAAATATTTATACATGGCATATATGGATGTGTTCCTATATGTATTGGCTTTCTAAAAAAGTTGAAATGAGGCTGTTTGCATTTTTCTAGAGTGAGTTACACCTATTTTACTACTGAAAGGTTGGATTCAAAGTGTCAGTCTTAGGCTTAACTTTGAAAATTCATATCTTGGGATAGAAAACTCCGTTTTGGGTGATTCTTTTTAGGGAGTGTTCTATAATATGTCTAGTGTAAAAATATTTTCATTTCGAGATACTTCATATATTATGAACATTGGTTTTTGAAGTGCCTACTACCAGAAATAACTATAAATTCCAGCACCTACCATTTTCATGTCTCAATTCACTTTTATTAAATCAAGTTTCACATACTGTCTTTTTAAGCTATATTTGAGTGTGATAACATCATAAAAGTACTCATAATAGAATAGAACATATTGTGCTATCTAAAAATATATTATACAAACAATCATTTAAAACTTTTGACAATAACTCAAGCTTAAGGCATTCTATTAGAAGCCAACAATGCTTGAACAATTAAAGATGAAGGTCCTACCTCTTATGAAGGGTCTAAAAAGAGTCCTTCTCTTCTTTCTTGAACTTGAGCAAGAGTCCTTGGAGTAGATGTCCCTCCTTGAATCTTGACTTTAGAACTTGAATGCTTAAGAAAGATATTTCTCACTAGAGTTAAAGATTGTAACTCTTATGAGGGCTAGTGAAGGTTTGACTTAGGATTTAAGTGTTTAGATGAGGTTTAAAGGGTTAAGATGACTCTTTGAAGAGAAGAACATAAGAAGAAATGATAGAGAAAGAATAAGAGAGAAAGAACACTTGGAGAGTTTCTAAATCTTGAAGACTAGTAAAAGTGTGTTATGAGCAATGAGTTCACACACCTCCCTCCCTTTTATAGGCCAAGAGGCCATGACTTGTCTAATGGAGAGGTTTTAGTACTTCAATTTGTTACTCTTGGGTGCTCTTGTGAGTGGAGTAAAAATTGTTTCAGATTACTAAATGCTAAGCGTAATCATCATGTTAGAATTAGTGGTTAGTGTAGTGCCAATTTTAGTGGGAAATCATGAACTCTTTAAGACACAAATTTATTCATCAAATCAAATTTGTTTCCTATCGTGATGATGGTAAATTTTTGACTCATGCATACATGAAGGAATTGTAATATGGAATTTCATTGAGTCTTGCCTTATTCATGCACTTTGTCATGTATGGTATGATATGTATGTATGTTGTATTTTATTTTACCATAATTTACTTAATAAATGATATTGTATGATATTTTAGTTTAATCAAATAATGGCAAATATTTTATTCCTATAATTGGAATCCCATGTTAATTATTTTATCATAATCAACACTACCAGAAAAATAGCTATTATCGACGAATTTTTTAAGTTACCAACGGATTTTGTCAACTGGTAATAACGTCGTCGGAAATAATTACCGACGGATTCTTTGATAGATTTTTTCAAAAAAATTCATCGGTAATTTGATTCACAAATTCGTCAGGAAAATCGTCACAAATTCGTAAGTACTAATACTTTAAGTTTTATTTCTTTTTAATTTTACCGATGAATTTTTCGTCGGTAATAACTAATGGTAAATTTTTTTTTTTTAAATTTACCGACGGATTTTCTGTCGGTTATATTTTTAATTTTATTTTTATTTTTTTAGCTTTACCGACGGATTTTCCTTATAAATTTTGAAATTTCAAATTTTTTTGTCTTTAAATTTACCGACGGATTTTTCGTCGGAAATAATAAATTCTGAAATTTCAAATTTTATTTCTTTTTTATTTTACCGATAAATTTTCCATCGGCAATATTTTTAATTTTACTTTTATTTTTAAATTTTACCAATGGATTTTCCGTCGATAATAATAAATTTTGAATTTTCAAATTTTATTTTTATATTTTACTGATGGAAATTTCGTTGGTAAATTTTTTGTTTAAAAAATTAAAATTTAGCAATATTTAGATTATTTGATTATTTAAGAGTTGATGTTTTATTTAACAATAATTATAAATATATTTAATAATAACAAATTATCAAAAAATACTCAATTAATAAGCACAACAAAGTTCCACCATCGTCTACAAACACAAACACAAACACAAACACAAATGCAACAAAGTCTACAAGCATAAACATAAAGAAGTATATAATAAATAAAAGAAAAATAGTAACTCAAATTAGGAGAAGTTAGCAGCATCATCAACGTCACCATCGCTGCCACCACCATCAGCGTCGCCATTGCCATCACCATCATCATCAATGTCTGGTGGTGCGGAAGAGCCTGCCTGCATCTTCTGCTATAAAGACATCATCTCCTTCTTCATCTGCTTTCGCAATCTGATCTCCAAGACCTCTTCATTGTCTTTAATGTTGTTTTTCACCTCCTTCAACTCTCGTTGAGTCGCTGCATCTTTCTCTTGCATACGATGAAGTTTCGCATTGAACAAGTGAACTTCCTCACGAACCTTATCATTAGCGGTGGACCTAGTGCCTGTAGGTGCCCCAGTGACAGAGTCAGTGGATAAACTACTCGTATAAAATGATCTCATGCCGTAGATGCGGTTCTTATAAGGACCGCTGACTACCTCCTACCACAACTTGTCCACATCAAGCGGTGGGCAGTCCTCACTAGCTACGATCCTCTGCTCTCACTGGGTCATGGCCTCCTGATAGCGCTACTCATAGGTATGCTATAAAAAATTTAAAGTAATGATAGTCAAATATATGAAATAATAAATTATATATATATATATATACACACACACACACACACACAATCAATAAGTGCACAGAACATATATACCCAAACACTCTCTGAGCGAGGATCGACCCATGTCTTCTCTAGCTTGTGCGTGTGAGTCTTTCTGAACAACTCACTCTGTGTAGGTGGCCTCTTCAACTCATTGGTCTACATTTCGAGTGAAACACGTAAAATATTAATATGATAAAATATAAATTTAACAAGAGAAATTAAAAGATGCTTAAAATAATGACTAAACCATCCGGTGACGTGTAGACTTGATACTAGCAGAACCACCACAATGAAGGGAGCCACCCTTATGTGATGCTCGGCTCTCCTTGGCCTTCAAAGACTTCGCTTTGAACTTGTCACTTCTCCAATATTGCCACAAATAGTCCAAGCTGGCCTGAGTCATCCACCTGGGGTTTTCATCCCGCTGCTCCCGAATGTCGATGTACATGTCTTGCAGCCTATGAGCTGCCTTGGATTTGAAGCACTTAAACATAAACTCCTTATCTTTAGGATGGATGATGAAGTGGCTTTACACATGAAAATAAACAAAAAAAGGTAATTGAAAGTATTTCTGAAGTAAATCACATATTTCATAATAATTATTTTATTAACCTTCCACTCAAGAAACCGGCGCTCCTTCTCGGGCTTCGACAGTTTACTGAAGGACTCAATCGGCCGTTCATATAATTTTTAGATGGTGTGTGTCACCTTGTGCATGGCCACTGTGTTTGGCTCCCAACTGCTTAGCAAATTGTACAAAACATCGAAGATCGTATGTCAAGAAATTGTTCAAATTATTACAATATGATTCATAAGAAATTGAAAAATTAATTTACTTACTTGTCATCGACACGTATAAGCTTTATTTGGTTATCTACTGTAGACCCATGTCCTGATTGCCCTACCGAGGAACCACCAACTACCCGGCTTTCGGCTCCCCCTTCAGAGTCATGTCTGGGGGTGAGCACAGGATCTGCCAATGGTGGTGGAGGTGGAGGTGAAGGCACTACTCCAGTCACATGCCCAGGAGTAGGTATCATGGTAAACTCCCCATGGGCACAGGGTGGTGGTATGGAAGGGATAAAAGTGGAGGTGTGAGCGGTTGTAGTGGATGCCTGAGTGGGAAGGTTGATTCTTTGATTGTTTGGGACACCCTTCCCTTTGCCCTTATTTTTGAGGTTAGGTGCCATATCTAAAAAAGATTCAATAACATATGAAAAATCAATTCATAGTATAATAATTTAAAATGAAAAGAATGTAATAAATTGAGGCTGTACACATCACACTTAATCTGAAAGTTGGGGACTATCTTCATCATTCTCAGTATCAACATCATCCTCAAACTCATCTTCTTTGTCTTTCCCATCCTCCTCATCACTACCATCACTTTCATTACTTTCACTCACTAATTGACCACTAGAAGAGTGAATTATCTGAACATCACTCGAATCAGAACGTAAAGTTGGCAATGTTCCCATATCAATGACGACCTGAGAAGGAATTGGGTCATTCACTTGATGAGCATCGTCAGGTAGTTCTTCGACCTTAACTCGACCCCTAGGTTTAGTTTTCATGACCATCTTACAGTCCTTTCTGCATTTTCCAGGGTATGGTGCATAATATACCTGTCTTGCATTCTGGGCATAATGAAAGGATCGTATGCAACATATCTTTTAGTATGATTCACCTCAGTAAGTTTATATTGATTGTGTGTGCGTGTTCCGTCAGGATTATATGTTCTGTCAGCCTCGACATTAGGAGCCTCAACAAACGATTCATAATCTTCATGAATTTGTGGACCAACTGCATCATAAATCATTTCCTCATATCGTCTAAAGTTATCCTCCCAATTAATATTTCCCGTGACATGCTCATCAATATTAACTTTACTTGAACTACCTCTAGCATAGGCATTTTCAACACTAGCATGTTCAAAATTTTGTGTGGCAACTTCCCCATGCATAGTCCAAACCCAATAATCCGTCATAAAACCATCCTTATACAAGTGATACCTAATGGTATCCATATCAAAATATTTCCTATACTTGCACCTGGCACAAGGACACCTAACTTTCTGCTCATTCATAATTGTTCAACTCCCGCATAAAATTCAGGTTTGATTTCCCCTCGACTGGGGTGCACCTTGTCATACATCCATAGTTTGTTTGTAGGATTCATGGTTCTTGGATGTGTAATTTAACCTAACAAATTCATTTAAAGTTTCAGAAATTAAAATTTTATTTAATTATAAACATCTTTCAACAAATTATCTTCTGAAAGTAGAAGTCTTTTAAGTAAATAGATTGCGCTCTTTAACTTCACAAAATTTCAGCAGAACCTCCCCTTAAATTAAGATTCTACTCTTTAAATTTTTTTTAAAAAAATTGGCAGAACCTTCCCTTAAATTAAGATTCCACTCTTTAAATTTTAAAAAAAAATTGACAGAATCTCCCCTTAAACTAAGACATCCTTAGAAATTGATTTCAATATATACATATGTCAGTCTAGTCAAATGAAGTTCACAAACAATCAAACAACCATTTAAAGATCCTAAAACCATCCTAAAACCATTCTAGAGCACACCCCCTTATAACATCACAACATGCATTTCCTGCAATGTCCGCATACACAATCAATCTCCACATCAAACAATACAAACAAGTCGGGGAAGGACCTCTATGCCCTTCCCCCCAGTCATGCAATCTCCATTTCCTACAACTCTAAGAAATCATAAGTCTCTATCCTAACAAAAATGTAATTAAATAAGGAGAATAAATACTTACTTACCTTAATGTTGACAAAAGAAATATATGCTCCGCAAAGAAATGCTCTAACAGAGTTCGACATTCTCTAAAAAAATCAATTATGTAAATTAATAAATCAGTTAATCAAAAATCCGTCAAATATAACCTACATTTCTTATACATTATACACATGAGTAGATTATATAATTTTTAAAGGAGATTTGCACCAATTTTGAATAATCCCCTTTTTTCTTTTTTGCTTTTATATTTCTCCATTCAAAATAAACAAAGACCACCACGATAAAAAAAGAGGGAAGAGTTGTAAAATTTGCTATTCCTTGAAAGTTAAGTGTGCTTCCTAAGTTTGTTTGGCATACAATTAAACTTAAAGGTAACAACTTTGTAGGATTGATTATTTTTTGGTCATGGGTTAGCAAATAAGGCAAATTTGTAAAATCACTTATCACATTTATAATAGAAAAAGAGCAAAACCTTGAGAAATGTTTAAGTCCATAATTAAAATCAAACAAACAAAGAGGAGGAGGATGTGGTGGAGCTTCCAAACACAAGAAAAATGTTATAACATATAATTTCAACTAATGAGATGCAAATCAACTAGCTAGCTATAGGAGCTTAAAAATTTTTTTAAAAAAAGAAATGATGCTCACTGTGGGAGGAGACAGTGGCGGTGGGAGGGCTGAGGTTATGGGCTTAGGTGGCGATAGGTAGGCTCTGGCGGCAGGTTGGGTTGGGCTGGGTGTGGCTAGGATAGGCCGGACAGGCTCAGACGGAGCTGTGGGCGATGGGTGGCGGGCTCAAGCTTGGTTGGTCGGCGGTGGTAAAATGCAGCAGAACCGGCACTGATAAAATGCAGCAGATCTGGCGGTCGGTGAAGGAAGGCGGTGGGCTCAAGTGTGGGTGGCCGGTGGGGCTCAAGCAGTAGAACCGGCGGTCAGTGGAGGGAGGCAGTGGAAGGATGAAGAATTTTGTGTGAGTTAAGTGAAGAGGGGAGAGAGAGTGAAGAGAAGAAATGAATGAAAAAAGTACATAGTGTCTCATATAAACCCATTACCGACGGATTTTCAAAATTACCGATTAAAAATCCATCAGTAAATTTAACAACAGGAATTTTTTAAAAATAAAATTATCGACGGATTTTCCGTCGGTAAAAGTCAATTTCGACAAAATTAAAAATAAACTTACCGATGGATTTTCCATCGATAATATTAATCTTTAAAAAAATAATTCGAAATAATTATCGACGAAAAATCCATCGGTAAAAATCAATTTCGATAAAAATGAAAAATAAAATTACCGACGGATTTTCCGTCGGTAATATTAAATTCTATTATTTTTATAATTCTAATTTATTATCGATGGATTTTCCACCGGTAAAATTAATTTTTTTTAAAAATAATTTGAATGAATTACCAACGGATTTTTCGTCGATAAAAATCAATTTTGAAAATTAGAAATAAAATTACCGATGAAAAATCAGTCGGTAAAATTCAATTTTGAAAAAAATTAAAAATAATACTTGATTCTATTATTTTTATAATTCTAATTTAATACCGATGGATTTTCTGTCAGTAAAATTAATTTTTTAAAAGAAATGCAAATTAATTACTGATGGATTTTCCGCTGATAAAAATTAATTTTTAAAGAATTAAAAATAACATTACCGATGGATTTTCTGTCCGTAATAAAATTTATTTAAAAAAATTGTAAAATATAAATTATCTGCGGATTTTTCGTCGGTAACATGCTTGCCTTGTTTCCCGCGGAGTGGCTCCAAAATTACCAATAGATTACCGATGGAAAATCCATCGGCAACGTCCTCAAAATAAAAAAAAAAAAAATTTTGCTCGGATTTCTGGCTTGCCATAGTAAATCCGTCGGTAATACTGAAGGAAAAATTTTGTCAGTAAAATCCTTCGGTAACCTGTGTTTTTCTTGTAGTACAACCACTAACTTCATTATTTAGCATTAATCCGATGACTTAGATTCATTCTTGTTTAGTGACAAGTGTAGAGGTTGTATAGTGGCATTTATAATTATGAAAGTAATGGAATATGTAGTAATTTCTTCATTCAAGACAATGATATTTTTATAATTAGACAATGATAGTGGAATTTTTCTAATTCCATTTATAAAATAATAATTATCTTTGTCATTTATTAATAAGACAAGAGTAATTTTGTAACTTTTTCTACATAGTAAATGTATTTTTATAATATCCACTAAGTAATGGCATTTTTGTAATTCTTTGTATTTTGCTCTAGACACACTTCTAATATTATTTGTTATTTTTTTTCCAATTTCTATTGGTTTTCCTCCTTTTCATCTTAATAATTAATTTAATCTAGTTATGAATTTGGGGATGTTACAAATTGTGCATTGCTTCTTTTCACGTTTTCTGAAACTCCTGAAAACAAATACTATCAAGTATAAAACTTGTAGTGTAGCAAAAACATAGTTAGTAGCTTCAGAAAGTATATTTCTGAACCTCATTAAATAAAATGTTCATTTTTAAAAGAGATGACAAAAAAGCAAGAAAGATATACCAACATATAAGTAATGAGAAACACAGTAGATACAACATGAAGGAGATCAAAGAGAGAGATAAGACACAAAGGTTTTATATTGGTTCGGCCAAATTGCCTACATCCAGTACTCAATAAATGTTGAGGTTCCAGAAAGCAATTTTCTCGACCTGAGAAAATCATCTGGATAATCTTTATATTAGTCTTCCTAAACTTTCACTTATGCCAGCAGACCAATGCAGAGACTGTCATAAGTTGAGTATTCTTTTACCAACCTCTCCAGGCTTAACTGAGTAGTATTGTACTAGCCTCTCCAAGTTAACCCATGATCAGTAGTAACCTTTACAGTCATGTTGAAAGTAGTCTTGACACTGGCCTCTCTAAGCCAAACCGTGAGCAGCAGCAACCTCTACTGTCATGTTGAAAGTAGTCTTGACACTGGCATCTGGCTTCTCCAAGCAAAACCATGTGCAGCAGCAACCTCTACTATCACGTTAAAAGTTTTCTTGACACTGACCTCTCCAAGCCAAACCATAAGCAGTAGCAACCACTACTGTCCCGTTGCAAGTAGTTTTACAGTAGCTTTTCCAAACTATCTCATAGTGATCACTATCAGATCGAGAATACAAAGGTTAAGTGTTTGGGTTGCCACTCAAACTAACCTACACTCAAGTTTCCTTAACATATATATGAAAAAACTTGGAAAACTTGAATGACTTCCTTCTATTACTTCTTCCATAAGAAGATCTAACTAAGAACGTAGAAGGAAGATTTTCATACACTTCAAGGATAAAACTGATTACATGATAAATACTGAATATTCCAGGAAGTGCGAAGAAATTTTTGCAGAGTTTCCTCTCTTAAATCTTCAAAATCTCTCCTTGGTCATTAAGCATAACATCTCCATATATAGTGGTCTTCCTTTATGACCGTTGCCATTGATCAGTTCTTCAAGTGACACGTGTTGATCATCAGTTATGTCTTGAAAGAAATAGCTAGAAGAGAGGTTGACAGATTTGTCACATCGGTTGTAGAAGCTGTTGTAAAGTTGAGTTTTATGATCTTCCTTTAGAAAATACTTTTCTACTTTCTAAATCATGCTATCTAAACTCCTCCTTCATGAAGACAGAGTGGATGATCAAATAGGCAGAGGATATGACATACCAGTTTGAAACTGGATTTGACTTGAACATTTGAAATTCTAATTTCAATTTTCCCTCATTTCCTATAGCATTCTGTGCTCTACTCACAAGTGAGCTTTCTGAGAAGTGCAATCAGTTCTTCGAAGAATTCTTCACTTTCTGATCTTCAATCTAATCTTCTTTGTTGACAATATCTTTGTGATTGTGATGATTGAAGATTAAGAAACACATTGCTCTTGGGCAAGAGTTGATATCTTCATCTTGAGTGTTCTTTCTGATGTCCCTTGTTACTTTCTGAAGTCTCAGGTCTTGGTTTCTTGTGGCGTTAAGATCTTCTTCTTATCGTTAGCCATTAGATGCTTGAATAAGAATATAATTTCACTTTTATTTTAATTTCACATCTCTTGACATGAGATAAACATATTTACACATGTATAGCGAAATATATTATCCTTTGAGTAAGCCTTGCTCTTGCTAAACGATTGTAACACTCTACTAAACTCTAAATTATTTGACCTTATTTACCTAGCATAGTATTACTAATCTGTAAATTTGCAGGAATTTTTTTTTTTAAACTGCTATGATTGTTTCTTATTTGTAGTTATATACCGAAATAATGTATATCAACTATAAATCATGCACCTGGTAGGCTCCCAGGAAAGAGAAGTGGGTCACAATAGACATATTTAAATACTAAGTCTTTCCTTAGCCAGACCCTTTTCAAATTACACTTTCACAATAATATATTTTCTTCCAGCAACCAAAGGATAATTTTTAAACGACAAAGAGTATATATATATATATATATATATATATATATATATATATATAAAATAAAGATTATATCTATCACATATAATAGAATTTGATTATTTAGAAATTAAGTCCAAGGCTACATCTATTTCACTACTGATGACGATCCATGCTATCTGGAAATATCAAAGAAAAGGGGTGAGAGAAGTCTCTCAGTAGGGTGATATTTCTAAGGGAGTCCTACTTTATCCCAAAAATACTAAGAATAATGCCGGAGTACAGCAAGATGTAATTTTGATATTAACTTTAATTTATATTTTATTAATGTTAAGCGAGATGGAAGTGCATAATATCAATCATAATAAAAATGCAGTAAAAGAAGTGTAAGTGTACTATAAACTCCCTTTTATAATATCTTGTTCCCTTCTAATGGTTATCGTCTACAAGGTTTGTCTCATATTGGATCTGTGAGAGCTCTCATTATTAAGACGTCCCCTAATCAGATCAGTAAATGCCAAGTCCTTGTCTGTTAGCATGGTGGCGCCCAAGGCATCACCACAATATACACCAAGTCCTTGTCCACTATCATGGCGGGGCCCGAGGTGTCATTTAGCAACTGCAAGTCTAAGTATTTACCAAGTCCTTGTCCGCTACAAGGCAGGGCCCGAGGTATCACTTATTCATGTATCCATTTTATATAGCGCATATAGCATACATAAACTATGAAAATTACATAAAATTTCCATAATTTCTTTCATAGTCACATATAGACCACAAGATTTTTCATATTCGCACATAAATCCCAAACAACATAGGATTCCTAAAATATTCATAAAAACCCGTATTTCTTTGTAATTACCATTGAAGCACAAAATCACACTATTATAATAAAACTCATTTCCTTTATGATGAATATACTTAACTTTAGTTTTTAATCATGTAATAATTCGAGTTCAAATATTCATATAGTATTTACTTTACTAATTCTATATGCCTAAATACACCCAAAATTATTTTAAATCTATCTTAGAGAATATGTAGGTAAATTACCTTTAATGTTCAACATAGGTAAAAAAAATATTTTTATTTATATAAGGATATAATCATAGAGCAAATAAAAGAGCAGTGAAACCTTTCAAGAAATATTTAAAAAGAAATAAACAAAATTATACCCATTAGAAAATTATTTCAAGCAAGAAACTAATTAGTTTACATGTCATGTTCCTAATGGGACCTTAACTTAAATCTTTGTAAATAATATTTCTTAATGTTAATAAATGTATATTCAAGTTAATTATTTATTGTCCAAGGTCCATAGTCCACGGTCCATAATTCAAAGTCCATAATTTGAGTCTAAATGTTACGATAATAAATTATCTCAATCAAGTCCAAGTGAGTCTTAAAGATTCATAACAGTCCAGATAATGTCTATAAATTCATAAGTCCATAACAAAGTCATGATCAATATAAATATATTTTAGAGTCTTTTCTATCTTATTAAGTCTTAATAGTCCCAAAAGAAACACAACACATAAACCAAACTAAATATTACATGCTCAAAGGTTTAGAATCCATTCATTATAATGAATTAAGTAAGACACTTTCTATGAATTAAAAATATTTTACAATCAATACATAATGAGGTCAAAACCAAGCTACATCACCTTAAAACTCCACTACTTATGCACAAAGCTTTATTAAATGAAAATACACGGTTTAACATATTAAAACAAATTTATACAACATTAAGATATTTGAAGAAAGCATAATCAAAATTTAAAATGATCTTTAGTCATAATTTTTAACCATATAAGTAGACAATAAACATACATCATATACACATAGATTAAATGTTTTATGTCACCACTTTCAAATCATTCAAAGATATTAAAAACAATAAACATAAGCTTTGAGTATCATACAGCACAACATCATACAAAAAAAATCATACATGAAGCTTAAAAGTGAAAGAAAACCCCTACTTGTTCTTAGAGCCTTAGAAATTTTGCTACACCAAGGATAGACCAGCTACTTCTTCAACTCATCTACACCTTTTCTAAGGACCAAAATTCATGTAAGAAGGCTGGGAAGTGTTGATGTTGGATGGTGATAAGAAGAGGTGATGATTTGGAGGTGTTTTGCTAAAAATATATAAGTATTTTTGTGTGAAAATGAAGAAATAAAGAGAGAAGTGGTGACTATAATTTTTGATAGATTTTAGGCAGAAGAATGGAGTGTAGAGTTGTGTTTAGAGGTGTGCTATTCATAGAGAAAGGCTAGGATTAAAATATTACTAATTTCATAATTTATTTGTCATATTTAACTAGTTTAATTAGTTAAAATTTAAAACAAACACTAAATAATTTAATAAATTCCCAATTATCATTTAAAGACACACTAGAATTTTAATTACATGATTTAAAGACATTTAGTAAATTTTAATATATTTACATATAATTTAATAATTAATTATTCAAAATAAGGTAAATTTACTTAAACTAGTCAATCTTAATTAGGTTAATTAATTAGTAAATTACTTATTTTTTTAATAAAATATAATCATAATATTATTAGAGATATAATACAAGGGTTTACGAAATTTATACAATCTTTTATAATTATTTGTATTTTATTTGGTATTTTACACTATTGCTAGTTTTCTAGGAATTAATTAACTAATACTTTATTTAGCTATTTCTAAATTATTTTTTTCCTTCTTTGACAGCCTAAAGGTCTGAACAACATGCCAAACGGAGTTATAGAGGGTGGCGAGTTGTCTTGAATGATTAATACATGAAAATGACAAATTCTACATATTTATCTTAAAGTTACATATACTAGATAATTCACAAAATAGTCATAAAAATTAATTTTTCTTAATCTATTATCAAGAACATGGTTTTACCTTATGGACATGTTATCTATAATTTTTATAAATTTTTTGTACAATTTTTTTTGTATTTTACCTTAATTTGGTCTATTTTTAAATTAATGAAAATAAATAATTATCTATAAATAAATTATATAAAATCTTTGTAGCCTCCCATGCAAATTTTGAGTTGTCTATTAAGATAAGAGGACAAGCTCATCCTTTTTGAAATTTTAGTCAAAAATGGTTAGCTTTGGATAATATGTCATGTGAAATATCTTTCACCTTTTAAATATATTATTATTATTATTATTTTATGAGAATGAATTCTAAACTATTCTAGGTGTCATTTAATTTATTTTAAGAGTACTAGTTAGATTAATCAAGATTTGGGAAAATTATCTTAAAGCTTAAGTAGTTAATTAGGTATTTTAAGCTTTATTTAAGTCAAAATTAATTAATTAAAGATCAATGTGATTTTTAACACTATCCATGGTTTAATGTTTGTGGTCCTCTTTGTCTAATATCATAACTTAATTAAATTTTTTTAATAAGACTTAGAGTTATTTTCTAGGATTTTTTAGAGTTTATGTTCACCCCATAATAGGTTATTTTTGTGTAATTATACTAATATTATACAAATTTAATAAATATTATTATTTATTATTAAAATTATATTTTTAGTGTATTTATAATTTTTTCTCATTTTCTTTATATAATTTTTTTTGAAGCTCTTCAAACTTTCTCTAGGATGTTTGTTGGGTTTTGCTGTAGCTAATTATGTTATAAAAATTATTTTCTATCATCTAGTAGTATATTTATGATTTTAGTAAAACCTAAGGACCTAAGAGAATGATTAAAATTTCACATTTTGATGCTAAGTTCCCTATTGTATAGCTATTAGCTCTTATAATATATCAAAATTTTGAGCAACAAAGTTACAAATGTCATTTTATATTACTCTATAGTTTACTCTTTAATGATTATTCATGAATATTTCTTGCCTAACAATATCCTTACACTATCTAAATAATTAAAAAAAATGAGATGAAGTAATACTATATTAAAGAAAAATTAGGGATGTTACAACAATAGAAACCTATTATAATCTTACAAGAAACTCAATAGAGATATTAGTCGTTCTCTAAAGTATTTTCTTTAAATTGACTTTGTTTTCATTCAAAACAAATAGGCTCAAAGGGTTTTGGAGCTAACAAAGCCTTTTTCCTCTGTTGCTTCAAGGCGGTAACATCCTCCATTGCTGTGTACCCCTATCATGGTCTTTCTTCTCCACCACACCATTATTCTAAGCCCTTACAGTACACCATTGAAGCCACCATGCTATGAGCTTGCCAATCTGCTGCTACCATTTCTTTCTTCTCCATCACGTCATAGCCACCAACACCTTCTTTTGGCCATTATTGATTTCTAGCCTGCCCCCTCTTAGCCCCTTATTTTTTCCTCTTTTGGGTGTTGTTGGAATGACCAACATTGAAAACCAAAGCCTAGTGGTAGTGAAACTTGAGAACCTACATCCCTGTAGGTAAAAGAAAATAATGTCAAACCAATTGAAAATAATAGAGGCATTTGTATGATTTTGGAAAGAGAATCAAGTGCTTCAATAGTTTGTCCTTTGTAATTGGAATTAACAATAACCATGTTGGTAGAAATGAAGTGTGTTCCTTATAGTCTCAGCCCCACAAAACTAAAAAGCAAAGAACCGAACAATTACACTGTCATAACCCGACTTGAGAATGTAACCGTTACATGGGTCATAGAATGCATGAATTATCATGATAATCGTTATGAAAACATAATTTCATCCAAATCATCATCCAATTCTTTATTTAAAACATGATGTCTGAATTCATAAAACTGAAATTTTTTAATGTACAAACCTCTAAAAACATCTTAATCAAATCTGCTATTCATGAAAACATAGACTATTTCATTTAATGATCTTAATCATAATCTAAAAATCAGTCTATTACTAGGAACTTGAATCATGGTTACATATCTGGCTGGCTACATAAATTCTAATTACAATTTACATCTCTAATCGATTCTTGAATTCTGTGATCATGTAAGGATGCTCATAACTCTTAAAATAAATATATAATATTAAAATAGGATGCATAATTTGAATCCTTCTTGCATAACTACTGGAACACTCTCATATAATATAAACTTAAACTAAGCCTTACTACAATGTAAAGCTCACTACTAAAATCGCTGCTGTCAACCAGAATGGTGGCTGAACAATAACTAGACCTGCAATTGTAAGGAGGAAAGGGAGATGGGTGAGTTATCGGACTCAATGAGTGGATTCTCACCCATCAACCACATGAGACAAACAACATGATGTATATATATAGTATACATACATAACAAAACCATTTGATATTTACATACTTAGCTACATAGGAAAAACATCTTTATATTAATGGATTAATAGGCAAACTTTTCTAAATTCATAGTTTATCATGAAATCATTTCAAACTTGCGGTGGGGTAAGTACTAGAGAAACAATAATATCTGAAATTACTCTGATCTCTATGGGTCCTCATAATAAGGCCTCGTATTAGACACGTAATTAAGTTTCATTATCTGAATACTCTAGGGGACGATCTCTCATAGCTGTTAACTCATTGTCTGTTTCTCTATAGCTACCATCTAAAACTAGTTTGTACATAAACTTAATAACTTTGAAAAACTCTTAAATCTCTTAAAACTCTTAAAACTTTGAAAGTTTTGGATTCATATAACTATAACAATCCGACTTTAGTGTAACTATGACTATGAAATCATGTCCAAAGGATCACCGGGCTTATAGGCATTGTGATTTCAAAAGCCTACAAAGTATGTATTTGACAATTGCTATGATGAATCATATTGAATTCCATACTTTTTAATATCATGAAAACAAATTCTAAAGTCATTTCTCAAACTAACATACTTTCATAAACTTAATAACTTTAATATCATATTTCAAAACAACATGGTTCATAATCATGATAGGTCTACAATCATAATAGCATATTTATTCTTGAAGCTAAATCATGCTCTAATCAACATTTTTCCAACATAACTTAAATTGATATTCCAAAAGCATAAATCTAAAATTCTAAGTCTTGAAAACATGATAATATCATAAATCTATAAAACGTGTTTGGTGACTCTAGTGAACTCGCTAAGTAAAGTATTTTTCAATGGATCCTTTCTTGAGCATACAACAATTCAATCATGGTCCCATGATTTTTTTAAAACTCATTTTTCATGATATAATCAAAATCATAATTTTTGCTAGCTTGAAATAGCGAGTAAAATTTTGTTCCATGCATATTTTCATTTCTAAATTCATGCTTAGCCATCATAATACTTGAACATATTAATAGTGGCTGGAAGTAAGGTCATGAGTTTGAATTTACTCACCGTTTGGAGCTCGGAGTGCATGGGTGCTATCAACTTAACCTTAGAAGCTTGGAATGACATCAAAAATTGTCATAGAATCACAAACAACTCATGAGCATACCACAAACACACTAGGGCAACTCTAAAGATATTGGGAGAATACCCAAACTTGATAACTGTAACACCCTAAAAATTATCTAAAAATTAATTTGAGCTTTATCAATCATAATTTCAAAAATTTGATAGTTTGAACAATGATGAGGACGATCCAACGGATTTGTAAAAAAAAAAAAATTGAATAGTGTTTACGGGCCTCGCAGGCCTACCGGGATAGCCGAAACCCTAGACTTGGGACCCGGAGATGCCCGAAATTGAGAAATTATATGATTATGGTTAGAAATAGGTAGAATTAAAGATTTTATACCCGAAAATATTTTTCGGGCAATGTTTGATTACCCGGGTACACTGTTTCACCTGTTCGGTAAAATTTTGGTGTGTGATTTCTAACACCGAAAACTAATTAGATCTCTACAAAATAAATAAACCTATCCCTTCAAATCAAATGAATGGTTAAGATTCAATATTGAATTACAAGATTGAATCACAACCATTCATTTTACTTTATTGGCTTTGTAATTATCTAAACATAATATATTTTATTCCTTACTTTAATACAAGATAAACATCATTTTTGGCTTCTTTAAGAAGCTCATTCTCGGCCATTTTCTTCAAGAATACAGCAGCTCCATTTCTTCCATGGCTAAGAGCTTCAACATGCTTTCAACTTCATATATGTTAGCTTAGAGTTGTTAAAATTTCAAAACTCCTTCACAAAACTTGTTCTACACCTCAATACCTACAAATCTAACCGATTGAATTCTCAAATCCTCACCTTAATACCTCACTTCCCTACTGCCTAAGGAGGGTTTAGGACTGAAATTGGTGTTTTGAAGTGAAGGGAGATCACTTAGAACATCCTTTGAAGTATCAAGCTCAAAGGCTTTCAAAGTAGGGTTTTTTTTGGCCTTTTTTCTTTCAAACTTTTTCTGAACAATTCTTATTAGTTTCAACTCGAAATTTCTGGTTAATTTGGTTGATATTATGCTGATATTGATGTTTTAATTTTTGTGGAGTGTTTGGGGTTGTGAAAAAATCATTTTTATCAAAAGAGATTTTGAGTTGGTTTGTTGGATTTTCGGTTTTCTTACAGGTAGTGTGTGACCATGAATTTTCTGGGCTTGTTGTGTGCATTTTCGTGTTCTGAAAAAAATATATGTTGGAGCTAACATCTTGAGATAGTCCCACGAATTTTCTTGGGTTTTTATTTTGAGTCAAACTATCTTAGAAAAATCAAGGACTGAAATTAAGCATATGCTGCCTGAAATGTTGAATCTGAAGCTGTGAACTTGTGAAATTTTATTAACCTAGTAAATGATCGAATAATGAGCTGAAATTTTTACAGGATATTAGAGACATATTGAGGTTTTACTAAGATTTTTATTTAGAATTTTCTAGGTTCAATTGCTAGGGTCAAAAATTATGAATTTTGGTTCTTGAGCTGAGGTTGGATGGTTTCTGACCACTAAACTTTTAGAATTTTGTTAATATAGTTAGAGAACTCTAATTACCCTGAAATTTTTATAGGACCTTGGTGACACATTGAGGTGTCATTGATAATTTTTATAGTCTCTGAAATGATTTTTTTGTGTGCAAATAAATTCGTGCCACAATATTGTGAAATCTGCCATTGTGCTGAAAATAACTTGATGCTTTGAATTGATGAAATGATGGTATTTTGTACTAGTATGACATGAGTACCTGAATATGAGTCTGAGTAATTGAGCATGTGAACTTATTGATGAGGTTAGGTACACATAGATATGAATGATTATTACAATTGTGTATATGCGAAAGAAAAGCATAATATTATGTTTTTTGGACTGGAGAAAGTAAATCCGGTTTGTTAGGGAAAGTACACCTAACTGCCAAGAAAAACATAAGATTTATAATCCTTGGGCTGGAGAAAGTAAATCCGGTCTGTCAGGGAAAGTAAACCTGACTATCCTTGAATTGAGTCGAGAAAAGTAAACCTGACTAGGAATAGGTCTGTGTGAGAATTGGAGAAAGTAAATCCAATGATCATGTATAGGAATGAGCTCAGTCCTGAAAAGCAGTCTATTACCCATTATTCCCACACTGGGGACGGCGGTAGGTAACACCCAGATGTGACAAGATTAGTCAAGGGCCAAGGCAAGTTTAAGAAGTACATTTTCCAAGAAATCTTTTGTCCTATATGCCGAGTAAAGAAATTTAGCATCGATATTGAGACCAATATATTTAAGTTGAAAGTTTAGTAGTATATGATGTCGAGTAGTATGGTATATGTATATTAAGTGATTGATTATTAAAAGTAACCCACTTCGGAAGTACGATTTGGAACTTTAAAAATAAACCGTTATTATATGATGCATGACCACTTTTTCTTAATAAACCGAAGTGGCTGGGGCGATGATGATGACATTATAATTGTGTTCGGGGGAGTCACCCTACTGAGAATTGTAGAATTCTCACACCTATGTTTTTGTGTTCCCGTGTTGTCTCCAGGTTGATGCAGAGAACCGAGAGGCTGATATGCAAAAGAACGCAGAAGTGCAATAGTTTAGTAGTTAATGCTTTTATTAGGGTGTATTTAGTGGAATGGATATGTGTGTAAATATGTTAAAGGACAAAAGTGTGTTAAAGCTCATAAAAGAGCTTCCTTTATGTACTGAACTTTGTATTAAATAAATATTTTGGCTTCCTTGCTATATATTTTAGTAGAATTATGACCTAGTTATCTCGCGAATCAATCAAAATGGCTATAGATATTTAAGAAAGGTCCGCTAATTTAGAAGTAACAACTCTCGGGTCTGATGTCATGACTTAAGGATGACGTTGTACTTGGGAGGATGTTACAATAACAACTGAAAGCAATAACAACCAAACACAAGAAAGAGAAGAAAAGGGAGGAACCCTAGCATAAACCATGAAAAAATCCTTACCTTGATGCTTGGAGGAAGTAGAATTAATGGAGGATGAGAGTGAGAAGATAGGAGAAGGAGGAGAAGGTGATAGGGTTCAGGTTTTGGGCGAAACACGCATGGTAGAAGGTTTAAATAGGGGTTGGAGGTCTCATTAAATGAAACTATATCATTTTTGCACTATTCTAATAAACACATGACTACTATAGCGATCTCTAGATACTTCGGCCAAAATGCCACCCGCCACTTGATCACTATAGCGGTTCAACTTACCACCGCGAGCGCTATAGCAATTCTTGACTGCTATAGTAGTAGCAGAAAGACTGATCTAGACTTCTTAGAGACTTTCTACATCTGGAGCCTTTTTGACAATATGAGTAGATCTCGAGTGACTCTAAGGCCGTGCTATAGTTGTCTAGGACACGTCGACCTGAAGCATTACATGCACAACCACCACCACCTTCTTTTTTTTTCCTTAGCTGTTTGGCTTCGATTTCTTTCTACTTATTGTTTGTAGGCTGATATACTAAAAGCGTGTATTGATAGTTCATACCAATGTTTTAAAACTAGGACCGGATCGATCGGTCTGACCAGCGAATTGAACATGCAATCAATCTGCGTAGCACAACAGGTCGATGTCGCAATAGAACCGGTGTGAATAGCTTTAACCCGTCGGTTTTTCATAAAAACCGATGACTTGCTTACTGGTTCACATAAACAGCAATCTCAAAAAGAAAAAAGTGAGCCACTTGCCATTGGCTTGCAAGGAATGGGGTGGTGCTGTGCACCACCACTTCAAATCCACTGTGATCATAGTTGCTACCCACCAATAACCTTAGATTTGTTGCTTGCTACAACTGCCATGCCTCTGCAACATCTCAAACTGTCATAGAGAGAGAGAGAGATGAGTTAATTAAGGATGTATTGAGAAAGATGAACTGACACAGAAAGGGAGGGGATTGTGCGACGGCCTCACGTATGAGAAGAGAGAGGGGAAGAGAGAGTTACAAATGAGACAAAAATTTAGGATTAAACAAATTATGAGTGGCTTTTTTTTTCTTTTTTGAAAATTAACATTTATTATGGGTCAAATCCCAAAATGTGAAACACTTGCAACTAGCTTACAAATGGACTGAAGTTTAAGAATTAAACAATAAATCCATCAAATCAAAATGGACTGGGAAATCATGACCGAAAAAAAAAAGGTTGGGAAATTACGGCCCTAATGTGATACGTTTATTTTAGATGTGTAAATTTTATAATTTTAATGTATTAATTATTCATGTAGACAAGTATACATGCTTACATAAATATATAAGGATATAATTAAAAGCTTTTAAATTTTAGGGATTTGATTGAAAATTGAGTGAAATTATTGGGACATGTAGAGTAATTAAAATAAAAAATTATGTACAACTTTTTTTAATTTAATGCTTACTCTTTAAATTAAAATTCTGATTAATTAATCTCTGATTTTATAATTATAATTCACGTTAATTGTTCAAAACATAAATAATTCATATTAGTTATTGAAATATATATTATTCAATGAAATCAATTCGTAAAAATAATAACTTAACTCAAATAATTAGTCCCTAGCCCCTATTTTAAAACTCAAATTAATAAATTTTCAGAACTTGTTGCTAACCAAAATCGTATATGATTTATGATTATAAAATTAGTAACTAATTAATCGGTTTTAAATTTTGGAATCAAAATAATTCTTTTATTCAGTTTCAAAAAATCAATGAGAGCACTGACTCAATCTGTTCGTAGCTATACGATAAACCGACGGACTGTAGTGGTATCCAGCTCTCAAGAAAAACGACTCAAGCATCACTATCGCTTCTATAATGATTGTCATCAATAATGCAATGGCTGATAGCAATCCGTGAGTGTAAAAATATCTTACGAAGTTACGACAAAAAATCTAAAAGTCAATTTGCCAAAGTTATTGGTATACTTTATTTTACTTTATTTTGGTAGATCCTTACTATTTTATTGATTGTCATACTACAATACAATTTTTTAAGCAGTTCAATTAACTAAAAATTAAGAATGTTAGCATGATAGGTCAAAAATAGTGTTGAAATATCTTTTGTAACATGGAAGTAAAAATAAATAAATATAACAGAGAAAGGATAGACCAAAAACTAGAGTTGGTGTTCATTGTCAACAATCTTATCCACGAAGCCGCACTTCACTATCTCCACCTTCCTGGTCTGATTGCTCTCCAGTCCATGGATTCCCAAATCTTCATTGTGTTAGTCCTTGTATTCTTTTTCCTCTTCACGATTGCTGCACTGAGAAGAATAGGGAAAAATCTAAGAAAAAGTGATGCAACTCCAAATATACCTCCAGGACCATGGAAGCTACCTATCATAGGAAATATACCCCATCTTATTACATCCACCCCACATCGAAAATTAAGAGACTTGGCCAACACATGTGGACCCTTGATGCATCTTCAACTTGGGGAGGTCTTCGTCATAGTTGTTTCCTCACCAGAATATGCTAAGGAGGTAATGAAAACCCATGATATCATCTTTTCTTCAAGGCCTAAAACTCAAGCATCAGAAATATTGTCTTATAATTCCACAAATATTATCATGGCACCTTATGGAAATTACTGGAGGCAGCTAAGGAAAATTTGCACTTTGGAGGTTTTGAGCCAAAAACGTGTGAATTCATTCCGGCCAATAAGAGAAGAAGAGCTCACCAACCTCATCAAAAGGATCGCTTCAGGGAAAGGGTCACCAATCAACCTCACTGAAGAAGTGCTTTCATCAATATACACAATCATTTCAAGGGCTGCGTTTGGCATCAAATGCAAAGACCAAGAAAAGTTCATAACATTTATTAAAGAAGCACTAGTGTCTTCGGGTGGTTTTGACATAGGAGAACTGTTCCCATCCTCCAAATGGGTTCAATATGTCTTTGGCTTGAGGCCGAAGCTTGAGAAGTTGAGAAGACAAAGTGATGAGATACTGGAAAACATCATCAATGAGCACAAAGAAGCGAAGAAGAAAGCCAAAGAAGGACAAGGTGAATCACATGAAGATCTGGTAGATGTTCTACTAAGATTTGAGGATGGAAATGCTGTCGACCAGGACATTTGCTTAACAAAAAATAATATCAAGGCTATAATCCAGGTAAGGATAATTTTTTTATGAAGATGAGGTACGAGAGTAAAGTAGAGGTGAGAATTTCATGGATTATATTTGTGAATATTTAATTAGATTTATGAATAACATAGTTCATACGGAATTTTTACCTCCATTGTACACCCTATATGTAAAAATTAGGGTAAAGTTTCATTTATGATGTCTCTCCCCTTTACTATAGTTTCAATTTTTCTGAAAAGTATGTTTTTTTCTATTTAACTTCTTGATGTTTTCGAAATATTTTAATCTTGTTCTTTCGATAGATGTTATCCAAATAATAAATGCAAATGAGTTGATATAGAGGTCAGATTATGATGTTAGAAAACCAAAAGAAAACATAAAGTATCATATTATAATGTTAGGGAATTAAAATAAAACATATAATTTCAAGTGTCTGTTCATAATTTGAATGTTGTTTACACTTTGAAAACGCTAGGAGCATTAATAGGAAAATAAAAAACTTTAGGAATAAATCGAAACATTAGTAAAAATTAAAGGGGGAGATATGTAAATAAAAATTTATCCTAAAATATAATATATGTTTAATTGTAATAGCTAAAAAAATTAAAGTTGATTTGATAACGTTCAAAAATGTTTCTTTGGGAAAAATATATTTTAATCAAAATAATAACCCCAAACAACCTCCCATATGTGATCTTTTCTGAAGTGTCCGGTATTTTTATCTTGTAGGATTGAATGCCATATGCATTACTTTTTAAAGTGTTTCTTTGGAATTGGATGTGCTTGCAGTAGCCAAACCTCATTGATAATTACTTTTCAGGACATCTTTGGTGCTGGAGGTGAGACTGCAGCAACTACCATAGAGTGGGCAATGGCAGAGTTGGTGAAGAATCCAAGAGTAATGAAGAAAGCACAAGTTGAGATTAGAGAAGTGTTTGATATGAAAGAAAAGGTCGATGAAATTTGCATCAATGAATTGAAATATTTAAAATCAGTGGTCAAGGAGACCTTTAGATTACACCCTCCAGCTCCCCTTTTACTTCCAAGAGAATGTGGACAAACATGTGAGATTAATGGATATCACATTCCGGTCAAAAGTAAGGTCATAGTGAATGCTTGGGCGATGGCAAGAGATCCAAATTACTGGAGTGAACCAGAGAGATTTTATCCAGAGAGATTTATTGACAATTCAATTGACTACAAAGGGAGCAATTTTGAGTATATTCCATTTGGTGCTAGAAGAAGAATATGCCCGGGCAGTACATTAGGCTTAATAAATGTTGAGTTAACCCTTGCATTTTTGTTGTATCACTTTGATTGGGAACTTCCCAATGGAGTGAAATGTGAGAACTTGGATATGACTGAACAGTTTGGAGCTACTGTAAGAAGAAAAGATGACTTGTATTTGATTCCGATCACTTCTTGTCCTCTGCTTGCAATATAAAATTTTGAATTTGTAATTTTATATGATCTTTTGAAATAAATTTTTATCCATCTTTATTTATTTCATTCGAGTTGAAAACTTGACAACTGATAATGGAAAAAAAAATCAAAGGATTAGTATTTTGCTTGTTGAAAGATGGAAATTATCAATGCATAACTCTTGCAATGTAAAACCACCTTTTATAACTACGGCAAAGTAAGTGCCACTAAATGTTAAAGGTTATATATTTTTTTGGCCAAACTACAACCACCTCTCTTGAGTTTTATCAGTATTACACTTAACTCCTTCTAATTTTTCAAGTTGGCACATATCTCCCTTGATTTATTTAAGTATAATCAATAACCTCCCTTAACTTCAAATTCTAAAATTTTAAAAAATCTAAAAACACATAAAATGAATATATTAGCCTTCATTTATTTTGAAATTTCTATGCACTAACATTTCTTTCTCCATCAACCCTCACCCAGTGACCCACAATCACTTCTACCAACCACCTAGAGATCCAACCACAAATGAGAGCAGATAGCAAGATGCGAACATGGAGAGAGGATTTGTCTCCTCTATTTCACTATGACACACCACGGGACCGCTAACCACTGTTGCGACCTCCACTACAGTGGTTTTTGGTCCAATGCAACGGAGAAGGTGGTGTGACCCAAGGGAAGGGAGGGATGTTTGTGCATGCAAAGGCGACGACCATGGTGGCAAGATGCGGCATTTGCAGTGGTTCACGACAAACCAGGAACAGAGCTCGCAACGGTCGACAAGGTCATAGTGGTGGCAAACACAGTGGTTGATGCACGACAATTGGCAGATCTAGAGAAGGAGTGCGGTTCCATGGCGTGGGTGACCTTACTTTGTTGATTTGTGGGCATTGTTTTGTTGCATGTGATGTTGGCTATGGCACCGTTGATGAGGGTGAGGGTGTTTTGGCATGGTGGCCACAACGTTAGTGATGGCGGTGATCGTTGCACGTTTAAAGGTGCTGGCGTGACTCTTGTGGCGAGCTTACTATGGCTATGGAGATGCGATGGAGGAGGAGGGCTAAGGTAGCAAAATTGGCGAAAAGGAAAAATAAATGGCGTCCATGGAGGTTGAAGTGCGATGCTGAGGTGGAGGCAGTGGAAGCACAGGAAGAGCAATGGTCACATTGGCTTCTTTTCTTTTCTGCGCTTTTGTTCTGTTCTTTCTTGAATGCAGGAATAATTAGGGGAGATGAGGGAGGGGAGGAAGATGAGGGTCATAAAGGGTCTTAAGGTATAATTGGTATTTTAAAAGTTTGTTAATATCAGGGGAGATAAGTGTCAGCTTGAAAAATAGAAGGGATTATGTGTAATACTGATAAAATTCAGGAGAGGTACATCTAATTAGTCCTAGTTTTTTTATGGGCATGTTGAAGGTTATATTGTCAATAAGAAAAATTGTTTTTGCTACATTTAGTGATTAAGGGTGTGTTTGTTTCTGATTTTTTTTTTAACCTTAAAATCACTTTTTTCACTCCAAAAAATCACTTTTCATATGTTTGAATAATTTTTAAAATATAATCAAAATATCAAAAAAATCAGTTTTCAATTTTTTTGTAAAAGTTAAAAGTAGAAGTTTCTAAAAGAAATAGTTTTCAGCTTCTTTAATTAAATATAAAATTTAATCTTCATAATATTTTTTAAAAAATATGAAACAAACACACCCTAAAATATGAGCTCAATGATTTTAGAACAAAAGATGATGTGTTTATGGTAAGGGTAAGTATTTAATATTAAAAAATATATATTAAATGAAATACAATATATCTCGTATAATAAAAAAATATAATTAAAAGTATTCAAGTAATAAAAATTATAAGTAACTATTTTAGTTTTTTATCTAAGTAACTGAAATTCTTTAAAAAAATAACTTAAACGATTTTTTTTGCACCGTTTTGGATGGCTGAAAAAGGAAAACAAAAAAATTGTTAACTGATCTGTTAGTTTTATTTGTAAAATGCAAAAGGAAAATCTCGGCTTGCACGTGACTTCATTCTTGGTAATTCAAAAGGAAAAGTGAATTTTTCATATTAAGAGTATATTTGGTTACAGAGTGAAGATAACATAAATCTTTCATAGATAAACTTCATATGTAATTTTATACAAAAAACTCATTCATTAAAATTTACATTTCATTCTGATCCCTTAGCTAAATATACCCTGACGGGTAAGTTAAATATGCATTTTATTTAAATGATGAAAGGTTTTATTAGCGTTAGTCTTTATGTGTGGGAGCAATGAATGCCCAAGATTAAGTGAACATGATAATTTTCTGATGAGACAAAACAAAAGCGGATCCTAATCCTATTTGGAGCTCCATGGCATGCACTATCTAGGTTCATAACATCCAAACAACAGCGTTTAGTGCTTTGATGAACTTGGAGCAGCAAATTTAGAAAATAATGGCCACTTGAATCGCCGCCTCATGAGCCACTTGTTGAATTTGAGACACCAGCCTAAAAGAATTCACATATTGTTGGACTCCTTAAATATTTAGTTTGAAATTTAATATATGATTATGTGTATAAAAAAAAATCTCATAACCAAAGATAAAATTGTAGTACATGAGTTCTATGGTTCAATAAGATTCACTCTTAAGCGTGAATATCTTGAAATCACCAAAAAAGTTGAATTTGAGAAATTCAAGCTATTGTTTGTGGGATGGAAATTTGCTGTCATCAAACTTTCTCTCTTTTCATATTCAATCAATCATGTATTAATTATCATATGAAAGAAAAAAATTAAATATTTAACAATTATTTTAAATTTTTAAATTTTTTTTAATTTTTATCTTTTACATGATAATACGTAATTAAGGGGTAGAAAAGAACATATGATTTGAGTAGACAAATTTTCGGGTGTTCTTTGTGGCCTAAATATCGTTCTCTGTGCGGCATGTATATTGAGCTCAGTACAGAAGCTTTTGCAACTTTTCGTTAATTTGACTAATGTATCAATTATGCATAGGTAGGTGAGCAATCACCCTATTGCCCATCGCTTTATCAACTTGCGTGTGATTTTGTCAATGGTTTGAAAATCCAAACATCCTGTCACGTTCACAGGACTATATACACGATTTATATTTTATTTACAATTATTTGTATTTCACGTAAAAAGTTCTGTACAATTTTGCGTAGCCATACATATTACTCACTTACAAAAGATAAACTTGGACGGGCCCTAGTGGTATCCCACACAAGAAAGCTACTCAAGCACCTAAGTCGTAAATGTCACACTGCTTAAAACTGATACACACAAAAAATTGTAAAAAACGTTTACATCATCCAAATTAAACTAAAATGTTACAAAGAAAGGATAAGTACTCCGAATCCAAATCTTATCTGAGAAGTAGAACTTAGCTCCACATTCCAGGTCTGTTTGCTCTCCAATCCATGGATTCTCAAATCTTCGACTTATTAGCTCCAATACGTTAGGCTAAGAGACTGATTCACAGTTTAATTAAATTATGCCTAATGTGTGGTAATGAGTATCAAAATAAATCCGATAGAATTAAATCTATCAATGGGCGCAGCGCAGCGAAAAATAAATACCACGATGAATAGTAATAAACGGTGGGACCCACTGATTACTATTTATGGTGGGCCCTCTTGTCACTATTCACGCGGACATATCTTAGAACCGTATCACTATTCTCGTGAATAGTAAATTTGGTGCTACTATTCACTGTGGTGAGACCCACGCACTATTCACTCCACCAAAATAAATCAAGAAATATGCACACCAAATTTTTAATATGGAAACCCCCAAATACCGGAGGAAAAACCACGGGACAACTCCGAAAGATATTCCACTATATTCAGGATAATTACACAATATCCTTTCCACACTCTCCAACCCAAGAGGTAAATATAGTGTTTCCCGGTGAGAACCCTCCTATTCAAATACTACACTTTTAGCATCTGAGGAGTAATAAAGATGATACCCAAAAATATTCCCGGTGTATATACCCACACCCTACACTCTCTAGGATTTACTCACACTCTCTATTTTCCTCTCACTCTCAGAAAAATTAACACAAGCTCTGTGTATTTTTCGCTCTATGCAGCTTGTATTTTCGCTGCTGTTTATGATCTGAAGTTGCTTTCTCACCTCTATTTGTAGAGGAAGTTTAACGCGCGTCTGATAATTAAATTCTTCGTTCACGCCAAAATTCTCCTTCAGTATCGAACTCTCTATGTGTGAACAATGATTTTACTGTTTATGCGTTAAAAATTCTTATGTCAGCACTGACATCATCGTACGTGAACAGTATTTTCATTATTCACGCGTGGAAAAATTCCTCCGGCTGCTTCAATTTTATCGACTGAACCCCACACAATATCCATTTTCCTATGCATAATTTGACTAATGCATCAAGCAATTATTGACCATCGCTTTATCAACTTGCGTGTAATTTGTTAATGGTTTGAAAATCCAAACAGCACATCAATTCGCAAGACTATATACACGGCTTATGTTTTATTCACAATTATTTTTATTTCACGTAAAAAGTTATATACAATTTTGTGTAGCTATATATATTACTCGCTTGCAAAAGATAAACCTGGACGGGCCCTGGTGGCAAGCCACACAAGAAAACTACTCAAGCACCCAAGTCGTAAATGTCACACTCAAAGACTGATACACATAAAAAATTATAAAAAGCTTTTACATCATCCAAATTAAACTAAAATATTACAAAGAAAGGATAAGTACTCAGAATCCAAATCTTATCAAAAAAGTAGAACTCAACTCCACATTCCTGGTCTGTTTGCTCTCCAATCCATGGATTCTCAAATCTTCGACTTACTAGCTCTAATATCCATTTTCCTCTTAGCACTGAGATTAGGAAAGAATCTCAAGAAGAGTGATACAATTCCAAATACGCCCCCGGGACCATGGAAGCTACCTATCATAGGAAATATACCCCATCTTATTACACCCACCCCACATCGAAAATTAAGAGATTTGGCTAAAATATATGGACCCTTGATGCATCTTCAACTTGGAGAGGTCTTCGCCATAGTTGTTTCCTCACCAGAGTATGCCAAGGAGGTAATGAAAACCCATGATATCATCTTTGCATCAAGGCCTAAAATTCAAGCTTCAGAGATATTGGCTTATGATTCCACAAACATAGTCTTTTCACCTTATGGACATTACTGGAGACAGCTGAGGAAAATTTGCACTTTGGAGCTTTTTACCCAAAAACGTGTGAATTCATTCCAGCCTATAAGAGAAGAAGAGCTCACCAATCTTATCAAAAGGATTGCTTCAGGGAAAGGGTTACCAATCAATCTCACTGAAGAAGTGCTATCATCAGTATACACAATCACTTCAAGGACCGCGTTTGGCAAGAAATGCAAAGACCAAGAAGAATTCATATCATTTGTGAAAGAAGAAGTAAAGCTTGCAAGTGGTTTTTCAATAGGAGAACTGTTTCCATCCTCCGAATGGATTCAACTTGTCTCTGGCTTGAGGCCTAAGCTTGAGAGGTTGAAAAGGCAGAGTGATCAGATACTGGAGAACATCATCAGTGATCACAAAGAGAAAGCTAAAGAAGGCCAAGATGAATCAGATGAAGATCTGGTAGATGTTCTCCTAAAATTTGAGGATGGTAATGGCAGCCACCAAGACATTTGCTTAACAAAAAATAATATCAAGGCTATAATCCTGGTAAGGATAATTCCTTTTCTTTTTATGAACATAATCCTGCTTGCTAGCAGTTTACTTGCATTGTATGAGTTTCTTAAAAATTAGGGTTTTTTAAATATTTTTTAAGGGTATGTTTTGGTAAGAGGATAACAATAGATTCAATATGATTCATGGAATTTTCACCTCTATTTTTACCTTATACTATTCATACATGTTTGCATGTGATAGCTAAAAAATTCTTCTCATCATATTAAAAAAGTATTTAAAAAAAAGTATATTTTAAAGTAAAATATATTTTACTCCACTGAATTTTGGGTCATGTACAATTTATACATTGATTTTTCAAAATGTTTATTGCAACACCATGCATTTTCCAAATAATGCAAAACAGCCCTTAGCATAAGTTTGGCAAGTGATGAAGGCATGATTTATGTGCGTTTAACCCCTTAATGTTTCTAATTTATGCAATCTGACACCTTATTTTGAATTCTCATATGCAATTAATCTATTAATTTTTTTATTGTGCACAACCCGACATCCTATTTATGAACCAAAATTTTGCACTATTTGGAAGTCGAGGGGGGGTTTTGCATTGTCTGGAAAGTTTAAGATGTCATGATGTATCTTTTGAAAAGTCGGGGGTTAAATAGCATATGATCTAAAATTTAGGAGGATAAAATGCATTTTATCTTATATTTTATTCAAAATAGTAAGGGAGAACAAGCTCCATGTATGATCTGTTTGAAATTGTGCAATATTTGTCATTTTGTAGTATTGGATGCCATCTACAAAAATCTTTAAAGTGTCTCTTTGGATATGCTTATATTAGCCAAACTTCACTGATTATTACTTTTTAGGACATCTTTGGTGCTGGAGGAGAGACTTCAGCAACTACTATAGATTGGGCAATGGTAGAGTTGGTAAAGAATCCAAGAGTAATGAAGAAAGCACAAGTAGAGGTGAGAGAGGCATTCGATATGAAAGGAAAGGTTGATGAAATTTGCATCAATGAACTCAAATATTTAAAATCAATTGTCAAAGAGACTTTGAGGTTACACCCTGCAGCTCCTCTTTTACTTCCAAGAGAATGCAGACAAGCATGTGAGATTAATGGATATCACATACCAGTGAAAAGTAAGGTCATAGTGAATGCTTGGGCAATAGCAAGAGATCCAAACTACTGGAGCAACCCAGAGATATTTTATCCAGAGAGATTCCTTGATAATTCTATTGACTACAAAGGGAATAATTTTGAGTACATCCCATTTGGTGCTGGAAGAAGAATATGCCCCGGTAGCAAATTAGGCTTAATAAATGTCGAGCTGACCCTTGCATTTTTGTTATATCACTTTGATTGGGAGCTTCCAAATGGAGTAAAATGTGAGGATCTGGACATGACTGAGCAATTTGGAACTACAGTAAGAAGAAAACATGACTTGTATTTCGTTCCTATCACTTCTCGTCCTCTATTTTTATTATAAACTTTCAAATTTGTACTTTTATATCTACTTTTGAAATAAAATTTTATGTGTCTTTGTTTATTTTGTTAGAGTTGAAAACTTCTATATGCAGTCAAAGTCAATCACAACTGATAATAGGAAGAAAAAAAAAATCAAAGGATTAGTATCTTGTTAGTTGAAATATGCGATTTATGATTTATCCATAAATGTTGAAGTGTAAAGCCATTTTTTATAACTATGGAAAAGTCAATGCAATTAAGACCCCATTTGTTAAATAGGATAAAACCCAATTGTATTAGGTAATATTATAAAGTCAATCTTTATCACTTGTTTGGTGTCACTTAGGATAGTATAATGTTATACGATCAAATCATTTTATCATAACTATAAGATTAAGTTATGTCTCAAGAGGCTTGATTACACCTGATATTGTTATTTTTACTAGTTAATCTCAAATTAATCAAACCTACTCTTGTGTCAACACCCACCCCACCCGCTTGCCACCGGTCGTCGTCCACCACCTGTCAGTTGTCGCTTGCTTGATCATTCACTGCCGGTCATCTAGAGCACGAAGCACTAAATGTGATAAAAACATATATAATGGATTTCTTATACTATACTATTAGGACTTATCCTATATAATGCCCCAAACAAGGATGTTGAAGATTATGACAATTTAAAATTTATATTTAGACCCCCTAACTATTCTTTTATCATTTTCTCTAAGATTGTTTTGAAACTTAAACTTTTCAATATCAAACTACAAGTTTATTTTATCTTTTGTATGCCACAAATCTAAACATTCCTTTTACCTAGAAGCATAAGAGCCCTAATCTTAAATTTTCTAATCTCGCTCAAAACACAAGATTGTCATGAGCATGGCTCACAAAATTGAAGAGAAACCCCAAATAATGATTTATAAAATGTACTTTTGGCATGGAACATGGAGTTTTGAAACCAGGTTCATCAGAACTAGAGGATGATTTAGAATTTGGGTATAGTAATAATTTCAAATACATAATAAGGTTGTGCTAAACAGTAAGATAAAGAGCACAATACAATCATTATCAAGCTTATTTGTGTTCAAAACTCGAGGTAGATTGCCCAATTTCTTTGCTTTTTTTATTGACCAGAACCAAGTCACCAACCATCATCAAGCTTGCAATTGTTGTCCATTTGGTCTGCCCAATGATGAACTAATGTCAAATTGATGTGTCACGAAACCATCTCTCCAAAAAGTTTAAGCTTTTTGATAAGTGGTTTCATAATATGGTATCAAAGGCATGGTACCCACCCTAAATTTTTCATTTTGTGTTACTTACATTGAGTTCTTGGAACCCACTTTTCTTGATTTTCCTAAGACATATCTTACCTTTCTTCATGATTTTCTCTACTTAGCCTCCAATCTACCTTCACAGTCCAACATCTAAATTTGCCAGGCCTGTCTCTATTTCTTGGTTCCGCTTGGCCTCGTCTCTATTTCCTAGTTCCACCCAAGTCCATCTCCACTCCATGGTTACGCCTAGGACCCTTCTCAGCTCCCTAGTTATGCCTAGACCCACTACAGTTCTTCACTCCCCTTCTAGTCTTTGTTTAATTATCGCAAGCTTAAAACTCAGTAAGCTTTAGCCTGAGGGGGAGTATTATAAATAAAATAATATCTTGAAATATCTTGGATTGATTCAAATTGATTTAGGTTGATATTAGATTATTTTTTCATTATGTTTTGATCTTAATTTTGGCTTACAAATAAGCATATCTTATTGTATTAGACAGATATTAGAAATACATATTATTTTCTCTGCTTTTCCATGGATCTCAACATCGTATCAAAGCCTGTCATAACCCGATTAGGGAACGTGGCTGGTACGTAAGGAATCCCCTCCCCACGTTAGCCTCATGACCTCTGAGTCTCACCATATACATATTTGAATCATAATATACATTTCTAGAACATAATGTCATCTCTAAAATAAATCTCTTTCTCTTGGAAAGCAAAATCATCATAAATAATTTCATAAACAAACCCTAAATCTGTCTCTATACTACAAAATATAATGAGTTACTCTATACAAATAAAACCATGAAAATTATAATCATGTAAATACAACATAATCTAGATCATGGTAAACAAAATGAAAAACATCATGGTAAAACAAAATGCAAAACATCTCTATGGTTTGGGACCCTGCCCACAATGACACTAGAACACTCTATGTCAATAACCAAAATGAATACTTCACTCCAAAGTAAAGCTTACCAACTTAAAAGCTCTACTGCTGGGGAGGAGGTGACTGAGAAGTACCCATAGCAGCTAATGTATCTGTAATGGAAAAAGGGAGATGTGTTAGTTTCATCTAAAACTCAGTGAGTAGGCCCTAACCTGTAACTCTCTCATGGGACAATAACAAGATACATGTATATAATCATAAAACTTGAATAACACAATATCGCTTAAATCATTTCTCATACATATACATAATAGCTTTGAAATCAATAATCTCTAAAACTATAAGTAATAGTACTCTAACAAAGAAACATGGATCCTTGGTTATGCATTGCATAATATATTCTCTCGTTAAGCATGTCAACTATGACATAAAGAATTCTTTAGTCTTTGTGATCCCTCAAGGATTCAAATTGGTGGACACCTAACTAGGTTCCATCTCTGCTCTGTGAGATTGCTCCTAAGGACAACTTGGTACCAAGGTTAATGATCGCTCAGCCATTAACTTACTGTCTGTTTCTTTATAGCTATTGTATAGTTTCTAAATCATGAAGACTAATCTTTTTCTCTAAAACTCTGTACTAAGCTCTTCTTTGGTTTTTAAATTTCTATCTTATAGTTTATCTACTCTTGAAATCATAATGGAAATAAAAAAAATCTCTGAATATATAATCATAACCATATTCTAGCTCCCTATAAAAATCATTTAGCAATAATGGTCCCAAGAGTTTGCATAAAAACATAACTTCATGCTCTTGTAAAATCATAGTTTCATAAATTTGATAAAAATAACAGTCTCTAATTTCTCTGAAATAGTCTCTAAAGCATGCATCTATGCCAAACTCTAAAGAAAATAGCTCTAATGGTTAACATATAAATCACAGGATTTGAACCCACTCGGAAGGGAGGAAAGGGTGTTGTTAACACCAACTGGGCTCCGTGGAGTGAGGATAGCAACGATATCTACCATTGAATCAACAAGACTCTAGATTAAACTTTAACACTCTCTAGTTAATTGTAGATAAAATCTAACAATATTGAGGGAGCATCCCCACTTGGCAATAATGGAGAACAACAATAACCCAAACTCTAGAACATGAAATAGAGAGGAAGGAGATAATAAAACCAACAAAATCTCTTACTTTTGATCTTGAAAGAGAATGATTGATGTTATATTGAGAGAGGAATAGAGAAAATATATTTGAAAGAGAAGGGTTTTTAGAAATGGGATGAAAATCCTGTGTTTGGGTATATAAAGGGGGACGGATTCATTTAACGAAATGGCGTTGTTCGGCACTACTCATGACGTGGGGGCACCGCTATAGCGGTCTAGGATTGCTATAGTGGTCAAGGCACCCCAAGCCTTGGTCGCATATCAACATGGGGCCGCTATAATAGTTGGCAAGGTGTCCAAACCCTGCCAGCCTAACCTACTGACCACGATAGCGGTCTTGGACCACTATAGCGATGACAACAGCACCAAATTCTAGAAAACTTGGCTTTTCATGCACTTAGAGCCTTCCCAACAATACGGATGGGTCCCGTCTTAAGGCCATACCGAACTCATCTATAGACACGTGCACACAAGGTATTACATCTACGACCAAGTAGTATTGAATTTGATCCTTGTTATCCTTATTCTTCTAAATAAAATAATTAAATTTCAACAAAAGTTAAAGGTGACCCGGTGTATTGCCCAAGCTTCAAACCCAAAATAGGCATTCATATGAAAGGCATATTAGATATAAAAATCATTCATGTGGTTCAACCTAATAGCTTGAACTTTTGGACAAGTGGTTTTATGACATGGTGATAGTGTTCTGGGAAAGGTTAGGGAAATTTAAAGTTAGGGTTATTAAAATTTGGAGGTAGAAAGAATATTTAAATGTTTGATGAATAGAATAATCAAGGCTATTTGATGAGTGAGAGATTAGAAAATTTAGGATAAGGGTTCTTATCTTCTTGGGTAAAAGGAATTTTTAGGTCTGTAGAAAATAAAAGATTCAATAGATTTTCAGTTTGATATTGAAAAGGTTTAATTTTCAAAAGAATTTAGAGAAAATTATAACAATAATAATAGTTAAGGGATCTAAATATAAATTTTAAAATATTGACAAATCATTATCCATATAAACAATTAGGTACCACATGTTTAATCATGGTTGATCCACATAGAAAGGGTTTAAAATCCATTAAAATTGAGAGGATTGCATACAAATCACTTAAGAAAAATTGCTTTTGCTACATCTATTGTTTGAAGAAAATTTCTCCTCCATACATTGAAATAATGTAGTATGTAGTTGTTTCAATTCCTATATAACCTATAGATTTTCTTAACTTTTTTGTCTTAATTTCTTTTGAAGAATTTTTTTAAAAAAATGATAATAATTAAAATTAAATATAATAAGCATTTTTTGATTTTTTTATTTAATTGTTTCACAAAAAGAACTTGCTAGAGTGCGCTTATTATCATAAAATATTTATTTTATTAATTAAGTACTTTTATCATTCTCCCATATAAAGAAATAATCGTTCTTCATAATACTTTAACAATTGAAACCAACTTATCGCTTAATTAATAATACATTTAGTGTTAGCTCTATAACCCTTCAGAAAGCTTTATAGCTTGAGTTTTGGATGACAATAAAGCAAATTTTATTAAAATATTTTGAAAAATGAACTAATGTTTCACTTGAGTTTCTGTAGCATTTAACAGGATCATTCTTGTAACATGTAAGTTCAATCAACAAGATATTTTTCACAATGTTATGTTTTAACATGATCATAATCTTATTCGAAGAGATTCAGAATTTTAGTGATGTGAAAAGTATATTTGATAGTGAACTTAAGTATGTTTAGATACACAAGAAATGAATTTCAAAGCATCAGAAACCAAACTTAAATCTTCATAAAGTGGCTTACACATTCAAAAAGTGCTACATCAATGGAAAAGTAAATTTTCCTAAAGCAAGTTGTGATCATAGTCTTCAATCATGATGGGAAGATCCTTATCAAGCTTAGACCAAAGCAAAAAAGATTAAAGAGATGATCAAAAATTGAGGAAGTACATCAGAAAACAGATGTTTTCAGAAACCGTGCTGACTTTACAGAAAAAGAGGGAAAATTTGATATTCAAATAATGTCAACTCTCAAAAGGCACTGATAGTGACACATTACTTTTGTATTTGGTCAACTGCCTCATTTTCTAGAAGAAAAAGTTTAGAAACCACTCCAAAAAGTAAAAAGCCATTTCTAAAACTATATTTAGAAATCACATTTGACAATGGATTCTACAACTCCAAAAGTGGCTCTGATACAGCCGAGCTAGTCTTCTAGATGATGATTTCTAACACACAAAAAGAAGATCAACACATGTCAAAAGGAAGGAAAATCAAGGGGCAATGGTCTAAATAAAAAATCACGTAAAAAATCAGGTGTCTTTCATATAAGAAAAAAACTTTGGGAGAAATGTTTTTCGCCTAGAACTCTTGTTAAAAAACCTCTGTGCTAATCCCATTCTTTTTCTAAAAGTTCATTACATCTTGTAATCAGTTTCTGTATAAATCTTCTTTTTAGCTTTCATTAGAAAACATTTTCTTCTTAGGATGAATTTTAGAAAGAAATTATTCAAGTTTTCAGTTCATACACTATTTTATTTCGAGAAAACTTGAGTGTTATTTGTTGGGGAAAACCAGCCCAAACCAAAACTTTGTATCCTGATCCAGTAGTGACCATTGTGAGGTTAGCTTGGAGAGACTAATAAAAAAACTACCAGTGTGAAAGTAAATATGGAACTACTACTCACTGAAAATAGCCTGAAAAGGCTATGCAAAGACTATCTTACTTTCTCTAGATTGACAAAGGGATTTAGTGAAACTCAACAAGTTATTGAGAAATGGATGTAAGCAATGTTGGCCGAACCAGTATAAAAATTTCTGAGTAATATCTCCTTATCTCTTTGTCATTTAGCATTTGGTTTATCTGTGCTATATATATTTGTTGAAAACGATTTTAAACAATTTTGAATTTATCATTTTGTTCAGAAAATAACTTTTTGAATTATACTAAGAAAGATATCTACTACCTTTAAGTGAGAAACTTGATTGACTTCATCTAGAATTTTAGAATCTTAAAAAAAAAAGTTAAAGCACAATTCAATTCCCCTTTTTCATACTACTTTCAACCTACATTTAGTTTGTTTATATTATTATAAGAATTATGAAATTTAATTTAAAAGAATATTTTAACATATGAAATTAATTCTTTCACTTTATCAATAATATATTTAATTGATTAACATTCTTATATAAAATGTCATTTAATTTGACTTTGTTTTACCTAACTAATAATAATTTTGATTATATTATTTTATTAATGAAAGTGAATTTTAATTATAATTATACATATACATATATATATATATACACACACACACACATATATAATGAGATATGTAATAGTCACATGTTAGTGCGAGCAAAAAATTCTTAGTGTGACTAATTTTACTGAATATATAGATATAAATAGACTGAGAGATAGATAGATAGCTTATAAAACTGAATTATAAAATATTAATATTGCTTGAGTAAGTTGCACAAATCACCCATGATGTTTGATGAAATTGCACAGTCCACTCCACTTTTTCTATTCATAATAAATAATTAATATTAACAATTAGTAAATATAATAATAGGAATATTAATACTAATTAATTATTATTAATATTATTATTAATTATAATTAATTGTTATGATAATAAGTAAAAGAAATAAAGTTTTACACTACAAACCCTCTCAGTCCTTTCAAAATCCAAACTTACAAACATATTATTACATTTGGTATACTTGATAGGATAATCCAAACATGACTAATAGTATGATGCATGTTAAAAGTTTAATACAACACAATATTCGACATGACATTATATAAGATGCTATATTATATAATATATAACTATCTTATCATTATTACAAATAATTCTAATCTTAAATAAATATTTAGAGAAAGATAAAATTATAATAAAACAAAATAATTTATCATATATTTATTTATAAATTTAAAATAAATAATATTATTTAAAGATTTCTTATTTGTGTTTATAGTTATTATAAACCATTATTAATTTTTATTTAAAAGTATAATTTACACCTATGTAATTTATCATTTATTTTAATTTTATAATTAATAATAAATTTAATGAAATATAAAATAAAAAATTGTATAATAATCCTTTTTAAAAATATTTGGATTTTTTACTTTTATTTTCCATCATATACTATTAAAAGGAAAATTATATTAAAGTATTAACTTTTATATTTAAAATTAATGTAGTGCAGTATAATTCTTGAGGAAGAATAGGATGGAATGCAATTTATCCAAACCTCAAGGGTGGTTTGTATTATTTACCCATATTGTTTGGTACAACTAAATAAGGTGTTGACAAAGGTCTGTGTATTAAACCGATGATGTCCATTGCCCATCCTCTAAAAGGCAATGACTTTACTATAAGGTGTAAGTCTAACAGAGGTATGCATTGTATTAGGGCATGCTTTTAACATTGTTCACATGCTTTGGCATAGTCCATACAATCTTTAATCATAGTAGGTCAATACACCCTTTGCCTATTCAAAGCTCATTTCATTCTATCTCCAACTAAATGGGCTCCACAAATATCTTCATGAACTTCAAGTAGATCCAATGTGCATCATCTTCTCCATAGCAAGTTAACAATCTACCATTACTCGACTTTTTAAATAGAGTATCTCCATAAATCACTTAACCAATACCTCCATACTTCATCTTCCTTTCATGTTGCTCACTTAGATTTTTAAGGAATTCAACAATGGATTTTATCTAATCATGGGGTTCTAACATATCAATAAACATAATTTCCTCGTCCTCAAAAAGAATTAAGTCAACATTTAGTTGACATAAGGGAAGCAGTGATAGGTCTTTGATTCTATACTTAGAAGCTATTTGTGCTGATTCATTTGCTTCCCAATTCTATTCACGAGGCATGTGGTGCACTATTACCTCATCAAACTCGTATGTTAACTATGCTGCCATTGACAAATACTTAATTAAAGTAAGGCTAACTGATAAAAGACATTTATGTCACTTATCTTGCTTCTAATCCTTAGCTTTTTACATGAGTTTAATTGAGTTACTGATGTAATTAATTAGGATTTTGACTTGTTCCTCATTATGCATTTTTTTATAGAATCATTGACTATTGCAACGATTTTGGAATAATTATTAGATTAGAGCCTGTTGCGTTTAACTTATCTCTTTCAATATGGTTTTTGTATATAGGAGCTTTAAATTGAGTGCAAAATGTCAATAATAAGGTTAGGAACTCTCTGCATGGAACTTGTAGTTGTGGTCAATTTGGGAGAATTTGAGAGCTAAATAGAAGAGTTCTTAAGCTCATTTGAACACATTTATAGAAAACATTGTAATGGAAAATCTATATCTGTCTTTATAAGGATCAGATTAAAAAAAATAAAGATATTTTGTAAAGCTCAATAAGCCCTCTAAAACTTTAGTATTCATATTAAAACCCAATTCTATAAGCATCCTAGTGAAAATCGAGTTGCAAGATTAAAGGTTGTTGATGTTCTGATGCTGTCCTACCTAACCCCCAATTCGCATTTTACAAATATCTGGAGCTACAGATATTTGATTGAGGTGATTTTTGTAGAATTGGAAAGCTTATTCAAAAGGATACAATCATTATTTCTAGTGCCAAGGACAAATTCGGATGTTTAGGGGGCCAAAACGGATCAAATACATGAAGATAACAATTCTACCTGGAGCTGCAGCGCTCAAATGAGTGTGTTGTGATGCTCAACAGCGCCTAAAAATGACTTTAGAATGTGTAACTCACTACTGAGTGCTGCAGTGCTCAATTTAGCATTGCAACACTTGTGTGATAGCGAGATTGCAGATAATTAATCTGTTGTTGGGCTTTACTTTGGGCTATCTTAGAGAGCAGTATTTAAGGGATTGACACAGATTTTTTCTCTAGTTTTTTACTCAGATTTTAGGTTGCTAGGTTTCTCCCTCTTTCTCTCTCTACATCTCTCTCTACATTCCCATCTTCTCTATTTTCTCTCTTTTAGAGATTTCATTAGTAAAGGTGCTTTGTCTTGGATATTACAGTAAGGATTATTGCTATTATTTTTAAGTTCCATTTATTTTCACTGTTTAATCATCCAATGATGGAGGAGTAGGTTTTCTTACTAGTGTAAGGGTTTCCGGATGGAATGGGATGATACTTGAGGTCTCTTTTGATATTGAATGCATTAGTTTTCTTAATGATCTACAGTTTCTTTTATTATAATTATTGTTGCGATTGTTACAATTATTAACTAAATTGGCGATCGTCATTTAGAAAAACCCTTTGGGCATAAATGATAGATATATTGATTTATGTTTGAGAGAGAACATTAGAATTAACTTTCTGATCGATGGTTAGACTATAGCAATTAATTCATTAAATCAATGTGATTCCTAAATAAATTGAGTTTTTGTTTATTGGTTATTTGCATTAGTCAAATTCTAAAGGTCGATCGATCACTAGTATAATTGCTAGTAATTTATTACTAATAGCCACTGATATATTTAATGTTTGGTAACTGATAATTAATTTCCAATCTTCGAAATACCTTGCAGTAGTGCCTTCTTTATTATTGCTATTATCCATTAATTTTAATTGCTTTAAATGTCATTCTTCAAAACCCCAGATCTTTCAACTAAGTGATAAAGTCTCCTTGAGAGATAACCTAGATTGTGCCCTTTGCTATATTTTTTTGAACAACTTAGCATTAAATTAATTTCTAGACAAAACTACCAAATTCGTCCCTTTAAAATTTCACGTCGACCAAATTGGTCCCTGTAAAGAAAAAAATCTCAAATTGGTCCTTACAAAATTGAATAGTCAGCCAAATTAGTTCTTATAAAAAAAAACTCTTAAATTAATCCCTGCAAAAGTGAATTATCGAACAAGTTAGTCCTCCTTGCTTGACTTATTAGAGGGATTAATTTAGCCTATTATTCAATTTTTTAGGGACCAATTTGTCAGATTTGAAACTTTTATAAAGACCAATTTGAGAGATTTATTTTTTAAGGACCAATTTATCCTACTATTTAATTTTGTAGGGACCAATTTAAGAGTTTTTTTTATCTTACAGGGACCAATTTGATCGATATGAAATTTTAGAGGGACCAAAATGGGTGTTTTGTCTAATTTCTAATTTGAGGAGGTAGGCAACAACCTTTGTCATTAATGCATCTATATTCCCTTACTATTTGTTTATGACCAGTAAGGAATCCTGTCGCAACCGGGATCGCGACGGGGACGGCGAACAAAAGAGAAATTTTGTTTGAAAATAAATGGAGTCGCCACCAAGTTTATTTAAAATTGGGAAAACGTTGGAAAAACCCATTTTTAGAAATAATGATCTTTGAAACCAATGAGTTCTGAGTCGGTTATGTATAGGGAAGGCGTGAATTTAATCCCACGCACTAAGTACACCGCCCTGGACGGTACCTTTAATTAACTGTGCAAACTAAATAGATAACCTTTTTCAAATATTTATTTTCTGTTTCAAGACAATTAAAACAAATGAGCAAGTTTAAATCGAAAATAAGTATATAAATTATAAATATTTACAAATAAGAGAAATGAAGAAATTGAGTTTTTTGTATTTTTATAAATCAATAGATACAAATATAAAAAGAGAATAAAAATTTTTGATGAAAATTTCGAATCATTAAGCTGTCACAACTCAAATGTTCGAAATATTGAGTTAATAAGCCGTCACGGCTAAGTTAACTCTTTATCTACAATATCAAAAGTTAAATAAAAGTATTTTGAAATAAAAAAAATTAGAAAAAAAAATACATAAATAGCATAGAAAGAATATTAGGAAAAATATTTACAAATAAATTAAGTGGTGAAAAGTTAATTTTGGAAAAAAGAATTTTAGAATATTAAACTGTCACAGCTAAAATATTCTAAAACATAAAGTTAACAAACCGTCGCGGTCAAATTAACTCTATTTTGAAAAGACTTTGAATATCAAGCCGTCGCAGCTAAAATATTCTGAAACATGAGATTAACAAACCGTCCCGGCTCAATTAACCTCTCTTTTACTACAAATTAATAAAACACTCAAGTACTTATTTTGCATCCAAAATAGATAAAACTTCTCTTTTTAGATAAAATTCTAATTTTGACAGGAACCTACAAAGTTAAGCACAATTAACTTAGGTAAAACATATAAGCATATGAAATAATTAAACCAAAATAATTCATGGCATGATTACACACAAAACGCATAATAAAACTAAAAATTTCAAAAAAACGCAAATACACAAAATATGAAAAATGATTAAACTGAAAATGTAAAACATTATAATTACATAATTAATTCTAATCAAAATACATAAGTACAGAAAGTAATTAATACTAAAAAACATAGAACACAAACGTTCTTAATCTAAGCAAGGCACACCAAAAAAGAAAAAAAATATATATATATATATAATAATAATAATAAAAAAAAAACCATTATACAATTAATTTGAACAAAACGCATGAATATACAAAATAATTAAACTATAGAAAAGTCCTAATTTTTATTCTTTATCCTTTTTAGTTAGAAGACTAACACTAAATTTATAAAGGAAACTCATTTTATCCTTTTCTGTATAATTATTTTAGAATTAATTTATTTAAATTATACTTGAATAATTTAAAATACTTGGAAAAAAAAAAAGATAAATTTTAATGAACCAAAATGCTTTTATTTTGAACCAAATAAAATTCTTTAACCCATTTTAAATCAAAACAAAACCAAATCCAACAAATGAGCTTAAGAATTAAATTTGACATAACATTAACCAAACCAATCGCAAATTCATACCCAAATATAGTCAAAATTTAACTTAAAAAGATAAACTACCAACTAAAAATCTAAATGAGAAAACAAAACCTAAATTAACCTAATTCAAAATTTTTTTTTTTTAAAACTCATTAACACAACCCATACTAAAGATAATAATAAAATAGGTCAAAATAAAAAAAAATAAAAAAAAACACAAGCTCTCTCTAAAACACCATTATACACATATATACCCTCCTCACTACCACTCAACCTAACTCTCTTACACACTTACACACTCACATAGACACTCAGACACAAGTGCTCACCCACACACATAGTCACTCACGGGTTCCATTCTTTCTCACGGTCACAGTCACATAAAAGGAAAAAGAAAGGAAGACATACATCCTCCCATCACAAAATCTATTCCCCCCCTTATACTTATATCATTACAGAGAGCAAGAAAGAAAGATCAAGGGAAATATGATGAACGCGACGGAGAAGATAATCGCAGGAGAGAGAACCGGCGCGGTGCATCGCGGCAGTTGGGCTCGGCGTCACGGGGCTGAGGCATTGCGGTCAGGGGATAGGGGTGAAGCGCAGCTTCGCGCTTGGGTTGGGGTGGTGGATACGGAGCTTGGCCGTGTGGTGGATGGAGAACGGAGCTCGCGATGGTTGTTAGAGAGCAGATCTGAGCTCGCGCGGTTAAAGGGGGTGGTTGTTCGCGGAGGTTCCAGAGGTTGGGTGATCTTACGATGGCTTGGCGGCGGATCTGGGGACAGCGGCGTGATGGAGGTTTTGAAAAGGATGGTTCGCGGTGGAGGTATGCCACACGGTGGAGGTCTCTCTCTCTCTCTCTCTTCTTGCGCCTTGCCTTGTCTTGTCCATTTTGGTCATAAGCGTGGAGTGGAGGTATGGATCTGAGGATGATGTAGTCTCTGGGGTTGAGGAGGTCGGTGGCGTTGCGGTTGATGGGAAAGGGTGCTGGGTTATTGATGGCCGAAGGTGAAGTTTGTGGAGGTTGATGGTGTTGAGGGCGGTGGTGTTGCGGTTGAGGAGCTAGGCTGATGGCGGTGGTTCATGGTCTTTGATGGAAGGAGGTTAAGTGAGAGGCATGGAGGGTGACCGTGATGATGATGGATGGAGTTGCAGGAGGAGGGAAGTGAAGGGTTGAAGATGATGTTGATGGAGAAGAGGAAAGGAAAATGATGAAACTGGAAAAAAGGGAGTTGGCTGTGTTGATGATGATGGATGGAAGGTGCTGGAGGGGACCGTGAGGTGGAGGGTCGAAGATGATGTTGATGGAGAAGAGGGGGCCGTGAGGTGGAGGGTCGAAGATGATGTTGATGGAGAAGAGGGGGCCGCGGCGGTGGAGCAGGGAAGGCCGCGGCCCCTGTGTTTTTTTTATTTTTTTGTTTTTGATGATAAAGATGTATACCTGCTTCTGTTTTTCTTCTTCTACTGGACTGAATTATTGGACTGATTGCTGGTTTCTTGCAGGTTGTGATGAGTGTTTTTAATTTTTTTTTGTGATCTTCAGAAATTTTTTTGATTTTGGTCTCTGTGTTTTTTTTTTGAATCCCCCCCCTCTTGATCCGGGTCAATATGCATTATATGTTTCTTCCAATTCCCCCAAACTCCACCGAAAGAGAGATCGACGTTTTGCGTAGTAGAGAAAAAAAAACCATGATGATATTTTCCACTTTTCTTTGAAAACAAAATTCTTTCGTCCTGTCCTTCACGAGCCTGTCTCGGGCAACAAAAACGGCGCATAGTGGTAGGGAAAGGAGAGAGCTCGTGAATGTCCTCTGTCTCTTCTCCTCTTTTTCTTTTTTATTATTATTTTTTATTCTTATTATTTTTCATTTTGCAAATACAAAACAAACAAAAAAAACTTTTTTATTTTTCAACAGAAACATTCAATGAAACTATAATAAAAAGGTAAATTAAGTGCAAATTGTTGGATTTTATTGTTAAAAGATTGAATAAAATCGGTTGTTCACAGTTGCCCCTCTTTATTCATTTCTTATAAAAGAATATGAAAAACTTAAGTTTGATATTTTCTTCATAAGGGATGAATAAAGACATGAATATCGATTTTATTCGACAAATACATGAAATACAAACAATCAAAATCGAAACTGCAAGATGATATGCATATATAAGAAAGTGAAATGCAAATGCACAAGCTAGCAAGAGTCTAAAGCAGACGATGCTGACCAAAACTTAAAAACAAATAAGGGGTTAGCTGGAAATGTAAAATGGTAATCTGAGGCCGACTTGAAATGTAAAATTGGCATCTGAGGCCAACTTGAAATGTAAAATTGGCATCCGAGGCCAGCTGAAAATGTAAAACGGCATCTGAGGCCGACTGAAATGTAAAACGGCATCTGAGACCGACTGAAATGTAAATTGGCAATTGAGGCCGATTAAAAACGTAAATTGGCAGCTGAGGCCGATTAAAAACGTAAATTGGCAGCTGAGGCCAACAGAAATGTAAACTGGCAACTGAGGCCGACTGAAATGTAAAATTGGCATCTGAGGCCGACTGAAAATGTAAATTGGCATCTGAGGCCGACTTGAAATGTAAAATTGGCATCTGAGGCCAGCTGAAAATGTAAAACGGCAACTGAGGCCGACTGAAATGTAAAATTGGCATCTGAGGCCGACTGAAAATGTAAATTGGCATCTGAGGCCGACTTGAAATGTAAAATTGGCATCTGAGGCCAGCTGAAGATGTAAAACGGCAACTGAGGCCGACTTGAAATGTAAATTGGCATCTGAGGCTGACTGAAATGTAAATTGGCAACTGAGGCCGATTAAAAACGTAAATTGGCAACTGAGGCTGACTGAAATGTAAAATTGGCATCTGAGACCGACTGAAAATGTAAATTGGCATCTGAGGCCGACTTGAAATGTAAAATTGGCATCTGAGGCCAGCTGAAAATGTAAAACGGCAACTGAGGCCGACTTGAAATGTAAATTGGCATCTGAGGCCGACTGAAATGTAAATTGGCAACTGAGGCCGATTAAAAACGTAAATTGGCAACTGAGGCCGATTAAAAACGTAAATTGGCAGCTGAGGCCAACAGAAATGTAAATTGGCAGCTGAGGCCAACAGAAATATAAACTGGAAAAGAAAACAGTCTTTTTTCATTTTTTCAAATCATATGCAAAAAGCCTTGAATTATCCGCCTTCAGTTTATACAATATTGAAAAACTAACCGTAACTCAATTGAGCAAGCCTCGAGGAGAACTTTAACCGATCAAACTCATAATCTTAGCATTGGACCTTCTGGCACAATAAAGGCTTTCTTTTCTTCTGTGACTTTGCTCATTTTATTCTTCTCCCATTTCTTTTTCCAAAGGTTGATTGCTTTTCTGTCAAGCTTAGCTGCAGTTTCTGGATTATGATGCTAATCATTGATGTACTGTTGTAAACATTATTAGATTGCATAATTGAAGCTTAAATTTATCCTACTTGAGACATTATGAATAAACATGCATTCAAAGAGAAGGTAGAGGGATCAACTGAATGGACATTTTCATTATTTGGTGTACTAAATGACAAAATGTTTTGAATGACAGAAATGCGAACAATAAAATTTTGGGAGACACAATTTTTGCCCCAGTTTAGGTTTTTAGTAGCTCAATCAATTGACTTCTTAAAGCAAGTTGAATACCATAACCATGATATCTGACGACACGTCTTCAAATTCCCTTTAAAATTGCCCCAGTTTCAGTTCTCATCTGCTTGACTTACTGGATTATCGAAAACTGCCCCGGTTTCAGTCCTTTTCTGCTTGATTCAGCTGGACTATCAAAAATTGCCCCCAGCTGTAAGACGCTTATCTTTCCTCGCTCTAACTTTTGCCTAGGCCGCTTTTTCAAGTTTTCAGCCTAGCGAGCTCTTTTGTTTTGCTGTTTTGCCCTAATTTTTGCTTAGGTCGCTCTTTCGAGTTTTCGACCTAACAGGCTTTTCTTTTCTGCTTTGCCCTAACTTTTGCTTAGGTCGCTCTTTCGAGTTTTCGACCTAACGGGCTTTTTAAGCATCTTTTCAAGCATAAAATCTTTTGACTGCATCACTGTTGATTGGTTTAGGCAATTCTCGTCCCTCCATGTTTTGCAAAATCAACGCTCCTCCTGAGAATGCGTGTTTGACAATGTAAGGACCCTCATAACTTGGAGCCCACTTTCCCCGTGTGTCCTCTTGATTAGGGAGAATTTTCTTCAGAACCAAATCTCCTGGATGAAACTCTCTAGGGCGGACTTTCTTATTAAAAGCCCTAGCCATTCTGCTTTGATACAACTGGCCGTGGCAAATGGATGTGAGCCTCTTCTCTTCAATCATGTTTAATTGCTCATATCGAGCTTTCACCCATTCGGATTCTTCTTCCAAATTTCACCTCCATTAAAACTCTAAGCGAAGGGATTTCAACCTCTATAGGAGATACGGCTTCCATTCCATATACCAATGAGAAAGGAGTTGCTCCCGTGCTTGATCGTATGTTGGTACGATATGCGTGCAGAGCATACTGGCAAAGATTTCATGCCGCCTTTGTAATTCGCCACCATTTTGGCAATGATTTTCTTGGTATTCTTATTCGCAAATCTCATCGCACCATTCATTTGAGGTCTATAAGGAGTTGAGTTATGATGCTTGATCTTGAAAGTCTCAAAGAACTTCAACTTGCACCATTGAGGTTAGGAGTATTGTCTGTAATGATCCTTTCTGGAATTCCATATCTGCAAATGATGTCCTTTTTGATGAATCTGAGAAACACCTTCTGTGTGATGTTGGTATATGAAGCAGCTTCCACCCATTTAGTGAAATAATCAATCGCCACCAAGATGAAACGATGACTATTAGATGCCTTGGGATTAATCGGGCCAATAACATCCATGCCCCACACCGACGAAGGCCAAGGAGACACCATGCTATGCAACTGACCCGGGGGAGCGTTGACTCGGCCTGCATATATTTGGCATTTGTGGCTCTTCCGAACATAATCGATAATCATTCTCCATAGTGGACCAGTAATAACCACTTCTTAAGATTTTGCGAGCCATCATATGTCCATTGGCATGGGTTCCACAGATCCCTTCATGAACTTCAATCATGATTATTCGAGCTTCATGAGCATCTACACATCTGAGGAGAGTCGTGTCATAGTTCCTCTTATAGAGAACTTCACCATTCAGGAAGAAGGCCATGGCCAGTCTTCGAATTGACTTCTTATCCACCTCATTTGCACCTGCTGGGTATTCTCCTTTTTGAATGTACTGTTTGATATCATGATACCATGGGTGTGCCTCTAGTTCAATCTCCACATTGCCGCAATATACAGGTTCACCTTGCATTTCTACATGGATGGGTTGGACATTAGCATGGACCTCCAAATTAGTCATCACGGCCAAAGTTGCTAAAGCATCCGCGAACTGGTTCTTGTCTCGAGTTAAATGAGAGAACGATATGTCATCAAAACGCTCAATTAACTGAGACAAATGCTTCTGATAAGGTACCAGTTTTGGATCTTTCGTACGCCATTCTCCATTAACTTGATAGATTATGAGCGCAGAGTCTCCGAAAACCTTTAGTTCTTTGATTCCCAGGTCAATCGCAACTTGCAAACCATTTGCGCATGCTTCATATTCTGCCATGTTGTTGGTACATTCAAAATCTAATTTGATAGAAACTGCATCGCTTCACCGGTGGTGAGACTACTACAGCTCCTATTCCACATCCATTCATATTGGCCGCTCCATCAAAATACATCTTCCACACATTCCCCTCTTCCTCATCTTCTTTTTCTAGTGCCAACACTTCATCATCAGGGAATTCAAGCGTAGTGGGTTGTACACCCTCCAGAGGGTTTTCAGCTAGATGATCAGCGATTGCACTTCCTTTGATGGACTTTTGAGTGACATATTTGATATCAAACTCAGACAGCATCACTTGCCATTTTGACATTCTCAACGACACATGAGGACTATCAAATATGTATTTTAATGGGTCCATTCGAGAAATCAACCAAGTAGTGTAGTACAACATGTACTGCCTCAGCCTCTTGGAAGCCCATACTAACGCACAACAGGTTTTTTCAATTGCCAGATAGCGAGATTCGCATTCATTAAACTTCTTGCTCAAATAATAAATGGCTTGTTCTCTCTTTCCAGATTCATCATATTGCCCCAACATTGCCCCGAGTGAGGTAGGTAACACTGTGAGATACAGTATTAAAGGACGGCCTGGCGTGGGAGGAATCAAAACTGGAGGTTTCATTAAATAAGCCTTTATTTTGTCGAAGGCTTCTTGGCATTCTTCATTCCATTCTCCAGGTTGATGTTTTCGCAGCAACTTGAATATAGGCTCACAAGTACTAGTCAAATTTGCAATGAATCTAGCAATGTAGTTGAGCCTCCCAAGAAAACTTCTCACTTCCTTTTCAGCTGGGAGCCATCTCTTGTATTGCCTTCACCTTATCCGATCCACCCTTATCCCTTCTCTCGACAATGAATCCCGCACTTCCCGTGGAAGCTCCAAAGATGCATTTATTCGGGTTCAATCGTAACTTGTATTTTCTGAGCCTTTCAAACAGCTTTCGCAAGACTGCTACGTGACTTTCTCCCTCTTTGGACTTAGCGACCATGTCATCTACATACACTTCAATTTCTTTGTGCATCATGTCATGGAACAGTGCAACCATAGCACGTTGGTAAGTGGCACCCGCATTCTTCAACCCGAATGGCATAACTGTATAGCAGAATGTTCCCCACGGAGTTATGAACGTAGTTTTTCCTTTGTCATGAACATCCATGAGAATCTGATTGTACCCGGAATATCCATCCATGAATGAAAATCGGTGATTTCTGGCCGTGTTATCAACAAGAACATCGATGTGAGGGAGTGGAAAATCATCTTTCGGGCTAGCTTTATTCAGGTCCCGATAATCAACACACATCCTAACCTTCCCATCCTTTTTAGGCACAGGCACGATATTGGCCACCCAATCTGTGTGTCTTGACACCTCTAGAAACCCGGCCTCTAACTGTTTAGTCACTTCTTCCTTTATCTTTAATGACATGTCAGGCCGCATTCTTCTCAACTTTTGCTTTTTCTACCACGGGTACAAAGGGATCTTGTGTGAAGCAATCTCTGGATCCAATCCTGGCATATCATGATAAGACCATGCGAAAATATCCAGGTATTTTTCAAACAAAGCAATCATCTCTGTTCGCTCAGGATTCTCCACTATTTTCAGCTCTTTCCTCTCTTCTTCGGTGCCCATGTTAATTACTTCGACCACTTCATTGTCTAAGTCAAATCCTTTATCCATGTGTTCTAGTAACCCTGAAAATCTCTCAACAGTTTCTTCATCTCCTTCAGATTCATAGCTATCGCAATCAAGTGCAGTAAGAGAATCAATTGATTGGCTTCCAAAGTCTCTTTCATGTGGCAAAATATTCATAGCATTTAGGTCCCTGGAAAGCATTTATGGTGGTTGGAATGCCAAGACACATAATGGGTAAAATATGAATAAAAAGGGCATAGATTAATGGTTCGAGGAAATAATGATGAAGAAAGGAATAGCAGATGGAAAAGAGAAAAATTGCTGGATGAACATGCAAGTTTATTCAAATGATGTCTCAAAGTAGCATACATAAAAGCAAATACAATTAATACAATCCCAAGTGATTACTTTGAAGTAACAACATCAATCATTGGTTCGGTTGTCCAATTCATCAGCATCTCATTGTGGTTGACAGCACAAGCATTGTTGTATTCTTCAGGCTTCTCGACATCTACCATATTGATGGTTGGACAACAGCTAGCTTCATAACTTTCTTCAGCCACAATTACTTCAGCCGGGTAAGGAAATGTCTCTTTCAGATGAGGGATCTGCTTCATCTTCTCATTGGGTTTCTTTGGTTCAAGAGCCATAATCTTGATCTGCTCCTCCAATGGCGCCTCATATCCTAAACCAAATCGGTTAGGCTTCCCTGAGATAGGTAAAGGTGTCTTGATACCTTGCAACTGTGGTCCCAGTCCTTTGCCATGCAGATAACCATTTTTGATCATAATATGAGCCACTATCTGATTGACATCTCGCCTTGGGAACTCATCCTGTTCTTGCTTCAGTCCTACCACCTCCGTGCGCATAAGTCAAGCTTTCCACTAACTCCACATTTTCAACATATGGAAGTGAGACAGGTTTAGATACAATGATTTCCTTCTCTCCATGGATCGTAATGACCGAACCATTTTCGATGTACTTAACCTTTTGATGCAAGGTTGAAGGAACAGCACCAACATTGTTAATCCACGGTCTTCCCAAAGAAAGATATTGTAATCAGACTCAATCTCCATCACTTGGAATAAAACCTCAAATCGGCTCGGACCGATTTCCAATGGCAGCACTATTTCCCCTAGGATGTTTTTCTTCGCTCCATCAAAAGCTCTTACGATCATCATTTGTGGTGAAACATCGTCTTTGTCCATTGACAAGTAGCTCAAAGTTGATGCTGGCAATACATTTAATCCTGACCCTCCGTCAATGAGAACCTTAGGCACTATATAGCCTTTGCATTTGAGGGTTATATACAGTGCTCGTGGGTTAGCCTGTGATACGATCTCTTCATTTGAGAAAGTGATCATATTGACACGCTTTACCGGATCCACCATGTTCACCATATTCTCTAATGAGACATCCGGTTTCACATAAGCATCTTTCAATACCTTTAGTACTGCCTTTTGATGAGATTCAGATGACAAGATTAGTGACAACAAGGAGATTCTGGCAGGAGTCTTCTTTAATTGCTCTAGTATGTCGTACTCACTTTGTTTCATGATCTTCAGAAACTCTTCTTCTTCATTCTCTTCTCTTTCTTTTCTGTCTGCACCAGAACCCTTTCCCATGTTTTCTTCTTCGACGAACTTTCCTTTTTCCAGCTCTCCGGGCCCGTAAATTCTTCCACTTCTTGTTATTCCTTTTACCTCCGCTACCACTCGGGCCTTCGAGGTTTCCCCTATGTCTCTGTTTGTCTCCACGCCAGTTTCATAGTTCCAAGGGACAGCATGTGTATCCTCGTAACTGAATGGTGCTGGTTTCTTCACGGTGATCACCACTTTCTCTGGTTTTGAAACTTGATTCAGTGGAGGGACGCGGAGTACGAAGCGATCAATCACATTCACCTCTTCAGGAAGGTTCGATTTCTGTTTCACTTGAATCACACCCAGGTCGAGTAATTCTTGTACTCGAGCTTTGAAATCCCCACAACTTTCTATATCATGACCAAAACCTCCAGAGTGGTACATGCAGCTCGACCTTATGTCATTTTTCTCATTCTCTTTTATCATGGATGCAGAGGCTGCGATATGGTACCCCGCCTCCTTCAAACCATTGAACACTTTCTCCATAGGAGTTCGGAAACTCATAACCTTCTTAACTAGAGGTTCTTCCACCTCCAAGGCATTCACACGACTCCCTCCTTCGTGTTTTGGGATTGGGTTGTTAACAATATCCGGCTTTGAATCTTCTTGAAAGTCTAGCCTCCCACAAGCAATCAACCTTCTTACTGCTGTTTTGAAACCTTCGCAATCCTCAATGGAATGCCCTGCTATGTCCATGTGGTATTTACAGGTCAGGTTTGGGTTGTACCAAGCTGGGTATGGTGGTTCTAATGGGTGCACGGGATAGGCTGCAATCAGATGGGTATCAACTAATCTTTGGAAGAGGTCAGTGTTTGAAATGGACAGCTTCGGGAAAGGTGGAAGATTAGGGAATCGGTTTCGATTTTGACTTTGGAAATTTGGTCGGGGTGTCGGAGTATTTGGGTAAGTCTGGTAGTGTATGGTAGGATATGTGGGACGTGCTGGCTGGTATGGCCGTATGTGAATGTTGTTAACTTGGGGTCGGGGGTATGGAACAGTGTTTGTGGTTGGTGTGGCTTGATATGGTGGGTAATGAGGGATAGGGGTTTGGTATGATCGTGGTTGGGTTGGTGTGTATCGTGGGACGAAAGATTGCTGACCATGCAGATAATTCACATCTGTCTCCTTCTTTCTGGGTGGGAAACTCTTTCTAGTGTCTTCACTGCTCATGGGGAGCTTGCCGGCTTTTGCTAAGCTTTCAATTCTTTCTCCAGCAGTTATCAACTCAGAGAAGTCTTTGTATGCTACTCCTGCCATTGCTCCAATGTATGGGGATCCCAGGGTTCCCAAGAAATAAGAACACATTTCAGTTGGGATGAGTGGCGGTTGAACTTGGGCAGCCAAGGCTCTCCACCTTTGTGCGTATTGCTTGAATGACTCATCTTTCTTCTTCTCGCATAGAGCTTAATCAAGCTCCGTGTAGGTGCCACCTCAAGATTGAACTTGTATTGGCTCATGAACAGATCTGCCAATTCTCTCCAGCTAGAAATCTTTGAGTGGTCTAGTTGAATGTACCATTCCAGAGCAGGTCCCGTCAGGCTTTCATGGAAGAAGTTGATGAGAAATTTTTCATCCTTTGACCATATCGCCATCTTAGTACAATAACTCTTCAAGTGAAACAAAGGATTACCCGTCCCATCATAGTTTGAGAAGTCAGAACCTTAAAGTCCCTAGGGATTACTACATCGAGAAGGACGAGTTGTTCAACCTCCACATACCCATAGGGGCTAGGTCCTTGAATAGCCCGAATCGCTCTTGAATCTTCTCCATCCATTCCTCTTTGAACTTTCCTTTTTCTGCCTCTGCACGACTATTCTCTGAGGAAGATGGCTGCTTCTGGATGACCACACGAGGTTGCTCCCAGACTGGTAATATGCCCATGCTCATGAGTTTGCACATTTTCCAAGGAACGATAACCTTCTCCAATAGGGATTACCAATGGTATCGCGGACGGTGGTTGCCCATGGGGGTTATTCGGGATTTCAGCCATATCATTCATCCCTACAGGACATTTAGAGTCGCACTCGGTACCACGCATACCCGCGTCGTGGTATTTGGTTGCACATTTGCCGAATGAGCTCCCAATAGATTAAGTGATTCCCAGATGGCCCGCATCATATCCTCCAATCTTCCTTGGTTGTTTGATGTCATTCAGTTTTCCCTCACCGCATCAACTTCATCGCCAGATTTCTTTCTACTCCGTAGTTGTGATTGGAATACCCTTCTGCGTCACCATTCCCTCCACCATTTTGGTCCGCTCGTATTGTGAACTCGAGTTTGATCGGTATCGGTTTTCCTTGGGCCCAATTGTGATGGATTTTTACCTATATCGAAAACAATTTTAGTGAAAAGAAAAAAAACAAAAACATAGTTTTTTGTTAGTAATCGTCCGCTGAGTCGAATCTTGATGTGAGTATCTTTGATGATGACCGCCTCGTAACGCCTCGCTCAAAAATACTAAGTCATGGACATTGCTATGAGATCAACACAATGCAGAGAAACAAAGATTTTTCATTCACAAAGGGGTATCATACCCATTGTCCTTTTTTACATTCATTCCCAAAACAACAAAAGACAATACATCATAAGGCCATAACTGCCATTCTCAAAGATCTCTCAAGAATTATTTGTTTCATTCTCCCAATCAAGTCTTTACAGTAGTCAACAAAATTACAAATCTCGATTGGGGTCTTGAAAGGGATTATTCCTTGCTCGGCCAATCCTAAGTATCTTGGAACATCTTCAATGGCCCCATTAGCCAATCCTGCCAAGTTTGAGAAGCGAGTCTTCAGTTCATGAATAATGTAGTTCTGATGTTGTATTTCGGAATCCAAACTTGCAACTCTTTCCTTTTCTTCTTCCAGTGCAACTTGATATTCCATGATCTCATCATTCATGTGTTGACTTAGCTCTTCAATCTTCCTTTGGTATTCATTGTTCAATTCTTCCATTTGTTGTTTCATTTGTTCTTCACCTCTTAGCGCGGTTTCTTCAGCGATTTTGGCCTTTCGAAGTAGATCTTTCAGCTGTTGATTTTCGGCTAGCGCTTTATCACGCTCCTGTCTTCGAAGTCCAAGCTCTTTGTTGGCAGCTTTGAGGCACTCCTTGGTTTTCATCATGTGTTCATGCCCCATCTTCAGCTTCTTGCTTGTTCCGTCTAGAGCTTGATCCTTTTCAGTGCTTTCTCGTTTTAACTTCATGTAGTTATGGTGGACACTTCTCAACTCAGCTTCTACTTGCATCTTTTCTTGTTCAACCTTGTCTAGTTTCTCTTTCACTTCTTTGATTTCTTCATTTTCATGGAAGCGCCAGGTTGATGCATCGTCCAGGGGAGTAACAGTTATGACCTTGAAGGGCAGCTTGATCTCTTGAGCCCTATTTTTCACCCATCGATGATAACTTTCTTTCACAGCACAACTCCTAACTCCTAGTTCTTTTCCCTTCTTGACAACCTTGTTCCAAGCGGACCGGATCTTCTGGAATAGGTCAATGTCTTTGGAGTCTTGATAATATGAGACAAACGGAGTAATCGCAGGGAGGTCCCATCATAGGATAACCAAGTTGGCATAACACCAAGACAGGATTGTAGTTTATGCATCCTCGGGTACCCATGAGAGGTACATTTGGAAAGCTTCCGCACTGATAAATCAGAGTTTGACCATCATCCCTCCAAGGATACCATCGTATCATCTTTTCATCCAATCTGGCCAGGTCTTGAGCCCACTCTTGTCCATTCTTCTTCTTGATGTTATGCATTCGTAGGTCTTCAATCGGACAAGACGCCTTGTAATTCCTCTGAAATATGTGCGAAGTAACCCACACATATAGCATTGGTAAACAGCACAGAATTCTCTTACCATTTCTCTCATGGCAAAAGTTCAGAGTACAATAAACATCTGCCAGCAGGGGTGGAACGGGATTTTGACCATGGAACTTGCGAGCAAGGAATACGTCAATAGCCGCAAAGTCTACAAGGCCTTCAATGTTCGGAAATAAGACAGTGCCATAGATAGTGAGGGCCAGTACATCTACAAAAGTATCCCAATCTTCTGCTTGTGCCAGATGGTGCAAGTGCTTTTCTAGGTAATCTCTTGAGAATCCGCAAGTCCCATTTCTACATTTCTGTGCTTCATGCAGATTCTTTACACCTACCCTTAGGACAGTTGATAGGGTTTGTAAAGAGGGATAATGGCCTTGGTAGTGATAGGGTTTTTCTCCTTCTAGCGGTAACCCCAAGATCTTCTCAAATTCTTCAATGGTCGGTGCTAACTGGAAGTCTTGAAAAGTGAAACATCGGAGTGGAGGATCATAGTACTGTGCCAGTGCTGTGATTGCTTCTTCCTGTTCTTCCACTTCTAAGAGATTCAAAACCTTTCCATACTTTCTGGTGAGAGACAGGCGTTGTGGTAATTTCAGCAACTGACCCAAAGATCTCAGACTTTTAGTGTCAAGTGTCTTGGCTTTGAGACGTATAGTTCTTTTCAACTTTTCACCTTCTTGACTGTTTGGTCTCATATTCGTTTCCATTTTACAAAGATACTCACAATAAGATTTCAGTTCAACTTTCTAACAAGCCTGCCATAATAGAAAGAAGAAAAAAAAAATAAGATTTAAATGAAAGAAGGAGAAGTAAACAATTTAGGAAATGAACAGAAAATATGCATAAAGAAACGATGATAAGAAATTATGTACAAAGTAAAGGAGTTTAGGAAAATGCACGCTCTCTTTGTGTCCTATGTGAGGTCAATTCTGGAGGTCAATTCTATGGTTCTATGGTCATTCTACCTTGTGAACACTTTCACTGGGTGGGTCTACATTCTCAGAGTTCTACGGCCTCTAGAGTTAAGATTCATTTCAGAATGTTATCCACAACAGCAGGTGAACCGCTAGATGTAGGGTATTCATGAAAGAATCACACTCTAGATGAGATTTTCGCGATAACCAAACAGGATGAACATCCAAAATGGCTACCGCTACACAATCTCTTACCTATCTCAAGTTACACTCAGACCCGGGTATAGGGCCCCACTCATGTGATTATCGTGTAAGTGTTGTGTGTGAAGAGAGCATACAAACCTGAAATCCTAAACCTACCCATGACTAATACCTGCAAAACGACACAAACAACATGTACAGCATCCAATAACAGTCATCTATCCTAAGGTTTTCACAAATAAAACAATTAAACACATGAAATGCAAAATTCTGTAAAGAGACAAGGCATAAAGAAAGAAAACATCAGACAAAGTACACTAAGAAAAGTAAAACAAACATCAAAAAGGTCATATTTAAGTTGCACAACTAACTAAAACAGGCTTGACTCTCTTGGGAATCCCCAGTGGAGTCGCCATCTGTCGCAACCGGGATCGCGACGGGGACGGCGAACAAAAGAGAAATTTTGTTTGAAAATAAATGGAGTCGCCACCAAGTTTATTTAAAATTGGGAAAACGTTGGAAAAACCCATTTTTAGAAATAATGATCTTTGAAACCAGTTTGAGTTCGGGAGTCGGTTATGTATAGGGAAGGGCAGGAATTTAATCCCACGCACCCTAGTACACCCGTCCTTGGACGGTACCTTTAATTAACTGTGCAAACTAAATAGATAACCTTTTTCAAATATTTATTTTCTGTTTCAAGACAATTAAAACAAATGAGCAAGTTTAAATCGAAAATAAGTATATAAATTATAAATATTTACAAATAAGAGAAATGAAGAAATTGATTTTTTTTGTATTTTTATAAATCAATAGATACAAATATAAAAAGAGAATAAAAATTTTTGATGAAAATTTCGAATCATTAAGCTGTCACAACTCAAATGTTCGAAATATTGAGTTAATAAGCCGTCACGGCTAAGTTAACTCTTTATCTACAATATCAAAAGTTAAATAAAATTATTTTGAAATAAAAAAAAATTAGAAAAAAAAATACATAAATAGCATAGAAAGAATATTAGGAAAAATATTTACAAATAAATTAAGTGGTGAAAAGTTAATTTTGGAAAAAAGAATTTTAGAATATTAAACTGTCACAGCTAAAATATTCTAAAACATAAAGTTAACAAACCGTCATACAAATTAACTCTATTTTGAAAAAGACTTTGAATATCAGTCAGCCTAAAATATTCTGAAACATGAGATTAACAAACCGTCCCGGCTCAATTAACCTCTCTTTTACTACAAATTAATAAAACACTCAAGTACTTATTTTGCATCCAAAATAGATAAAACTTCTCTTTTTAGATAAAATTCTAATTTTGACAGGAACCTACAAAGTTAAGCACAATTAACTTAGGTAAAACATATAAGCATATGAAATAATTAAACCAAAATAATTCATGGCATGATTACACACAAAACGCATAATAAAACTAAAAATTTCAAAAAAATGCAAATACACAAAATATGAAAAATGATTAAACTGAAAATGTAAAACATTATAATTACATAATTAATTCTAATCAAAATACATAAGTACAGAAAGTAATTAATACTAAAAAACATAGAACACAAACGTTCTTAATCTAAGCAAGGCACACCAAAAAAGAAAAAAAATATATATATATATAATAATAATAATAATAAAAAAAAATACCATTATACAATTAATTTGAACAAAACGCATGAATATACAAAATAATTAAACTATAGAAAAGTCCTAATTTTTATTCTTTATCCTTTTTAGTTAGAAGACTAACACTAAATTTATAAAGGAAACTCTTTTTATCCTTTTCTGTATAATTATTTTAGAATTAATTTATTTAAATTATACTTGAATAATTTAAAATACTTGGAAAAAAAAAAGATAAATTTTAATGAACCAAAATGCTTTTATTTTGAACCAAATAAAATTCTTTAACCCATTTTAAATCAAAACAAAACCAAATCCAACAAATGAGCTTAAGAATTAAATTTGACATAACATTAACCAAACCAATCGCAAATTCATACCCAAATATAGTCAAAATTTAACTTAAAAAGATAAACTACCAACTAAAAATCTAAATGAGAAAACAAAACCTAAATTAACCTAATTCAAAATTTTTTTAAAACTCATTAACACAACCCATACTAAAGATAATAATAAAATAGGTCAAAATAAAAAATAAAAAAAAACACAAGCTCTCTCTAAAACACCATTATACACATATATACCCTCCTCACTACCACTCAACCTAACTCTCTTACACACTTACACACTCACATAGACACTCAGACACAAGTGCTCACCCACACACATAGTCACTCACTGTTCCATTCTTTCTCACTGGTCACACATAAAAAGGAAAAAGAAAGGAAGACATACATCCTCCCATCACAAAATCTATTCCCCCCCCTTATACTTATATCATTACAGAGAGCAAGAAAGAAAGATCAAGGGAAATATGATGAACGCGATTTTGAGAAGATAATCGCAGGAGAGAGAACCTGCGCAGCATCGCAAGCTGGGCCTTGGGCGTACTGGCTGAGGCATTGCGGTCAGTGAGGATAGGGGTGAAGCGCACTTCGCTTGGGTTGGGTGGTGGATACGAGCTTGGCGGGTGTGGTGGATGGAGAACGAGCTCACGATGGTTGTTAGAGAGCGTGATCCGAGCTCGCTGCGGTTAAAGGGGTGGTTATTCAGCGGAGGTTCCGAGAGGTCGGGTGATCTTACGATGGCTTGGCCGGATACTGGAGACAAATGCGTGATGGAGGTTTTGAAAAGGATGGTTCGCGGTGGAGGTATGCCACACGGTGGAGGTCTCTCTCTCTCTCTCTTCTTGCGCCTTGCCTTGTCTTGTCCATTTTGGTCATAAGCATGGAGTGGAGGTATGGATCCGAGGATGATGTAGTCTCTCTGGGGTTGTGGAGGTCGGTGGCGTTGCGGTTGATGGGAAAGGGTGCTGGGTTATTGATGGCCGAAGGTGAAGTTTATGGAGGTTGATGGTGTTTGAGGGCGTGGTGTTGCGCGGAGGAGCTAGGTGATGGCGCGTGGTTCATGGTCTTTGGATGGAAGGAGGTTGGCGTGCAGGCATGGAGGGTGACCGATGATGATGGATGGAGTTGCAGGAGGAGGGGAAGGGTTGAAGATGATGTTGATGGAGAAGAGGAAAGGAAAATGATGAACCGAAAAAGGGAGTTAGTCAGGTTGATGATGATGGATGGAAGGTCTTTGGAGGGGACCAAGTGAGGTGGAGGGTCAAGATGATGTTGATGGAGAAGAGGGCCGTGGAGGTGGAGGGTCAAGATGATGTTGATGGAGAAGAGGGCCTTGGCGGTGGAGCAGGAAGCGCCGCGCCTGCGTGTTTTTTATTTTTTGTTTTTGATGATAAAGATGTATACCGCTTCGCTTCTTCTTCTACCGGATCAATTATCGGGTGATTCTTTGGTTTCTTGCAGGTTGTGATGAGTGTTTTTAATTTTTTTTTGTGATCTTCAGAAATTTTTTTGATTTTGGTCTCTGTGTTTTTTTTTTAATCCCCCCCCTCTTGATCCGGGTCAATATGCATTATATGTTTCTTCCACTCTCCCAAACTCCACCGAAAAGAGAGATCGACGTTTATGAGTAGAGAAAAAAACCATGATGATATTTTCCACTTTTCTTTGAAAACAAAATTCTTTCTGGCCCCGCCCTTCACGAGCCTGTCTCAGGGCAACAAAAAACAAGATAGTGGTAGGGAAAGGAGAGAGCTCGTGAATGTCCTCTGTCTCTTCTCCTCTTTTTCTTTTTTATTATTATTTTTTATTCTTATTATTTTTCATTTTGCAAATACAAAACAAACAAAAAAAACTTTTTTATTTTTCAACAGAAACATTCAATGAAACTATAATAAAAAGGTAAATTAAGTGCAAATTGTTGGATTTTATTGTTAAAAGATTGAATAAAATCGGTTGTTCACAAATCCCTAATTATTTCAGTAGTCTTTCTAATAAGATTTCAAGCCGTAAAATCAAAGATTCATCTCAACCTCATTGATTGAAGAGTCATACTTTAGTTCAAACATAAATTTAACAGTTGGCCTTTTAGAGATATAATTAATATTTGTACATTGCCCCTTCTTTATGTCAAGATCCTTTGAAAAGCAATCTCCATGATTTGAGGCCAATGAAATGTGTCTCTTTATTTTTTATTTCGATATTGGGGTGTTCAGTAAGAAAGTGAACTAATACTTGGCCTTTAACTGCCTTTGCAAAGACATACTAGAGGGAGAATTCAGTTAAAGCCAACATCCACTTTCCAATTTGGCCATGAATAATAGGTTTAGAAAGCATATATTTAATGACATTAGTTTGGGATACTATTAGTAATACTTAAGTTTGGTACATACATGATAAAGAGATAAGCACAATTTTTTGACAGAAGTATATCTAGTCTCCACTTTATTCAAACCTTGACTTAGGTAGTTCACTACTCTTGTTGTATTGCCTTCATTTTCTTGGGGTAGCATACTTCCTATCATCGAATAAGAATCAGATATATAAAGCTTTAAAGGTTGTCCTTTTTATGGAGACACCATTGTTGGTGGTGGATTCACCAAACATTGCCTTATTCTGTCAAAAGCTCTTTGGTGTTCTTCGTCCCATTTGAACCCTTGTTCTTTCTTGGCCTTCAATAGTAGAGCAAAGACATTAGTCTTTACTGACAAATTAGGGATAAATGTTCTTAAGGAATTATTCTTACCCATCAAGGACCGAAGTTGTCTAAGATTAGAGGAGGGCTTGCTTCTAATACGGCTTTGGCTTTGTTCTTGTCAACTTGTATTCCTCTCTTATGTACCAAGAAACCCAAAAGGTTACCTATTGAAACACCATAAGCCCATTTCAAAGGGTTCATTTTCAAATTGTGCTTTCTTATCCTTTCAAAAGATTTTTTCTAGTTTTCAAGATGAGTTTCAAATGATATAGACTTTACTACCATGTCATCAATATAGACCTCCATTATTTTTCCAATCACATCATAGAAAATGGTATTCATAGCCCTTTGATAGGTAGCCCCAACATTTTTCAACAAAAGGCATGACTACCTATTCGTAAGTTCCCATAGACCTTGGGCATCTAAAAGCCATTTTTGACGCATCTTCCTTAGTCTTGAAAATCTAGTCATAGGACGAGTGTCCATCCATAAAACTTAAAACTTCAAAATCGGAAGGTACATCTATTAACATATCCACTATAGGCATAGAGTTTTCATCCTTTAGTGAAATAGCATTTAGATCTCTAAAATTAGTGCATATCTTGAGTTTCCCATTTTTCTTAATTACCAGGACTATGTAAGATATCCAATCGACGTACCTAGTAGTCCCTATGAATAAAGATTTTAGCAATCTTTCAATTTCTTCTTTAATTTTCAGTATTATCTCTGGAGCAAATCTTCTTGGAGGTTCTATGACTAGATTTACTACTATTCTTAGAGGAAGTATATGTTCCATTAGGCTTTGAATGAGCCCAGGAATTTCAGTATAGTCCTATGCAAAGTAATCTCTATATTTTCTAAGAACCTTGATCAATTTTTGTTTATTTTTTTCTGCTAATGTTTGGCAGATATAAGGGACACATTTTTCTCCTGTGTCTCCAAGGTCTACGTCCTCAAGTGGAACCTACACTTCAACTTTTTTATTAGCATTCTTAACAAAAGACTCCAATCCAATAGGACCTGAGTCATAAACAAAGTCCCCTAGTTCTAAGGCGCCTTCACTAGTGCTTGGGTTTCTATCACTCACATAGGATAATAGTTGAGCCAATTGGATCTCTAGACTCATTTATTCTTTGGTTCAGCTGAGTTCAGCTGAGCTAGGCTCAACTTCTGAGACCAGATGACATCCCCTTAGTCCCAAATGACATCTAAGTCAAGAATGTCCAAATTAACTTCCAAAGGCTTCACTCCAAGTTGATACACCTTAAAGTCCACATGGAATTGTTGGTGGTAATGAGGGCTATCATTAGCTTTTGCCACTTCAGTTTCTCCTTTTTCCTTCCAAATAAGGAGTTTCTAATGAACAGTTGAGGGGACTACTCCTACCCCATGAATCCAATTTCTTCCCAATTAGAGGTTGTAACTTGATTTAGATGGAATGACCATGAAGAAGGTTGGTCTTTCAACTATTCCAACCTTAATATTAACTACCTCAGTAGGTGTTGGTTTTCCATGATAATCTATCACCATCATGTTGGTACTTCTAAGATCAGCTTGAAAGCTTCTCTAGCACCTTTAATGGCAATAGATTTATTGTTCCACTTCCATCTACAAGTACTTTTCCCATCTTCTTTCCCTCAACATAGGCCTTTACATGCAGTGGCTGAAGGTGGCTCCTCATTTCTTGAGTAGGAGGAATCAAGGCATCCATTACCAAACATGGTTCTGAGACAACAAATTTGACTAGTTTAGCGCTTTTAAACTCTTCCCATTTGTCTTTTAATATATGGGCTAACATCTTATATTCCATTGGGATAATTGATACTACTTTGACAAAGCTCTCCAATAGGACGCCTAAGTCATCATTTTCAAAGCCTGTGTTAAGATTATCTACTACCTTCTCATTTGTCAAAGTTGGTTTTTTTGTGACAAGTTTAGGAGTAGCCCTTGGGGTATTCCCCCCAAGACTTTAGACTTAGGCTTGGCATTACTTGTTTGCGGGGTTATTTGTTCTTCTTGACGAGGTTAAGGTGCGTGATTTTGCATTTGTTGTGCCATCGAATGGTCTTTCCTAGCCTTTACCATGATCACCTACCCGTTTGATAGATAGAACTCTGTTCTTTGTTCCCCTTCTCATACTTGGGAAAGTGTTAAGGTTTTGCCAGTGGGCCTTGCTGAAATGCCCTCCCTTAGTCCTTGTTTTCCTTCTTCCACACATTCTTCTTGTACTAAGACCCTTTCTAGTTATGACCTTTATAGTTTCCTCTAAACCATTTGTGAGTGCTCTTTGAGGGATGTGGGTTTCTTCTATTTAGCTTTTTAGTATTTTGAAACCACTTATTGGCCATAATATTGGCAATTGGAACCTTGTTCTATTAGTAACTCATCTAAGAAGGAATTCACCATCATGACGGACTTAGTTGGCTTTCTTAAGTCCCCTTGCTTGAACTTTATATTTGTGTATCGCTCTAAAAAGGGGATTTGAATTGATTGGAAGTACACTAGAGACATAGCAAAATGTCCCCATTCTTCTTCATCTATTGAAAAGGAAATCCAACTGCTCTTCCTCTACTATTGGGAATATCGGACCATGTTTTGCGTCAAACATGGCCATGGCATAATCATGGTCAAACTTGTGCTAATCTTCCATGACCATATTAATAGGCATTGCATGTTGGTAAATGTTTCTTAAATCTACCATTTGGATTGAATTTTCTTTCTCTTTTGGCACTCCCATGTCACCAAGTCCTTAAGGTGGTAGACTTCCCATAAAGGGAAAAATGCTCATCCTTGAAGGAATCTTTAGCTGGTAAGCCTCCAAGCCTTCTGCAATATTTACCATGTTTATAGAAAAGAACATAGGTTCAACAAAGCTTGTATTGACCTCAAATGGATCATTGTCAATTTTCATAGAAGGTTGACTTTATTTTCAAACTTAAGCTTTCCTACGTCGAGTGCCTTCTAAATCAACTCCCAAAATTGAATACAATTGTTAGTTGTATGATTAGTTTTATGATGACACTAACATACTTCTTATTTATAATTTTTTTTGGCAGGAGGTATCTTATGACCTTTTGATAACACAAGTTTCTTATCTTTAAGCAAAATGTCAAAAATTTGTTCAGCTTATATGATGTCAAAAGTATAAATCTTGGTTTTAGGGGCTGTGGTAGACAAAATTTTCTCCATTGCCTTTGCAAGTTTCAAGGATCGACATATATATGGTGGGTTGGGCTATAACTCAGCCCTATAAATGATCAGGGTCACTACTCTCTTTATCACTTTTGACAGATTCACTGCTTTCTATAAAGACAACTCTTTCTTTTCCATTCCCTTTCTGATGTATTCTTTTCTAACCGTATGCTTTCTATTTGCCTACCTTTTCTGAAAGTTGAGCAAGGTATAAGAATTATTTATTAGAATTGTTGATTAACTAACTTCTTCCTAATATTAAACTTAAGCCCATTAACTACCATTTTAATCAACTCTGGTTCAAGGACTAGCGTATAACACCTGCTCTTTATTTGTTGAAAATGTGCAATATAATCTTTCATAGTTTCCTTAGGGTATCTTCTGAGGAAAGAAAAGTAAGTTAGACTTGCTTTCATTTATCCCCTAAAGAATTGTTCATGGAATATGGTCTCTAATTGTGCCTAGCATGTTATGAAATTGGGCCTTAAATTTCAAAACCATGTGAAGGCATTCCTAGTCAACGAGCTATAGAAAAACTTCATTTTTATAAATTCACGAGTAGCTAGGTCTCCTAACTCAATAGTATATCTAGCTATGTGTTCTAATGTAAACTCTTCTTTATCCCTAGTAAATTTGGTAAGGGACTTAGGGGCCTTTAGCCCCCTTGATAATTTTACCTATTCGGCATAAGCAAGAAAAGGTGATGCAAAATAGGGTTGGTTTGTAATCCCTACATTGAACCCAAACATGTTTAAGACTTGTTCCATAACTCTAGTCACATTCTAACTTACCCCCACATTTTCATTCCTAACTATAACACCCCCCTTATTTACACTGTTCCATCTAAGATATAACACCATAACTAAGAGTGTGATACTACTATCATATTCATTTACCATGTAATAATTTATTTATTTATTTATAAGTTCTTATTCAAGGAAAATTGCTTCTTATTCATATTCAAGTAGTACAAAGTATTAGTGCCTAGTGATATATAGATAAAACATTATAAGAGAGAGAAAATAATATATAATAAAGTACCATATGATTTTCTATAAATACTAAAACATCAATAATTTTATTTATAGACAAACAGACATGCAGGCCATTCAGTACATATCTATAATATACTTTCAGTCAGGATACAGTACACAAAACCCTAAAAGTCCATGCAAGGACTGCCAAAGTGTATCAAAATATAAAAACATAATCATGCTCCACAGAAAAGCCCATCAAAAAGCTATCTACCAAGCTTTCTATCTCAATCAAGTCTAATAGTCAGCAGGTATCCACTACGCTACAACAACATAATATGAACAATTGGCAATCTCTATAAGTCACCATACTCTCTAAAGGAAGCTGTTTGCCATCGGAGCGATGGTATTGCCTCTTGGAGGTGAACCAAGGTCGGAAGCTGGACTGTCGTCAAAAGGGGATAATGGTACTGACATAGGGGTAGGATTGGGAGGATAAGGGAGCGTAGTTACATTAAGTACCAGTGGTGTGGATGGCAGCTGGATAATCACGGGATGTGCCATATGGAGAGGAACTCCATCAAACGGAAAATTTTAGGTCAAATAGTATACTCAAAACCAAACTAGCAAACGAACGACGGAAGAAAATATACACGCGTAGCTAATTGTGCGAGAGAGGTGAAGAAAAAGTATAAAATGGGGTCATAATGTCATTCCAAGTGTGGCGACTCAAGAAGAAATACCATCAATGCCATCGCCTGAATCTGAGGCAGACATGGAATGCAAATAAGGATGAGAATTCTAAAATCTTGAGTAAGGTACTCCTATACATGAAACTATCATCATTATTTACCCTAGTTAGTTCAGTTAATTTATAAAAATATTTGCAAGCAACTAAATAACTAATAACAGTTATCTTAATCTGTAAAATCTTTACTTAAGGCAAATTCATTTATTCAATCATCACATTAGAATGTATAATGGTAACTTAGCACATAAGTATTTTGATCTCAATTGGATAATAAAACATCATTCATATAGCATATAGCATAAGAAGTAACTTAAAACAATTGCTACTTTAACTGTCTTGGCCCTCAACTATGGTGGCTTATTCTACTTCTGAGTAATAGACTATTTTTCAGGGCTGAGCTCATTCCTGTATGTGATCCTTGGATTTTCTTTCCAATTCACACACAAATCTATTCCTAGCTAGGTTTACTCCCCAACTCAATTCAAGGGTAGTCAGGTATAATTATTTTCTCCAACCCAAGAAACATAATCTCATTCTTTATCTCACATATAAGTAATAAGTATTTACATTCATATATGCCTAACATCATTCATAGATTCATATCACACAAATGAGGTCAAGTCATTATCATTTCATCATAATTTCAGCTAGTTTAGTGCATTGTCTTGATTTTCAGTCTTAAAGAAAATTATGGATCAACTTCTAAACCTTATCAAAACATACCCAAAATATTTTTCAGAGTTATTTCAACATGTATATGATAGCCTGTAAAAATTTCAAAGCAAAATAAGGCCTCTAGATATATTAACAAAATTCCACAATCTCAGAGGTTAGAACTACTCAGTTTTAGCAAACAGTCAGAAGTTTCAATTTTATTACGCTATCAGATACACCCTATCAAATATACAGATAAAATTCTACAAAAATTTAGGATTGAACATCAAGATGTTCTCAATATCTTGTAAAATTTTTAGTTAAAAATTTGATCATTTGCTATGGTAATAAAATTAGACAATTTTAGTGCTCCAAAATTGATTATTTAGCAACAACCTTGACTACTTTAGTTCTTGATTTTTTAAAAATAGTAAAAGTGCTCAAAATGACTCAAAAAAAATATTGGAGACACCTTAACCTATTAGCTTCATCATATAAAATGTTAGCTCAAGACAACGTCTCTAATGAGGTCAAAAAAACCGAATAAATTCACCTATTTGCTTAAAATTGGGATTTCCAGAAATATAGTTCAAAACATATTTTGAGAAAAAGGATTTCTAGCATTATCCAATCACTCCACCAAATTAGACCATAAATATCTATGTATTATTAACCAATATAAGAAAAAATTTTAGGCAAAATATTTCAGGATAAAACAATTAGAAAATTTCAGATCAAATTTTCAAAAAAAAAAAAAGGCCAAAGAAACCCCTACTTGGCTCTTGCAAGTTGTTGATCTTGTTCTTGGTTTTCTTCAAGGACTCCTACACCCAATTATTGATCTAACCCTCTGAAATCCTCTTGTAACACAGTAAGAACAGCAGCAACTTGATAACATGATGAGGTGAGAGTTTGTTAATAGGAGTTGATTTAGGTTACAAGGATAGTATGTAGGTTGTGCTTGTAGTTACACAATTTTTGGGTGAAATTTAAATTTCTAGCTAAGGTTATTATTTTGCTAAAGGAAGAAGATGAAGATGGCTGTATTCTTAAGGGTTTGGCCGAAACCTTGAAGGAGAAATGGTAAGTTGTGTTATTTTGTGTATTTATAACATTGTGCATATTAATTTTCCATTATAAAGTGATTTTCCTTAAAGATAGTTACGTGAAATTTTGTAATATTCTCATTGGCTGTTGAAAAGATAATGGTGTGTCTCCTTTTAGGCCATACACTTGTCACATTAGGAGGCAAGTTACACTGCAAGCTTCATACGATGTAAAAACTACACATCGTAATTTAACCGAACGGGTGAAATACCATACTCATAAAATACATATTACCCAAAATTAAATTCTGGATTTAAAATCCTCATTTCTAATCTTTTCTAACCTTAATCATATATTTTCTCAGTCTCGACATCTCCATGTCCCAATTTTGGGGTTTTGGTAGTCTCAACGTGCCTGCATGACTTGCAACACTACTATTTATTTATTTTTCCATCAAGCCATTCTTATCTCGACTAGCCCTATCAAAATTGTGAAATTCTGATTAATGAAGTTTAAATAAAATTTTTAAAATAACCTCGGGTATTACACTAACTTGACATACTACTTCATCAGCATTTTGGTTTTGACCCATTATTCTAACAATTTTTTAACCTAAACGTGCGGGAAGTTTATCCTCTATACTATATTCGTGGCTAAGTTCATGTGGTGGAATAGGGATCTGTTCCTAATTCTTCTTACCAATGGGTCATTTGGGTTACCTTCTTTACCAAATGAAGTGCTTCATCCATTCTATTCATTTGCCTATTGAAGGCTTCAAAGCACCTATTAGTAGAGTCTACAATGGGATTCAAGCTCGTAGTCATTTGCTGTGTTAGCATATAAGCCAAATCGTGATTGCTTTCATCTACTTGTTGTTGAAAAGTGGTCAAATTTTCTATAGTAGGTCCCATAAGGCCCTAAGGCACTTCTCTAGTCGTTGTGGGAAATTTTGGCCCACTATCCACATGAGGGGTTCATTCTATTGTCAAAACAGGCTTTCTTCCCATGGTTTCACTACTAACTAGCTCTTTAGCACTCGTCATGGAAGAGATGCAAAATTTTGAGGACCAACAAGAGTATTAGTACCAGGCTGTGGTGCCACAGTTGCAATACTAGCATTGTGACATAGTGCCATTTTCCCTATGGATGGTCTTACTACAATCTGTAAATTCAACCCAGATGACACTAGTGGTACTCCAAATGGAGGCAACCCTGTATAGGCAGGGAAAAATGGGTTTATAAATAATGAGTTAGAGTACTAATTAGGTACTACTCCGACCTATGCTATTGAAATGGATTTGTAGCTATAGGGGGTGTATCCCAGAGGCAACGCATAAGGATATGATATTCAAGTTATAGACGATGAGACCCCTATCATTGCCCTAGTAACTGGGGCCGCATTAATGGTTCCCTAAGAGTCATTACTCATAGTTGGTGAATTTGTGGAACTAGTGTTTCCATTTCCACCTCCTTTCTTGGGGGTTGTAACACTACAAGAAACATGTCACCTATCGAAGGATCATACCGATGGAAAACGTGAAATCTAAGCAAAAAATTTTTTTTTTGTTTCAGTCATTATTGACGGATTTTTCCATCGATGATCTGTTAGTAAACTTTAGGTGCACACATTATCGATGGATTTTTCCGTCGATAATTAACTTGAATTATGTTTTTTCAAAAGTTTAATTTTACCAATAGAAAAATCCATCAGTAATTAAAAATTTTTTTGAAATATATTTTTAGCGGGTTTTAAGTTCATGCCGCCCAGCGGATCAGTTTCATTTTTTTTCTCTATCACTCTCTTTGTGAGTCTCTCTTTCTCTCTATCTCTTCGCGACTCTGTCTTTCTCTCAGTAAAACACTACCCAACGTTGCTCTAGCCCATTGCTACCCCCGCCGAACGCCGCCGGTACCCAACGCCGCTAGCCACCCAAATTAAAGTTGCTGCCCGCGCTACGCCGTGCTCAACAAGGAGGAAGGCCATCATCACACCGCCGCTCTCTCCTCCTTGGGTGGCCTTTGCCGTGCCGGATCTGGAGGAAGGCCAAGGCCTATCGTCACGGTGCCGGTCTCTTTGCCTTCAAGGGCCCCTCGCCATGCTGGATCTGGTGGAAGTCCACCGCCCCGCTTTAGAAGAAGTCCAACCCGTACCGCTTTCTCTCATCTCAAGTGCACCAACACCGTCTCATGTACAATGAATCTCAGTAATATTTTTTAATGTCAGTCTAAAAAATAATCGTTTAATCTATTTATCAAATTTGATTTACTGATTTTCTTTAACTGCTGACCGTTGATAAGCACCATATTTATCTAGGAAAAAGTTCTATATATTGGAATGTTATATTTGATCCTGAAAATAAAGTGGTAAGAATGAAATTTATAAGTTTTTGATGGACCGTTTAACATTGAGGCGATGCTATTTAACTATTTAAGAGTGAATTCACTTCTTTGTAGTTTTCAGTTTTTTACCTTGTTACAAATTATTGGATGTCCTAAATCACTTACACTGTTATTCAAATTTCCATTCAAGACCATTTTAAGATCTTTTATCCTATATGATCCTCCTTCATTCTAAACTATATTAGTATATTACAATTCTGATTTTCTTATATTTTTTTCATATGTATTGTAGTCTGTGCATAGACAAATGGAAATAATTTCCCTATGCTTTTATGATCATGGCATCTTTTAGGATCGTTATGGGCGTAACTTTGAAACTTTCATATCTGTTTAAAATTTCTAGTGTAATTTAAATTATTTTTTCCACTCATAAAAAGTGCATGTTTTGGCAATACGTGCACTTCATAATTACATGTAGCCTTTTAGATAAGAAATATTAGTCAAATACCTGAACACTAATTTGTATAAGTTGAGATGAAGCATTAAGGCTATTTCATTGTTGTTATGAGTTTGTGCTTGTGTAAAGAGTTCTGACTTGCCTCTCTGATTATTGCTGTAATTAATATCTTTATCTGGGTGATCAAAATAAGATTGTCTATCTTGCTTGCATTTATCTGTCATCGCCTTTGCAGTACACTAGTCAGTGTAGACATCACATAAATTGGAATTGATCTTGTAATTGGAACTTCTTAGACACAAATTATGATTTGCTTAATATTCAAAGTTCATCTTACACGATGAGAAGCAAAGTTTGCTTAGCTTGCCATAATTCCGTCTTTATTTCTATAAAATGCAAGAAACATCAACATCTTAGGTGCACCCAATAGTTAAAATAGCCATACTATGAGCATGTAGACATCGAGATTTTCGCCTCCCAAGGGGTGTATTGTACTATTTGCTGTGCAGTTAGGATCCAAACGCATGAGCCATGCATGAAGTGACACACTGGGTCCATTGTCGAAGGATGCGAAGAGACAATGCTAGTTTCAGGAGATGCAAAAAAAGATAGATGACAAGAAAAAGACCATAATTATTGTTTTTTCTTCTTTGTTATATGTTGAATTTTTTATATTTGTGTCTATACACTTTTTAACATTTTTATCTATTTTATATTTTGAATTTAAATTCGTTATGTTTATTATTTATTATGAATTTTTTTATAATTTTTTATTATTAAATATATTTATACTTAGCTTTAAATAGAAAATAAACTCTTAAATGGTTAGGTAACACATAAATAACATAATATTTATTAAAAAAATTCATTAACAATAGATTTTTCTGCCGGTAAATTATAGAAAAAAAATTTACGATTGTCAACAAATTTTTTCATCGATAAATTAAATAGATAAAATTTAAAATTTAAAAATTTAAAATTACTGACGAAAAAATCCGTTGGTAAACTAAAAAATAAAAATTAAAATTTATGTAATTCAATAATTACCGATAGATAAAATCTGTCGGTAAAATAAAAATTTAACAAAGTATAAAATCCAATAATTACTGATAGATTTTTTCATCGGTAATTTTTAAATTAATAAATTACCGACGGAAAAATCAATCAGTAATAAAACAAAACCCGCCAATAATGCTTAAATTTTGACGAATTTGCTGGCGAATTGTCCAGCTCATTATTGATGGATTTTTTTTTTTACAAAAAACTGTTAGTAAATCCGTTAATAATAGTTTTTGATGGCCGATAATGATTTTCGACTACGTATTATCGATGGGCAAAATCCATCGAAAAACCCATCGATAACGAAAAATTCCATCGGTAACAGTATTTTTTCTGGCAATGTAATTGGATTGCTAGATGAAGATGTGGTTGACATACGAATATGTTTCCACGTACCACTCCTTAAACACATAAACACTCAACCGAGTTCTACTAGGTGTGCCAATTTATTTGTTGCATTTTTTGTAATTCTATCACAAGGTAGCAAATAAAACAATTTTGATTCCAAATCTTGATTCAGGGAAGGGAATTGCTTCCTTTTAAAGAATCAAGACTGCGTTTGTATGAAGTGTTTAAAAAATTAGAAGTAGCGAAAAGAAAATGAATTTTCAAAGAATATAAAACTATAAAAAATGCATAAAGATAATGAACTGAAGAAAGTAAATTTTGACAAAGAAAGACAAATTATGTTAACTAAAAATAAAAAGAAACAATTCTCACTCATAAACTAAAGTTGCTCGCTCTATACGTGCTAAGTGACTCAAAGATTAAAACATAGTCTATATGAGCATCGAATTGCATGCCTTACAATTGAGCCTAAGGCTCTTATTTATAGACAAATTTTATCGTAAAATCTTGTTAATTCTTCACTCTGATTTGTCCATTGTGCTTGCTTTCCTTTCTTATTTGCTTACTGTCCAAGGACTTATAGACCTATGATCCTTCCAACTTCCTCTCCTACTCTTTAGGGATATTTTCCTGTTTTCTTAAAGCCTTAGTGCCTAACTGCTTTAGGCCTTATTTTGACATATCTCACTATCTTATGTGTGGACCCCTTTCTCTAATTTTCTTTTACTTAAATTTCAACACCGTCTTCTCTTACACAATTTTACTTTTCAATTCCTAAAGAAACACATGTTCTTTATTTTGACACCCAACAATAGCATATAAAATTGAATTATAAAATATTAATATTGTTTAGTACAACTAAATAAGGTGATATGTGAAATTATTTTATAAGATGTAATAAAGTAACCTTTTTCTTTAAATTTGATTGCGAATAAATTAAAATGCAAAGTTATTTTATTTTTTATTTTAAAATGAAATACTTTTAAATAATGTTGAGCAGATTAATTCTCCAAAATTAAAAATATGTTATTATGAATTTAAATATTAATGTAATTATTTAAATTCTAATGTAATTAATTTCAAAGTTTACAAAAACCAAATTTCTATGTAATCGTTCCTTAAGAAAATCAAGAACGGGCAAGATTAAATGCTAGAGACTGTACTAGCAATATTCGTATTAATTGCTTATTTCAATGGCAATACTTTGTCACTTGACAATATTTGAAGAGTATATATGTGTGCTATAATTTTCGATAATTGTTGTGCATTGTAGCATAATGGTGATAGCAGATGCTATCCCTATGAGATATTCTGTTTCTAATTAGTTTGGAGTAGGCTGTTGCTAACTTGCTGCTTGGCCACCGGTATGCTACATTTATATATCACTTCTCCCATAAAGGGTGCATTTCTTCATTCTATCTAGAAGATACACATGATCTTTCATTTTTTTTTTGGTTGTCCAGGTATCTATCGCCAACAATAGTAATTAATCCTTTCGAGACGGAAACTTTCTTAAGAGGATAAACCTCTAGCCGCAAAATCCCCTACAAATGCACAACCAGGGTTCGAAGATTTTTTTATTTTTTTTAAATTTTTGGTCACTTTATAATCACAATAAGATAAAAGCTGATGAAAGTTCTCTAAATTCTTTCTTTACAGGCATATATATGCCAATATCATGTGTAACATTTTGCGCTGAAAGTGATAACTTATGCATTTTTTGCCTATTTCATTGTTAATGATGTTTCCTTCCTTATCGATAAGACGAAATACAAGTGTGTTTTTAAAATCAGTGATGGCATTTTTTTTTCTTTTTAAGTTAGCGGAAGAAGAAATAAAATATTGCAAGATACGTGGTATAGGTTTTTAGTCTTCATATCTATATCCCAGTCAAATATATGCGTATTGTAGTATTTCAAAATATTTGTTCCAAGCCTTTTTGTTCGGTGGTCTTTCTTTTCTGGACTTCTTTTAGAACTAGAAACTTATAACAACAAAAAAACGATAGTTTTTGTATGGAAATGTTACCTTGTTTATGCATGTCCTGTTGGTTTTGTTTGCCTTGCGTCTTCAGGATCGTTGTATTTGCCTTGTGATATGACTATGCCTCATTAGAAATTTGGGGACTGAATTACTTAAGGAGGAGAATGCAATACCCTAATTTTGAATATATTGTTAGCTTCGTGATATTTAAAAATTTGCGAGTTGAACCATAGAAATTCACCATGTGAAAAGTCAAGCTATAGTTGAGAAAAACCCCTTTTGAGCCATCTGGATGTCAATTGCGCTTATCTATTATTCGGAGGCTAGAATTTTCTCAAAGTTTAGATCTTACACGTCTTTGGAAGGCTATATGATAGGAGTATTTTCTTGAGACTATAAGTCCTGGTAATTGTTTCCTTAATAAAAATGAGTTAAAAGATTATTTTTAATGAGTTTTAGAAGATCATTAAGCCTTCTGCTTTTATATTAGAAGTTTATAAAATCTTAAAAATTCTCATATTTGAATTACAATCCAAAATTTGGATTTTGATTTTATGCAAATTTAATTTTGTTTATATTTTATTTGAATCCAAATGAGGTATTTTCTTCGAATGTAAACAAGTGAACACTCAGACAACATGCTCTTATTAGCATCAACGTAACTAACAGGCACCCTGTTTTCCCCATAATTTTAAAACTTGGACCGGTGATTGACTCGGTTGAGGAACCAGGTCATTGGTTCAACCGAACCAGTTGAACTGGATTTATAGAAAAAATATATAAAAATATAAAAAAAATTTAAATAAAATACAACAAAATGATAACTAATTCACAATTTGACACTCTTTAAGGGATCCAAATACAAAAACATAAATAAATAACATGAATTCGTAAATATTGTTGATATTTCATAATCACAAATCACAATTGACAAGTTCAAAATATAATTATATAAGAAAACTCACAAAGTTTTACATTATAAACTCACAAGTATAAGAATATAAATAAATAATGTGGAACCCGGTGGATATCAAAATCCAGAAACCCTAACACATAATTGATATGGAAGATAGGATTGAGAACCAAATAAAATATCACAAGGGAGTCACTCTACCTTGTAATCTCCTATTCAGCTTCCTGATGTAACAAGTTAAGGGAATCACTCAATCTCACTTGTACGCATAAAGTTTCTGAAAAGAAACTAGAGGAATTTCATTCAAAATAAAACCGAGTACCTGATGGCTACCAAGTTTGGAGGTATTTATACCTCTTATTTAGGTTAAATTAATTTCCTAACCCTACTAAAATAAGCCCAAATCACTATCCTAACAATTGGGCTTAACAAACATAAAATAAAATAAATCTAGAGATATTTTAAAATTTAAACTAATAAACTAAATTGATCAGACTTGGCCCAACATGACCGGAATATATTGTCAATGCAAATTCACTAATAATAATATTTTAAGCTGCTCATAATTGCCAATAAGAGTCTTGGCTAATTCTTGATGCATCTCTTCAACAAATGATGTAAAATGTCCAGTTTCTTCTTTTAAGCGCGTATAAATAAAGTTACTATATTTTTCTATAAATCATATTAGAATTTTTTTTAAGGTTTTCAAAAAAGACATTATTTAGAAAAAAATAATTAAAAAAAATTAGTTTGACTCGACCCTGTTCACCCGGCCGAGTCATCAGTTTTGATATAAAACCAGCTGAGTCAAACTAGGTCACACCGATTTTGATACGAGACCGATTCAACAAGTGGCTCGGACCGATTTCATGACCGATTCACCGGTTTTCCAATCGAACCGGCTGGTCCGAACCGGTTTTCACAACTATGATTTTCCCTTTCTTGGAACAGAAACACAACCACCGTTCTCTCTTGTCCTTCTCAATTTTGCGCAGCCAATACACACCTCCACCTCGTCCTCCATGTTTATGCTGCCACCCATCGCCACAGCAGCCACCAGTGCATTGGAGGCGACCATATTCTACATATTCATAATTTGGTTTTGGAGAGTGGGTTTTCCAGTTTGGGTGAGACCATCCATGCCCACCTTCTTCCACTTCCTCTTCCTTGAGCTCGATAAGGTAATTGTAAGGCTTCTTCCTCTTCCTATGTCCACTGTTGGGTTAATTATTACCTTGATTTTGGATTTGAGCTCTTATAGTTTGAGACTTAGGGTTTGATTTGGGGCTTTTGTGATTGGAATTCAATTTGTGTTAATCCTTCGTTTCAAGTCTTAATAGGGGATTTATTGATGATGTTTGTTGCGTTAGATTCTTTAGAAGAGCATCTTGTTGACTCTATAGTTAACCGAGCTTGGGATTTCATCTCTTGGACTGTATTATGAGTTGAAAATATGTCTTTGGCTATTTTTATGCTTATGTTTATATAGATAAACATGTATTTTATAATATATGTGATGCGAGAATTTCAAACTATTGAAGGACTGAGATTTGACTTGTTAAATGATGCTTAAAAATTAAATTTATAGCACATATGATGGAAAATTATTTTGCACCTATTGTTGTACACAAACGTATATTTTCTATCGTGAAATGTTTTTGAACTAAGACTAGGCTGGTTAAATGATTTTAGAGCCAGCTTAGTTAGTTATTATGATTTTCAAGAATAAATGCATGGGATATTTGTCTGGTGTATTATTTTGGATTATATTATTCTTGATTGGACTGGAACTATGCGTAGGAAAGGTTACATTTATGAAAATATGATTTTAAGAATGAATTAATTCATGAAAGTGGTTTTTGGGAGGAAACTTAAACAAAATTGTAGCTGATGGCAGCGAACTTTAGTTAGAACTAGTGCACCTTGTAGCTACCTTAGCTAGTAGGGTGGTTACTAGCCCAATGCTTCCGGTTTGTGAATGCCTTGTGGTTTGAGCTGTCGATGATACATAGTGGTGTGGATTTTGGTACGCTAGAGCTTGAACTATCGGAGTCGGCCAGTGGTATGGATTTTGGTATGTTGGGGTCTAAGTTGTTGGTGCCACTCCGTCGTAGTTTCTAGATTTGAATCCTACCTCCAATTGAAATTATGATAAAAGCAATTTTGCTATATGGACGTAATCTAGTCTATGTTTTAAAAGCAAAGTGGATTATGTTTTGCGCATATATTTTACCTATCCCATGCAGGCTAGAGGCATATTTTCCACTCACTAAATTGCATAACTTACCCCTCGCGGTTTATCTTTCTTTTTTGACACAAGTGTGGACCCTAGAACCGCTCATTTAGCAGCTCAGTGAACTCCAAATCCCCCTTGTGATATATATATATATATATCGCCATCCTTATAGTGTATGAGTCAAATATATGCATTTCAATTAGGGTCATCTTTTATGGTTATGATTCTACCATATATGTCTTTTTTATTCCTTCGAAAATCAATTTTATAGCATAGACACTTATGCCCTCCCCCCCCCCCCCTTTATGCCCTGCGGTAATGATTCCCCTGGCATTACAACCTTTTCCACAATGATATTGCTTATAGATCAAATTATTTCATAAATTAGATTTGACTTCATAGCCTATAGTTCAATTGTGTGCGCTCTGAGTAGAAGTTTTGTATAATGTATCGTCATATTATTAAGTATTTTGATTTAACTTATTTTCTTTCTAAGAGGTTGAATAGAATAACCCGATTGAAGCATAATGATCATATGTCTGTAATGCATTGTATGTCCCATAATAGGCCGCATTCTTTCCCCTTTTACTAGGAGTTGATGAGTATTCATAGTTATTACCTTGACACCAAAGAAGAGTTTAACCCAATGCTTTACTTCTATATGTCCTAGTTGATCCCAATTCAACCCCAATAATCGAATACTTTTGTCTGTAAATACTGCATTTTTTATTCCATTCATAAATAAATTTCTATCCCTTTGAGTTCTATTCTCAATAAGAATACTAATTTTTACTATTCATATGTTATGATTTGAATGTATCACACAAATTCATTATGTATGGATGATGAGATTCCATTGATACAGAGCCAATCATTCTTTTTTCTATGATAGATTGTCAAAACTGCAACTGGGTTCAAATCCAACTGAAAGGTCTACTAGAGATCAAAAATTACTGAAAAAAAATAAGATGTTTCTTTTCCTCTTTCCAGGCGATTGGAAAATACAAACGGTTAATATATTCAAAATAATTATGTATTTATAAAATACCGTCTCAATTCATCCTATTTCATCATATCTATGATATGATATAGTTCTAAAGGATGAATTGGATAGCTCTAATAAGATTTCATTCTTGAACAAAAATCTGATAGGAACTTGTATCTAGTAGGAATTGAACCTATGAATTCGCCAATCATGAGTTGTGCGCTTTAACCATTCAATCATTGATGCTTTGCGAGATCTCGTACATGATAAATAACCAAATTCCAATTGAAGTGAAATCTTTCGAATAAATCAATGCAATTTAGGAGGATTTGATGAAAGGATATCAATTCAAATCCTAGATTTTCGAATTGAGAGAGATATAGAGAGACATCATGTTTACTTTTGGTGAAAAAATACCAATTGAAGTGAAGGGTTTCTTCAAACAACAAGGGGTGGGTCATCTGCAATATATATATATATATATATATATATATATATATATATATATATATATATATATATATATATATATATATATGTCAATATTATGTCTTTAGGGCTCCATAGTCCACAGACAGGATTCATCAGTATTTTCTAATAATTATGGTTCTGATGTTAAAGATTATTTTGTGATTATTGTGTATTTTTGGGTTTCCTATGCTAGTTAAAGTTGGTTTTTATGAGATTTCATGGTGTTTAAGTTAAAGTATGCTTTATAAGGGTGTATGTTCTTGGATATGGAACTTGTGTCTTAACTTAAATTACTTAAACAACATAAGGAAATTTAGTAGCGGAGTTCCAACAGCACAACAACTGTACTGAGAGATTCCCAAATTTAAGCTGTAACATATTTGGTTTGCATTTTTTTGCCAAGTTTTTGTTTTTGTTTTGCCCTTATTTTGGGTATGTACTCTCTCTTATGTATATTTGCTACTATTTGGAGAGTCCAGCAATATCTAATTATCAAAAATAAAAATACATAAATAGCCAGAAATCTTAGACATATTATCAAGTTGACAGTCCAATCACATAATCATCATATGATTCAAGTGGTACAATAGTCACATCCATCTTTGTCACAATTGTGAGGAGCTTATGAGCTGAATTACACATTAAAAAAACTTAAACCTTTCTCAATGGACTTGTGCACCCAAACAACAAACCATCCAATAACTCAAGCTTGAAATTATGTAGAAGCAAGTTTGCTCTACTTATAGGTTTTGATGATGACAAAGACAATGATATATGATCAACATCTTTTATAAAATATATTCAATAACTCTTTGTATGTGTTACAATTAACTAATATTGAATATATTTCTTTGTGAACAAATATATGCATAAAATACATTCTAATGTTATATTCTAATAAACCATGTATATTAGGCAAAGAGTAATAATTGATAAATATTATGCATGATTGCCTTAATTGATTTTTACATTTATGAATCATGCAAATTGATATATTTTAAGTTGGACTAACTATATAAATTTCAAGTGTATTATAATGTCAGATAATCTAAGTATTAACAATAAGCTTTGAACGAAAAAAGGTGAAAAAAAATGATTTATAGTTGAAGCCAAAGGATGGGATCACTTGAAGAAAACCAAGTCCAAGATAGATGATTCATGGTTTAAGCCAAATGATGGGATCATTTGAAGAAGACCAAGTCCAAACTCAAAATGATTAGATTCTTAGGACCTAGGTTCTTTCTGTTAAAAGTTTTCATTTGGTAAAAAGCTTCATTGGCTACTATCTTGATTAAGTTTTAAATTTGATTTGATTTCAAAACCATTTTCAGTCAAGCTTTTCATCTAACTGAATTATGAGTTTTTAAATTTATTCTAATTGAAAACTCTGATTTCAAAAGAAGGATTTAGTTAGTTGTTTTTGTTTGATGAAAAATTGGAGTTAAATTTGAGAAAGTATGAATTTAATTTGAAAGGAAATGATTATAACGTGTTTAGATGGGTTTACAAGGTCTAGAAATCAATTTAACTCTCTTTGAAATTAATTTTAGCAAAATCTAGGCTCTTGTAGCTGCTTATAAGAGGCTGCAAGCACTTGCACTGGTGTTTATCTTTTCCAGAATTCAAAATCTGAATATTGTAAGTGATTACATGGCATTATAAGCGCTTACAACAGCCAAAAATGTGAAAACAACCGTGTTTTAAAAAGACACAACTTTTGGGGATTAATCCCCCAATAGTTTGGACGATTATGGGTTTATAAATACCCATCAAATGACATAATTTTGGAGATGAAAAACTAAGTACAAACTTCATTCAATCATAATTTTCATTTATCAAATTCTTGTCAAGTTTTATGGCCAAAAAGTTCTATCTCTTGAAAAATTTCATAGTTCTTTAACTTGTATTATTTGCTCTTTGAGAGAGTTTATTCTTCTTCATTTACATCAAAATTGTAAAAAGGTGAGCCATCCCTCAAAGTGAAAGGGTGGGCCATCCCAGTTTTTCTTGAGTGACTCAAACACAAGAGTGAGGGATCCTGAAGATGCGAGAATACTGAAGTAGTGTAAAGGTTACCAAACACCTGTAAGATTTGGAAGATAGTGAAAACTCTCAAGTATTGACTTCGGAATTAGATATAGGCCACAGGTGGTGACCGAACCAATATAAATCTTGCGTTTGCATCCCTCTTCCCTTAACTTTTTACATTATTGCAAGTTTAATTCATTATCTTGAATATTCTTGTTGAAATAATTGGTTCTCTTAACTTCTTCAACAGAACAAGTTATATTTGAGTACACTACTAGAAATCTGCAAGATACCAATAGAGGTTACTGATGGATATGTACCTGTTAGTAACTTCCATCGAGCATATCAATGGAATGACGCGTCTTTTTACACGTGAATTTTTTTAAAAAACAAAATATATGACAACCCATTCATATATCCTTCGATAGTGCTTGGCGCCATCATATGCCATATGGCACGCATCAATTTTGAGGGATATACCGACTAGTGTACAAACAACTTGGATGTTTATTCTATGCCTGTCAAAAACCCACCAATATAAGCTACCATGCCATGTGACGCAAAGGGGATTGGCTAACGGGTATAATTATTTAGCGAAACGATGTGTTTCATATTTCACTAATTATCGACGAGTGTGAATTAAATTAATTTTTTTTATTTTCTTTCTTGTTATTATTTCCGTTGAGTAAAGTGTCACTTTCGCCCCTGAAATTATACGCATGAGTCACTTTCGTCCCCGAAATTTGAAAAGTAACTATTTGGTCCTTGAAATTATATTCCGTAGATCACGTTAGTCCCTGGCCAAATAACCGTCAGTCAAACTTAACATTTTGCTGACGTGTCATGTTAAGTGACACGTGGCATACTACGTCGCATGATAATGTGGTATGATGACGTGGCATCAGACCCTGAAATTTTAAATATGTCAAAATAGTCCCTAAAATTTTCTACAATGTGTCAAAAAAGTCTCAAATCCTAAATTTCTCCTCTTTTGGTTTGTAAAATCTAAATCTTTGATAATTCTTAAACCCACTTATTTCTCTATCATTTTCACACCTTATTTAAATAATCTAAATTTTTAAACATCCTAAATATAATTAAGAGCTTGATTAGTCCAAATTTGAGACCTTTCATATTTAACTAACATAACTAATTTATGCAATTTATATTTATAAACTGTGAGTATCAGAAAAGAAAAAAAATCAAGTACATATATGACTACATGTCAAAAACAAAAGAGAGGAATGTCTTTACCATCAACCTTTCCATTTCTCAACCTACATATATAACTTAATGTCGTAGCTATTATGCATCAGAGAAGAGGGTTATCATTGAATATCATATTCCATTCAAGTTCAATGTTTTATCCCCAAACAATTTAGAAAAGTCATTGAGAATTATATTGTGGTTGTTGTGGGTGAAGAAGGCTAGAGAATTGAGTAAGTAAGTTAAAAAATATGCGAGTGCCTTGAAAAAAATAAGAGTAGAGTTAGAGGAATCTTGAGTACGTATAGACTGATTAGAAAGGCTCTTGGAATAATCTTAAAGAAGCTCTTATTCAAAATTGCAGCATTGCAGGTCAATCCAATATGAAAAAAAATTAGTGTAAGTTCTTCTGCATGCTATCTCTGATTTTAAATTCATATTTGTATTGCGTTTATTCTAAATAAATTGTGATATAACTACTACCATGTTCATTTCGCTTTGATCTTTATTTTTATTTTAAAGAATCCGACTTCTAAAAAATAATTTATCAATCATATAAGTTCTAAAGGTGCGAAAATTTAAATGAGTAATCACATGTGAGTGAGCCTAACATAATTTCAAGAAATTTAATGTAATAGCTAATAAATTAATTATGTTAGTTAAACATGGAGGGTCTCAAATTTGGACTAATTATGCTCTTAATTATATTTATGATATTTAAAAATTTAGATTATTTAAATAAAGTGTGAAAATGATAGAGAAATAAGTGGGTTTAAGAATTATTAAGGATTTAGATTTTATGAACCAAAAGAGGAGAAATTTAGGATTTAGGACTTTTTTGACACATTTTTGAAAATTTCAGAGACTATTTTGACACATTTAAAATTGCAGGGACTTTTTTCACACATTTTAAAAAATTTCAGGGACTATTTGATATATTTAAAATTTCAGAGTCTGATGTCATATCAGCATGCCACGTGGGATCGACATGCCACGTCATTAACATGTGGCATGCCACGTGTCAATTAACATGACACGTCAGCAAAATATTAAGTTTGACTGATAGCTGTTTGATTAGGGACTAATGTGACCTACAGAATGCAATTTTCAAGACCAAATAGTTACTTTTTAAATTTCAGGATGAAAATAACTCACGCGTACAATTCCAAGAATGAAAGTGACACTTTAGTCTGGTACGGTTGGATTGGCGTGTTCATTAATGTTGTGTCCGAACTCCGAACTGCAAACCTGCTCCTTGCTAGGAAACATACCCTATCTCATTATTACGTCAACCCCACATTGAAAATTATACCTTCCATTAGTTGGAACTGTACAGCAGTTTTTCCCTTCTTATTTTATATACAAAAAAGGCAAGTGCTTATATCCCACTAGCATTGGAAAAAGACACCCAAGTTTTTTTAAGTATTTATCGGTCAAGTAGTACACTAGTATACAGAAAGAGGAAAATTATTTTTTATATGCATAATGAGTTAATTATTATCATTAATATGGATTTTAAGCAAAATTTACCAAGATGTGGGGTACAAATCACGCCTTGGACGTGATTTACCGAACCCACATCCATGAACAAAAAATCTCACTGAAAAGAGCATGCGCAGTGCAACTGAAATGTCCCTTCCCAAAATCTCGCCGGATCCGAGATTCTTCACCCAAATCTCGTCAGATCCGAGATTTTTTGGCCTCCCCCTGCTCGCCATGTGCCCCGCGAGGGCTGTCTTTGATGAACCGACGCAACCTCCCGCTACTCCCCGGTGCGCCACCTGTCCAGCGTCCCAGCCTGCTGTCCTCGTGGCTCGTGTGCTTCTCCCCATTGGTGCTCCATGACCACTAAAGCCCCCGCGGTACATGAAGTAGCATTGCATCTATAAATTCAAAAGTTGGAAAGCAAGAGTGCAACCAAGCGTGAGAGTAAGGGTGACCGAGAGCTTCAGTACGAGCTTAGTGTATGTGAGAAGTTTTATTTGTTTATAGTGTTAAAAAAATGGCACCGGATAGAATGGTCATTTCAGGAGAACATGTATCTGAGCAGATTCGTCAAAATATTATAAGTATTTCATTTTCTATTTATCATTTATATAAAAATCAAAGATTATTTTTTTTGTGTGTTTTTTTCCATATAAAAAATTAAAGATTAAATTCTGTAAGTAGGATATTTCATTTTATATTTAACGTTTTATGTAATTTAATTTTTTGTAATGATTAATCTTATTTTACGTACGTATTTTGAAAAAATACATAAAGACAAAATTCAATTAATATATATTTTACTTTTGCTACAGGAAAGAGATTTATTGCGACCTCGTCACCTATACATGAAGCCACCCAAAGCAGAGATTCATGAGCACTTACGACAGACTGGTCTCTACCGCGTTTCTCAAATTTGTGAATTAGAGATAAATAAACCTCTTATAAATGCTTTAGTGGAAAGGTGGAGACCGGAAACTCATACATTTCACTTTCCAATTGGGGAGTGCTCAATAACACTTGAGGATGTCGCCATTTTACTTGGACTTCGTGTAAATGGTTTACCAGTTACTGGAACCACCAATGGCACCACCATAGTACTTCAAAATATGTGTCAACAACTACTTGGTGGTAGGCCACATATGACTAATCTTGTGGCCGGAGAAATCAAACTTGAATGGCTTGATTTTCATGTAAATAGTCTTGAAACAAATTTTGATGAGCAAATAATATTTAATGTCTGCAGTTATATACTAGCTATATTTGGGCATGTTCTAATGCCGAATAAGAGCACATCATTGGTTCACAGAAAGTTCTTGCAACTACTTGCAAATGTGGATGAAATTAGATGGTATAGTTGGGGCTCAGCGTGTCTCGAGGTGCTTTACCAAGGGTTAGATCGTGCAACACGTATGAATACGCGAGAAATTGCTGGTTGCATGGTATTATTGCAAGTGTGGGCATGGTACCGGCTCCCTTGGTTGGCTCCTTTGCCAAGCATGTCAAATGCTTTCCTGCTTGCCCTTAGGTAAAAATATTTTAAATAAATTACTCAGTTAACAAGATTATTTGTAAACTAAAAAATATCTTGTAGGTGGGAAGGAACCGCGATATCAACGCAACAACCCATATGCTAAAGTCCCTAATATCAGACTCACATTGGATCAAATGGAATTTCATCAGGTAAACATTACTATATCAAAGACTTATTTTTAATATTAAAATAAGTATTATTTGTATGTAATATAGTTTTTTTTATTGATGCAGTTTGTGTGGCAACCATATCTGGATCCGATGATTAATGCTCACATTCTAGATGATGTGCGGGCTGAGCATATAATATGGTCAACAATTAGCCCGCTTATATGTTTTGAGGTCATAGAGTGGCATGCTTCTGACCGTGTCATGCGTCAGTTTGGGCTAGACCAGCAAATTCCTCTCCCGCCCCGTAATTTAGGAGGATCACATAATAAAGACTTACACGGAAGAAAACCAACTAATTGGTAGGAGAAGCATCTTGAGTGGGTGACATTGTGGGAGACCCGTTACGAGCATTTATTGTAGGGGCAACCTACCAATCAGTATGTTCCATCATATGAATATCAAGACTGGTACACACAATATGCAATAAATTGGTTATGGTTATCTCCTCAAATGCAGCAACAGCCAATCCTCCAACACCAGCTAATCCTTGAGAACCAGCCAATCCCCCAGGTTCAGCCAATACCACAGCACCAATATATCCCCCAGGACCGGCCAATTCCACAGCACCAACATATCCCCCAGGACCAGCCAATCCCATAGTACCACCATATCCTTCAAGGTGAGTCATTCCCATTCCTACACCATGAGCCACCACACTATGAACAACCATTCCAGCACCATGATCCGCCATTCCCATTGCATCATCCATCCCTACAGTACCAGTCATTTGCATTGTACCATCTATTCCCACAGATGCTGTCATTTCTAGTGCCCTTGCCACCACCTCAACAGCAGGAAGACCTTGCATCGGTTCAAGTTTTGAATGATGAGGTAGATCAATGGTTGAATCAACAGTCCTCACATGTACAGAGTCGCCATAGTCGACAGAGTCAACAAAATTGGGAGCCACCTCGAATGTCCTTAGATGCAAGTGACACTTGTCGTGGTTTAAGAAGCATTTTGAGCAGTGGAAGAAGATCTGTTGACAGTAGTAGTACTAGACCATCTCGTTCGGGGTGGTTTAGGGGAAATTATGAAATCAATATTGATGAAGCCCAATTTGCACCCCGACATCTCTTTGACCTAAATGAGGAGGCAGATGTACAGGAAGATGTATATCGACCAGTTGTTTCTGATATTGCTTCTCAGCCAATACTCTCCCCGGCACATCAGTGGACACCAATGACACAGTGGGTTCAGACAGAGCAAGGGATGGGGTTAGTAGGAACATCTACATCTGGCCACATGGTAGAGTCTGAGGTTGTAGGAGATGATGGAGAAGGAGAAGAGGGAAGAATGGATGAGAGAGGGAGAGAAAGGCGTAGGAGAAGCAATAGCCCCCTTCCACATTGGATGAGAGGATTTGGATCCGGTTTACGAAAAACTATTTCTGCGCCTATCAGATTGACCCTTTCAGGAAAGAAGCCACCCAAGGGAAAATAGTCTTTTTATCTTTTTTTTGTGTATGACATGTAGTTATTTTATCTTTTTTTTGTATGAGATGTAATTATGATTATTTCCTTTGAGTAAATCTAGTATCTTTATTTGCATTCAGATTTTGATAATAACATTAACAAGCTATTACAAACATGATAATAACATTAATAACAATCTAATAAGGATTACATAGAACATAATAGACAGACTAACAAGCTATTACAAACAGGACTCCTAAGAAATCATAAAAACTAAAAACATGGAGGTACATTGACAAGTTATTAGAAACATAAATCCTACAAAACACAAATCCTAAGAAATCATTAATAAAAAACATCGAGGAAGGCTGATATGCCGTTACAAACCGCGCTATGAACTAAGCCCAGGAGCATGCAGACATTGGTTGCGACTATGGCCCTCGCCTCTACAAAGACCGCATCGTCGAGTTCCCCGCATCTCACGTGAGTCCATTTCATTTAGGAAACGAGTTGATTTTGGGCGACCTTTTCCTGTGCGTTTCAATGAAGGGTTAGGACAAATTCTTGGACCTCTATATTGGCACCATGTACTTTCATTCCCTATGACTCCAAACTATTTTCTGTACACTCTGCAAATTCGGTCCATTGTATACACACTGTCGACATAAGGATTCCAGGCAACCTTTAAGTATGAGCAACAAGCCATCACGTGACAACATGGATATCGATATGTCTGAAAGTCACCACAATCACAATTCCTGTGCCTTAGATCAACTCTATATGCATGTCCGCTAAATGGCTCCTGAACTTGGAAAATCTGATGATGTCTATCTGCTTGAGTAATGCAGAGGGTTCTGGAAGCTTGCTCATTTGCTTGAAGTCGAGCCATCACTGCGTCAGAGAAAACCTGTCCTGCATTTTTACGAGCACAAGCCTTCTCACTTTTCCTTGTAAACAATTCAGCCAATTGAAAATATGTTGCTCTAACCAAAGACGTGATGGGAAGATTGCGAGCTCCTTTTAATACTGAGTTAATACACTCGACTAAATTTGTGGTCATGTGACCCCACCGGTGTCCACCATCATATGCTAAGACCCATTTTTCTCGCGGGATTTCATCAAGCCAGATTGTATATCTATCTCCACGTTCCCGCACTCCCTCATAATTAATATTGAATTGATGCTCCATTTTTTAGTATCCTGCAAGATACAATACGTTCAATATATTATTTTTTAAAAACCATATCTACAAATCCTTTAATTCAATATTAAAACTAAAGGGTAGCTTACCCACGCTCACAACCAATTTGTGCAAGTAAGGTGTCTTAAATCTTCGCAAGAAATTGGCACCGATGTGCCTTACGCAATACATGTGAAATGCTTTTGGAGGTTCCCTTTGACCATTACTTCTCCTTATTGCTGCATTTATTGATTCATGACGATCAGAAATAATGCCAACTCCATCTTGTGTCACAACATTTTTGCGTAGATTATCAAGGAAAAAATGCCAGGCATCTGCAGTCTCACCCTCGACAATAGCAAAAGCAACTGGCAATATATTCTGATTGCCATCTTGTGCAACTGCCACCAATAAAGTCCCTGTATATTTTCCATACAAATGTGTCCCATCAACTTGAACAACTGGTTTACAGTGTCTAAATGCTTTAATGCAAGGACCAAAACTCCAAAACATACGGCGAAAAATTCGAACATCTGGAACTAGCTCATCACCACGAAACGCCTCTACAGCATCCATTTCAACCATTGATCCTCGAACAGCATCACACATTGCCACGCACCATTGCGACAAAGCTTCATAGGAGGCTTCCCATTGACCAAAAACATTTTCAATTGCCTTTTGTTTTGCCATCCATGCTTTTCGATATGTCACCGTGTAACCATATCGAGATTTAATCTCTGCAATCACAGATTTAATCTTGAATGATAGGTCAGATTCGACCATGGGCTTTATAAGTTCTGCAATCGTATCTGCATCTAATTTAGTGTGATCATGGGTGAATCTTTCACCAATGCAAGTGTGCGGGCCATTATACTTCCTGAACTCCCAAAAGTACTTATTTTTTCTAAAGCTGACCCTAACAAGCCATTGACAATCTGCCCCATAGCGAGTGCACTTAGCATAAAATGTCATTGGTTCTAACTCATACACTTTATAATCCACTCATTCAGATATATTGTACTTCTTAATTGCCCGTATAACAGCCTCTCTATCGCTAAATTGCATTCCAACACAAAATTCACCATCATTAACAGGGACACCTATAAAATATAATACGAAGTAAAGAACATATTAAAAGGCATATAAATAAAAATTAAGCAAAAATAAAATAATAATAGTAAAATAGTTATAATTTTACTAACTAATTTTAAATATAAAAATTAAATATAATTAAACCTTTAGCAAAATATAAAAAATTTGTAAGATAAATATAATATTTAACTTAAATTAAAAAAGATGATGACAAAATTCATATAACAGGTAAATTTAATAAAATAAAATAAAAAATAATAATGACATACTAGCATACTCTAGAAACTCGGGTGTATTCATAGCTTCAAGGTTTAAAGCATGCATAAAGGATGGCTCCCCGAACGGGTGCCGACTAGCAATTGTGTTTGGTGTGTGTTCGTCATCTACTTCATCATCTAGATCCATATCATCAGCACCACCTTCACTACTTCCATCATATTCCTCTGCAAAGTCCTCCTCATCATTTTCACCATTGTCTTCTTCCGATTCTACCCCACCTTCTGGGAATGTGGTTGGGTGAGGTTCTTCCTCCTCGTTGTCAACTTGATGGAAAAAGGTGGGAGTCACTTCTTTGAAATCGACATACAACTCGATGGTAGAAATTTTTGCTCGATGTTGCTGGTAGATTTGAAACATTTGGTGCATGTTATCATCATTGCTTATCGGGACTGCTTGATAATGTGTGAACCCACCGAAAATGGATACTGGACACCTGTATGTTGTTCTCTCCACTGACTTTGGAGTTTCAGGATATATATATTGACAAAGCCCACTCTCTAACTCCGCAAAGGACAAAGTATAGGGAATAAAAAAGCAGGCTGGATTCTCACATGTAAATGTGACACCTTCACTCGTATTAACAATATTACCATTGAAATATACTATGATGTTTGCTGTGCTATCCATTTTTACCTATTTTTTTTCTGTCCTACTCTCTCTTTTTTCATTGATGCAAAACTCTTTTTTTTTTCACACTCAGCTCACTATTTTTTTTTTTAGTAGTAGGAAAACAAAATAAACAAATAAAATCAAAAAGGAAAAAGAAGAATGGAACACTTTTTTTTTGCAAACTGAAAATGTGACACTTTTTTTTACACACCTTACTTTCGTAGGATTAAAAAAAATACACTGACAAAATATAGGGAAAAAATAAGAAGAAGGAGAATATTTATATTCTCCTCTTATTCCACCCCTTTTTTTCCTATCCAACCTCTTTGTTTTGACAAACAAATCAAACAAAAGAGGAGATAACAGAACAGATTGAAGATAAATGAGACACTTTCTTTTTCGTAGACTAGAAATGTGACACTTTTTTTTTCTATATACCTCACATTCTGAATAAGAAAAATATACCGAAAAAAAGAAAAAAAAGAAGAAGAATGATCTCTATTTTTCTTCTACTCTACCCCTTACTTTCTACTTAAGGTCTCTATTTTGACAAAAAATTAGAACGGAAGAAGAAGAGATGGTGAAGCGGATTAAATAGAGAGTGTAAAATATTTTAATATTTATTGAAAAATCTCGCAATATGTGGTGTTATAATCTCGCAAGGGTGCAATTAAAATCTCGCCATGCTGTCCAAGAATCTCGCCAAAGACAAGCTTTGTTTTTAAATTATAAAAAAATCTTCCATGAAATCTCGCAACAACCGTGCTTACTCTTTTCAAATCATTAAACTTTTTGTTTTCAAAAAATCTCGGTACAGGCGAGATTTTAAAACATATTATTGTTTATTTTATTTTCAAAAAAAATGTATGTTGCGAGATTTCTGTCCCCATATGTATGTAATTTCTGCCTCAAGTCCATTCTTTTGGATATCTTACGGTCAAATCCCATAACAAAATAACTGACCCGCAGATAGATATATATATAAAAAAAAATTATATACTACCTTACAGGAGTTCCTCTTATCCTTTCTTTACTTGATTTTTCAATTTAATCATTTACCTCTTATGTTTATCAATTTAGTCACTAATATGTTTCAAATTATTTTTAATTTGGTGTCTTATCTTTTATTTTTGTCGATCCCAAATATAAGGGACTAAATAAAAAAAATTAGGGATTAAATTAAAAATAATTTAAAATATAAAAGATCAAATTGAGAAAAATTAAAGTTAAAGGATCAAATTAAAAATAATTTAAAATAAAAATAACCAAATTGACAAACATGAATCGGTCTCTAACATAAAACTCAAATTAATAAATTTTTCAAATATTCTAACCAAAATCTAACATAATTTATTATCATAAAATTAGTTACTAATGCAGTAGCGGATAGCAATCCATAACTACAAAAATATCTTACGATGTTAGAATAAAAAATAAAGGTGAATTATAATTATATTTCTTTAGATTTATAAAAATATAACTTACACTTTCTAATTGTCCAATCTAAACTCACATCTCTTTTACTTATTAAATTTTAAGTATTTTTATTACACTAACATCCTTCATTAATAGAGTACTGTTAGTAAAGTTAATAGAATGATGTTATTATAATATTAACAGTTTTTAATTAATAAGATTATAAAAATACTCTTACCCACTTTTTTGTTGTTGTCGAGTAAGTGAAAGAGATAGGGATTTAGATTTTTTCATAATTATTGAAGAGAGTGAGTAATGTTATTTTGTAATTTTATTAATTTAGAGTAATTAATATCAAAAAAAATTATTCTGTTAAATTTACTTATGGTGCTCTATTAGTAAGGGATGTGGGTATAATATAAATACTTAAAATTTGATAAATAGAGTGGGTGTGGGTAGAGGTTAGATAATTAAAGAATGTGTGAGTTATATTTTCATAAATTTTAGGAAAGATGGGTATAATTTATTCTAAAATTAATCTAAAACTCATTTGCCAAAAAGTTTTGTTATTTGTAAAAAAAACAAAAATGTTGTTTGTATTCCTTATTTTGCCCACACACCGTTGATAGATCCTTACTAGTTTATTATTGTCATACTATGAACTTTCTACACCGTTTAAAAATTAAGAATGTTCAGTATGATGTGTCAAAATTAGAGTTGAAAATATCTTTTAATTTGTAACATGAAAATAAAATATAACAAAGAATGGAAATGAATACCCGTGAGCCAAAATCTCCGCTCTTCTTGGATTCGATTCTGCCTTCATTTTGATTATCAACAATCTTATCCACATTCCTGGTCTGATTGCTCTCCATTGAATACCAAATCTTCAATGCGTCCCTTTTCCCTCTTTACCAAGAAGGAATGGGCAAGAATCAAAGAACAAGTGACGAGGACCGAGCAAAAGCTACCTCCCACCACGGACGTTGCACTATTGACCGTTGGATTAGCGTGTTCATTAACGTTGTGACAAGACTATAAACCCGCTCCCAGATAGAAAATATCCCCCATCTTATCATTTACATCAGCCCCACAGTGAAAATTAAGAGACATGGCCAGGATATATCAATTATTGACCATCAACGGGTTGAAAATCCAAGCCTTCTTATTCTTACATCAGCACCACATTATATTGAAAATTAAGAGACATGGCCATATCTTCTTATTATTACATCAGCCCCACATTGAAAATTAAGAGACATGATCAAGATATATCAATTATTGACCATCAATGGTTTGAAAATCCAAGAGCCTCTTTGGTTTACCCATCTTTTATTTTTATTTTCAATAAAAATAGAAATTATATGTGAAAATATATTTAGTTGGAGTTTTATGAAAATATTTCTTGAAAACATTTCATAAATGAAGGGTGAAAATGAAACACCAATTTCACGTTTTCAATGTTTTCTTTGTATTTATCGAAAACATTTCCAATTGAAAGCGCGGTGGTATAATGGTAAATATAAGGAACTTTGTTTCTTTTTGCTTCGAAGACTTGTGTTGGAATCCCGTATCTGTCCAATTCACATTACAAATAAAAAGATATATAACAGTACTTACGTTAACTTGCATTGCCAATATGCCTTGAAGTCAGTTACTAGCTAGGCAACTAGAGCATTATATTTTAAAGCTGTAGTATTCATATATTTTTAAATATTTAATTTAATTTTTTTCTGCATATACACGATTATACATGTGCTTTTTTATTATGATTACAATTCATTGAAAAATGAACATATTTAAATTTTTCTATAAGAAGTATTTTATTGTTTGAAACAAATTATCACTTTAATAAATAATTTTTGTAGATAAACCAATGTGAAAACTACACACACACATATATATTCAATTTTTTGTTGTTTATAATACCGCATATGATTTTATTATTTTAAATTTCATATTGGTTTTCTTTATTTTTTATTTTACGATCATTATTTTTAATTAAAATGAATTAAAAAATCATAGTTCTTATTTTAGTATTTTTTGTACAGTTTCTATGTAAATCTTGACATTACATGTGGGCTAATTTAAAGTTTATTAGAAATAATTTATTTTATTATGAATACAATTTATTTAAAAAAATGTATTTTGAATAGTGTTTAAGTAATAAAATAATATTATTTAAATGTTTATCTATGTACAGGTTCAAAGTAAATAATAATAATAAAAGAACTCAAAAGTGAGTAATTTATTTTAACTTTAATCTTAATATTTTATAGAGTTATTTTAGATTTTTATAGATTCTTTTAGCAAATGAACCAATACAAATCAAATATATATATATATATATGTAATTTTAATTATTTACTACTAAATATAATTTTATTATCCTGAATTTGATTTTGAGAAATGCATTTTGAAAATAAGTAAACCAAACATATTTTCATTGTTTTCACTTTCCAAAAATTGAATCTACTTTTATAAACCAAATGTATTTCCTAATTTTGAAAATCTGAAAATGAAAATCATTTTTAAAAAATGAAAACAAGAAATGAAAATAAGAAATATTTTCATAAACCAAACGAACTCCAAACCATCTTATTATTACATCAGCCTCACATTGAAAATTAAGAGGCTTGGCCAAGATATATCAATTATTGACCATCGCGTACATGTAATTTTATCAGTGGTTTGAAAATCCACACCACATAACAATTATAGGTTTTTGCTTTGCCATCCTTAATTAGATTATTGATATTTTTTATATAATTAATTATTATGATTTGATATTTAATTTGATAGATTTTAAAAATTTAGATTAGTTAAATATATGACTTATTTTTAATTATAAATAATTGAAAAATATTTCTATCATTAAATTTTGTAGGGATACCATAGAAATTTTTTTTATATTTTCAAGTAATTGAAATTAAAAAGTATCAAATTATGTTTGAAGTTTTATAGTGAATTATTTTCTAGTATGATTTGATATTTTTAAATTTTTATTTCTTGATAGAGTAAAATTATTTTATATTATTAATGTGTAAAAATGAACTCTTTTCTACGTCATAGTTTTTAATTTAATATTTAAATTTCTTACAAATTATTTTCTTTTTATTTTTCAAGTTCTTATTTATATATTTTCAACTCGTCTACTTTTTTTTTCTCCTACTGAGTAAATAGTTTCACGAGTAAATAATATTTTTTGTCCTAACATTTTAAATAAATATTAATGTGTTCTAGCAATTTTTTTAACATCAATTTAGTAATAAATATTTTAAATTATGATATCAACTTAGTTATTTTATTGGATTTTTATTTTAATAAAATAACTAAATTGATGTCGAAATAAATATTATGTCTTAATTGATATCAAAATTTAAAATAGTATGACTAAATTGGTGCCAAACCTTTTATTAGAATCAAATTAATTAATGTGAAAATAAAAAAAAAACTTAACCTAAATTGATTTAAAATTTTTTGTAAAAATCAAATTGATATCGAATTAAAAATATTTTGATAAGAAAAAAAAAGGGTTGTCTAATTTAGATTCATTCACAATTATTTACTCAAAACCTATTTGGCACATCTAATAGTATGATGCCAAACAGTCGGTATAACATCTTACAATATAGTGTCTAATTATATGTGAAAAAATAAATTCTATTATAGTGTAATACTTGTATCCTATTATACAAAATGCTATATTATTTAAGTGAGTTTTTACCCTTTTTAATCTCCGTTATTTTTCATTTTCAATTTGATCAACCTATTTTATGATTTAAGATGTTTCTTATCCTTTTGTTTTGGAACTTTTGCTTTGGATGATTGTCATGTACTAGAGAAATCTTATAGGCAAGAATACTTAGAGAAGTAGGGCTTGAAGAAGTGATTAGTGGCTTGAGAGTTTTGTGCTATTGAGTTATAAGGGGAATGTGATAAGTAAAATGATTATTCATTCATATTTAATTGCCTCCTAAGATACAATTTATATGTGTTTGAGACTGTTTATGGATAGTATTTAAGTACCTTGAGAAATCATTTTTATACACATTTGCCTTATTGTGGCTGCACTGCTATAGTGACCCCTGAGCAAAAATATTTAATTAATTAATTTATCCTTTTGTTTGTTTAATCGATTTATATTTATTTTTCTAGTAATTCTAATTTTACTAAAAGGTTTTACACAAACATATCAAAAAATATAATAAGAATGTTTTTTTGATAAAAAAGAATATTTTATCAAAATAATGACATATAAACAAGCATTAAATCGTTATAAGGCTTGGATTTATAGTGATCTATCAAAGGGTGCTCATGCTTGTAAAGAGCATCAGTCAATTTTTTATGTTCGATAAAAACAAAAGTCAATTTTTCATATTTATGTAACTACCTTAAATATATTGCCAATTGATTAATTATATGGTGGACCAAAAAAAATTGTCAATTGATTTAAATCATTAAGGAAATATAAAAATTGACTGATATAATTTACATGAGATGATGATTTCGTTATTAGTACACATAATATACAATTTCATAAGTGAATTAAATAAATTAAAAATCAATAAATATATTAACCGTTTACTTTTATTTCCTCATTACAATGGGATCAATATGATTTATTGCTACTATTAAATTTGAATTTTGATAATTTTGTATTTGAAAGTTGAAATAAAGCTTAAATCAAGGGATATAGTAATGTGTACGTGTAGTAATAGTTATTTAGACTAAATTTTGAATAAAATTCTTTTTGTAAGGTTTAATTTTAAATTATGAAAGAATAAGTAATTCAAGTGCATAAGCAACGCGTGACATACAATTAATTTAATCTAGACCTTAATTATATATTTTATAGAATAGATAACGCTATAGACTATAAATAATGCACAGTAATAACCATCGTTGTTGTCTTCTTAGTAGTAGACGTTTGGTAGGCTAATGCATAGTATAAGGATAAAATTGCGACTACCGCAATTAGAGTTTTAATTAGGTTGGATGGCTCGGGTTTGGAGAGAAAATAAATCCAAATTAATCAATTTTGACTAATTTAATTTGATTCGGGTTCATAGATTTTTTGTGACAAAACTAAAACCATGGTTTAATCTAGGTGATTGGATTGTCAGATTATTATTAGTTTTTATTTGTTTTAGTTAAAATGGAAACAAAAAATCACAGCAATTTAAAAAAAATCACAAACTTTAAATCTCCTAAAGCTTTATTAATTTCATATAGATATATGGCTTAATAACAACAATAGACTTAACTAATGTATGATTTATTAACTAAATACATTATATATAGAAAAATAAAAAAATTATATATCATATATGACTAGATTAGGTTATTGAGTTAAAATTTATGAAATCTACTATCAAAATTGATTATTATAATATATAATTGGTTTTTAATCAATTATTATGACAATGCCACGCACTTATTGAAAAATCATGTAAATAAAAAAATTTAATTGAATAATAGGGTAAAATACTTTTATATTATTAATATATCAAAATTAAGTCTAATAAAATATTCACTTTATTTTATTAGAAAAAGAAAAAACCTTCTAAAGTTTTTTATTTGTCTGAAAAAAAAATCTTCAAAAGTTTAAAGAACTTTTCAATTTTGCGCTGTGTTAGGTTCAAATCTCAGGTCCAATTGCTGGTTCAAATCTTCGCTTTGTAAACTTGCATGTAATTTTCAATTTTGTCAATGGTTTGAAAATCCAAACCACATATCCCATTCACATGACAACATACCCGATTTTTATTTTATTATTTATAATTATTTTTATTTCACGCAGAAAGTTCAACACAATTATTTTTATTTTTATTATAAAATTAGTTACTAATGCAATAGCTGATGGCAATCCCTGACTATAAAAATATCTTACGGTGTTACGATAACAAAAATCTAAAAGTTATTTGCCAAAAAGTTTTGTTATTTGTAAAAAAAAAAAAGTTATTTGTATACCTTATTTTGCCCACACATTAGCTGTGTCAAAATAGACTGACTCATCTTATTTAGGCATATATCGCCAAAAATTTACAAAAAATAGCATAGGACAGACCAATCTATCAAAATAAAATAGACTGAAATAGCCAGCACAACTTATTTTAGGGGGGCCGGTGGGTTTATTGTTTTGTTTAATTTTAAAAAAGGTTTTTAAATAATTTTTTATTTATGTTTATCTAATTTTTCAATGTCTATAATAATTATACACTAACTTTGATTAGAAAAGGTTATTGTTAATAATATTATTTGTGAGTTACGACATTGTTTTATTTTTAAATTTTAACTTTGGAAGAATAGTATCAGCTATACAATGTTACTGTATTGGTATGTATATACATTTTTTATTTTTTCTTTTCTGGGTCACATGTTTCTTATTTTTTTATCAATAAATTGTGAATTTTTTCTTTAAAAAAAGACTTAGAGGGTTAAGAGAGGCTGGTTAGGCGGGCTAGAGTTTTTTTGCAGGCTTAAAACTTCAACCCAGTTCGCTAAAAATAATAGATTTGACAGACCAACTTGGCATATTCAGCATGTTTTGACATCTCTGTAGTAGATCCTTACTAGTTTATACCTTAATAAAGTGTCGTTAGTAAATTTAAGAGAATGATATTTTTATGATATTAACTGTTCTTAACTAATAAAATTATAAAAATACTCGTTTTCACTCTTTTGTTGTCGTTGAGTACCTAGAGAGATGAGAATTTAGGTTTTTTCCCCAATTAACGGAGATAGTGGGTAAATATATTTTTATAATTTTATTATTTAAAAATAATTAATATAATAGAAAATGTCATTTTGTTAAGTTTACTTATGGTGTTCTGTTAGTTAGAAGAGTGTGTATAATATAAATATTTAAAATTTAATAAAAAGAAGGGGTGTGAATGTAGATTGAATAATTAGATGATGTGTGAATTGTATTCCCATAATCCTCATAGAGATGGGTATATTTTACCATAAAAATAATCTAAAAGTCATTTGCCAAAAAGTTTTGTTATTTGTAAAAAAAAAAAAATGTTGTTTGTATTCCTTATTTTGCCCACACACCGTTGATAGATCCTTACTAGTTTATTATTGTCATACTATGAACTTTCTACACCGTTTAAAAATTAAGAATGTTCAGTATGATGTGTCAAAATTAGAGTTGAAAATATCTTTTAATTTGTAACATGAAAATAAAATATAACAAAGAATGGAAATGAATACCCGTGAGCCAAAATCTCTGCTCTTCTTGGCTTCGATTCTGGCAGTGGCTGTGGTGCATCTTATTAAGTATAGTATATCATACACTATGAAATTTAAAGGTTAAGATTTAATAGTATAATCATGTATCAAGTAGTGTCAAAGTATTGTAGCAAGTCCCATTTTCTTCTCTCTTCCTTGCCATCATCATCACTGACTCCTCATCAGATTCAGCACTACATTCCAATTAACCTGTTTTTCTCTTCTTTTTTCACTGACTCCTTGCTCTTCTCTCTCACCTCTCTCTCTTTTATATAGTTTTAATTATTATTTAAAAATAATAAGTGTAAAATTCTAATAAAACCAAAGACTCTTCTTTGTTCCATCCCCTTTCCTATATCTTCTGAGTCTCACTAGCAAGTTCCCATAGTGTTTCTAATAAAATGTTAGCCTTGATTTTGTTTTTCCTTTCAATCTACTGTGTTCTCAAGCCTTAATCGTATTCTACAATTTTTCCTTTCAGTTTTGTTCTTTTTAAATTTTTTTCTAATTTTTGTTAGCAATGACCTTTTTTTTCCCAACATGTTGTGCCATCTATTTATATTTCAAATAATAAAAATACAAATAAAAAAATTAGAATCAATATGTAGATTGCTGTTTACAAAACTTATAAATGATATTGTAAAAATTTGTAAACCTGTGATACATAATACCTCTGCACTAGGATACTTGTACAATTTGTTTGATTATCATCGTGACTATTATAACTTCATTTGTAATTAATTATTAGGAGGATTGTTCATTATGTAAATTTCAAATTCAACTAATTCTATTATGTTAATTTCGATCATAGTCAAGAAAGAAATAAGAAAAATAAAAAAGAAAAATATTTGTAACTCTTTTTTTTCCTTACTCGTCGAACCTAGTTTCTCCATTGTCATTGTGTTTTTTTTTTGGGGAGGATTTTTACTTTTTTTTATTTAGAAAAAATGGGAGAAATTTGTTATTTAGTACTATTTGTATCCTCAATGTGATAGAGGAATACCTGTGAGAATTAAAAGTGACAGTGGTGCTGAATTTGAAGGGAAAACTTGTAAACCTAAACTAAAAGACTTGTAAATGATATTGTAAAAACTTGTAAATCATATTGTAAAAACTTGTAAACTATGCGGTAAAAACTTGTAAACCGTGATAAAAAAAACTTGAAAACCTGTGACACACAATACCTCTGTTCCAGGATTATCAATGTCACCTATCATAAAATAGAGGTAGTGACGATGTAAATAGTACAATCAACTTTCATAGAAGAAAAAACAAAAGAAAATACTTATAAAAAGTAGTAACAGTATAATATAATATAATTAATTAACTAATATATATTCACTTTAATAAAAGAAAATGTTTTATCAATCAATAGTTTGCGTTTTATAGAAATGCTTTCAATTGAAAATACATATTGAAGCTAACACATGTTGATATCCTTTAAGAGATAGGAGCGTAAAAGATAAGAAAATGAGACATCATATAATATTTTAACAATAATTAATATATAATTATATTTTTGAATCTTAATTTTTAAATTATAAAGTGTGTAACATTTCCTATTTTATAGGAAGATTTGCAGAATCCGCCTACGATTCTGCCTTCATGTTCATTATCCATAATCCTATCCACATTCCTGGTCTGATTTCTCTCCGAGGAATACCAAATCTTCAATGCGTCCCTTTTCCCTCTTTACCAAAAAAGAATAGGCAAGAATCAAAGAACAAGTGACGAGGACCGAGCAAAAGCTACCTCCCACCACGGACGTTGCACTATTGACCATTGGATTAGCGTGTTCATTAATGTTGTGACAAGACTATAAGCCCGCTCCCAGATAGAAAATATCCCCCATCTTATCATTTACATCAGCCCCACAATGAAAGTTATTGACCATCGCGGGCATGTAATTTTGTCAAAAGTCTTCTTACTATTAATTAGTAATTACATCAGCCCCACATTGAAAATTAAGAGACATGGCCAGGATATATCAATTATTGACCATCAACGGTTTGAAAATCCAAGCCTTCTTATTCTTACATCAGCACCACATTATATTGAAAATTAAGAGACATGGCCATATCTTCTTATTATTACATCAGCCCCACATTGAAAATTAAGAGACATGATCAAGATATATCAATTATTGACCATCAATGGTTTGAAAATCCAAGAGCCTGTTTGGTTTACCCATCTTTTATTTTTATTTTTAATAAAAATAGAAATTATATGTGAAAATATATTTGGTTGGAGTTTTATGAAAATATTTCTTGAAAACATTTCATAAATGAAGGGTGAAAATGAAACACCAATTTCACGTTTTCAATGTTTTCTTTGTATTTATCGAAAACATTTTCAGTTGAAAGCGCATTGGTATAATGGTAAATACAAGGAACTTTGTTTTTTTTTACTTCGAAGACTTGTGTTGGAATCTTGTGTCTGTCCAATTCACATTAAAAATAAAAAGGTATATGATAGTATTTACGTTAACTTGCATTGCCAATATGCCATGAAGTCAGTTACTAGCTAGGCAATTAGTGCATTATATTTTAAAGCTGCAGTATTCATATATTTTTTAATATTTAATTTAATTTTTTTCTGCATATACACGATTATACATGTGCTTTTTTATTATGATTACAATTCATTGAAAAATGAACATATTTAAATTTTTCTATAAGAAGTATTTTATTGTTTAAAACAAATTATCACTTTAATAAATAATTTTTGTAGATAAACCAATGTGAAAACTACACACACATATATATTCAATTTTTTGTTGTTTATAATACCGCATATGATTTTATTATTTTAAATTTCAAATTGGTTTTCTTTATTTTTTATTTTACGATCATTATTTTTAATTAAAATGAATTAAAAAATCATAGTTCTTATTTTAGTATTTTTTGTACAGTTTCTGTGTAAATCTTGACGTTAATTGTGGGCTAATTAAAAGTTTCTTAGAAATAATTTATTTTATTATGAATGCAATTTATTTAAAAAATGTATTTTGAATAGTGTTTAAGTAATAAAATAATATTATTTAAATGTTTATCCATGTATAGGTTCAAAGTAAATAATAATAAAAATAATAATAATAATAATAAAAGAACTCAAAAGTGAGTAATTTATTTTAACTTTAATCTTAATATTTTATAGAGTTATTTTAGATTTTTATAGATTCTTTTAGCAAATGAACCAATACAAATCAAATATATATATATATATATATATATATATATATGTAATTTTAATTATTTACTACTAAATATAATTTTATTATCCTGAATTTGATTTTGAGAAATGCATTTTGAAAATAGGTAAACCAAACATATTTTTATTGTTTTCATTTTCCAAAAATTGAATCTACCTTTATAAACCAAATGCATTTCCTAATTTTAAAAATTTGAAAATGAAAATTATTTTTAAAAAATAAAAACAGGAAATGAAAATAAGAAATATTTTCAACAACCAAACAAACTCCAAACCATCTTATTATTACATCAGCCTCGCATTGAAAATTAAGAGGCTTGGCCAAGATATATCAATTATTGACCATCGCGGACATGTAATTTTCTCAGTGGTTTGAAAATCCACACCACATATCAATTATAGGTTTTTGCTTTGGCATCCTTAATTAGAGTATTGATATTTTTTATATAATTAATTATTATGATTTGATATTTAATTTGATAGATTTTAAAAATTTAGATTAGTTAAATATATGACTTATTTTTAATTATAAATAATTGAAAAATATTTATATCATTTAATTTGTAGGGATACCATAGAATTTTTTTTTATATTTTCAGGTAATTGAAATTAAAAAGTATCAAATTATGTTTGAAGTTTTATAGTGAATTATTTTCTAGTATGATTTCATATTTTTAAATTTTTATTTCTTGGTAGAGTAAAATCATTTTATATTATTAATGTGTAAAAATGAACTCTTTTCTACGTCACAGTTTTTAATTTAATATTTAAATTTCTTACAAATTATTTTCTTTTGATTTTTCAATTTCTTATTTATATATTTTCAACTCGTCTACTTTTTTTTTTCTCTTACTGGGTAAATAGATTCACGAGTAAATAATATTTTTTGTCCTAACATTTTAAATAAATATTAATGTGTTCTAGCAATTTTTTTAACATCAATTTAGTAATAAATATTTTAAATTATGATATCAACTTAGTTATTTAATTGAATTTTTATTTTAATAAAATAACTAAATTGATGTCGAAATAAATATTATGTCTTAATTGATATCAAAATTTAAAATAGTACGACTAAATTGGTGCCAAACCTTTTATTAGAATCAAATTAATTAATGTGAAAATAAAAAAAAACTTAACCTAAATTCATTTCAAAAATTTTGTAAAAATCAAATTGATATCGAATTAAAAATATTTTGATAAGAAAAAAAAGGGTTGTCTAATTTAGATTCATTCACAATTATTTACTCAAAACCTATTTGACACATCTAATAGTATGATGCCAAACAGTCGGTATAACATCTTACAATATAGTGTCTAATTGTACATGAAAAAATAAATTCTATTATAGTGTAATACTTGTATCCTATTATACAAAATGCTATATCATTTAAGTGAGTTTTTACCCTTTTTAATCTCCGTTGTTTTTCATTTTCAATTTGATCAACCTATTTTATGATTTAAGATGTTTCTTATCCTTTTGTTTTGGAACTTTTGCTTTGGATGATTGTCATGTACTAGAGAAATCTTATAAGTAGGGCTTGAAGAAGTGATTAGTGGCTTGAGAGTTTTGTGCTATTGATTAAGTTATAAGGGGAATGTGATAAGTAAAATGATTATTCATTCATATTTAATTGCCTCTTAAGATACAATTTATATGTGTTTGAGACTGTTTACGGATAGTATTTAAGTACCTTAAGAAATCATTTTTATACACATTTGCCTTATTGTGGCTGCACTGTTGTAATGACCCCTGAGCAAGAATATTTAATTAATTAATTTTTCGTTTTGTTTGTTTAATTGATTTATATTTATTTTTCAAGTAATTCTAATTTTACTAAAAGGTTTTACACAAACATATCAAAAAATATAAAAAGAATGTTTTTCTAATAAAAAAGAATATTTTATCAAAATAATGACATATAAACGAGCATTAAATCGTTATAAGGCTTGGATTTATAGTGATCTATCAAAGGGTGCTCATGCTTGTAAAGAGCATCAGTCAATTTTTTATGTTCGATAAAAACAAAAGTCAATTTTTCATATTTATGTAACTACCTTAAATATATTGCCAATTGATTAATTATATGGTGGACAAAAAAAAATTGTCAATTGATTTAAATCATTAAGGAAATATAAAAATTGACTGATATAATTTACATGAGATGATGATTTCATTATTAGTACACATAATATACAATTTCATAAGTGAATTAAATAAATTAAAAATCAATAAATATATTAACCGTTTACTTTTATTTCCTCATTACAATGGGATCAATATGATTTATTGCTACTATTAAATTTGAATTTTGATAATTTTGTATTTGAAAGTTGAAATAAAGCTTAAATCAAGGGATATAGTAATGTGTACGTGTAGTAATAGTTATTTAGACTAAATTTTGAATAAAATTCTTTTTGTAAGGTTTAATTTTAAATTATGAAAGAATAAGTAATTCAAGTGCATAAGCAACGCGTGACATACAATTAATTTAATCTAGACCTTAATTATATATTTTATAGAATAGATAACGCTATAGACTATAAATAATGCACAGTAATAACCATCGTTGTTGTCTTCTTAGTAGTAGACGTTTGGTAGGCTAATGCATAGTATAAGGATAAAATTGCGACTACCGCAATTAGAGTTTTAATTAGGTTGGATGGCTCGGGTTTGGAGAGAAAATAAATCCAAATTAATCAATTTTGACTAATTTAATTTGATTCGGGTTCATAGATTTTTTTGACAAAACTAAAACCATGGTTTAATCTAGGTGATTGGATTGTCAGATTATTATTAGTTTTTATTTGTTTTAGTTAAAATGGAAACAAAAAATCACAACAATTTAAAAAAAATCACAAACTTTAAATCTCCTAAAGCTTTATTAATTTCATATAGATATATGGCTTAATAACAACAATAGACTTAACTAATGTGTGATTTATTAACTAAATACATTATATATAGAAAAATAAAAAAATTATATATCATATATGACTAGGTTAGGTCATTGAGTTAAAATTTATGAAATCTACTATCAAAATTAATTATTATAATATATAATTGGTTTTTAATCAATTATTATGACAATGCCACGCACCGATTGAAAAATCATATAAATAAAAAATTTTAATTGAATAATAGGGTAAAATACTTTTCTATTATTAATATATCAAAATTAAGTCTAATAAAATATTCACTTTATTTTATTAGAAAAAGAAAAAACCTTCTAAAGTTTTTTATTTGTCTGAAAAAAAATCTTCAAAAGTTTAAAGAACTTTTCAATTTTGCGCTGTGTTAGGTTCAAATCTCAGGTCGAATTGCTGGTTCAAATCTTCGCTTTGTAAACTTGCATGTAATTTTCAATTTTGTCAATGGTTTGAAAATCCATACCACATATCCCATTCACATGACAACATACCCGATTTTTATTTTATTATTTATAATTATTTTTATTTCACGCAGAAAGTTCAACACAATTATTTTTATTTTTATTATAAAATTAGTTACTAATGCAATAGCTGATAGGAATAGCTGATGGCAATCCCTGACTATAAAAATATCGTACGGTGTTACGATAACAAAAATCTAAAAGTTATTTGCCAAAAGGTTTTGTTATTTGTAAAAAAAAAAAGTTATTTGTATACCTTATTTTGCCCACACATTAGCTGTGTCAAAATAGACTGACTCATCTTATTTAGGCATATATCGCCAAAAATTTACAAAAAATAGCATAGACAGACTAATCTATCAAAATAAAATAGATCAAATAAACAAAGACACCTTATTTTAGGGGGCCGGTGGGTTTATTGTTTTGTTTAATTTTAAAAAAGGTTTTTAAATAATTTTTTATTTATGTTTATCTAATTTTTCAATGTCTATAATAATTATACACTAACTTTGATTAGAAAAGGTTATTGTTAATAATATTATTTGTGAGTTACGACATTGTTTTATTTTTAAATTTTAACTTTGGAAGAATAGTATCGCCTATACAACGTTATTCAGTATTGGTATGTATATACATTTTTATTTTTTCTTTTCTCGGTCACATGTTTCTTATTTTTTTATCAATAAATTGTGAATTTTTTCTTTAAAAAAAGACTTAGAGGGTTAAGAGAGGCTGGTTAGGGCTAGAGTTTTTTGCGCTAAAACTTCAACCCAGTTCGCTAAAAATAATAGATTTGACAGACCAACTTGGCATATTCAGCATGTTTTGACATCTCTGTAGTAGATCCTTACTAGTTTATACCTTAATAAAGTGTCGTTAGTAAATTTAAGAGAATGATATTTTTATGATATTAACTGTTCTTAACTAATAAAATTATAAAAATACCCGTTTTCACTCTTTTGTTGTCGTTGAGTACCTAGAGAGATGAGAATTTAGGTTTTTTCCCCAATTAACGGAGATAGTGGGTAAATATATTTTTATAATTTTATTATTTAAAAATAATTAATATAATAGAAAATGTCATTTTGTTAAGTTTACTTATGGTGTTCTGTTAGTTAGAAGAGTGTGTATAATATAAATATTTAAAATTTAATAAAAAGAAGGGGTGTGAATGTAGATTGAATAATTAGATGATATGTGAATTGTATTCCCATAATCCTCATAGAGATGGGTATATTTTACCATAAAAATAATCTAAAAGTCATTTGCCAAAAAGTTTTGTTATTTGTAAAAAAAAAAAAATGTTGTTTGTATTCCTTATTTTGCCCACACACCGTTGATAGATCCTTACTAGTTTATTATTGTCATACTATGAACTTTCTACACCGTTTAAAAATTAAGAATGTTCAGTATGATGTGTCAAAATTAGAGTTGAAAATATCTTTTAATTTGTAACATGAAAATAAAATATAACAAAGAATGGAAATGAATACCCGTGAGCCAAAATCTCCGCTCTTCTTGGATTCGATTCTGCCTTCATTTTCATTATCAACAATCTTATCCACATTCCTGGTCTGATTGCTCTCCATTGAATACCAAATCTTCAATGCGTCCCTTTTCCCTCTTTACCAGGAAGGAATAGGCAAGAATCAAAGAACAAGTGACGAGGACCGAGCAAAAGCTACCTCCCACCACGGACGTTGCACTATTGACCGTTGGATTAGCGTGTTCATTAACGTTGTGACAAGACTATAAACCCGCTCCCAGATAGAAAATATCCCCCATCTTCTCATTTACATCAGCCCCACAGTGAAAATTATTGACCATCGCGGGCATGTAATTTTGTCAAAAGCCTTCTTACTATTAATTAGTAATTACATCAGCCCTCGATGGTTTGAAAATCCAAGCCTTATTCTTACATCAGCACCACATTGAAAATTAAGAGACATGGCCATATCTTCTTATTATTACATCAGCCCCACATTGAAAATTAACAGACGTGGCCAAGATATATCAATTATTGACCATCAATGATTTGAAAATACCATCTTATTATTACATCAGCCCCACTTTGAAAATTAAGAGGCTTGGCCAAGATACATCAATTATTGACCATTGCGTGCATGTAATTTTATCGGTTGTTTGAAAATCCATGCCACATATCAATTATAGGTTTTTGCTTTGGCATCCTTAATTAGAGTATCGATATTTATTATGTAATTAATTATTATAATTTGATATTTAATTTGATAGATTTTAAAAATTTAGATTAGTTAAATATAGGACTTATTTTTAATTATAAATAATTGAAAAATATTTATATCATTAAATTTTGTAGGGATACCATAGAAATTTTTTTTTATATTTTCAGGTAATTGAAATTAAAAAATATCAAATTATGTTTGAAGTTTTATAGTGAATTATTTTCTAGTATGATTTGATATTTTTAAAATTTTATTTCTTGATAGAGTAAAATTATTTTATATTATTAATGTGTAAAAATGAACTCTTTTCTACATCACAGTTTTTAATTTAATATTTAAATTTCTTACAAATTATTTTCTTTTTATTTTTCAATTTCTTATTTATATATTTTCACCTCATCTACTTTTTTATTTTCTACTGGGTAAATAGATTCACGAGTAAATAATATTTTTTGTCCTAACATTTTAAATAAATATTAATGTGTTTCTAGCAATTTTTTTAACATCAATTTAGTCATAAATATTTTAAATTATGATATCAACTTAGTTATTTTGTTAGATTTTTATTTTAATAAAATAACTAAATTGATGTCGAAATAAATATTATGTCTTAATTGATATCAAAATTTAAAATAGTACGACTAAATTGGTGCCAAACCTTTTATTAGAATCAAATTAATTAATGTGAAAATAAAAAAAGTTAACCTAAATTGATTTCAAAAATTTTGTAAAGATCAAATTGATATCGAATTAAAAATATTTTGATAAGAAAGAAAAATGTTGTATAATTTAGATTCATTCACAGTTATTTACTCAAAACCTATTTGGCACACCTAATAGTATGATGCCAAATAGTCGAAATAACATCTTACAATATAGTGTCTAATTGTACATGAAAAAATAAATTATCTTATAGTGTAATACTTGTATCCTATTATACAAAATGCTATATTATTTAAGTGAGTTTTTACCCCTTTTAATCTTCGTTATTTTTCATTTTGAATTTGATCAACCTATTTTATGATTGAAGATGTTTCTTATCCTTTTGTTTTGGAACTTTTGCTTTGGATGAGTGTCATGTACTAGAGAAATCTTATAGGTAAGAAAACTTAGAGAAGTAGGACTTGAAGAAGTGATTAGTGGCTCAAGAGTTTTGAGCTATTGATTAAGTTATAAGGGGAATGTGATAAGTAAAATTATTATTCATTCATATTTAATTGCCCCCTAAGATACAGTGTATATGTGTTTGAGGCTGTTTATGGATAGTATTTAAGTACTTTAAGAAATCATTTTTACACACATTTGCCCTATCGTGGCTGCACTGCTATAGTGACCCATGAGCAAGAATATTTAATTAATTAGTTTGTCCTTTTGTTTGTTTAATCAATTTATATTTATTTTTCTAGTAATTCTAATTTTACTAAAAGGTTTTACACAAACATATCAAAACATATAAAAAGAATTTTTTTTAATCAAAAAGAATATTTTATCAAAATAATGACACATAAACGAACATTAAATCGTTATAAGGCTTGGATTTGTAGTGATCTATCAGAGGGTGCTCATGCTTATAAAGAGCATCAATCAATTTTTTATGTTGGATAAAAACAAAAGTCAATTTTTCATATTTATGTAACTGCCTTAAATATATTGCCAATTGATTAATTATATGGTGGAGACAAAAAAATTGTCAATTGATTTAAATCATTAAGGAAATATAAAAATTGACTGATATAATTTACATGAGATGATGATGTCGTTATTAGTACACATAATATACAATTTCATAAGTGAATTAAAAAAAATTAAAAATCAATAAATATATTAACCGTTTACTTTTATTTCCTTATTACAATGGGATCAATATGATTTTATTGCTACTATTACATTTGAATTTTGATAATTTTGTATTTGAAAGTTGAAATAAAGCTTAAATCAAGGGATATAGTAATGTGTACGTGTAGTAATAGTTATTTAGACTAAATTTTGAATAAAATTCTTTTTGTAAGGTTTAATTTTAAATTATGAAAGAATAAGTAATTCAAGTGCATAAGCAATGCGTGACATAAAATTAATTTAATCTAGACCTTAATTATATATTTTATAGCATAAATAATGTGTAGTAATAACCATCGTTGTTGTCTTCTCAGTAGTAGAAGTTTGGTAGGCTAATGCATAGCATAAGGATAAAATTACAACTACCCCAATTAGGGTTTTAATTAGGTCGGATTGGCTCGGATTTGGGGAGAAAATAAATCCAAATTAATCAATTTTGACTAATTTGGTTTGTAGATTTTGTGACAAAACTAGAACCATGGTTCAATCCAGGTGAATGGATTGTCCGATTATTATTAGTTTTTATTTATTTCAGTTAAAATGGAAACAAAAAATCATAAGAATTTTAAAAAAATCACAAACTTTAAATCTCCTAAAGTTTTATTAATTTCATATAGATATATGGCTTAATAACATCAATAGACATAAGTAAGGTATGATTTATTAACAAAATATATTATATATTGAAAAATAAAAAAATTATATATATCATATATGACCGGTTGGGTCATTGAGTTAAAATTTATGAAATTTACTACCAAAATTGATTATTATAATCTATAATTGGTTTTTAATCAATTATTATCACAATCCCACACATTGTTTGAAAAGTATTGCAAATAAAAAATATTAATTGGATGATAATGTAAAAATACTTTTATATAGTTAATATACCAAAATTAAGTCTAAATAAATATTCACTTTATTTTACTAGAAAAAGAAAAAACCTTCTAAAGTTTTTTATTTGTCTGAAAAGAAAAACAAAAGTTTAAAGAACTTTTTCAATTTTGCGCTGTGTTAGGTTCAAATCCCAGGTCCAATTGCTCGTTCAAATGACCTTCGCTTTATCAACTTGCATGTAATTTTCAATTTTGTCAATGGTTTGAAAATCCAAACCACATATCCCATTCACATGACAACATACCCGATTTTTATTTTATTATCTATAATTATTTTTATTTCACGTAGAAAGTTCAACACAACTATTTTTATTTTTATTATAAAATTAGTTACTAATGCAATAGCTGATAGCAATTCCTGACTATAAAAATATCTTATGGTGTTACGGTAACAAAAATCTAAAAGTTATTTGCCAAAAGGTTTTGTTATTTGTAAACAAAAAGGGTTATTTGTATACCTTATTTTGCCCACACACATTAGTAGATTAGATGTGTTCAAACAGACTTACTCACCTTATTTAGGCATGCACCGCCAAAGATTCACAAAACATAGGACAGGACAGACCAACCTATCAAAATAAAACAGAATGAAATAGTCAGCCCAACCTATTTTAGAGCGGCTGATGGATTGGCGAGCCAACTTGTTAAAAAATAAAAAATTTTAAAAAAATATTTTTTAATATTTTGTTTAATTTGAAAAAAGGTTTTTAAATGATTTTTTATATATATTTATCTAATTTTTCAATGTCTATAACAACTGTACACTAACTTTGATTAGAAAAGGTTATTGTTAATAGTGTTATTTATGAGTTGTGACATTATTTTATTTTTAAATTTTAATTTTGGGCGAATAGTCTCGGCTGTACAGTGTTACTGTATTGGTAAGTGTACACATTTTTTATTTTTTGGGTCACATGTTTTTTTTTTATCAATAAATTATGAATATTTTTTAAAAAAAAAGATTTTCCCCGCAGGCTAAGCCCACCCAAATCAACGGGTTAAGAAGGGTTGGTTAGAAGGGCTAAAATTTTTTGCGGGCTTAAAACTGGAACCCAGCCCACTACAAATGATGGGTATGACGGACCTACCTAGCATGCTTAGCCCATTTTGACATCTCTATAGTAGATCATTACTAGTTTATACCTTAATAGAGCATCGTTAATAAATTTAACAGAATGAGATTTTTATGATATTAACTGTTCTCAATTAATTATCTGGTTTCACTCTTTTGTTGTCATCGAGTACTAGAGAGATGAGGATTTAGGTTTTTTCCACAATTAATGGAGATAATGGGTAAGAGTATTTTATAATTTAGAAACAATTAATATCATAGAAAATATCATTCTGTTAAGTTTACTTATGGTGCTCTGTTAGTTAAAAGAGTGGGTATAATTTGATAAAAAGAAGAGGTATGAGTGTAGATTGAATAATTAAATGATGTGTGAATTGTATTTCCATAACCCTCATAGAGGTGGGTATAATTTACTATAAAAAAAATCTAAAAGTCATTTGCCAAAAATTTTTGTTATTTGTAAAAAAAAAAAAATGTTATTTGTGTACCTTATTTGCCCACACATCGTAGTAGATCCCTACTAGCTTATTATTGTCATATACTATAACATTTTAAACGGTTTAAAAATTAAGAATGTTTAGTATGATGTGTCAAAAATAGAGTTGAAAATATCTTTTAATTTGTAACATGAAAATAAAACATAACAAAGCATGGAATGAATACCGGCTAACCAAAATCCCTACCCTTCCTGGATTCGATTCTGTCTTCATGCTCATTATCAACAATCTTATCCACCTTCCTAGTCTGTTATACTACAATACAATATTTTAAACAGTTTAATTAACTAAAAATTAAGAATGTTAGTATGATAGGTCAAAAATAGTGTTGAAATATCTTTTGTAACATGGAAATAAAAATCTATAAATACATGAACGTAACAAAGAAAGGATAAGCCAAAACCTCGAGTTCCTGTCCATTGTCAACAATCCTATACACGAAGCCGCACTTCACTATCTCCACCGTCCTGGTCCGATTGCTCTCCATGGATTCCCAAATCTTCGATGCCTTAGCCCTTGTATCCTTTTTCCTCTTCACGATTGCTGCACTGAGAATAGGCAAAAATCTAAGAAAAAGTGATGCAACTCCAAATATACCTCCCGGACCATGGAAGCTACCTATCATAGGAAATATTCCCCTTCTTATTACACCCACCCCACATCGAAAATTAAGAGACTTGGCCAACACATATGGACCCTTGATGCATCTTCAACTTGGAGAGGTCTTCGTCATTGTTGTTTCCTCACCAGAGTATGCCAAGGAGGTAATGAAAACCCATGATATCATCTTTTCTTCTAGGCCTAAATCTCAGCTTTCAGAAATATTGTTTTATAATTCCACAAACATTGTCACGTCACCATATGGAAATTATTGGAGGCAGCTAAGGAAAATTTGCACGTTGGAGCTTTTGAGCCTAAAACGTGTGAATTCATTCCAGCCTATAAGAGAAGAAGAGCTCACCAACCTCGTCAAAAGAATCGCTTCAGGGAAAGGGTCGCCAATCAACTTCACTGAAGAAGTGCTTTCATCAATATACACAATCATTTCAAGGGCCGCGTTTGGCATGAAATGCAAAGACCAAGAAAAGTTCATATCAATTGTTAAAGAAGGACCGGCGGCTTCGGGTGGTTTTGACATGGGAGAACTGTTCCCGTCCTCCAAATTGATTCAACATGTCTCTGGCTTGAGGCCTAAGCTTGAGAAGTTGAAAAGGCAAAGTGATGAGATACTGGAAAACATCATCAATGAACACAAAGAAGCGAAGAAGAAAGCCAGAGAAGGACAAGGTGAATCACATGAAGATCTGGTAGATGTTCTACTAAGATTTGAGGATGGTAATGGTACCGACCAGGACATTTGCTTAACAAAAGATAATATGAAAGCTCTAATCATGGTAAGGATTGGATACTTTGTTTATGAAGATAATCTTGCTCGCTGTTTTGTTGGATTGGATGGGTTTGTTAGTAAAAACTATATATGTGATATGAGAGTAAAAATTTTAGGTGAAAATTTCAAAGATTAGATTTCTGAATATTTGATTAGATTTATGAATAATCTAGTTCATATGGAATTTTCACGTCCATTTTTATGATATACCTAGTAAGTACACCCTATATGTAAAATTTAGGGGAAAGTTTGATTTACATCTCTCATGCTTACCATCATTTCGGTTTAATCCCAGAATCATTTTTTTATTCTATTTAACTTCTTGATATTTTCAAAACATTTTAATCTTATTCTTTTAACAAACTGAGGATGATAGAAAACTACAAGAGAATATGAATTGTCATATTACAATGTTAGGGAATTGTAGTAAAACATATAATATCAAATGTCCGTTCATAGTTTGAATGTTGTTTACATTTTGAAAATGTGAGGAACATTAATAGACAAACACTTTTAAGATTAAATCGAATATTAGCAAAACATGAGATATGTAAATCAAAATATATCCTAAAATATAATATATGTCTAAATGTGATAGCTGAAAAAGTTGATTTGATAACGTTAACAAATATTTTTTTAAGAAAAATATAAGTTAATCATAATAGTAAATCCAAACAAGCTCCCATATGTGGTCTTTTCTAAAGTGTCCAGTATTTCTAAAGTGTTTTTTTGGAATTGGATGCGCTTGCACTAGCCAATCCTCATTGATAATTACTTTTCAGGACATGTTTGGTGCTGGAGGTGAGACTGCAGCAACTACCATAGATTGGGCAATGGCAGAGTTGGTGAAGAATCCAAGAGTAATGAAGAAAGCACAAGTTGAGATTAGAGAGGTGTTTGATGTGAAAGGAAAGGTTGATGAAATTTGCATCAATGAACTCAAATATTTAAAATCAGTTGTCAAGGAGACCTTCAGATTTCACCATCCAGTTCCCCTTTTACTTCCAAGAGAATGTGGACAAGCATGTGAGATTAATGGATATCACATACCAGCCAAAAGTAAGGTCTTAGTGAATGCTTGGGCGATGGCAAGAGATCCAAAGTATTGGAGTGAACCAGAGAGATTTTATCCTGAGAGATTTATTGACAGTTCAATTGACTTCAAAGGGAGCAATTTTGAGTATATTCCATTTGGTGCTGGAAGAAGAATATGCCCAGGCAGTGCATTAGGCTTAATAAATGTTGAGTTAACCCTTGCATTTTTGTTGTATCACTTTGATTGGGAACCTCCCAGTGGAGTGAAACGCGAGGACTTGGATATGACTGAGCAGTTTGGAGCCACTGTAAGAAGAAAAGATGACTTGTATTTGACTCCCATCACTTCTCGTCCTCTGCTTCCAATATAAACTTTAGAATTTGTAATTTTATATGATATTTTGAAATAAAGGTTTGTCCATCTTTATTTATTTCATTTGTGTTGAAAACTTCCATATGCATTCAAAGTCAGTGACAATTGATAACGAAAAAAAAAAAAAATCAAAGGATTAGTTTTGAAAATCAAAGCGAACTGACCAATTTGAACAGGAAACTAGTGATCTAATTTCTTAATTTAAAATAGATGAGTTTCAATTTGATTTAAATCATTTGCTTACATGACAAACAATAAAATTATATTTATTATGTATCTAATTCGGATCAAATTCAAATATAATGCACATGCATAAAATTAAATTTATACTGTATATATACTACTATTAATACAGAAGAAATGTACCAAAAAATAGGGATGCACAAAAAAAATAGAAAAAAAAAACATAGAAAGTTTTACATCTCTCGCAATTAAATGCATTTCAGATTTGATGCATTCATTTAAAAAGTAAAACAAAAATAAAAGTAAGTATAAAATGGATAAAAAATTAATGTATTCAATTATCGAAAAAAAGAGAGTCACATCCATAAAAGCATAATTTTGAGAAACCATTACAAAAATAATGAATTAAATCAAATTTTTAAATTCATTTTCAAATTTAAATTTTGCAGAGTTTCTTCTATTTATTACTTATAAAAATTATTCATTTTACTTAATTTTATCCTTCAAAATTCTCTAAAAAAAGTGGCATTTAAAAAATAATTATTTAGATTTTCAGTGAATATTCTTTTTCAAATTAATGCATATCCTTTCCCAATCTACCATAATAAATAATAATCACTCTTTATGAAAAAAAGTTATGTCATTAATTTATATTTCAATTCACCATCTTCCGTTAAGAGATCTACATTAAATATTGAGCTTTAGAAACAAAAAGAGTTTGGCCATTCGCTACATGGCTTGAGAAGAATTTATACAAAGATAAATTCTTAGGAGGAGCTCTAAAAATTTAGAGAATGCATTTTATTTGTTTCATTTAATAAATAACATATTAGTTATTGTATTAAATATACAGAAAAAATTAGAGATAATAATGATCTACAAAACTATAACATAACAAATGCATTCTCTTTATAAAAATAGATACAAATTGATTCATTACAGTAAGTTTTATTCACTACAATGAACATGTGAGCTTTTTGGTGGCACAGGCTCACTGCAGCTATAGCGAGAAATACTCACTGCAGCAAGTGATGGTTTTTCTTGACTCGCTGCAGCAAGCACCCCATATCAGCATAGTACCAGAAAAACGATGCTGTTTCTTTTTAAACCTAAATAAAAACCCCATCAGGGTCTTCTTCTCCCAGAAGCAGAATTCGAAACCCTCCCTCTCTCTATTCCATTTTCTCTCTTTTCTTCCAATCTCGCTCCAATATAGCTCCCTCAAATCATCAAGGTATGTATATGTTGTTAGATTTTATCTCCATTCTCTCCATTCTTTTACATTCTTGGTATGGGTATTGTTATTTCTCCCATTATTGTCAAGTGAGAGTACTCCTCAAATATTATTAGTGTATGTTTAGAACAATATAGAGCTTCCCATAGGTTGTTTATCAGTTTTGTTATTTCAATGGCAGACGTTGGTGCCATCCCTCCTCCTCGGAGTCCCAATGGTGTTGGTACTTCACAGTCTATCCCTCCAGGTGAGTGGGTTTGATCTCATGGTCTTAGTTTGGTCATTATATTATTATTTGCTAGCATTACGGAGTATTTAGAGAATTGGAAAATAGATTCTTATACGATATTGCTTTATGTAAAAATATGCTTTAACTAGAAATGCTCCATTTGAACTTATGCATGAAATTATGATTTTAGAAAATGTATGAGACCATAATTACTCCATAAAAAGCTTTATATAATTTAATTCATGAATTGATTTGATTATGATAAATTGGAATTTACTATGATTTACGAAATGAGATTTAAGGATTTATGTTTGCTATAGTTGAGAAATATTGAACTAAAAATATAGAATTCCCTTTTATAACATCAGTTGGTTTTAGATTAGAAAGTTACTGAGAGAAACAAAAATGTAAGTTAACGACAGTTTTTCTGTTAACTTTGGTATACTAAGGCCCGCCAGGGACAAGCCATCCTTGAGTTAAATCAATCTGTTAGGGACGCGATTCGCCAGGTACCGTTGAGATTTCATTAGTTCAAGACTCTTGTCCGCTAGAGACTGACACCCTTTTTATAGTTGATGAATATTTTGTTTTCTTGTATAATTTTTGAAAATATAAGGATTATAATTAATATGTAAAATAAATAGAAATATTTATGAATGCTGCATTATTATTATTATTATTATTATTATTATTTACAATGTTTTCTTGTCCTATGGATGATAATGAGTGAATATCCAGTCATTGAGTTTTGGTTGCAAAACTCACTAATCTCTTCTTCCTTTTCCACATAGATATAGGTGTAGCTCATCAGGATCCTCCCCTTCCTCCTTCTCAATATTAGTATCTTCAGTTTGGGTGAGTTTCACTTTGGCGTGAAACCTTAGTATTTTGTTCATGGTAGAGTGCTCCAATGATGCGACAAGCAGGGTCTCGGACTGCATATAGTTATATTTTGCATTTTGACATTACCATGATTCTTTTGTATTTAACAGTATATCATTCATAGTTTATTTTGTATTTGAGCAACTTAGTTTAAATGTATATTACAGCTATAGTTCCATAATTTATCTATGAGAAAGAGGTTTTATTCACAATTAGTAAGGATTAGTAGTTAATTTGATTTATGATTAAACCATATTTTATAAATAAAGTATACATATAGTACAGTACAAAAATCACGAGGCTTATGTGGGGATTGATTCCTCACGTGTCGGTCAAAATCCAAACTTGGTCGTGACATTCTCCTCCTCTATCTGATCTTACTCTTTTAATTTTCTTATTTAATTGATTTTCTATTTCAGTTTTATATAAAGAAACATGTCAAAAGCTTCATCCTTATTTTTAATTAAATATACTTTAGTATATCTAGAAAAATCATCTATGAATGTTACATAATATTTTTTACCTCCTCTTGTAATGGTTTGTTTTAAATCTCCTATATTAGAGTGAATTAATTGTAATATTTCAGTTTCTCTATGTACAAATGGACATGACTTTTTAGTTAATTTTGATTCAATACATATTTCACACTTTTCTAAGCATGAAACAGAGAAAAACTAGAAATTAATCCTAAGCCTTGCATTTTTTTAATATAAGGTACACTAACATTTCCTAATCTTGCATGCCATACATTTATAGAATCAAGCATATAAGCAGAAGAACTAGCATTTTCATTCGTAACATAGGAAACATTTAACATAAATAAAACACTATTATAATAACTTTTTTCGACAAAAACTCCATATTTTGAGAGAACAACTTCATCATTTTGAAAAATAACATGGACCCTAGCTTTAGCCAATACAGATACAGATATCAAATTACAACACATTTCAAGTACATAAAGAATATCATTTAATGAGGGGGTTTTACTGAAAGTAAGTTTCAATTTCACTATTCCTTTACCAAAAGCTATAACTGTTTTAGAGTTGTCAACATACACAACTTGCTCTCCTTATTCCCCCACAATATTGTAGGAGGTAAAAATATTTCTACTTGGACAAACAGGTCTAGTAGCCCCAGAATCTACCACCCTACATTTTTCCTCCATCACAAAATTTTGTTTAGAAACAACCATTATCATATCATGTTTAAAATTTTCAGAAGTATAATACTTATCTGTTATACCTGCCATAGTCAATAATCTCGCAAGTTTACTATGCCTGCCATAGTTCTCGTATGTCTCCTCCATAATAAGAAATTGGATAGTGAAAGACAAGAAACACGAGAATATAAATATAACAATAATTCTCAATAAATTATATGAGATGTGAATAAAATAAAAACAAATAATCCTTAAGATTGTTGCAAAGAATGATCTCTAATCCTATAAAAGAAGCAAACAGTGAAGATGGTTGTTAAGCTTGAGGCATGCAGTGCACTGTTTTTAAGGATTATTCTATCACTGTGTAGAAATCTCCCAGGATATAACAGGCTCTTCTGATGTTAGCTAGAAACTCAAGAATAGCAACAATGATGCGAAAATATAACCCAAGATAAAAAGAGATTTGAAAGTGCTGTAAAAGAATAAAATCTGGTTTCATGATGTAGTATAGTATAGATTGTATAGAGACAGGATCACCGAAAAAGTTCCAAAATCCCAATCGTATTCCATTCTGTTTTATATCAAAATAACACTCAATCTTGCTATTAAGTTTTGACGGTTTGTTAATAATGGAAATCAAGTCAATTAAAAGAATATGTTGACACGTTTCTAATGGCCATACATATTAAGAATAGCAAGAATCAACTTTCAATTTATAATAAAACTATTAAACTCAATTAAATGTGATTTATATCAAAGGATGACAACGTTCCTAATCTTAGTCCAAGCTGCAAAGTCTTCCAACATTAATTCAAAAAACAGAATTTAAAAATAAGAATAAATATTAATTTAAGTAATTAATTAACCTTTTGAAATACAAATAAAAGTTTAAAAATACAACAATCTAACATAAAACCCAAATTAATAAATTCTTCAAATTTTCTAACCAAAATCTACCATTATTTATTATTATAAAATTAATTACTAATTAATTAGATTTAAATTTTAGGAACCAAAATAATTCACGTAACCAATTTCAAAAAATCAATGACAGCATTGGCTGAACTTGTTTGCAGCTATACTACTCGTTACTTGCAAAAGGATAATGACATTTTGATACCTAAAAAATAGGTATTTGTTCAAACACTCACTTTATAATCATTGGATGTGATGTGATTTCTATTTATCCTTAACATTTATCACATCCAATGATTATAAAGTGAGTATCTGAATAGACACCCATTTTTTAGATGTCAAACTAGTATTACTCCTTGCAAAAAAGATAAACCTGGACAGCTAGTGGTAAATCACACAAGAAAACGACACATAGCCAAGCACTTAAATGAGACAGTCACTTCTATAATTGTTGAGTCCCGTTATTTTGACACATAGCAGCGATGCATATACGCGACGCATACGACACTGTTCGTGGAGCATTTATCATAGACATGCAGGAGGGAGGGCACACGGTGGATTAAATGTGTGAGAGAAAAATATCACTCTCAACTTCACCTGTCAACCAACTCTTAGCTCTCAAGTTTCTCTCTCACACTCACTCATTCATCCACCGCAATGGAAGGTACCACAACGGAGGCAATGGAGGCAGCAAGTATCATCGATGGGAAGCACCATGATGGAAGCAGTGGGTCTCTGTGAAGGAAGCAGTGGTTGTCCGCGACAGAGGCACCGCGAGTTGATGACAATGTCCTCCCTATCAAGCGCAAGTCGGAGACGTAGCCCGCCTCCACCACGGATGCCTCATCTTCTACCAGCGGTATGTATCCTTAATCACGCACCCTAACTTTTATTGATTTGGTGAGACAGTGAAAGGAAAAATGATTTTTTGCTTGTGATGCTTATTACTCGTTGGCACTAAGAGCTTTAGAACTTCACCATTTATTTCTCATTGATTCCTGGTTGATTTTTGTCTGTGCTTTGTAGTTCCTCATAAAAAAATTTATAGCAACAGTGATGGCTAGGATCAAATTGATATCTAAAAGAGAAATATCTTTCTTAGCAGGAAAAAAATCTGCATGATGTTTTTTCCTTCCTTTACCTGTTCGTTTATCCATTTTTTTCATTGCTTATTGGTTAATGATCTAAGGAAAATCAAATAATGTGTCGAAAGTTTCAACTCTTGTATGCTCAAGGAAATTCTTTCTTTTTGCCGTTCAAGATCAAGGATGAAGAGTTGCCTTTGAAGAATGTAGAAATGCTAGCTCTAACTCCTCTTGATGATTTATACCAATTTGACTAAAATTTATTCCTTTCTTGTAACAGATTTGATTTATCTAGGCCATCTTGTTTCTTAATTTAAATTGATTTATTGAGATAGCCTTATGCAGTAAGTTATCTGATCAAAGAGTTTTAAAGCTTATTTCCATTTAGGACTACGGAATACTAAGTATACTATTGAATACAATTGAATACTAAGAGCAAGTAAACTTCATTATTTAACTTGTACCGAAAAAGAAAAATGTATACTTCACCATCAAAGCTTTTTATTTATTTAGTTTGTTGTAGAAAAGCTTCCTTTCAGTAATTGATCTAGCTAAAACTTCTTGTTTACATGTTTTCCTCTAGAGATATGTTAGCGTGTGCACACTATTGATGCATTGGGTTGGACACACCTCCCAAATCAGTTGAACAATGCGCATCATATTTTTTGTGGAGATGTGTTGGACAATGTAGTATTTAGCAAGAAACCCCAATACTGATAGGTATGGAAGAAGTTCAACAAATTTTTTTTTATTTTTTTTATTATTGGAATATAATAAATGGTTTATTTGACGGCACATGATTGATAGTAATTCTATATGTAGGTTGTAGAATTTTGTTTAAGTCCTTGTATACTCCACATGTGCCATCAAATATACTTATGCATTTTGTAATGAGCGGATCTTTATGTATAAGAAGGTCAATATTTGCAATATGAAGAAATCAGAGGCTAAAATTCTAAGTGTTGATTCAAAATACATTTATGTTTAGAATACTTTTTTATTCTATGATAAAATGAATTGACATTGAGCACAACATCAAGAGTGTGTCCCACAGGCAAAGAGATTTTAAATATTTTATGGGTTACATTTTTGTTGACAAATATTTTACAGGTCTAACTTTTTTTTGGTATCTGTTGGTAAGTTGTGCATAAATAGTGGTATTAGTTTCTAAATTTGTTGGTGACCAATACTAAAAGTTGGTATGCTATCAGTTTTGCTAGGACTGATATGGGATTTGAGTTTTCTGAGAAAATTGACAGTGAAGACTATTGTAGAGGACTTAATGGCCCTTTATATTGATGAGGTAGTACTCTACACAACATTTAAGTTGTGGTGAAGGACCAAAACTAGACAAATTTTTTCTGGTATACATTGGTAAGTCATACAGATATGTTGGTGAGTGTTGCTAAAATTGTTGGTAAGTATGCCAAAATCCTGATATATGTTTAGTTTTGGAAATACTAAGAGAGAGTTGAATTTCCCTTGCAAATTAAAAGTGGGGACTATTCTGGAGGACTTAGTTTCACTTTGGATTGATCAGTTGGTGCTCGACCAATATTAAAGTTGTGCCCAAGCACCAAAAGTGGACAAATTTTTTTTTTGGTATATGTTGGTAAGTCATGCAAAAATATTAGTGATTTACGATAAAATTGTTGGTGACCAATGTTAAAGGCTGGTGTGGTACCAGATTAGACGTGGGATTTGTGTTTTCTTGTGACAAATTCAGTTGAGGACTGTGCTAGGGGACTTAGGGTCCCATTATATTGATAAATTAATAATCACAACAACATCCAAGAATGAAAAAAACTGACCAAAATTTTTCTGGGACATGTTTGTAACTGGCGAAGAAATGTTGGTGACTTATGTTAAAATTATTGGTGAGAAATCCAAATGCTGGTAAATATTCAATTTGCAATACTAAGATTCAGGACTATGGTAGAAGACTTAGAGGTCTTTTATATTGATGAATTGATCCTCTCAACAACATCCAAGAAAATACACAATGGAACATGTTGGTACGTGGTGGAAAAATGTTGGTGATTCATGTTCAAAATGTTGGTGAGTAATCCAAATGCTAGTAAATTTTCAGTTTTGGCAATACTAAGATTCAGGACTATAGTAAAAGCTTAGAGGTCCTTTATATTGATGAATTGGTCTTGTCAACAACATCCAAAATATGCAAACCGAATAAAAATAACCAAACTACACAATGGAATATGTTGGTAAGTGGTGAAAAAATGTTGGTGATTCATGTTCAAAATGTTGGCGAGTAATCCAAATGTTGGCGAGTAATCCAAATGTTGGTAAATTTTCAGTTTTGGCAATACAAAAAAGGGGTTAAATTTTTTTGGAAATTGAAATTGAGGACTACGATAGAGGACTTAGGGACACTTTGGATTGATAAATTGATGCTCTACACAACATTTAAGTTGTGCCTAATGACCAAAACTAGGCAAATGTTTTCTGGTATAAGTTGGTAAGTCATGCAGAAATGTTAGCTAGTTGTGATAAAATTGTTGGTAAGTATGGCAAAAACTGGTATATTCTCAGTTTTGGAAATACTAACAGGGAGTTAAACTTCCCTTGTAATTTTGGAGTGAGGACTATTATAGAGGACTTATGTTCACTTTGGATTGATGAATTGATGGTCTGCACAATATTTAAGTTGTGCCCAATGACCAAAACTAAACAAATATTTTCTGGTAAAAGTTGGTAAGTCATGCAGAAATGTTGTGAGTCATGATAAAATTATTGGTAAGTATGGCAAAAACTGGTATATTCTCAGTTTTGGAAACATGACCGTGTCAGTTTTAAAAAATTAACACTTGTAATCAATTACACATATCATGTAATCGATTACCAGCAACATGACCATGTCACACATCAAAATTTAATGCTTGTAATCGATTACACATATCATGTAATTAATTTCCAGCAACATGACCATGCTAGTTTTCTAAATTCAACGCTTATAATCGATTACACACATCATCTAATTGATTACCAAGCCTATAAATTAGTGTGATAAGCAAGAAAAAATTTTAGAACTTAATCCACCCCCTCTTGAGTTCATTGAGGCCACTTGGATAACATTTATATTGATTAATTGATTGTGTACACAACATACATCTTTTCATTATCTTGAAATATTTTTTTCTGATAGAAGATGGTAAATGTTTAACATATGTCAGTGATTCCTTATGAATTTGTTGATGAGGTTTTAAAATTGTTGGTATCCAGTCAGTTTTTTGTTTAATCTAAGAGATATGAACTTTTTCTAATACACTTTGGTAACTGCTTCAAATATATTGGTAATTATTTATCAATTTGTTAGTAATATTTCAAAAAAGTTGGTATCATTTAGTTCATATTGAAATTAAAGGAATATGAATTTAGTAGAAATTGAGTCACAAACTTAGTTTACAAGACTCGTGAGTTCTATGAATTGATGAATATAGCCCTATCATGACATCCAATTTGTGCTCCACGACCAACGTAATTTGAAATTTTTTCTGATGCACATTGATAACTAGTTCCAGTAAGTTCATAATTTCTTATCAATTTGTTGGTAATCTTTTTGAAAAGTAGGTATTTTTGAGTTCATTCTTAGACTAAAGGAAATATGAATTTCATGAGAAATTAAGTTAGAAAACTAGTTTAGACATTGTAGGATACTAAACCTCATTAATTGGAGCAATATCAATTTCAATTGACAAAGTAACGTTAGAAGGAAGTTTTGTTAAGCTCAAACTCTGTTCTTGAGTTCTTTTCTAGCCAAGTCAAGGATGGTGAAAGTTTGTTCCTGCTACATGCTCAGTTAAAAAATGATACAAACAACAATTGATAAGATACCAACTTTTCTCAGAAATCACCAACAAATTAATAAGAAATCACTAACATATTGAAGTCACTTACCAACGCATATCAGCAATTTTTTTTTTTACTTGACTTAAGTCTTTGAACACAAATAAGATGTCATGTTGAGGTTTGATTTATCAATCCATAGAGTTCATAAGTCTTCTAGACTAATTTTTTAACCCAATTTATCATAAAATTCACGTATTTAAAATAAACAAAACTGAAGATACCATATTTTTCAAATGATCACCAACAAATTAAAAGTGAGTTACCATCATATTCAAAGTACTTACCAATATTTTCTAAATAATCATCAACAAATTAATAAGTAATTATCAACATATTAGCAGCACTTACCAATGTGAATTAGAAAAAGTTTCAAATCTCTTTGGTCTTGAAGTACATATTGAATGCTATGTTGAGGCTTGATTCATCAATTCATAGAGCCCTAGAGTCTAATAAACTTGTTCTCTAACTCAATCTTTTATACAAATTCCAATTTCTTAGAAATTTTTTTGAATCACTTTGGTCTTGGAGCACGAACTCGATATTGTGTTGAGCATTGATTCATCAATCCATAGAGTCCATGAGTCATCAAATCACATCATTTATTCATTAAAATTCAAAATACAACTAACACAATCAATAGCATTCTTTTGAACAAATAGAAATTCACAAATATTACAAATCCAAAGATTTGTAGGACTAAAACCGAAATACAACCAAACTATACAAAGATTATCTTTGAAATGAAATAAAAATTGATATATATATATACTTAAACAAAAGCAATATAATTTATATTTAAAGATCTCAATCATGGAATCATTAATCTTCATGTTTCTTCAACTCTATTAATGTACTCATCCATCAAACCCCATTTGCTAACCCTCCAAGCTGCCTACACACCTTGCATGCACCATAGTTTATTGTCCAAAAGAATCCTATAAAGTAGAAATCAAACCATCAACATAGGTGACCTTAGTTTCAAAGCATATGACAACTAAAAAAAGAGTTGAATAACCAAAAGTATAGAATTCTATTGTGACTAGGACATTGACCCTTCGCACTTGGAAAATGATAATACTTCAAATATATTTTATCGACTAAAATTTTCAATTGAGGATGGAAAGCAACTATACTAGCTTACTATTCCTAAGGGAAGCAAAGATGGAAAGTGACACAAGCCTTTTTAAATGGAATAAATGCAGCTTAAGTGATTGGCAAACATTTTCAAGGAATCATTTTCCCTGTTTTCTAGTTTGAGCATACACATGAAACACAATTATTGAGGGATGACTTCTCCAATGGCTAATGTTGATGCTTTTCATAGTTATAGCAATTAGATGAGAGGCAAAGAATGACTAAGCCACTAAAATTGTGACTTAATAACTATCCAAAACTAAAGACCACTGAAGAAAAAAGAACTATTACAAGTGAGAATTCATGGCTAAAATTAAAATTTGTTTGGAAAGGACACTAAAATCCTTTTTCAAGCTATATCAAATTATATCCATGTCATTTTGACATTAAGGATTTGAATATCCAAAATCCTTTTGCAAAGGATACTAAGAAGAAACTATCATGAATGTTATTTATTATTTAGCATTTAGCTTATTACTCTAATAACTGATAGCCAGTGAAGTACTAGTCAAGACTCAAAACCTTTAGGTTAATGAAGTTGTATCATCAGTAAGCTGCAAGGGAAACAAAATCATTGGAAACTATTTCCAATCTCTTCAAGTAATCTTATCCCAATCAAAGTGAAATTAATAACATATTGGTTTAGGAAAATGCCAAATAATTTGCATCTACCTAAAATTTCCATGCGCATCAAATACTAAGAATACTTCAATTCTAAGACTATTTTAAACCAAAATATAAGGCAAAAAGGGTATATTATTGCACTGGATTATAGTAGTATGTAAACCACAAAAATAAGAAAATGGATCTTGTAAAAAACAAAAACTTTAAGCCAATATTGATACTGTGATATTATTCGTACTTTTGAAATTAGAAGGTGGGACTCGTTGCTTCTACTTCTTGCTGAGCATGTACATGTTAGAGAGTTGTAGTGTTCCTATTAAGCTCAAGAGTGTATAAAAAAAATTGAGTACAAGCAATGAATTTAGTTCTTGATGAGAGACAATCACATAATAGAATAGCAACACCAAGAATTCTAAGTAATGAATAAAAAACATCAATCATCAGTAATAATAGAGGGCAAACCACAAACTAGTAGGTAATGAGAAAAGAGAACATCAAATTAATTTAAGTAATTTGTCAAATATGATGAGAATTTAATTAACCAATGAGTTCATAAATGAATTCATTAGCTTTAGAGAAAACTTACCCTCAAATAGAAAATTTCTTTCCTTCTTCTACCGCTACTTGCAAGGATTCAAAGTGGCCATTAGTTAGAAATCAACCCCCCTCCCCCCCAAAAAAAGCAGGTAGCGTGAGAAGACAAACTTAGTAAAGAAGAGGGGAGGACGTGATGACAAGGAGAAGATGAGAAGAACGAAGACAAATAATGATATGTCAACTCCATAAGTCACCAGTGGTATCGACCTAAGGGTTGTGGTATGTGGCAGGTGAAGATCGAAAATGAAGTTGGATGTTGATGCGATGACTCCATAAGTCATTGACGATGAAGAACAAGCGGCATAAGGATGATGGTATGATGTGGCTATGGCTAGATTGGGTTGGAAGAAGAAGAAGGGTACGGATGAGAGATAGCGGGGCTAGGCAAAGGAGATTCCCAGGGGTGAATGAGAGTTTTTGAGAGACATTTCAGAGACAGGGGAAGGCTTCACAAGAGAAAGGGTGAATTTTGGGGTTGAGGGAAATATCAATTCGTGGGTTTTCCATTCTCTTTTATTATTTCTTTTAAAAAAATTTTAATGCTTCCTTCCCTACCATAGGCTTTCAGAATGTGTTTGTACAATAATAATCTTCCCCATCCGTACGTATGCGTGGTCGTATGCATCCGTTCTTTGCGTTAACATATCATTTCTCATAATTGTTCACATCAATAATGCAATAGCTAATGGCAATCCTGACTACAAAAATATCTTATGATCAGAAAAATTTAAGTCATTTGCCAAAAAGTTTTGTTAATTGTGAAAAAAAATGTTATTTGTATAGCTTATTTTGTCCACACACACCGTGCTAGATCCTTCCTATTTTATTATTATCATAATATAACCTTTTAAACTGTTTAAAAATTAAGAATGTTTAATATGATGTGTCAAAAATAGAGTTGAAAATATCTTTTAATTTGTAACATGAAAAATAAAATAAAACAAAGAATGAAATGAATAGCGGTGAACCAAAATCTCTAGTCTTCCAAGATTCGATTCTATCTTCATGTTCATTATCTGATTGCTCTCCATGGATTCCCAAATCTTCCATGGGTTAGCCCTTGCATCCTTTTTCCTCTTCACGATAGTTGCACTGAGAATAGGCAAGAATCAAAGAACGTCGAAAATATACCTCTAGGACCATGAAAGCTACCCATGATAGAAAATATCCCCTATCTTATTACATCTGCCCCACATCGAAAATTAAGACACTTGGCCAAGATATATAATTATTGATCGTCGCTATATCAACTTGCATGCAATCTTTTGTCGATGGTTCGAAAATCCAAACCGCATATCACATTCACAAGGCAATATACCCGAATTTTATTTTATCATTTAAAATTATTTTTATTTCACGTAGAAAGTTCCACACAATTTTGTGTGGCCATATTACTCACTAGCAAAAGAATAAACTTGCATGGGCTCTAGTGGTCTCCCACTCAAGAAAACTACTCAAGCACCTAAGTCGTAAATGTCACACTCAATACTTAAAACTGATACACAAAAAAAATTATAAAAAGCTTTTACAGCATCGAAACTAAACTAAAATATTACAAAGAAAGGATAAATACTCAGAATCCAAGTCTTATCTAAGAAGCGGCCCTTTACTCCCACATTCCTGGTCTGTTTGCTCTCCACCATGGATTCTCGAGTCTTCGACTTAGTAGCTCTAATATCAATTTTCTTCTTCATGATTACAGCACTGAGATTAGGAAAGAATCTCAAGAAGAGTGATACAACTCCAAATATACCCCCGGGACCATGGAAGCTACCTATCATAGGAAATATACCCCATCTCATTACACCCACCCCACATCGAAAATTAAGAGATTTGGCCAAAATATATGGACCCTTGATGCATCTTCAGCTTGGGGAGGTCTTTGCCATAGTTGTTTCCTCACCAGAGTATGCCAAAGAGGTAATGAAAACCCATGATATCATCTTTGCATCAAGACCTAAAATTCAAGCATCAGAAATATTGTCTTATAATTCCACAAATATTATCATGGCACCTTATGGGAATTATTGGAGGCAGCTACGGAAAATTTGCACATTGGAGCTTTTGAGCCTAAAACGTGTGATTTCATTCCAGCTTATAAGAGAAGAAGAGCTCACCAACCTCATCAAAAGGATTGCTTCAGGGAAAGGGTCGCCAGTCAACCTCTCTGAAGAAGTGCTTTCATCAATATACACGATCACTTCAAGGTCCGCGTTTGGCATGAAATGCAAAGACCAAGAAAAGTTCATATCATTTATAAAAGAAGGAACAACGGTTGCGGGTGGTTTTGACATAGGAGATCTGTTTCCATCCTCCAAATGGCTTCAAAAGGTCTCTGGCTTGAGGCCTAAGCTTGAGAGGTTGAAAAGGCAAGGTGATCAGATACTGGAAAATATCATCAATGAACACAAAGAGGCAAAGAAGAAACCCAAAGAAGGGCCAGGTGTATCACACGGAGATCTGGTAGATGTTCTCCTAAGATTTGAAGGTGGTAATGGTACTGACCAGGATATTTGCTTAACAAAAGATAACATCAAGGCTATAATCCTGGTAAGGATACTTTTCTTTATGAAGAAGAATAATCTTTCGAAATAATTTCTCTCTGTTTAGTTGGTTGGGATGAGTTTCTTAATAAAATGAGTTAAATGTATTTTATCTTTGATTTTTGCTCATGTGTAATTTACACTCTAACTTTTTAAAATCTGAATTACAATTTCAAATAGTGAAAAATCCTCTGATTTTTCAAATAGTTCAAAACTTTAGGTTATCTAGAATGTCAGATTACATATAATAAAAAATTCAGGAGGGTTAACTTCACATTAGAACCTACAAATGAGTTGCACAAATTAGAATTATCGGGGGGGGGGGGGGGGGATACCTTCACTAGTTGCCAAGATTATAATAAGCGGCGTTTTATATTGTTTGGAAAGTTTAGGGTATCGAGGGGGGGGGAATACCTTCACTAGTTGCCAAGATTTTAATAAGCGGTGTTTTATATTGTTTGGAAAGTTTAGGGTATCGAGATTTGAAAAATTATAACGTAAATTATACATGACCTAAAGTTCAAGGAGATAAAATGCATATTACTCTAATGAAAACTATGTTTTAATTTTTTATGGATGTTTGTTATTTGGAATCGGAGTAAAAATATAGGTGAATTTTTGCGGATTAGATTTGCCAATATTTAATTAGATTTATGAATTGTGAAATTTTCGGCTCTGTTTTTATTATATACCACGTAAGTGCACCCTAAATGTAAAATTTAGGGTAAAGTTTCATTTACATATCTTGCGTTTACCACGGTTTCGATTTATTTCCACAAGTTTTTTTTTTGTTTTATTTAAGTCTTTAGGTTTTTCAAAACATTTTAATCTTGTTGTTTCGATAGATGTCATCCAAATAATAGATAGAAAAAGTTGATGTAGAGGTCAAATTATGATATTAGAAATTCACAAGAAAATATAAATTGTCATATCACCGTTAGGAAATCAGAATAAAACATAAAATGCTAGGTGTCTGTTCATAATTTGAGTCTTGTTTACATTTTGAAAATGTTAGGGATTTGAATAGAAAAAAATCTTTAGGATTAAATTGAAACTTTAGTAAAGAGTGAGGGATTAAAATATAATATATGTTTAAATGTGAAAGCTAAAGAGTTCATTTGATAATTTTAAAAATTAATTTTTCAAAAGACCAATATATTTTAATCAAAAAGTTAATCCAAACAAGGTCACATATATGATCATTTTCAAATTTTCTAGTATTTTTCATCTTGTAGTATTGAATGCCATCTACATAAAACTCTGAGTAGACTCCCAAAACGGTCCCTATTAATTTTCATATAAGGCAAATTAGTCTCTAAGAAAAAGAAATTGATAATTTCGTTCTTTCGTCATATCTCTATATTAAAATATTAAGATATGAGGTGTTAATTAGTTAGTATATAACAACTCTATCTTCCTTCCTCTTATTCCATTTCTTAGTCACACCAATTAATGAAACAAAGTCATCTTTTAATCTCTTCCTAATGCTCAAAAGCCCCATTTTATCCACAAATTTCACAAAAATGAAGTTTTATTAATGAGAGTGAGTAAGACCATAAGGTGGAGAATAACAATGTGACATCAACTTCTTAACGAGGTCACATCATAGTGTTTAATGGAGAAATCTTATAGAGATATCAGATTGTCTTAATTACTTTCTAAGAGGTTAGGGACCAAATTGTCACTTTCTTTTTCTCAAGGAATAATATGTCCAATACAAAAATTGATATTTACCATTTTGGGAGTTTACTCTAACTCTTTGAAGTGTCTCTTTGGATATATTAGCACTAGCCAAACTTCATTGATGATTACTTTTCAGGACATCTTTGGTGCTGGAGGTGAGACTTCAGCAACTACCATAGAGTGGGCAATGGTAGAGTTGTTAAGGAACCCAAGAGTAATGAAGAGAACCCAAGTTGAGGTGAGAAAGGTATTCAATATGCAAGGAAGGATTGATGAAACTTGCATTGATGAACTCAAATATTTAAAATTAGTTGTCAAGGAAAGCTTAAGATTACACCCTCCTGCTCCCCTTTTAGCTCCAAGAGAATGTGGACAAGCATGTGAAATTAATGGATATCATATACCAATCAAAAGTAAGGTCATAGTGAATGCGTGGGCAATAGCGAGAGATCCAAAATACTGGAGTGAACCAGAGAGGTTTTATCCAGAGAGATTCATTGATAGTTCAACTGACTACAAAGGGAGCAATTTTGAGTATATTCCATTTGGTGCTGGAAGAAGAATATGCCCGGGCAGCACACTAGGCTTGATAAATGTTGAGCTGACCCTTGCATTTTTGTTGTATCACTTTGATTGGCAGCTTCCCAATGGAGTGAAACCTGAAGATTTGGACATGACTGAGCAATTTGGCTTGACTGTAAGAAGAAAAGATGACTTATATTTGATTCCTATCACATCTTGTCCTTTGCTTGAAATATAAATTTTTGAATTTGTATTTTCATATACACTTTTGAAATGAGTTTTACCCATCTTTTTTTTGTTATTTCATTTGAGTTTAAAATGTCTATATGCATCCAATGTCAATGACATATGATAATGGAAAAATTGAGGGATTAGTATCATTCTATTTGAAAAATGCAAATTATTATGCATAGTATAAAAGTGTAAAGCCACTTTTAATGCAAAATATAATGGGCATGTGGCCAACATGCACGGGTTAGCATCATGCCTACCAACTAGAGGTTGGCAATCCTCTCTTGTTAATTGGAGTCAATGTTGCACCAAGGCTAATATCTTTATCATTAGCTATAGTTTCCATCTATGTTTACTTCCAAAACATTTTCAATTACAAAATCCATTCTCAAACTCCCAAAGTTTCACAAACTTAGCAATTCTCAATCAAACTTCATACACAGTTTCAAAATATAATTTTTCATATTGAATTTTAAATCTATTTATAACAAAGTCTCATAATAAAATATGAGATTTTCACATTTGATGATGATTCATCATCAAATCATAAAAGAGTAGATGTTGTATAAAATTCTCGATTCATAAACTATTTTTATGAGGAATATATTAGCAGGCAACATATATTTAATCGCACTGCATGTTTTAAGATATCATAATATCATCTCATGTGTCATTTTAATTAAAACATAGGCTTTAAAGAGACTTTTTATCTCAACCAACTTAAAATTCTTATGCAAATCCATCAACAAAACTTAAATAAATTACCATTTAAAACTATAGCAATTGGCAATTTATTCAAAAACAACAACTGACATCATACAATGAAATACTTAAAGAAGTTGTTTTTTGAAAGATAAGGCCGTTTTTCTTGAGTATGCATCACAACACTAGATAAATCATTAGTCCGTACAAAAGAATCTTTTAGGTAATTTGTTTGACGTCATTCAAAACATAAGGCTACATTCAGAAACAAACAAAGCCAAACATGTGGCTTTTGAAGGATGTTGAAGCTTACATATTCATGTTAAGACACAACACCACCTAGCAGGTTTAATGAGAGAACCATTTGTTGCTGATCCCTTTAAGATGATCATACCCAAGATTGGAATTAAGGATATTTACTTCCCATCACCTTAAGGGTGAGTCTTGGAGTTAATTATTATGATTAGAGTTAATTAGTTGGTAAAAGGTTGTTAGGTTCTCATTAGAGTTAAAATTTAACCATATATAACAAAAAGATCAACTTCCTAAAATAAAAATCAACTATACTCAAATGTACGAGAAACTACAAAAAATATATGTCAAATTATATAAAAAAAACAGAAGAACAATAGATATGAATATAAACTCAAAGATCCATCAAGATAAAATAAAATAAAACTAAATAATAATAATAATAATAATAATAATAATAATAATAATCAAATTCTAGTAGATAGTACAGTATTATAATGATACACGAGATAAGACTATATAGTGAAATAAACACCCCCAAATTCAATTGTGTAGTCCACTGTAGTCATTAAAAAAAGATAAGAATATACAAAAATCAAATAAAGCTTTATGGTGCTCAAATTCCAATTTGAGTGGGTTACACATTGACATCTTTTCCATTTCATGCATACCTTGTTACAGCTGAGAAAGAAACAAAGATTAATCTTCGATGGAGAGAAGAGATCGAGGTTCAAAGATTAATCTTCGATGGAGACAAGAGAGGTTCAACGGAGATGCATGAAGAGATAAGAAGGAAAAAGCATGCATTATTACAGCTTGTTGTCAAAGATGGGAGGTAGTCACTATTGGAGAATGATAAAAATTCGTTCAGGGATATGTAGTTGGCAATTTTAAGAATAGAGGTTAGGAATTGGGAAGGGTTTGGACTAGTTATTTTTTAATTCCATGAAATTGTCATATGGAATTATAATTATTACAGCCTGTTGTCAAATATATGAGGCAGTCATTGTCGGAGAGTGATAAAAATTCTAAAATATGGAATTATCAAAATTTAGAATAGAGATTAGAAATTGGAAAGGGCCAAGTTTGGAAAAGTTATTTTCTAATTACATGGAAGTGTCATATGGAATTATAATTCTAATTCTAAAAGGGCTGCTAAACATAAAATTTGGAATTAATGAGCTTAATTCCAATTCTAAGCTCCAATTTTATACTCAATTCCATGCGTCAAATGGGTAGTGTGATTTGAATGGCTGGAATGTAGGAATTAAATGACATGTTTTGATGTTGAGTAATGAAATTCTATTATGATCAATTCTTATTCATCATTTTGTCATTTTGAAGTCCAATTGGAGAGCATACATAGAAAAGCATTTATGAAGATGGTATGAAAGTGCTGGGTGCACTGATATTATATTTAATGTTGTTGTACTCACGGTGCTCAATATAGAGAAAAGGAAAACTGAGATGCTTTATTGATTGCATGGAGTAAATATATATACGTGAGACTGTTTTTCACTGATCCTAGACTCAAGGAACTGATATGATACTTCCTGTAACAAACCACTATAATGGGGGTTGAGATACAAAACCTGACAACTGAAATACAATTTTCAAATTCAAAACTAATTGATTAATTCTATGTTGCTTCCATACACCCCCTCAAGATGAGGTTTCCATCGGTAACCTGCATCTTGTCAAGAAAATCTTGGAACTTAGTAAGGGATAGGGGTTTAGTCATAACATATGCGACTTGATCTTTGGTGGAGATATGTGAAACAATGAGTTTCCTTGCTTGAACTTGTTCCCGAACAAAGTGGTAATCCAGAGATATGTGTTTCATTTTGGACTGAAGAATTGGATTTGCACATAGATAAGTGGCTCCTATATTATCACAGTACAGTAGTGGAACTGATGTAGATGTGACTTGCAGCTCATGAAGTAAATTGTTTAACCACATGATATCTGATGTAGCAGTGGCTATAGCTCAGTATTCTGCCTCAATAGAGGACCTGTCAACCATTCTTTGTTTTTTGGAGCTCCATGAAACTAGATTGCTACCAAAGAAACTGATATGTATGGAAGTGGAAGTAAAATCATCAGCATTCACTACAAGAAATTAAGGTTTGTGTGACGACTTGGTAGGCTTGTAGAGCTATATTGTACTTGGTAGGCTTGTACAGCTGTAACCCAAAGTTGATTGATGACTTTAAGTACCTGAGTAGTCTCTTAAGATGTTGCAAATGAAGTGAAGTTGGTTTGTACATGAACTGAGACAACTTGTTAATGGCAAAGGAAAAATCAGGTCGAGTCATCATGAGATATTGAAGAGCACCAATAATTCTTCTAAAATTGGTAGCATCTGTAGCTGCAGAACCATCATTTAGAGTGAGTTTGGCAGTGGTAAAAAGAGGAGTAGATGATGGTTTTGCACTTGCCATATCAAATCGATCTAGAATTATCCCTAATAAACTTGTGTTGAGATAAAAACAGACCTTGTTTGTTAGGAATAAGCTCAATATTGAGGAAGTAATGGGGTTGTCCAAGGTTCTTTAAAGAAAACTTGGAGGAAAGTGCTGAGATAAAAGTATTAAGGAAAGATGAGTTGTTTCCCATGATAAGAAGATCATCCACATAAGCCAAGAAGTAACAATAACATGTTGAGTGGAATAGATGAATAAAGAAGGATCACTTTTACTTTGCTGGAAGCCATAAGAGAGAATAAAGGATTTGAGAGCCTCATGCCATGCTCTAGGAGCTTGATGAAGGCCATAGATGGCTTTATGTGATCTGTAAACATGATCAAGAAATTGCTTGCGTTTGAAACTTGGAGGTTGATCCATAAAAATTTCATTGTTGAGGTCTGCTTGTAGGAAGGCATTGTTGATATCAAGCTAATGCATTGGCCAAGAGTGACCCAAGGCAATAGTAAGAATAAACTTTACAGTTTGTGGCCTAATGATAGAAGCAAAGGTTTCCTGAAAATCAACACCTAGAGTTTGAGTGAACCCTTTACCTACCAAACGTGCTTTATACATGGAAATGGAGCCATCTGCATGTTTCTTCACACGAAATAACAACCTACAGCCAACAACATTTCTATTCTTTGGATTAGGGACAAGAGACCAGGTACCATTCCTGATCGAGTCATCAAATTCTTCAGCCATTGCCTTGTGCCAATGAGAAAATCTCATGGCTTCTCTCACATTTAGATGCTGTAAAGGTCTTTTTTGGTTTATGGATGTTGTTAAGTGACCTGGTAATCATGGGGTGAACGCGAGTGGGGTGATTTAGGTGAAAAAGTATGACAGCTAGGGCAGAAGTGGTTGAAGGTTCTAAAGTTGAATTAGTTTCTGATGATGGTGGAGACCAAGATAATTTATTCAAAGGAGCATTGTTACCAAGCTGAGTTTCTGGTGAATGAGATGCTGATACATGAGAATGCATTGGTTAGGGGATAGATATGGAATGAGGTATTGAATGATTAGATGGCATATGCGAAGTACCTAATGTGGATGCAGTGGAGATGAGTGTATTGTATGGAAAAATGTTATCATAAAATCTTACATGTTTAGAGACATATAATCTGGATGTGATAGGGTCCATGCAAATGTGTGCATATTGGGAGGATGGATAACTAATAAAAATCCAAGGAGTGGATTTACTTTGGAGTTTATGTTGAGTGTATGTTTTAAGCCATGGAAAGCAGAGATGACCAAAGGAGTGCAGGTGTTGTGGATTAATTTCTGATTAGAACAGCAGTTCAAAAGGGGATTGCATTTTTAAAAAAAGTGTATGCATACGGTTGATTAGGTAGACAACAGTTTGAAAGGCAAAAAATCAGTATTGTTCTAATAATTTGGGATGGTGTAAAAAAGCTCTACTAGTCTCCACCACATGTCTATGTCTCCTTTCAGCAGGTGAGTTATTCTCAGGAGTGTTTGGTGCAATTGTAAAGTGTGAAATGCCATTGGCTATGAGAAAAGGTTTAAGTTTCATGAATTCACCTCCATTATCAGAATGGAAGGAGATGATAGGCAAGTTAAAGTATTTTTCCATAACTGATTTGAATTTAGGGAAAATGATAGAGATCTCTACTTTATTTTTCATGGGATAAATCCATACATACTTAGTGAAGTGATCTACAAGAATTAAATAAAAGGAAAAACCATCTATGGACTTAATGGGAGTCGGTCCCCATACATCTGAGTATATAAGTTCCAAAGGCCTATGACTAGTTACACTGGAACAGAAAATGGTAATTTGTGACTCTTGGAACTACAACATGAGACACATAAAGAGGAAAGACTCATCTTTATTTGATTCTTAGAAGCTAGATGCTGAGATATGCGAGAAGAAGGATGTCCTAATATGTGATGCCAATTTGTTAATGTCAGTGAAACTAGTGCATGAGGTGATGCAGAGGTTGGCAAATGATATAAGCCTCGGTCACGTGGTCATTTGAGAAGAACTGTTCCTGTCTTCAAATCCTTAATAACAAAGCAATCAGAAAAGAATTCAACTGAAGCAAAATTAGTGTAAAAAATATTAGAAACTAAAATAAGGCTTTTTTTGGATATGTGGAACATGCAAGACATTGGACAACAATAATGGTTTAGAGGTGGTAGGGATAGTGAGAGTACCAGTGTGAGAGATTGGCAAAGAGCTACCATCACCAACAACTACCTGATCATTGCCATTGTATGGCCGAGTGAGATGAAGATGATCAACATCATTGGTGATGGCATGATTAGCACCCAAATCCAAGATCTAGCCATGGTTGGCAGTAGGAGTCATTACATGTGCATGATTTGCAAAGTGCTTACCATTCTTAGGTGGATAACCAACAATTTTATAGCAATTTTTGGCTACGTGACCAAGCTTTTCACATAATTGACACACAGGTTTGCGAGGAGAGTTAGAAGCTGGAGTCTTGAAGCAGCAGGATTGTGAAATAAGGGCTTAACCGGTGAAGGTTTGCCCTTGTAAGCAGCATTAGCCGTGGTCACGGCTATAACTTCAAAAGACTGAACTGATCTTTGAAGGTAACTCTCAAAGTCAGTAAGTAAGCCAAGCAATTCAGAAAAGGAGATTGATGATTCCCTTACACGAATTTGCAGTAGCAACTTCTTTGTATTCTGCACTAAGACCATTGAGAATATGAATGACCAAATCATCATCATCCACATGTACATTGATGATAGCCAGTTGATCAGTAATGGATTTGACCCCTTGAAAGTAGTCATGAATGGTTTTTTATCCTTTATCAGATCTAGAGAGTCTGTCCTTGAGATGCAGAATTCTTGCTTTAGTGTTACATGCAAATGCCTTGTGTAAGACATTCCAAGCTTGTCTAGAAGTTTGGACATTTCCAAGCATGTTGAACACATGAGCATCAACAGTTGTAATAATGGAGTAAAGTATTAACTGGTCCTAGCAGCACCAGTAATTAAGGCCAAGATGGTTGGAGGCAGGGCATGTATTGGTGCCATCCGCAAAGCTAAAAATGCCATAGCTAGTGAGAAGAGCAATCATTTGAACTTTCCACATGCACTAGATAGTTGGAGCCATTGAGTTTGACTGAATTTTGGGTAGTAAGGTATTGAATTGCATGAGGTGCAAAAACTAAGTTAATGTTCGTAAAGGTGTTATTAGAGTGTGGAGAAGCCATGGATCTAGTGCGGTTAAGCTAGAGACTCGTGATATACCATATAGAGAAAAGGAAAACTGAGATGCTTTATTGATTGCATGCAATAAATATATATACATGAGACTATTTTTCACTAATCCTAGACTCAAGAAATTGACATGATACTTCCTGTAACAAACCACTATAATAGGGATTGAGATACAAAACTTGACAATTGAAATTCAATTTTCAAATTCAAAACTAACTGGCTAATTCTATGTTGCTTCCATACTCGATTCCTAGTAGCAGTAGCTTGATGTTTTCATTTTGCTGTTAGCAAGGGCAAATCTTACATTATTTTGGTCCCTTTGATTTTGGAGGAATGGTATTTTGACACCCAAATGGGTGTAGACACCCATGTGGGTCCCATGTGATGTGAGAGGAGTGATGGGGAGAGAATAATTTAGAAAAAAAAGTAAATGGTGAGATCCATGTATATTATGAGTGGAGAGTTTGGGTGTTCGAGAAAGTTGAGTGTTAAAATAGCTAAACCCTTGTTTTTGTGACTTATTTTATTTTGTGATGTACTTTAACCTTTCTTTTCTCACATATTTGTAGGTTGATATATGGTTTGTCAGTGTAAAATCATTGATAATTGACTAAAAAAATGAGCTCAATGGTTTTAGAAAAAAAAATGTGTTTGTAGTAAGGGGAATATTTAATATTGAAAAATATATTAAAGGAATAACAATAATATATCTTTTTTATAAGTAATTATTTAAGTGTTTTTTTCATATAAGTAAGTGAAATTATTAAAAAAATAACTTAAATGATTTTTTTATAGGTTCCAGATGCTTCAAGTAAGCCAAATGATCAAAGCAATTCAATATCTCAAATTTTCAATAATGAAGATCATGAATATAGTATGTACTTGATTTTGTTAATTTTCATTAAGATTGATATTAATTTTGTTAAATACATATACTAATATTAATGTTTCATTGTAATTTAACAGTAATAACTACAAGCGAATGTGCTAATCTTTGTTAATTTTGGTGATTCATGCCTATCATGTTTTGAAATTACATTTTATATGCACCATATTTACTTTATGAGAGCATAACATATTTACTTCTTTAGATTGATATGATTTCATTTGTTTGTAATATTGATACCTATTACTTTAAGACTTATTTTACTTTTAATATAATTGGAGTCTCTTTTTAATATGATTGTTATTCTTATATATAAATTTAAATACAAAAATTGAATTTCATTTATTGTACCTACAAAAAAATCATTATAAGCTATACCTATGGAAAATATAAAATTAATAAAAGTGTGGTTATAAGCTATACCGATGGAGAATTAAATTCAACAAAAGTATAGCTATAAGCTATACCTATGGAAAAAAGATCTTTCCTCTAGTCATAGATTGTTTTCGTGGGTAATTACCTGGTGACTATTTGTGATGGTTTTTAGTTTTGTCACTAAAACATATAGTGACAGAATGAAATCTGTAGGTATAAGTCAAAACATTTTCTGACAATAATGGGTACCATCGCTATATGTTATACCCATGGAAAAAAAAAACCTTGGCTAAAGGCATATTAAAAACGATAAAAATAGATGTCCATGGGTATAGGTTTTTTGAGGCTATATCCGCGGTTTATATACTTTTACCCACGGTTTTTTGCTGTGGATATATGGTAGTTTTCTTGTAGTGAGCCATTGAGTTTGACTGAATGTTGGGTAGTAAGTTATTGAATTGCATGAGGTGCAAAAACTAAGTTAGTGTTTGTAGAGGTGTTATTATGATAGTGTAGGGAAGCCATGGATCTAGCGTTGCTAAGCTAGGGACTCATGATACCGTACAGAGAAAAGGAAAACTGAGATGTTTTATTGATTGCATGGAATAAATATATATACATGAGACTGTTTTTCACTTATCCTAGACTCAAGGAATTGATATGATACTTCTTGTAACAAACCACTATAATAGGGATTGAGATACACACTTGACAACTGAAATACAATTTTCAAATTCAAAACTAATTGACTAATTTTATGTTGCTTCCATGCTCAATTCCTAGTAGCAGTAGCTTGATGTTTTCATTTTGCTATTAGCAGGGGCAGATCTTACATTGTTTTGGTCCCTTTGATTTCAGAGAAATGATATTTTGACACCCACATGGGTGTCTGAAAGGAGTGATGGGGAGAGAATAATTTAGAAAAAAAAAATAAGCGGTGGAATCCATATATACTATGAGTGAAGTGTTTGGATGTTTGAGAAAGTTGAGTGTTAAAATAGTAAAATCCTTAATTTTGTAACTTATTTTTATATTGTGATGTACTTTAGCCTTTCTTTTCTCACATATTTTTGGGTTTGTATATGGTTTGTTAGTGTAAAATCATTGATAATTGACTAAAAAACGAGCTCACTGGTTTTAGAAAAAAAAATGTGTTTATAGTAAGGGGAATATTTAATATTGAAAAATATATTAAAGGAAATACAATATATCTTTTTTATACGTAACTATTTAACTGTTTTTTATATAAGTAACTGAAATTATTAAAAAATAACTTAAATGATTTTTTTAATTGTTTCACTGTTTTGGATCACAGAAAAGGGAAAAAAAATTTAACTGATTTGTTTGTTTTATTTGTAAAAATGCAAAAAAGGATGATCTCGGCTTGCGTGTGACTTCATTTTTGGAAATTCAACAAAGAAAGGTGAATGTTGCATACTAAGAGTATGTTTGGTTAGAGAATAAAAATAAGATAAAATTTTTATGAATAAATTTTATGTATAATTTTACACATAAAATTTATTTATAAAAATTTATATTTTATTTTTATTCTTTAATTAAATATATCATAAATAAAAAGTTAAAATATGTATTTTATTTAAATGATGATGTGTTTAAATATTAGTCTTTAATTTATGTCTGAGAGCAATGAATGCCAAAGATTAAGTGAATATTTCCTCATGAGACCAAACAGGAGAGGATCCTAATCCAATTTGTAGCTGCATGCTCTATTCAGGCGTATAACATCCAAACAACAGCATTTAATGCTTTGATCAACTTGGTGCAGCAAATTTAGAAAATAATGGTCACTTGAAGCACCACCTTACGAGGAGTAATATTATAAAAATAATAAAATTATATAATAAATATATATTATATATTTTATTATTATTAAATATGATAAATGAGTAAGATGACTAAGGACTACTTATTATATTCAATAGTGATAAGACATATGGTATATATTTATTGTATAATTTTATTGTTTCATAACATTATTCACCTCATGAGTCACTTTTTGAATTTGAGAAACGAAAAGGCATAAAAGAATTAGTAGCTTTGTTGGATTTCTTATTAAATATTTAGTTAGGGGATTCAATGACTATGTATATGAAAAATAATCTTGTGATCAAAGATAAAATTTATGTACGACCAATTTTATGGCTCCATAAGATTAGTCACTTTTTGACAAGTTGGATTTAAGAAATTCAAGCTAATGTTTATGGAAAGGAAATTTCTGTCCTCAAATCATATTTTATTCCCTATTCAACTAATCATACATTGTAATATAAAAAATAATATTATATATTTAATAATTATTTTAAATTTTTATCTCTTATGTGATACTACATTATTTATAGAACAAAGAAGAGAACGTAATTTGAGATCGGAAAATTTCCACGTGCTGTTTGTGGCCTGAATATCAATCTCTGTGCGGCTTGTACATTGCTCTCAATGCGTAAGGTTTTGCAACTTTTCGTTAATTTGACTAATGTATCAATTATATATTGACCATCGCTTTGTCAACCTGCGTGTAATTTTAATTTGTCAATGGTTTGAAGATCCAAACAGCATATCAATTCACAAGACTGTATACACGATTTATATTTTATTTACAATTATTTTTATTTCACGTAAAAAGTTCTATACAATTTTGTGTAGCTATATATATATTACATACTTGCAAAAGATAAACCTCGCCGGGCCAGGGTGGCATCCCACACAAGAAAACTACTCAAGCACCCAAGTCGTAAATGTATGCACATAAAAAATTATAAAAAGTTTATACATCATCCAAATTAAACTAAGCGATTACAAAGAAAGGATAAATACTCAGAATCCAAATCTTATCGAATAAGCATCACTTTACTCCTACATTCCTGGTCTGTTTGCTCTCCGTGGATTCTCAAATCTTCGACTTATTAGCTCTAATATCCATTTTCCTCTTCATGATTGCAGGACTAATCTCAAGAAAAGTGGTACAACTCCAAATATACCCCCGGGACCATGGAAGCTACCTATCATAGGAAATATACCCCATCTTATTACACCCACCCCACATCGAAAATTAAGAGATTTGGCTAAAATATATGGACCCTTGATGCATCTTCAACTCGGAGAGGTCTTTGCCATAGTTGTTTCCTCACCAGAGTATGCCAAGGAAGTAATGAAAACCCATGATATCATCTTTGCATCAAGACCTAAAATCCAAGCTTCAGAGATATTGGCTTATGATTCCACAAACATAGTCCTTTCACCTTATGGACATTATTGGAGACAGCCGAGGAAAATTTGCACTGTGGAGCTTTTTATCCAAAAACGTGTGAATTCATTCCAGCCTATAAGAGAAGAAGAGCTCACCAATCTCATCAAAAGGATTGCTTCAGTGAAAGGGTCACCAATCTGTTTGTGAAAGAATTCATATCATTTGTGAAAGGGGGAGAAAAGTTTAGGAGATCTGTTTCCATCCTCCAAATGGATTTAACTTGTCTCTGTTAAGTAGTTTGTAATTATATTATGAGTTTAATTTGTATATACTGACAATATAAAAATATTTTACAGTGTTATCCAATTAAATCACTCTATTTATTTGACATTTCAAGTAGTGAGTGACAGACTTAACTACTCTTGCTAATGTAACAGAATATTATTAGGTAACAGTATAAAAAAAATTTACCCTGTCAATATATATAAATTAAAACTCTTATATTATTATTATTATTATTATTATACATGAATGATGAAACTGGACTTACTTTAAAATCAACTGAAAAGTCACGTGTTCACGTTGCTTTATGAACGTTGCAACATAAACGTTGCTTTTGAAGTGAACCGCTGAAACTATGCATTCCAATGCTTTGGTAGGGGCGGTTTCTATTTCTGAAGACATATATTAATAATCCTTTGTAATGAAAAGGTGTCTAAATATCTCTATAAATAGGTGCTATGTTCATCATTTTAGATACGGAAAATGCCAGAACAGTTATTAAAAGAGTTTGAGTGGCTTTGTTATATCCTTAAAAGAGACTTGTCTGTCTTTTCTCCTAAGAGTACGTGGGAAATATCTCTTTAAAGAGAGTAATAATTTATGCTTTAAAGCATACCAAATATTTTATTTTTTGTATCCAATTTCTAATAATTTTAAAGAGATATTCCAATGGAGTCAAATTCTTCTTCTCCATATTCTATCAAGCAAAACATCAAACTTGATTGATCGGACAAATTTTACTCGATGGAGGGACGAGATGATGTTTCTACTCACTACATTGAAGGTCTATTATGTTTTAAATCTAGACTTATCATCTTTGCCCAACCCTACTCCAAACGATTATGAGGAAATCAAGAGCAAAATGAAGAAAAGTGAAGAAGACGAATTAATTTGTTGTGGGCATATCCTGAATACCTTGCCGGATTGTTTATATGATCTCTACTCCAATCTCAAGACACCAAAAGAAATTTGGATATCATTGGAGACTGCATATAAGAATGAAAAATAAGGTATTGATAAATTCTTGGCTTTACAATATTTTGAATTTAAAATGTTTGATACTAAACCAATTATGGATCAAGTGCATGAATTGCAAGTATTAGTATAAAGACAAAGAGATCTTGAAGTAAAGATTCCCGATGCCTTGCAAATTGGTGCCATTCTTTCTAAACGTCCTCCATTATGGAATAATTTTATAAAGAAAGTTTTGCACTCTTCTAAAAAATTAACATTAGAACAGTTTCAAGCTCATCTTCAAATTGAATGTAAAACTCATGCACATGATGCATAATTTATGTCTTCAAGTTCCACTGTTAATTTTATCAATAAAAAAAAATTGATGGAGGAAAGTTTAATCTAAAAGCAACCAAGAAAGATGTTACATTTAAAAAGAAAAAGGATGTGCAATGCTCCTTTCACTGTGGCCAAAAAGGCTATTGTATTCGAGATTGCAGGCATAGAAAGGCTGGAAGGAATTTCAATTCTGAAAATTCTAAGACAAATCTATTGGAGGAAGAAGTCCAAGAATTTGTTGCTATGATTACTGAATTAAATATGACTGGCACTTCAAACAAAAACCAAGATTGGTGGTTATATTTTGGTTGAATTTTGTCTCTGCTAGTTTACTTTCAAAGAAAGGCTTCAAGATTGTGATCGAGTCTGATAATATAATAATTTCTAAGAGTTCTATATTTGTAGGAAACGGATATTCATGTGATGGAATTTTTAAATTAAGTATTAATGAAATAAACAAAGATTCTGCTTATATTGTTGAGTGTGATTCTTTTCATGGCATTTTAGATTGGGTCATTTAAACTTTGGTTGTTTATATTTTATGTTAAAAAATGGATACATTGTTTATAAAGATAAACAAGTAGACAAATGTGATATTTGCATACATCAGAAATGACAAAGAAACCTTTCCTTAGTGTTGAAAGAAATACCCAATTACTAGAACTTATACATTCTAATATATGTGAGTTAAATGGAGAATTAACTAGGGAAGGAAAGAGATATTTCATCATTTTTATAGATGATTATTCAAGAATTACATTTGTTTATTTAATTAGGACAAAAGATGAAGCATTATTAATTGCATGTCATATACTCAATAAAGTACCTTCAAAAGTTATGAAAATTTTCTCCATATGAACTTTGGAATGGTGGAAAACCCAACTTAAATTATTTTAAAGTGTGGGGGTGCATTGCATTTTATAGAGTTTCTGACAATCAAACAACAAAATTAGGACCAAGAGGAATCAAAAGTATTTTTTTGGGTTATGCACAACATTCAAAGGCATATAGACTTTTAGATATAGAATCTAATGTTATTGTAGAATCTGCATATGTTGAATTTGTTGAAAATAAATTTTGAAAGATCCTTGTAGTAATGAGTCTTTGCATGAACAAATGTGCGTTCTAGTGTTGAAAGTTCAAAAAGAAAATTTAATGATGTTCAACTAGAACCAAGAAAGACCCAAAGACTGAGAAAAGAAAAAGATCTTGGCTCTGGTTTTATCTCTTCACAATCTATTGTTTTTCTTATAAAAGGAAGTAAAGATAAAATTTATAGTAAAATACCCATTGTAATGAGCATTGAGGATGATCCAAAAACATTTCAAGAAGCTATGACTTCTAGAGATGTGACATTTTCGAAAGAAGCCATCAATGATGAAATGGATTTCATATATTATGTCCAGTAATACTTGGGTATTAGTTGATCTACCTGCTGGATCAAAACCCATACAATGTAAATGGGTATCTAAATGAAAGTATAACATAGATGGTTCTATCCAAACTTTTAAAGCTAGAGTTGTGGCAAAAGGTTTTACACAAAGGAAAGAATTGATTATTTTGATACTTATGCTCCAGTGGCTAGAATAACATCCATAAGAATGCCATTAGATTTAGCATCAATATATAATTTAATTATACATCAAACAGATGTTAAAATGGCCTTCTTGAATGGAGATTTGAGTGAAGAGACTTATATGCAACAACCAGATGGATTTATTCTTCCTAGGAATGAAAAGTCTGCAAATTGATAAAATCTCTTTATGGTTTAAAGTAAGCACCAAAACAAAGGCATGAAAAATTTGATAGTGTTATACTTTCAAATGGATTCATACACAATAGTGTAGATAAATGCATTTATGCTGAGTTCACGAAAGAATATGACATTATTATATGCCTATATGTAGATGATCTATTTTTATTTGGCACAAATATGCTTAGAATTTGTGAAACCAAAAAGTATCTTCCTTCAATTTTTAAAATGAAAGATATGAATGAGATAGATACTATTTTGGGTATAATGATTAAAAGGGAAGGAAACAATGTAATTTTGACACAATCTCATTATATTGAGAAAATTCTTACAAAGTATAGTCATTTGGGAATTAAGGAGTTTAATACTCCTTATGATTCTAGTGTCAAATTAACAGAAAATGATGGAAGGATAGTTGCACAATTACAATACGTAAGTGTAATAGGTAGTATGATGTATACAGTGCATCGTACAAGACCAGATATTGCATTTGCAGTTTGTAAGCTTTATACTTTTACTAGTAAGCCAAGAAATGATAATTGGAAAGCAATTATTAGAGTGCTTGGCTATTTAAAAAGAATACAAAAATGTGTCTATTTGTTATAATAGTTTTTCTATTGTGTTGGAAGGTTATTTAGATGCTAGTTAGATAATTAGTATTGATGATAATAAATCCACAACAGGATAGATATTTACTTTGGGAGGTGGTGCTATTAGTTAGGTATCCAAAAAGCAAACTTGTATTTCACATTCCATTATGGAATATGAATTTATTGCATTAGCAGCTATAGCGAAAGAAGCTAAATGGTTGAGGAATATGTTATTAGATACAAAGTTGTGGCCATAACCAATGCCAGCCATTCCTATATATTGTGATAGTGAGGCAACAATATGTTTAGCCCACAATAAGATATACAATGGAAAGTCTAGATATATAAGTTTGCGACATGCCTATGTAAAAGAATTAATTAAAGATGAAGCCTTAACTGTAGTCATTGTGAGATCAAATAAAAAATTTGGCTAATCCAATTACAAAAGCATTGCTGAGAGATTTATTACAATTGCATTATAAGGGAATAGGGATACATGAAACCCTAATATTAAAATGCACTAATAATGGAAACCCAACTTTGAGATAGAAATTCTAACCACATAAGTTAATGGGTAAAAATAAGTTACTATATATTGGATTAGACACTGATTTTACTTGAAGGTCTATGATATTCAGTGTGCACTGTTACAAGAAGAAGATGGCTACGTGTCTTAATGAAATTGTTAATATTGAGGTGGTGTCACCTTAAATAAGGGTCAAAGGGTTTATCCTTGTAAATATTCATGAATGTAGGATTAACACATGGCCACAAAAGTGCTAAAAGCTTGTTGTTAAAATCTCTTAATAATTGTATGATATCGTGTGTGTAACATTTTTGATTTGACATGAGGAGTTATGATTCAATACTTGTATTGTTTAATCTTAAAATGTTCACACCACTAGAAAGTTCAAATCCATGAAATACTTTCTATTATGCATGATATTGTGGATGACATTACAACTAGTGGAGGATTGTTAACTAGTTTGTAATTATATTATTATTATATATAATATATGCATGATGAAATTGGACTTACTTTAAAATCAAATGAAAAGTCACGTTCACATTGCTTTATGAATGTTGCAAATAAACGTTGCTTTTGAAGTGAACCGCTGAAACGATGCATTCTAATATTTCAGTACAAGCGGTTTCTATTTCTGAAGAGATATATTAGTAACCTTTTGTAATTAAAAGGTGTCTAAATATCTCTATAAATAGGTGCTATGTTTATCATTTTAGATATGGAAAATCCCAGAACAATTATTAAGAGAGTTTGGCAAGAAATGCAAAGACCAAGACGAATTCATATCATTTGTGAAAGAAGGAGAAAAGTTTGCGGGTGGTTTTTACATAGGAGATCTGTTTCCATCCTCCAAATGGATTCAACTTGTCTCTGGCTTCAGGACTAAGCTTGAGAGGTTGAAAAGGCAGAGTGATCAGATACTGGAGAACATCATCAGTGATCACAAAGAGAAAGCTAACGAAGGCCAAGATGACTCAGATAAAGAAGATACGGTAGATGTTCTCCTAAAATTTGAGCAAGGTAATGGTACGATCCAGGACATTTGCTTAGCTAAAAATAACATCAAGGCTATAATCCTGGTAAAGATAATTCCATTTTTTTATGAACATAATCTTGCTTGCCTTCTTGCTGTTAAGTTGGATTGGACGAGTTTCTCAAAAATAAGGTTTTTTATTTTAATATTTTTTAAGGGTGTGTTTTGATAAGAGGATAAAAATAGAGTTAATGAGATTCATGAAACTTTCACCTTAATTTTTACCTTATGCTATTCATACATGTTTAATTGTGAAAGCTAAAAAAGTTCTTCTCATCAAATAAAAAAAAAGTATTTTTTAAAAAAGAAAATAATTTATTCAAAATATTAAGTGAAAACATGCTCATGTATGATCTTTTTTAATTTTGAAATTGGGCAATATTTGCCATTTTGTAGTATTGGATGCCATCAATATAACTCCTTAAATTGGATATGCTTGTATTACCCAAACTTCACCAATTATTACTCCGCAGGACATCTTTAGTACTGGAGGAGACACATCAACAACTACTATAGATTGGCATTGGTAGAGTTGGTAAAGAATCCTATAGTAATGAAAAAAAAGTACAGGTTGAGTTGAGAGAGGCATTCGATATGAAAGGAAGGGTTGATGAAATTTTCATAAATGAACTCATTTTATATTTAAAGTTAGTTGTCAAAGAGACCTTGAGGTTACACCCTGCAGCACCCCTTTTACTTCCAAGAGAATGTGGACAAGCTTGTGAGATTAATAGATATCACATACCTGTCAAAAGTAAGATCATAGTGAATGCTTAGGCAATGGTGAGAGATCCAAACTACTAGTGGGACCCCGAGAGATTTTATCCAGAGAGATTCATTGATAGTTCTATTGACTACAAAGGGAATAATTTTGAGTATATTCCACTTGGTGCTAGAAGAAGAATATGCCTAGGCATCACATTAGGCTTAAAAAATGCTGAGCTAACCCTTGCAATTGTGTTATATCATTTTGATTGGGAGCTTCCAAATGGTGCGAGGACATGGACATGACTAGCAATTTGGAGTTACTGTAAGAAGAAAACATGACTTGTATTTGATTCCTATCACTTCTCGTCCTTTTTTTTTAGTATAAACTTTTAAATTTGTACTTTTATATCTGCTTCTTCTAAAATAAAATTTTATCCGTCTTTGTTTATTCCATTAGAGTTGAAAACTTCTATACGCATTTAAAGTCCATCACAACTGATAACGAAAAAAGCAAAGGATTAGTATATTGCCGGTTGAAAGATGCAATTTATGATTTATGCATAACTATTAAAGTACAATGCCATTTTTCATAACTATGGAAAAGTCAATGCAATTGAGACCCCTTTTGATACATAGGATAAGATTCGATTTGTATTAGCTAATACTATAAAGTCAATCTTTATTATATGTTTGGTATCATATAGGATAGTATAATATTATACGTTCAAACAATGTTTATCATATTATTATAGAATGAAGTTATCATACTCCAAGAGGCCTGATTGCATCTATTACTATTACTTTTACTAAAGAATCTCAAATTAATCCAAGCCTACTCTTTTGCGTCAATGTCCTCCCCCAGTTTGTCTGCTATTAGTCACCGGTCGTCGCCACCTTCCCCTGTCAGCTGTAGCCCGCCTACTCGCTCGCTGCTGGTCATCTGCAACACCAAACACTAGATAAATAAAGGTGTATTCCTTAAATAGTTATACTATATTATCAGACCTTATCTCATATGTTGTACTAAATAATATTTTAAAATTTATATTTAGACCCCTTCGCTATTTTTATTATAATTTTTTCTAAAATTCTTTCGAATATTAAACTTTTTCAATACCAACCTACGAATTTATTTAATCTTTTATATCCCACAGACCTAAACGTTCCTTTTAGCCAAAACCGTAAGAAGCCTAATCTTAAATTTTCCAATCTCTAGCTCAAAACAAAAGATCATCTTGAGCATGACTCACAAAATTGAACACAAATCCCAAATAATGATTTATAAAAGGTATTTTTGGCATGGAACATGGAGGTCTTAAACCAAGTTCACCGCAGCGGGAGGATGGTTTAGAATTTAATTAGGTATAATAATTGCAACAAATATATAATAAGGCTGTGCTGAACAGTGAGATAAAGAACACAGCACAATCATTATCTAGCTTGTCTATATTTAAAACGTGCAGTGGATTTCTTGATTTCTTTGCTTTTTTTATTGGCCAGAACCAATCATTATCAAGCTTCCAATTGGTGTCCACTTGGTCAACTGGACAATGAACTAATGTCAAATCAGTGACAATGTTCAGGGCCAGATTGGGGAAATTTAGAGTTATTTGCAAGTAGAAAGAAAATTTAAATGTTTGATGAATAGAATAATCAAGGCTATTGGATGCGGGAGAGATTAGAAAATTTAGGATTATGGTTCTTACGTTTTGGGTAAAAGGAATGTTTAGATCTGTAGGAAATAAAAGATCGAATAGATTGTTGTTTGATATTAAAAAAGTTTAGAAGGCATTTGGTTTAGCGATTTTCTATTTTCATTTTTAGTGAAAATAGAAAATAGTTATGGAAATAAGTATGGTAAAGGATGCATTTGGTTTGTAAACATATTTCCTATTTTTATTTTTTATTTTTAGTTTCTAAAAGAGATTTTCATTTTCAGATTTTTAAAATATAGAAAATGCGTTTGATTTATAAAAGTAAATTTTGTTTTTAGAAAGTGAAAACAACGAAAATGTTTAATTTGTCTATTTTTAAAATATAATTCTCAAACTCAAATTTAAAATAATAAAAATTATACATATATTTAAATTAAATTTAAAATAATATAATTATATCTTTTATTAAAAATAATAATTATATTTGTTATCCAGCAATAAAAATAATATGTATTTGGTTTGCAAATTTCATTTTTTTCCATAAAAATAGTTATTGAAATAATAAAAAATTAATATTTGTTAAAATAATCAATAGTTTTATAAAATAATATACTTGTAATACAAATATGTCCTAAATATTCAATAATAAGCATCCAAAAACTTTTCACATGTAAATAAGTATCGAGAAGAAAATACACATGAAGCTCACAATTCAACTCTAAACTCCAAAATTCAAGGTATCCAATTCTAGGGATGGCAATTACAACCCTACTTGCGAGGCACCCCGCTCTACACCCTACATATATTTAAAAAAATATAATTATTAATATTATATATATTTATTTAAAAGAAATCTACAAGACCCTAATATATTAATATAGTAATGAATGTCAAATTATGTTAAACATATTTGAAATTTAGTTGTTTTTTCTATTAAGAATATTCTATTGTTTTTTTATACTAATGATTTCAACTTTAGAATTTAAATATTAGCATTGATTCTATTTTATATATTTATGTTTAATATTTTAGATTTTCAGATAATTTTACATTTTTTAAAAATATAGCGGGGTGGGGTGAATATGAACCAGGTGGGTGAGGGTTTGAGTTTGTAAAACCCAGGGATAGGGAGAAGGCGAGTCAAGTTGACGAAAAACCCGCCCCAACTCACCCCTCCACCATCCCTATCCAATTCTAATTTGCTGTCTTAGGGAAGTTTCTGTAGTGCACCATACAAGTTCAGGTGCACCATAAATCCCATTAATCTAAGCCATCGCATTTTGATACAATTAAAATCAATGCTTAAGATTATTTTATTACACCTTTACAGCTAGTGACTAGTCATGCATTTTAGAAATATCACCATTGTTAACCTTTCACTTCTTCTTCTCCATGCTCCAACATTTTCAACCTCTGTACGACTGATAGAGAAATTTTTAGGCATCTATTATTGTTTCATACTTGGCCTAATTTGCCTTTATATGTGTTTAATTCTGATAATTTAATTGAGTTTTGCATTATTGGGCCTCATTGGATTTAATTGTTGAAATTTGGTTAATTCCGGATTTTACACTCACTATGACCTTTCTGTATTCCACAGATCATTTTGGGCTCTAGAAATATCGGATTTAGGTGATCTTGGTGGCTCCTGAAAGCTAAGACTGAGATGCATAATTTTGGGTTTCACAGGCTTCATCAAATTCGGTCCGTTTCAAGGCTTAATTGGGCTTCCAAGTTCTGGAGCAAATGCTTAGGCGGGTCCAAGACCTTTCCTCACATAATTGGGCATATCTCACTCATTTCTGGTCCAATTAAGGCATATAATATGTCTCTGGAAAGCTTATCCAGAGAGGATTATCTTATCTAGATCAGATTTCGAAAATCAGGAAAATCTGGATAAGATAAGGTTAGTGATAAGTGGAAATCCGGGTAGGGCCATTGGATTGCTTATAAATTTCTGTTTCCTTTGTAATTCTGTACTCAATCAACAATAAAGAACCAGAAACTTGTATTTTCATTTTTCCTTTCAAACTCAAGGTGTTCATACAGAGAGCTTGCCAATGGAGATGTCCATGGAAGGCTAAACTCCTCTCAATCCTTGACGTCATAGATAATTGGTTTGAATTCGGAGTTCCTGTTGTATAAATCTTATTTGTATGTATGCTTTCCTTTTCTAAACTTCAATTTCGATTATGGATTTGGTTATTGAACATGATCATGTTTGAATTATATCTGATTAGATATAGAACTGAATTCGTTAGTGAAATTAAAGTAAAGGTTGAATTACCGATCGGTTATTCAGGTTAACTCGAACTGCACGTAAGTTGACATTCGTTTGAATTGCGATTATGATTTAAGGATTGTTGGGTGAAAACTATATGATTATATAGTTGATTTGGATTAACAGAGTAGCATACAAATTCAACTCTTATGAACTATGATGAATTCTGCCAATGATCATGATGTCTGGGATTGATTCTTTGATCAAGTAAGTTTCTGTTTCTCTTTTTGTTTCTGTTTCTGTAATCCTTTCACTTTACTCTATTTCATTCTAAAAATCACAAACCCCCCCCCCCTCGCCTTTTTATTGTTAGTTCAATAACATAACTGATGTGTCCTAAGGAAGAATGACCTGAGTCTACTTATACTACAAATAAGGGGATTTAGACTATTTTGATAGTGGACGCGACAGTACATATCAACGACGAGCCTTGTTTTCTTCTAATCTAGCCCTAAGCACTCACTTTGCATCAATTCTTTTTCAAATGCAATTAAGGATGCCATAGTCCTCCTTAACAGAGTCACTTCATGCTGACAATCATACCAAGTTCCTTTCTCTTCCTCTCCTGTTAGACCCAAAAATCCACTTGATATCCTGTGACCCAAACTGAAGAAGCTGCACCCAAGGCCATATTGTCTCCATCATCGACATCGGTGACTCCTTATTCTCTACTGGTGCATCATTAGATCTGATCTTCCACATCCTCCATGAGTATCTTCTCCTCAGGTTCCTCCATATCTAATCAAGAGATAATAAATGGGTTTTTCTAAGAATTGAACACATTTCATTATAGTGAAAGAAAAAAGTTACTTTTTATTTACATATTTGCTACCACGTTTTCAATAGAAAATATTTTTAGCAGATTGATAAGAAAATGTTGAAAACATAAAAACGATGTTTTCAAATTCACAGCTCTTTGAAAAAGATTTTCCATAAAAATATCTCCATGAAAGCTTAACCAAACATATTTCCATAGCTATTTTCCATTTTCACTAAAAATGAAAATAGAAAATGGCTAAACCACTTTGGCATATTGAACTTCTGCTCCCATTAAAGACCTATGAGATCTTTGGGTTTCCATCATCAAGATGCCCAGCAAGGTGGAGGATGAAGGGTGAAATAGAATTGAATGACAGAATACAAGAAGACTCAAAGAAAGGAAATAATCTGAAGTGTATTGTATTGAATTCATTAGCATATTTACAGAGATAGTACATGAGTCTTTATATAGCTTATACATGATTGAAAGCTGTTACAAGAATCAACTAATGACTAACTGATATAACAGTAAATAACTAGACTAACTGATATAATAGTAAATAACTAACTAACTAATATCTTGAGGCTTATCTTATCAATCCCCCTCAAACTCATGAGGTGAAATGGTTTTAACTCTGAGTTTGCGTCTCAAATAAGGAAATCGAGTGCTAGAAACAGACTTGGTTAGTATGTCTGCAGCCTTTTCTTTAGATGGAATATAATGAACCTAGACCCGTTGTTAAGTAACCTGATCTCAAAAAAAATAAAGATCAATTCAAAGTGTTTGGTTCGATTATGAAGAATCGGATTTGCAGCAAGCATAGCAGTGCTCATATTATCACAGTAAACTCGAGGAATTATGGGAATAAAGTACTGAATTTCTAAAAGAACGGATTAGATCCTAGAGATTTCAACTATAGCAGAGGCCAAAGAATGATATTCAGCTTCAGTGCTGGACCTAGAAACAACTATTTGTTTCTTAGATAGCCAAGATATAAATTAGGGCCCAAGGAAACACAAAAACCAGATGTGGAGCGTCGATCATCAGGGTTAAAAGCTCAATCTGAATTAAAAAAAGTAGTGGTAGGAAGAGTAGATGATCTAAGCAGTATGCCATGAGAAGAAGTACCTTTAAGATATCTAAGAATGTATTTTATTGTTTTCCAGTAGGAGATAAGAGGAGAGTGTAAGAATTGACACACTTTATTAACAGAAAAGGCAATTTCTGGACTACTGATGGTAGCATATTGAAGGCTACCTACAATGGATCAATAAAGGGTGGGGTTGTCAAAGGAATTAGTTCCATGTTTGGTAAGTTTTAGGCTAGAGGACATAGGAGTTGGAAGGGGTTTGCTGTCTTGAAGGTGAGCACAAAGAAGGAGATCAATAATATATTTCATTTGAGACAAATGAAGGTTGCCATTCGAGAGTTTGTTAGCTTCAATGCCCAGGATAATGAAGATGGCCTAAGTCTTTTAGTTCAAAGGTTTTGTGTAAAGTTGAGATAAGAGTTTGAATGACAGAAGGTGAAAAACCAGTGATAAGAACATCATCAACAAAGACAAGAACAAAAATGGTGTAGTGAGGACTAAGTTTTGCAAATAAAGAGGGGTCATACTTGGTTGCATTGAATCCAAGATGACTTAAAGTAGTACAGAGTTTAGCGGTGATAAGAACCTTGTTGAGTTTGCAAACTAGATGAGGACTATCAATTTGAAAATCATCATGTTGTTACATGAAGAATTTTTCACATAGATCATCATTGAGGAAAGCATTTATGAAGTCCAATTGATGAATAGGCCAACTAGAAGAGAGGGCTATAGTGAGTAGAAATCGAATAGCAACAGGTTTGATACTATGGCTAAATGTTTCATGAGAATCAATGCCAGCTTGTTGATGATAGCCCTTGGCCACCAGTCAAGCTTTGTGCTTGAAAATGGTGCCATCAGGATGATATTTAATGTGAGAATTCCATTTGCATCCAATTAGAGTATGATAAGCTAGAAAAGGAACTAATGTCCTAGTGTTGTTCTTTAGTAAAGCATTATATTCAAATTGCATTGCTTGTTTCTAGACAGGTTGAGAAAGTGCTTCTTTGGGGCTGCTGGGTTCAAGAATTGTAAGGAATATTTTTGGTTTGAAAATGCCAACTTTCCCTCTTGTTGTCATGGGATGAACAAGAACAAGTGGAGGCATGGTTGTAGAAGGAGTAGCAATAGCTTGATCAGATACATGAGATGAAGGTGTAGTGGAAATGATAGCTGGAGGAGATGTGGTTTGTAATTCAGGCCTATGACAAGAAGAAGGAACAAAAATAACAGGGGTAGGTAATATAAGGGGAACATGTAAAGGGGAAATAGAATTGGGAGGATTGGAGGATAAAGAAGGTGTAGGAGAATTAGAGGAAAAAGGAAACACATGTTCATTGAATTGTACATGCCTAGATATATAGATTCTACCAATAGAATGTAAGCTTTTGTAACCTTTATGATTTGGACAATAACCAAGAAAAGTGCATTGTGTTGAACGAAAAGCGAGCTTGTGAGAATTATAAGGTCTTAAAAGAGGATAGCAAGCACAACCAATATTTTAAGAGAGCTATATGATGGTGGATGAAAAAAGAGCTTGGTACATGGTGAAGCATGCTGTAAAATGGCAGTAGGTAGTAAATTTATGAGATAAGTAGCAGTTTCAAAGGCTCTGATACCACGAAACAGAATTGAATGACAACGTATAAGAAGACTCAAATAAAGTAAATGAATCTAAAGTGTATTATATTGAATTCACTAGCATATTTATAGAGATAGTACATGAGTCTTTATATAGCTTATACGTGATTGAAAGCTGTTACAAGAACCAGCTAATGACTAACTGATATAATAGTAAATAACTAGACTAACTAATATAACAGTAAATAACTAACTAACTGATATCTTGAGGCTTATCTTATCAAAGGGGTGATCGACCTCCAACTTGCTCAAGATTGGTGGGGAGCCAAGCACCTCCTTATAATGTTGAAAAGCTTTTGCACAATCTAGTGTCCATTAGAACTCTTTTTCCTTCTTCAGGAGCTCAAATAGAGGGCTCACTTTTAAAGCCTAGGCTTCCAAGAATCTCAACAATGAAGCTAATCATCCCATCAATAGTTGGACCCCCTTTACGGTAGAAGGACTTCGCATCTCCATTATTGCTATACATTTGTCAAGGTTAGCTTATATTCCCCTATGGATTATCATTAACCCCAAAAATTTTCCACCTTCAATGGCAAAAACACATTTATGCAAGTTGAGTTTCATATTGTGTTTCTCCAATATTTTGAATATCATTTTCAAATTTGAGATGAGTGTTGATGGACTGATAGTTTTTACTAACATGTTGTCTGTATAAATTTCCACCAAACCTCCAATGTGATCCTTGAACACCTTGTTCGTCAATCTTTGGTGTGTTGCTCTAGTTGTCTTTGATCTGAATGTCATGAATTTATAGCAGTAATTTGTTGTAAGAGTGATAAAAGCAGTCTTGTCGTAGTCCTCTGGGTATATGACAAGAATTTGAAATTTTAGGACATTGTCGCGCATTTGTTGGGATTCCAATTGCCCATTGGTATACCCATCGAAAATTAATGACATATGAAACACGCCATTTCATTAACTAATTATACCCTTCAATAACCTGGGTATAATGCCCTAGACAGAACCTTTCTCCCTCACTTTGTAACAACTTCTCTCTTTCTCTCTCTCTGTCACACCGCTATAGCAACCACTGTGTAGTCACCATCGGAGCCTTCATTTGCGAAACCAAGCCCACCATTGTGATCTAATTGCGATCCATGTATATCTCTAAGTATTTTAGCTACTTTATTCTTTTTATTTGGCTTAGTTTTTCATTCGTTTTGATTGCCCAAAGTGTTGGTTTTTAATGCTTTGGAGGGTGGTTGTTGTTGCTATGTTGTTAATGTAGGAGTTCTATTGGAGGGGGAAGGAACACTAACAATGTTGGTTATAGCAGCTTTTTTTTCTATTTTTATTGTGTATTTTTGTTTTTCAATTGATATAATTGTGTAAAATTAATTGTTTTTCCATTTTGGATTTTTCAATATTAGATTTGATTGCATGCTAGGAGCTTTTGATTCTCTGTTTTGCACTGTTCACTAGACTAGTAACAAAATTCTTGTTATTTACACTACTAAAAATCCACGATATACGGACGGGTTTGGACCTATTGCTATCTACCAATGAGTGTACCGATGTGATGACATTCTTTTATTATTTAGATTTTTATAAAAACAAATAGACAACAACCCGTTGGCAGTGCTTGGCATTACCATGTCCCATATAGCATGCGACAATTTCCAAGGGTTTTACAGATAACTTTACCGAGATGTTGGATACTTATTCTATGCCAATCGGCAACCTGTCGGTATATGCAAGCTCACCATGTGGCACAAATGGTGTACTAATGAGTATGCTGATGGGTATTATTTTTAATGGGTTTATCAACGAGTGCATTGATGAGTGTAAATTAAATTAATTTTTTATTTTCTTTATTGTTATTATTTCCATATGGTTTTACCAATGGGTTTTATTAAATTATTTTTTATTTTTAATTCCCAATAGGTTTATTGATAGGTTTTATTAAATTATTTTTATTATTTAATTTTTAATTACCAATAAGTTGACCAATGAGTTTTTGAAATTTTAGGATGCTGGTGAGTGTCTCTTGGGATTTCATATACCCATCGGTAATTAGAGGAACCTGAAATGCTCTGTTTCATTTAATGGTTACCAATGGGTTTACTCATAAGTTAGGGACTGCATAGTGGCTGTAGGTGCAATTGCACCATTGTTAGGTTCATAGGTGATCGCTATAGCAATCAGGCAATTCAGCTCATGATGTGTTGCCCATTGGAGACAACTATAGTGGTGATAGACTGCCATAGTGGCCATGTGTATGATTGCCTTGGTGTTTTTCCCTATTAAATGCCATATACCACTATAGCAGTGTCCCTAATATCAAAACACATATAAAATGATATAGTTTCATTAAGTGACCCCCCAGCACTGTAAAAATCCTTCCCCCCACACATTTTAACCCCAAAAACATGAACCCCTAAGCTCCCAAACCTCTTCTACACTTCATTCTCTTTATTCTTTAATCCTACCTCCTTTAAGTTTCAAGGTGAGGATTTGTATATGGATTAATGCTTTTTGAAATTATATATTCATGAAATTTTAGTTACACAGATATGAGTTGAAGCCCAAGTACAAAAATTAGAGAAAATTATGTTTTCATGCTTTTCAGTTTATAGGTAGCTATAGAGAAATAGATAGTGAGTTAACGGCTGTAAGATTATTAGCCTTGATACCAAGTTGTTCATTAGAGGACAATCTCACCCTTATGAGAGTATTCAGATAACGAAACCTAGTTAGGTATCCTTCAGAGTTCAAACTATATTATATATTTATTATTGTTGTTGTTGTTGTTGTTGTTATTGTTGTTGTTGTTGTTGTTATTGCTGTTGTTGTTGTTATTGTTATGATATATATAATTAGAGCTTACTATTTCTCTAGCAATATAATGTTTACTCGCTCTTTCATGATTTATTGGTATTTAAATTATTATATATTATTCTTGTTGGTTGTCTCATGTGGATATTACTAGTGAGAGCTTGGTTATTGAGTTTTACATGAAATTTGCTCCTCTTTTTCCCCCTTACATGGCCCTTAAATGTTTCAAAAGGATGGATCCGCCCACCTTCTAAGGGCATCTTGTGACAGAAGACCCATAGGAGTTCCTTCAAGAGATAGAAAAGATTGCTCAGGTTATTCATTGCTTATCTAAGATGGCAACAGAGTTGGCCGATTTCCAATTAAAAGGCCAGGTAGGGCTACGGTAAAAAAAAGTTCCTTCAGGAGCATGATGATTTAGACCCATCCTCGTGGAGGGAGATTAAAGCTACATTCATGAGGAGGTTCCTTTCAGAGAACAAATAAACTCAAATGGTGGAAGCATTCTTGAGGCTCGGGTTGACCCTAGGAATGTCCAGCTTAGGCATACTACAGTCAAAGATAGAGAAAGTGAGGTGGTTCATTTAGGAATTGCATAAGGACTTGCTCCTTAGCTTGTAGAATCACATTAAAGCCATGGACTATGCTCAAGTTGTGGAAACAGTTATGGAACTTGAGAGTGGTTTAGCAGAGATGAGAGTAGCATTGGATGCAGGGAAGAGAGCCAAGGCACATTTTTTTTTTTATGGAGAAATAGGTTTGAGCAGGGGACACGACTAGCATGGCCAACAATGAGCTCAACCAGGTCAAACTGCCTTCTTAGAGCCCATCCCAACTCGACCTGCTCTTTCTTAGAGTTAGAGTTAAGGAAATAGTTAGTACAGTGGGTAACTATTCCCATCCTCCAAATGGGTTCAATATAACTCTAGCTTGAGGCCTAAGCTTGAGAAGTTGAAAAGAGAAAGTGATTAGATACAGGAAAATATCATCAATGAACACAAAGAAGCAAAGAAGAAAGCCAAATAAGGAGAAGGTGAATCACATGTAAGATCTGGTAGATGTTCTACTAAGATTTGAGAATGGCAATGTTGCCAACAGGACATTTGCTTAACAAAAAATAATATGAAGGCTATACCCTTGGTAAGGATACTTTTTTTATGAAGATAATCTTGCTTGCTGTTTAATTAATATTAAAAAAATATTAAATGAAATAGAATGTACCTCATATAAAAAAAATATAAAAAGTATTCAAGTAATAAAAATTATAAGTAACTGTTTAAGTTTTTTTAATCTAAGTAACTGAAACTATTTAAAAAATAACTTGAATGATTTTTTCATTTTGTCACCATTTTGGATCACTAAAAAAGGAAAACAAAAAGAAAAATTTAGTAACTGATCTATTAGTCTTATTTGTAAAATGCAAAAGGATGATCTCAGCTTGCGTGTGACTTCATTTTTGGTAATTCAACAAAGAATGGTGAATTTTGCATATTAAGAGTATATTTAATTAGGGAGTAAAGATGACACAAATATTCCATGGATAAACTCTGTATAATTTTATATATGAAACCCACTCATAAAATTTTACATTTCATTCTTATCTCTTAACCAAATATATCTTAAAGGGTAAGTTAAATATGTATTCTATTTAAATGATGAGAGGTGTTAGTATTAATCTTTAATTTGTGTGTAGGAGCAATGAATGCCAAAGATTAAGTGAACAGAACAATTTTCTGGTGAGACGAAACAGAAGAGGATCCAAATCCTATTTGTAGCTCCATGGCTTACACTATCTAGGTTCATAACATCCAAACAACAACATTTAATGCATTAATGAAGTTGGTGTAGCAAATTTAGAAAATAATGGCCACTTGAAGCACCACCTCATGGGGAAATTTGTAGATATAAAACAAAAAAAATGATAAACTTCACAGTTGTCTCCTTTTGACTGAAACTCGAAATATGTCCTGCATTTTTTAACATAAGTCGTACAAGACGTTGCATGATTTAAGGAACAGAGTAGAACAAAAGTCGTACCAGGTTGGGTAGACTTACGCAGTACATAAGTTGCCCCAGTCTGGATTGAACTATCTTAACACATAAGACGCACCAGGGTTGAGCGACTTATGTACTGCATAAGTCTACCCAGCCTAGTACGACTTATGTGATGGTCATTTCCCAACGGCTATCTCCCCTGCGCCTCTATATAAATGCAAGTCACCCAAGCTTTGAAGTCGCATAAGGCAATTATCAGTCACATAATTTGCTCCAGTGAGTGGAAATCTGAGAGGTTCGTATAGGAGAGGAAAGGTGAATCCAGGAGAGAGTATAGAGCAACAAAATCTGAACCATTATGATGATGATGGACATATTGCTGCAAGATTGGAAGAACTGGTAATTTTTCCATCTCAGTTATTTTATTTTTACTTTATAATTTATATTTGTTGTTTGGTTAATAAATTTGTTTCAGTTTTTAATAGCTTTGTATTTGAATTTGATTTAGCATAATTATTTTGTTTAAGATTAGTTTAGAGTAGTTTATTATAATTCTTTTGATCTAATTTATTTATTTGTTTCATTAAAAAAATTGTTTAATTTATGTGTAATTTGATTTATTTCGATTAATTAAATTTATCATTTGTTATAGTTTATTTTAAGTTGAAGTAACTTAGTTAATTTTATTCTTAGTTTCAATTTAGCTTGATTAGTATCGGTAGTTTCACTATAATAATTTAGTTTGATTTCAATATAGTAATTTAGTATAATTTGTTTAGTTAATTAGTTTGCTTTTTTAGTTTATTAGTTAATTAGTTTTTAACTTCGTATTTGTTTAGTTGATTAGTTTTGCTTTGTTAGTTTTGTGTAAATTTAGTGTTGGTAGGTTTAATTTAACCATAGTAATTTTAGATTAATTTCAATATTGTAATTTAGTTTAATTTGTTTAGTTAATCAATTTGCTTTCTTAGATTATTAGTTTATTAGTTAATTAATTTTTAACTTCAAATTTGTTTAGTTAATTAGTTCAGCTTTCTTAGTTTTGTGTACATTTAGTGTTAGTAGGTTAAAAAATTGACTATAGTAATTTTAGATTAATTTCACTATTGTAATTTAGTTTAATTTGTTTAGTTAATTAGTTTAGCTTTCATAGTTTTGTGTACATTTAGTGTTGGCAGGTTTAAAAATTCACCATAGTAATTTCAGATTAATTTCAATATTGTAATTTAGTTTAATTTGTTTTGCTTTCTTACCATTTTTTTTAAATGAGTGACTTAACATAAGTTAATTAATCTGATACAGCTTACCTGAGTTTTTCGTACTAGCGCAAATCCATAACAATTAAACCACCTGATCCACGGCTATTGCCCTACCTTGAGATTATGGGTTTTTGGCACGTATCATAGGTAAGATGCTATGACTATGACAGGGCATTTATTAGTGCGCTTGTTGAGTGATGGCGTCTAGAAACATACAGGTTCCATTTTCCATATGGAGAGTGCAAAATCACACTAGAAGATGTGGCATTCCAATTAGGACTGCATATAGATGGTCCGGCTGTCAGTGGATGGATGGATGACTAGCTGAGATTTCTTAGCCGGGATATCTTGACATTGTGCCAGGATATGTTTGGAGTTGTCCCGAGTAAGGAGAACACTAAAGGGAATAATGTGAGCCTTTCATGGTTTAGTGGAAATTTCAAACTATTGCCAGAAAATGCTGATCAAGAGACACTTTTGCGCTACAGTCGAGCATATATCATGCAAGTGTTTGGTGGGTTTTTATTTGCAGACAAGTATGGATCTAGAGTTCATCTAAATGGCTACCGCTTTTGAGTGACATTCATATACACCTAATTTTTATTTGCTAAAATAGCACATATTTAAATTAGTACCTGGCATATAAGACTGCGGTTCAAGAAGCCATCTCGAAAGCTCTTGGTAGGAATATTCCCTGTCGCCATAAATCTTTCCAATTGCTTTCTGTTTTGCATACTATACCTTCATATACTTCGGCTTGAATTTAAACCTTGACTCTACAGCCCCTTGCAATGCTTTAATAGATATCATTGGATCTTTCTCCACCATTGACAATATACTAACACAGGTAACATCATTATCCAATTGCTGATGGCCTTGTAGAGCAGAATCAAATACATATGTGAGGTCCATTATACCTTCGAATTTCCCACATTTGCATTTTTCAGGGATGTGTAACACGAATACTCCAATTACACCCGCTGCCAAACTTCATGCATTTACTGTGGTATTTTATGTGGTCTGACTCATAAACTTTATACTCTGCTAACTGTTGAATGTTGTAATTCTTTACTACAAATAATACAGCTTCCTTGTCCTTGAACGATTGTCCAACTTCTAGCTCTCTTCTTCGATCCAAACTAACAATTCCAATGGGCCCACTTCCAACACTGCTCAAATTCATTACATCCAAATCCAGTGTTGAATAGTGGCTAGGTTGTCCTTAAGACTGTGACTATGATAAGGACTGTGACATTAAGGGTTGGTTATGACTGCTTTCCTCTACCTCCCTATCAGATCCTTCATTCCTCTTATTGTGTACTGGCCCATCAAATTACTCTTCTTCCACATCTTCTCCATGCTCAATGAAATTTGAATAATCAACACCTGCAATAGGCTCATCTTGGTTCAATGGTTCAGGAAGTTTTGCAAAGCTTGGGCATCCTGTAACGCCCCGATTTTTCCCCAGTGTGCAAATGACCGAAATGCCCCTGAGGTCATTTTTACCCAGGAATCGAGAAAAGCCAGTCTAAGCAAACCTCGAGTGGATGTTTTGATGATAAAAAAGGATTGTGTGTGATATGTGTTAATAAAGCAGAAGAATCTCATTTTTTAGTTCTGATGCGCAAAATGACTAAAATATCCGTGTGGCTATTTAACACTGGTTTAAGTGATGTTGAGCCCGAACTTCACTCAAAGGTTTAAAATGATGTTTTTAAGTGCTAGTTAACATCAGGCAAAGCCTGGATAGCCTCGGGAGGTTTTACATAAAATTACCATTTTACCCCTGATTAAGCACTTAATGAGTTTAATCACACGATTAACGAAACCTAAACAATATTAGGCTCTAATTAAAGATTATCAAATTTTAATTACTAATCTAGAGTTAAAATAATTAATCGAGATTAATTAGAACCTAAGATTGCTTAGAGAAACTCAAAATCGCTTTCTCAAAATCAAGACATTATGTCATGAATCATTGAATAGTGTTCTTCCTATCAATTTCCTTAAATTAAGGAACCAATGGATGTGATTGGGAATCTTGATTTGAAGATGTTTGACCCCATTAATGACCAAGACCACTCCTAAACCTTGTCTTGGAAAGCCTTAATCACCCTCCTTCTCACCCAAATACTTAATCACAACTCCTAATCAATTACCTAACCAAACCTATTCCATGTTATAACACAAAAGAAATGAGGTAATCCTCCTCCCCCATGGCCTTAAACCCCACGGCCTCCCTCTCCCCTATTTCATCACATGTTGATTTATTTTAATAACAATTTACACTTAAAGAACCATACCTCCAACCATACCTTCAACTATACCTAGTCGTACCTTAAAATGACACACACGAGATTTTTTTTTCTTGCTTTTCCCTCCATAATGGCCAGCCACCTCCACCCCCCTCACTTTTCTCATGATGAAATTTCCTATAAATAGGAGAAGCCTCCCATGAAATCCCTTTGCTCATTTCTCTTACACCTCCAAAGTTTTCTTCATCTCATCTCAAAGAGTTCTTCTTCTTCTTCTTCTTCCTCTACTTTTTTCAAAGACTAAACTCTCTTTCAATAAAGAAGCACATCCAAGGTAGGGAGTTGTGTGGAGAATGCAACTCTTTTCTTTTGATTAAACTCTTGATTTGAAATGGTACAATGTTGATTCTTCTTTCCTTCTCCACTTTCTTTTTGGTTCTTACTCTTCCTTTTCCTTCTCTTTGTTTTCGGCCAAATGGCCTACATTTGGAAGAAACCATGGTTTGATGATGAGGATCTTGGGTGTTGGTTGCAAAACCATCATTTATTTGACCTCTAAAGCTTAAAGGTTTCACTTTTAAAAAGGTTTTTAGCAAATAAAGAAGCCATGTTGTTGTAAAAAGTGATCTTAAGCCCAGGACTCAGAGATAAGAAATGGATTGCATTCATATCTATTTTCCTTGCCATCACCTAAATAACTAATCTCAAAACCTACCTATTTCAAGCTTAAAGTTGATTATTGATTTAGAGTGAATACTCTAAAGGGCCTAGAGCACTAAAATAAAGAATTGGACTTGCATATCATATTTATTTTCAAGTCATCACCTAAAGCTTAAAGATAAGAAATGAACTTGTATTTCATGTTTACATTACTTGTCTTGCATGTTATGTTTCAAGCCATCACCTAAACTTAAAGATTAAGAATGAACTTGCATTCTCATGTTTATTTTCAAGCCTTGCACATTTACTTTTCCTTGCCATTACTTTATAATGATAAGATTAAAATGAAACTTGCATTAGCATGTTTATGTTTAGGTCATCACCTAAATACCTAAGGCTCAAGACTTAACTCTTTCAACTTATACAAGTAATCTTGAATCTATGGGCATTTGCCTTTACAAAAATGTTTAGATTTCAAAGTAAGCATTAGAACAAGGTTCAAAATGGTTTGAGAAGGAAGGAAAAACTTAGAAGATATTTTAAACTTAAATTTTCATATTTTGAAGGTACTGGTAATCGATTACAAGGCCCGTGTAATCGATTACCAGAGAGTTTTGCCACACTCAGATATGAACTCTTGCTTAAGTAATCGATTACAACATCATGTAATCAATTACCCCTTTTGAACTCTAGTAATCGATTACCATTCCATGTACTTGATTACTCAGATGTTCTTAAGGCCCAAGTCAAAAGTAATCGATTACAAGGCTCATATAATCAATTACCAGAACCACCAACTCTCCTATTTTAAAAACTCGAAGCTGTGTAATCGATTATCAGAACCCAAAATGTGCAAATAAGTATTTTCTCTACTTGTATAACATGAATCTATGATCTCGTATAACATGAATCTATGATCTCGTATGCCATAAATCTATGATCTTGTATAACATGAATTTATGATATTACATGACTGTTCTTGAACCATGAGCATATTTCTTTGAGTTTAGAAATTTATTTGAAGGCACTTATGCTGAACATGCTTATATAAATATTAAGATGCATGATTATGAGAATGCCATGATAAGAAACAATTTATGAACTACTTTGCATCGTCATGTAACATGCTTAATTGTTTTAAGGTGGTGTAAGACACATGGAAATGATCTTCTAGACTTTCCGAATTAAAGGTTATGAGAGGTGATCCAAAATAGGAAATGATCCTTTAGACTCCCCAAATTAAAGGTTATGAAAGGTGATCTTAGTACCCTCTACCCAGACTTTAAGAGTCAGGGATTTAACTTATCAAAAGGGATAAGATTTACGCTAGTGAAGACTAGTGAAGTATGAGCTCATAACTTAGAACTCTTAAAAGGGAAAGTAGTAGGGTGGCCCCAATAAGTGAAAGAATAAGCATAAGTCACCAAAGGAATAAGAATAAGAAATTCATGCTATATCCATTTTGTTCTATATGCTCTACTTATGTTTCTATGTTGCATAAACATGCATAGCATAATAAGATATGTTGCATTCATAACATCCGAGATGCATACTAAAATGAATGGGCCTCGGTAAAATAATATTTTCAAAACTTAAAATTGAACCTTATGCATGTTCACCCCTTTTTATAAAGAGACCCGAGATTCCTGAGGACGTAGACGATGGCACCGAGATAGGAATATACCTTACTGAGATTCTTTAGAAAGTTTCTCACTCTTTCTATTTTTTCTTTTTGTCGCGTCTTTAAAGAACGATAACATCTTTCGTGATATACGTTGACGCACTGACATGGGAGCTGCATTTTGATGCTACACACCAGTCCTATCATTTTGTAGGACGTTGTTCAGTTCGCATGTTCGTGTTCCTAGATCACCCCTTTGCTCAACCAGTCATGAGCTTCCGAATCACACCGACTTTGCCCTTTGCCGATGACCTGCTCTTCGAGCACACATGCCCCCAAGGAGAACGCATCTGTCGCACCCCTGATGCTACTTCCGCCATCCACACCTATTCGGAGTACACCCCTCATTCACCCCCGACCTTCTCTGAAACCGACCCCTCCGAGACGGACATCCTGTCCATGGGTTCTTCCTCTACCATACCCATGGAGCTGGGTAGCAAGGATTTCGTGACGCAGCCATTTCGAGGAGGTAGAGTGAGGATAGTACCCTGCCCCGAGACACATCTATCCTTCTCATCGCTTGGCCACCCCGACTGAGTTAGCCCAATGGGTTGGATATGTACCTCCCGTCGACAAGCAGGAGTAGGAGGTGGTAGCTGACTCTAGTGCACACATACCTTCACGACTAGGATAGCCTTCTTTTATTTTAGAGCTTATCTATTTTTTTAATGCACTGTTGTAGATGGAGATCCATATGTACTTTCTTTATGTTTTCCCTATGATGCACGGATGACTGTATTGACTCTAGTACTACTATTATGGTGTATGGTATAACTATTTATGTATCTAAATCATGATGTGGTTTCCTTTATGGTATTATGTTCCTTTTGATATGACGTGTTTCTGTCTAGATTTTCTACAAGGCAACAATGTAGTTTACTTCATGCATGCGTATGGCTCACATTTTTTTTCCTTCCAAAAGAAAAATTTTACCCATATTTTCCTAAGTATTTTCTAAAAACCAAAATGAAGGACTGAAACAAAAGAGTAATAACTAATAATTAACTTGAATACATCCTAGGTGTATTAAGTTAAATATTAGGGTATTACATTTTGGTACCATATCACCAGCATTTTCTCTTTGCCTTCGGAGTTATTTATGGCAGTCTTACGGGTTGGGAGCAAGAGGCCCGAACAACTAATTGAATGGGATTGGAACCTCCAGATCTGAAGTGACTTTCTTGCATATTAATGAATATCTCCATAATATGAATCTCTAGAAATCAGGCTTGAAAAATGAACATCATACTCACATCATTTTCATCGCAGATTGGGAAACTTGTATACTTGATCATGCCTTGTCCCATAGCTATGGGCAACCTATACAGCATCTCGATAATTTGCATGTTATTTTCTTAGCCTAACTGTTGTAGTATACTCCTTTGTAACGGCAAAAGATGGATGGTCGAACGAACAACAACACAAATTCGCTGAGTAATTGTGAAAGTGACCCCCTCTGCAGTATTTGAAACCTCAGCATTACAATGAACTAATATACAACACCTTTCAGCCATGGTACTCACCTGAATCACACGTCGGAGCAATTCATTGAACTGAAAGTAGGAACTTTGAATTTGTAGGGAAAGTCATGCATAAGTCGTATCAATATAGGGCGACCTCTATTACACATAAGTCATACCAGGTTGGGGCGACCTCCTCAGCATATAAGTCGCCCAACCTGGGCTACTTATGTGCTGAGCAGGTCGCCCCAGCTTGGTGCTACTTATGTCTCAGTCATGTCATCCTGGAACGGCTTATATACAAAATTTAATTCACACAAACCTGATACGACTTATGTATAAAAAATTAGGATATATTTCAAGTTTCCAAGGGACAAATGTGAAGTTTAACATTTTTTTGTTTTAGATCCACAAAAAAGCCTCATAAGTCATTTGTTGAATTTAAGAAACCAGCCTAAATCCTTAAATATTTAGTTTTGGGTTTAATATATGGTTATGTGTATAAAAAAAGATCTCATAATTAAAGATAAAATTTATATACATGAGTTCTATGGTTCAATAAGATTAGTTACTCTGTAACAGTGAATATCTTGAAATCACCAAAAAAGTTGAATTTGAGAAATTCAAGCTATTGTTTGTGGGATGAAAATTTACTGTCAGCAAATTATCTCTCTTTTCATGTCCAACTAATCATATATTATTATATGAAGGACAATATTATATATTTAATAAATATTTTAAAATTTTAAATTTCTTTTAATTTTTATTTCTTACATGATAATATATAATCAATGGGATAAAAAAAGGATATGACTTGAGTGCAGAAAATTTTCAGGTGTTCTTGGAATTTTTACCCAAATAAAACAAAAAAAAAAAACATTATTTATAGGTATAAACTGGGAAAAATTTTAGTATACGTTTAAACAATTTAAGATATATGTGAATATGCTTGAGGACCTTTCGTAACCCTAATTGAATACGCAAGGGCCCAAAGCGTATTCATGCCTATTTTGAATACGCAGGGTCCCCAAGCGTATGCATGTTCAGCTATATATATGAATAATCTAGTTACTTTTAGATGGATGATTTGTTGACAATGATAGTTTTTTTTCGCTTTTTATTTTGTTAAATTTAGCAGTTCAATATCAAACTGCCAGTGAATTTTTAATTAAAAATTAATTAGTTTAGGATTTGCGATGATAAAATGTAAAACTTCAGAATTTATATATTTAATTAGTTTAATATATACTGTGATTAAAATTAATATTGATAAGTACAGGTGTCGAACTGCCCTGCCAAAAATAGAGTAGGATGGGCCAACCTGCCAAAATAAAATGGGTTAAATAGTCAGCCAAACCCATTTGGGGGTGGGCTGGGGGGTTAGCGAGCCAGCCACCAAAATTTAAAAAATTGAAAAAAAAAACCTCTTAATGTGTATTGACTTGCTGTTTTCTTTTTCCAAACTTTTTAAAAAGTATATTCTTGCTTACAAGTTGTGAGTTAACGGGGACAGCAAGTTAACAGCAATTATTTTGTTAACCTTAGTATGCTAAGGCTCGCTAGAGGCAAGTCATCCTTGAAGATCTCATTTAGCTAGGGGCTCTTGTCCGCCTAGGACTGAGCACCCTCCCTACAATCGATGGATATTTTGTTCCCTTTTGTAATTCTTGAAAAGATAAAGATGATCGTTATTATGTAAAGTAAATAGAAATGTTTATAAATGTAGCATTATTATTTATTTATATAAAATGTTTTCTTATCCTATGCACGGTTATGAGTAAGGATCCACTCACTAAATTTTTTGTAATACCCCAGGTATACGTGTTAGTAAACGAGTTTTGTATGGCCTTAGGGTCCATTGGGACCCACCCATGTTACCGAGTCCTGAATTTTACTAAGTTTGGACCCTACACCTCCTTGGAGAGCTACATGTTAGAGCCACATTCGTAGAATCAAAAGTCCTGATAATTGTTCCCCAAGGAAAAATAAGTTAAAGAGTGATTTTTAATGGATTTTATGAAATATTTAAACGTTTCATTTTTAGTCCACAAGTTTGTAAAATCGTAAGAATTCTTAGATTTGAAATAAAACCCAAAATTTGGTTTTTGATTGGTTGGGGTTTTGACTTTTATGATATTTTATTTGAATCCAAATGGGGAGGGGTATGTTTGCTATAGCGAGTAGGAAGCCAAAAGCCTCGCAATATGTTTGTTGTAGTGAGTTGTTTCCCTAGATTTGCTGCAACGAGATTTACTCACTACAACAAGCACCCCAATGACAAAATAGTACCAAAACGACGCAGTTTTGGATTAATGACCCAATACCTCTATAAACCCTCCCCTTCGAGTTCCCTTGGCAGAAACCAAAACTCTCCACCCCCAAACCCTCATTTTCTTTCCTTTTCTCAAATCTACTCCATTCCATCACCAAGGTATATATATTTTGTTTGATTATGTCTTCTTTCTCTCTATTCCTTCATAATCTTGGATTGGATTTTGTTATTTCTCTCATTGTTGTTAAGTGGGGGTGCTTCCTCAATGTTGTTAGAGATTAATCTAGAGTTTATAGTCACTCTATGGCAGTTGTTGGTGCCATTCCAAATTCTTCAGGTCAAGTTGGTGATATCCATATAATCCCAGCTTCAAACGGTGAGTGGGTTCAAACTCATGACCTTATTTTAGCCATTATGACTATGTTTGATGCATGATATTTATTAAATATGAAATTTGAGATGAGAAAAAGTATAGAATATGGTTTTACATGATTATGTCAAGCTAGAAAAATTATGATTTATGATTACAGCATGAAAGAATGAGTTTTACAAAACCATGGGACCATGATTGTTGTGTTGTATGTATGGAAAATGTTTTATATACTAATGAAATGATTGTTGGAAGAGTATATGATTTTATCTAGTTGCTATTTTGACAAATATGTTTTACGAGTTGTGATATCATTATGTATATACCCCAGACTTTGGATTTCAAAAGACCTTTAGAATATTAAGTCGAGTTGTGTTGAATAAAGTATGATTTAGCTTTATGAAGGAATATGTTATTGTGATTTTGGAGTTTTCATGATTTAGAACCCCAATGTTTTAAGCTATGATTTTAGATTTATCCAGTATATGGGAAAAAAAAGGATTTGATAGTTTAAGATTTGAATTTAAAACTTCAGTTTTATGGTACCAAGAGATACAAAATTCAATATGATCTTTAGCAATTGCCAAATACATATTCTGTGGGCTGGAGATCGGACTGCCTACAAACGGGTGATCCTTGGGTACGATTCCCACAGCCACAATTATGCTAAAGTTAGATTGTTAGAGTTATATGAATCCAGAACTTTTAGTGTACTAAGAATTTATGGGCTCTGTTCACTAGGGATAGAGTACCCATTTTTCAGCTATGGATTTTGTCAAACTAGTTTAGACGATAGAGATCAAGAAATAGACAATTAGTTAACAGCTGTACGAGATTGTTAACCTTGGTACCAAGTTGTCCATCAGAGGACAATATCACCCCACAACTTGTCCGACAGGGACTGTTTGATTTTACAGCTTTTGATTATTATATATGCAATATTTATTCAGCTCAACAGATACTGTTTCCCTAGGCTTTGCCGCACTTTAGTTAAAATGATTTCATGATGCTTGTGAGTTTGAAATTGGTTGTTCATGAATTTATGAAATGAGAAATGCTTTCGTATATAGTTATATACTTAAATATCAAATGAATATGATTGTTGTATGCATAGTATTATATGTATATTCCTTGGTTGTCCCATGTGGGTGATGGGTGAAAGCTCACTCACTGAGTCCGTTGACTTACCCCTCTCTCTTCCTCTCATAGTTGCAGGAGCAGATATCTTTACATCACCAGTCTAGTAGCCACAACTATCCTTTGGGGAGCTTTATATTGTTGTAAGGCATAGTTTAGGCTTTTGTTAGTTTAGAGGGCTCCAGTAGATTTGCAGACAGGATTCGAACCACGCATATATTTTGAGACATTATAGTTAATTCCAAAGTTTATGTATTTTCGCATATGTTATTAGAATCGGAATATGGATTTCAATCACTAATCTTGATTTAAATTATGTAATGGATTAGCTAAGTAGTTATAATTCAGTTTTCAAAGGTTAAGAAGACTTTCATATTAATACCATAAAATAGTCCAGTTTATGATTTCATGATCAACAGTTTTAGCTCAGATATTTCAGAGTTTAGATATAAGATACTTTCAATTTTGTGAATTCAAATATTACGTTTCAGTTAGAGAAATTGAAATTGATTTAGAAGAAAATTATATTTTAAGTATTATATCACGATAAAGTATGCATTTATAGAAACACGTTATCTAAAAGGCTTACATGGGGATGAGATTCCTCTTGTGCCAGTCAAGTTGCCAAGTCGAGTTGTGATAGTTTTGTTGCAAAACTCACTCTTCTTTTCTTCCTTTTCCTCATAGGTACAGGTGTAGCACATGATCCTTCTCTCCCTCCTCCTCAACATTAGAAATGATCAATTGGGTGGAGTTCACATTGCAGTGAAGTCCTTTTTGATTATGATAGAGTGCTCTAGTGATGCGATCGGCAAAGTCTCGGACCATCGATTCATATTTTGCATCTTGTCGTTTCCATGATTCTTTTTGTATTTAAACTATATAACATTCATGGTTTAGTCTGTATATGAGTAACTAAGTTGATTTATATGACAACTAATATTTTGGGTTTTATTTATGAGAAAAAAGGTTTATTTATGATTATTGAGGGTTAATATGAGATTTGGTTTATGATTTAAAAATATATTTCATGAATAAAGTATGTATATAGTACGGCGCAGCAATCACAAGGCTGACGTGGAGACAGGATTCCTTATGTGCCGATCACGATTCAAATCGGGTCATGACATTAAAGCATGATTTTAGAAGTTTCTATGAAAAGATTTGAGATTTCTAATATTTTATCAAGTTTATGGAATTATGACCTTCAAAATAGCATGTACTATATGTTTCTTTGAAAATTCATGGGATCATTATTGTTAAACTGATTTTATTTAGAGTTGACGATAATTGTGATTATTATGGATTTCTATGAATGTCACAATGATTTGTGAATATGATAAAGCCTTTAAACCTGAATTTGGAATTTAGATACGGAGATTAGAGAAAGGATTGGTTTATGATGATGAACTAGACAATAGCTGTAGAGAAACAGACTGTGAGTTAATGACAGTCATTCCGTTAACCTTGGTATATCAAGTTGCCCACTAGGACCAGAGAAATCAAAGACGAAAACCTAGTTAGGTACCTATTGTTGTCACGTTGGGGACGGCGATACATAACGCCCATACGCGACAAAAGTAGTAATAGAGCAAAGTGGGGACAGTGATACGTAACGCCCACGATCCTTAGGTACTTTCACATGTGAATGGTAATGAAGCATGGCCCTCCTCCCAAGGGCTCACGCTGGGGACAGTGATACGTAATGCCCAGATGTGAGTACTCTGGTAGGGATCCATTGTTGTTACATTGATTTCTTTTGATTGGTTATTTATTTGTTATGTCCTAAATCATTAGGCATGCTTAGAGATTTTGTTATGTCACAGGATTTGAGCATAACTAGAGATCCCTGTTTCTTTATTAGATTATCGTTGTTGATTTATCAATTTATGGTTTTGATTATACCTATACGTAAATATGAAATGTTTGAGTGTTATTGATATTTCTATAGTTTTATGCATTATTTTTTTAGTGTCCTATGAAAGGGTTTCTAGGTGAGGACTCACTCATTGAGTTTTTGAATAAAAACTCACCCCTCTCCTTCTTTCTCCATTATAGGTACAACATCTGTTGCAGGTTCTTTTTAGCTAACTTTTTCCTAGCAACAGTAGAGTCCTAGCCAGTAAGCTTCACTTGAGTGAAGCATTCTTGTTTTGGTTAGAGTTCTCCAGTGCAATGCAAGCAGGATACTCTCTATAGAGCATATTTTGCATTTCAATTTCTATGACTTATTTGTACTAATTTTAGGATTATGTTGAAACAGAGCAACTCTATATTTATATGTTTGTATTACGATTTATGACTTTGGAGCTTGACTTATGAAATATCAGTCATGATTATACATATGGATTTCAAGAATAGATAATTTATATGTAGAAAAAAAGAATTTTTGTCCTAAATGGATTCTTATGAATAAAATATATATATATATATATATATGGGAAGAGTAAACAGGTCACGAAGCTGACGTTGGGATAAGATTTCTCACGTGCCGGTCATGTTTCTAAGTTAGGTCATAACATCACCTTTACTTGATTTTTTCAATTTGATCATTTATATTTCAAATTATACTCAATTTAATCTGATATGTAAGGGACCGAATAAAAAAAATTAGGCTTAAAATTGAAATAATTTGAAATATAAGGGATCAAATTGAAAAAAATAAAAGTTAAAGGATGAAATTAAAAATGATTTGAAATAAAAATAACCAAATTGACAAGCATGAATTAGTCTCTAACATAAAACTCAAATTAATAAATTTTTCAAATTTTCTAACCAAAGTCTGAGAGAATTTATTATTATAAAATTAATGACCGATGCAATAGCTGACAGCAATCCATGACTATAAAAGTATCTTACGATGTTACGATAAAAAAAATCTAAAAATCATTTGCCAAAAGGTTTTGTTATTTGTAAAAACAAAAATGTTTAAGAAACTGGTTTGTATACCTTATTTTGCCCACACATTGTATAGATTATTCTTATTTTATGAGTTGTGTTATTTATACTTATAATATGTGAGATATTATATCAATTCATTCTTTGTCTACCATTTGATGAAGGTGAATTTCATTTAAATAGGATTAACACTTCATTTAATAATTAATGAGATTTGAGTTGATATGATATCTTATGATCTATAAATATAATTAACATTTCTCCTATTTTATTATTGTCATACTATAACTTTTTAAACTTTTAAAAATTAAGAGTGTTCGGTATGATGTGTCAAAAATAGAGTTGAAAATATCTCTTAATTTGTAACATGAAAATAAAATATAACAGAGAATGGAAATGAATACCCGTGAACCAAAATCTCTGCTATTCCTGGGTTCGATTCTGTCTTCATGTTCATTATCAACAATCTCATCCACATTGCTGGTCTGATTGCTCTCCACGGATTACCAAATCAGCAAATCTTCAATACGCCTCTTTTCCGTCTTTACCAGAATAGGCAAGAATCAAAGAACAAGTGACGAGGACCGTGCAAGCTACCTACCGCCACGGACATTGCACTATTGACCGTTGGATTGGCGTGTTTATTAATGTTGTGTCAGGACTGTAAAACCTGCTCCCTGCTTGGAAATATACCCTGTCTCAGAATTGCATCAGCCCCACATCGAAAATTTCCTCTTCCATTGGTTGGAACTGTACAGCAGTTTTTCCCTTTCTATTGCAAGTGTTTATATCCCGCTGGCACTGGAAAAAGACACCCAAGTTCTTTAAGTATTTATCGTTCGAGTAGTACGTAGAAAGACAAAAAAAAAAATAAATTTATATGCTACCTTACTGGAGTTTCTCTTATCTTATCTTTGCTTGATTTATCAATTGAATCCTTTACCGCTAATGTTTATCAATTTGGTCACTTATGTGTTTCAAATTATTTTAAATTTGATGTCTTAACTTTTATTTTTATCGATTTGATTATTTATGTTTTAAATTATTCTCAATTTGATCCCAAATATAAGGGACTAAATAAAAAAAATTAGGGATCAAATTAAAAATAATTTAAAATGTAAAAGATCAAATTAAGAAAAATAAAAGTTAAAGGATCAAATTAAGAATAATTTGAAATAAAAAAAACCAAATCGACAAACATGAATTAGTCTCTAACATAAAACCCAAATTAATAATTTTTTCAAATTTTCTAACCAAAATCTAGCATAATTTATTATTATAAAATTAGTTACTAATGCAGCGAATAGCAATCCATAACTATAAAAATATTTTATGATGTTACGATAAAAAATAAAAGTAAATTACACCGATCTTTTCTAATATTTATAAAAATATAATTTATATTCTCTCTAGTTATTTAATCTACACTCACACTTCTTCTGGTTATCAAATTTTAAATATTTTTATTACACTAATACCTTTCATTAATAGAGCATTGTTAGTAAACTTAACATAATAATATTTTTATAATATTAATTATTCTAAATTAATAAAATTATAAAAATACTCTTATCCACTCTCTTACTGTGGTGAGGTTTTTTTCACAATTAATGAAAAGAGTGGATAATAATATTTTTATAATTTTATTAATTAAAAAAAATTAATATCATAAAAAATATCATTCTATTAAGTTTATTTATAATACTTTATTATTAATATAAATACTTAAAATTTGATAAATAGAGTGAATGCAAGTGAAGGTTGGACAATAAAAGATGTGTAAGTTATATTTTCATAAATCTCAGAAAAGATGGATATAATTTATCCTAAAATTAATCTAAAACTCATTTGCCAAAAAGTTTTGTTATTTGTTAAAGAAAAAAATGTTGTTTGTATTCCTTATTTTGCCCACACACCGTGATAGATCCTTACTAGTTTATTATTGTCATACTATAAACTTTCTAGATCGTTTAAAAATTAAGAATGTTTAGTATGATGTGTCAAAAACAGAGTTGAAAATATCTTTTAATTTGTAACATGAAAATAAATTATAACATCCATTCTTAACCGTGAACCAAAATCTCTGCTCTTCTTGGATTCGACTCTGCCTTCATGTTCATTATCAACAATCTTATCCACATTCCTGGTCTGATTAGTCTGCTCGGATTTCCAAATCTTCAATGTTTTCCTTTTCCTTCACAAATATTATTTTAATTCATATTTTATAAAATATTATATTGACATACTTATATCTACTATTAAATAGAATATATAATTCAAATTAAATGGAAGTCATATTTAATTTAATAATAAATATAAATATGTTAATATAATATTTCATAAAATTTAAATCAAAATAACTTTACTTTTTCCCTCTTCACCGGAACAGGCAAGAAGGAGAAAACAAGTGACGAGGACCGTGCAACCTACATACCACCACGTACATTGCACTATTGACCGTTGGATTGGCGTGTTCATTAATGTTGTGACATGACTGTAAACCCGCTCCCAGATAGAAAATATCCCCCATCTTGTTATTACATCAGCCCCACATTGAAAGTTATTGACCGTTGCGGGCATGTAATTTTGCCAAAAGCCATCTTGTTATTACATCAACCCCATATTGAAAATTAAGAGACTTGGCCAAGATATATCAATTATTGACCATCGCATGCACGTAATTTTACCAGTGGTTTGAAAATCCAGGCCACATATAAATTATAGGTTTTTGCTTTGATATCCTTAATTAGAGTACTGATACTTGTTATATAATTAATCATTATGTTTTGATATTTAATTTGATAGATTTTAAAAATTTATTAGATTAGTTGAATATATAACTTATTCTTACTCATAAATAATTAAAAAATATTCATATCATTAAATTTTATAGAGATATCAGAATTTTTTTTTAATATTATCAATTAATAGAAATTAAAAGATATCAAATTATGTTTGAAGTTTTATAATGAATTATTATCTAGTATGATTTGATATTTTTAAAATTTTATTGCTTGATAAAGTCAAATTATTTTATATTGTTGATGTGTAAAAATGAATTCTTTCCTATGTCACAGTTTTTAATTTAATATTTAAATTTCTTACAAATTATTTTCTTTTTATTTTTCAATTTCTTATTTATATATCTTCAACTCATTTACTTTCTTTTACCTACTAAGTAAATAGATTCACGAGTAAATAATTTTTTGTCCTAAAATTTTAAATAAATATTAATGTGGTTCTAGCAAAAAAAAATTTAACATCAATTTAGTCCTAAATATTTTAAATTATGATATCAACTTAGCTAATTTGTTGGATTTTTAATTTAATAAAATGACTAAATTGATGTTAAAATAAATGTTATGTCTTAATTGATATCAAATTTAAAATAGTAGGACTAAGGTGCCAAAACTCTTATTAGAATCAAATTAATTAATGTGAAAATAAAAAAATTTAACCTAAATTGATTTCAAAAATTTTGTTAAGATCGAATTGATATCGAATTAAAAATATTTTGATAAAAAAAGTTGTCTAGTCTACATTCATTCACAATTATTTATTCATAATCTATTTGGTATACCTAATACTATGATACCAAACAGTCGGTATAACATCTTATAATATAATGTCTAATTGTACACAAAAAATAAATTCTATTATAGTGTAATACTTGTATCCTGTTATATAAAATGCTATATTATTTAAGTGAGCTTTTACCCTTTTTAATCTTCTTTATTTTTCATTTTCAATTTGATTAGCCTAGTTTATGATTAAAGATGTGTTTCTTATCCTTTTGTTTTGGAATTTTTGCTTTGGATGAGTGTCATACACCGGAGAAATCTTATAAGGCAAGAAAACTTAGAGAAGTAGGGTTTGAAGAAGTGATTAGTGACTTGAGAGTTTTGTGCTATTGATTAAGTCATAAGGGGAAGTGGTAAGTAAAATGATTATTCATTCATATTTAATTGCCTCCTAAGATATAGTGTATATGTGTTTGAGATTGTTTATGGACAATATTTAAGTACCTTAAGAAATCATTTTTGTACATATTTGCACTATTGTGATTGCTGTAGTGACCCCTAAACAAGGCTCAATATTTAATTAATTAGTTTACCCTTTTGTTTGTTTAATCGATTTATATTTATTTTTCTAGTAATTCTAATTCTACTAAAAGGTTTTACACAATCATATAAAAAGAATTTTTTAATAAAAAATAATATTTTATCAAAATAATGACACATAAATGAGCATTAAATTGTTATAAGACTTGGATTTGTAGTGATCTGTGATAAGGTGCTCATGCTTATGAAGAGTATCAGCCACTTTTTATGTTTGACAAAAACAAAAGTCAAGTTTTCATATTTATGTAACTACCTTAAACATATTGCCTGGACAAAAAAAATTGTCAATTGATTTAAATCATTAAGGAAATATAAAAATTGACTGATATAAGATTTACATGAGATGATGATTTTCGTTATTAGTATACATAATATACAATTTCATAAGTGAATTAAAAAAGTTAAAAATCAATAAATATATTAACTGTTTACTTTTATTTCCTTATTACAATGGGATCAATATGATTTTATTGCTACTATTAAATTTGACTTTTGATAATTTTGTACTTGAAAGTTGAAATAAAGCTTAAATCAAGGGATATAGTACTGTGTACGTGTAGTAATAGTTATTTAGACTAAATTTTGAATAAAATTCATTTTGTAAGGTTTAATTTTAAATTATGAAAAAATAAGTAATTCAAGTGCATAAGTAACGAGTGACATAAAATTAATTTAATCTAGACCTTAATTATATATTTTATAGAATATAGAATGCTATAGACTATAAATAATGTGTAGTAAAAACCATCGTTGTTATCTTCTTACCAGTAGAAGTTTGGTAGGCTAATGTATGACCTGAGGATAAAATTACCACTACCGCAATTAGGGTTCTAATTAGGTCAGATTGGTTCAGATTTGGGGAAATAATAAGTCGGAATCAATCAATTTTGACTAATTCAGTTTGATTTGGGTTCATAGATTTCTTATAACAAAACTAGAACCATAGTTCGATCAAGGGGATTGGATTATCCTATTATTATTAGTTTTTATTTATTTAAGTTAAAATGGAAATAAAAAATCACAATAATTTTTTTAAAAAAAAATCAAAAGCTTTAAATATCCTAAAGTTTTATTAATTTTATATAAATATATGGCTTAATAACATCAATAGACATAACTAATGTATAATTTATTAACTAAATACATTATATATAGAAAAATAAAAATATTATATATTAAATATGACCAGGTTGGGTCATTGAGTTCAAATTTATGAAATCTAATAACCAAATCCATTATTATCATATATAATTGATTATTATGAGAGACTAGTGGCTCACCGAACAATAGAAATGAGAGTGGAATTTATCTTTATTTTTAAAATGATAATATATTTTAAAAATAACAAATAGGAAAATAAAATAACATATGATTTAATTTCTATGTACTGATAATATGAATTTTTTTTACATAGCTATCCAATCATATTTTGACATATCAATCATATTGTTAACAATCCCACATACTATTTAAAAAGTCATGTAAATAAAAAATATTAATTAAATAATAATATAAAATATTTTTATATTATTAATATATTAAAATTAAATCTAATAAAATATTCACTTTATTTTACTAGGAAAAGAAAAAGTCTTCTAAAGTTTTTTCTTTGTCTGAAAAAAAAAATCTTGAAAACTTTAATGGCATTTTTGCCTTTTGCGCTGTGCTAGGTTCAAATCCCAAGTCCAATTGCTGGTTCGAATGACATATTTAAATAGGATATCGTTTGGAATTCTAGAGTTTTATTAGGTAAAAACAAAAAACTAAACAAAACTTTTTATAATAGAAATATTATTTTAACTCATATTTTATGGGATATCATATCGACATATTCATATTTATTATTTGATAAGATATGAAATTTAAATTAAGTGAAAATCACATCCAATTTAAGAGTAAATATGAGTGTATCAACACAATATTTTACAAAATAAATTAAAATAACGTTGGTTTGAAAATCCAAACTACATATCCCAATCACAGGACAAGATATCCGATTTTTATTTTATTATTTACAATTATTTTTATTTCACGTAGAAAGTTCTACACAATTATTTTTATTTTTATTATAAAATTAGTTACTAATGCAATAGCTAATAGCAATCCCACTATAAAAATATCTTAACGGTGTTAACGATAAAAAAAATCTAAAAGTTGTTTGCCAAAAAGTTTTGTTATTTGTTAAAAAAAAACTGTTATTTGTATATCTTATTTTACCCACGCACCATAGTAAATTAGAGGTGTCAAAATGGACTGATTCACTAATCCACTCTATTTATGCATACCCCATAAAAACTCACAAAAAATAGTACGAGGTGAATTAGTCCGTCAAAATAAAATAGGCTGAAATAGCTAACTGATAAGTTGGTGGACCAACTTACCAAAAATTAAAAAAACTCTAAAAATATACTTTTTAATATTTTATTAAATTTTAAAAAAGGTTTTTAAATAATTTTTTATTTATGTTTATCTAATTTTTTAATATCTATAATAACTATATATCAATTTTGACTAGAAAAGGTTATTGTTAATAGTGTTATTTGTAAATTATGATATTATTTTATTTTTAAATTTTAAATTTGGGTAAATAGTATCAACTGTACAGTACAGTGTTACCGTATTGATGAGTGTACATATTTTTTATTTTTTCTTTTTTGGGTCACACGTTATTTATTTATTTTTTTACCAATAAATTGTGAATTTTTTCTAAAAAAAAAGACTTTGCTCGCAGGTTAAGCCCACCCCAACCAGTCAAAACTCACCGGTTAAGCGGGGCTGGTTAGGTGGATTGGAATTTTTTGGAAAGCTTAAAACTTTAAACCAGTCCGCTAAAAATGGCGGGTTTAGTGGACTAACTGATAGGCCGAGCCTTTTTGACATCTCTACAATAGATCCCTACTAGTTTATACCTTAATAGAGCGCTGTTAGTAAACTTAATAAAATGATATTTTTATGGTATTAATTATTTTTAATTAATAAAATTATAAAAATATCCTTTTCCACTCTTTTGTTGTCGTCGAGTAAATGAGAGAGATGAGGATTTAGATTCTTTCCACAATTAACGAAGAGAATGAGTAACGGTATTTTTACAATTTTATTATTTAGAAAAAGTTAATATAATAAAAAATATTATCTGTTAAATTTACTTATAGTGCTCTATTAATGAGGAGTGTAAATATAATATAAATATTTAAAATTTAATAAATAAAAGAGATGTGAGTATAAGTTAGATAACAAGTGATATTCCCATAATCCTAAAAAGAGGGTCTAATTTATCCTAAAAATAATCTAAAAGTCATTTGCCAAAAAGTTTTGTTATTTGTTAAAAAAAAAGTTTATTTGTATACTTTATTTTGCCTACACACTGGTAGATCATTGCTGGTTTAATATTGCCATATACTATAACTTTTTAAACGGTTTAAAAATTAAGAATGTTTAGAATGTTGTGTCAAAAGTAGAGTTGAAAATATGTTTTAATTTGTAACATGAAAATAAAATATAACAAAGAATGGAATGAATACCCGTGAACCAAAATCTCTTCTCTTCGTGGATTCCATTATCAACAATCTTATCCACATCCCTGGTCTGATTGCTCTCCACGGATTCCCAGATCTTCAATGTGTTGGCCCTTGTGCTCTTTTTCCTCTTCACCATAATGGGCAAGAATCAAAGGACCGTCAAAGCTACCTACTACCACGGACATTGCATTATTGACCGTTGGATTGGCCTGTAATGTTGTGACGGGACTGTAAACCTGCTCCCACCCTATTATTACATCCAGACTTTGTCAAGACACATAAATTATTTACCATCATGTAATTTTGTCAAGGGTTTGAAAATCCAAACCACGGGTCACATTCACAGGGCAATATACCGGATTTTTATTTTATTATTTACGATTATTTTTATTTCACGTAGAAAGTTCTACACAATTTTGAGTGGCCATATTCCTCACTAACAAAATAATAAACTTGTACGGGCTCCGGTGGTCTTCCTTCAGACACCTAAGTCGTTAAATTTTATTTTATAAATGATATTACAATATAGAAAAATAATAAACTACCCATCATAAAAAATAATAATAAAAATAAAAATAAAATAGAAGCAAGACTTAAAATATAAAAATATCGAAGAAAAATAAATTTACATCTCTCAGCCCTAGCGTCCTTTTTACTCATCCCGAAGCTGCACTGCGAGTAGGCAAGAGCCCTGCGAAAGACAAACATAAGACACGGCACAAATATAAAGATATATTAAATTTAAAAATTTATAAGACATACATGATATATATATTTTATCTGAATTCTTTTTATTATATTTATATAATTTTTTATCTAATTAATTTTTTTTATTTTTATGATTAACAGAAAAATTTTGAAAATAAAATGACCCAATAATATATATTCAATCAAATAATTATGATTAATTTTAGACCCATATTAATATTAAAATTTTAAAAAAAATTAACTCAAACTGTTTATAAAGTATTTAATTCATGCCTATAATAAATTAAAATAGTATCTAGTTTAATGTGTATTTAAACTAAAAAAAAATTAATTTTTTAATTAGAATCCAACACTTATAATGTGAGCATCGCGTGAGTGTCAGAGAGAATTCAAGGAACAAGTAACGCTTTATCCGGGGAAAAAAAGGTGACCTCCAAGTACACCTCGAGGACCGTGAAAGCTTCCTGCCATTTAATGTCTGGGCCTTGTCGCCTTGAGGCCAATTGCACAATTGACCGGTTGTGCCCCAACCGGAAACCCGCTACCTGCTAAATTGGTAAAACTTTAAAATGCTATGAAATTTTAATATCCACCACCGTATGTGTGTAAAATATCATAACAAGTTACTTTTTTTTATATTTTTTTTTATATGTTTTTATTTTGATATCCTTTGAAAACTGATATTCATTATATAATCGATTTGATATTTAATTTAATAAATTTAAAAAACTTAAATTAATTGAAAACGGGCTCATTCTTAGTAAAATGATAAACTTTACGGGCTCCAGGGGTCTTCCATACAAGAAGACAACTCAATCACCTACCTCGTATATGTCACCGTCAAAACTGATACTCAAAAAAAATTATAAAAGGCTTTTACATTACAAGGAAAGGACTTGTACTGAGAATCCGATTCTTATCAAAGAAGCGGCCCTTTACTTCCACGTTCCTGGTCTGTTTGCTCTCCCAATCCATGGATTCTCAAATCTTCGACGTATTAGCTCTAGTATCCATTTTGCTCTTCATGATTGTAGCACTGAGATTAGGAAAGAATCTCAGGAAGAGTGATACAACTCCAAATATACCTCCAGGACCATGGAAGCTACCTGTCATAGGAAATATACCTGTTCTTATTACACCCACCCCACATCGAAAATTAAGAGATTTGGCCAAGATATATGGACCCTTGATGCATCTTCAACTTGGGGAGGTCTCCACCGTTGTTGTTTCCTCACCAGAGTATGCCAAGGAGGTAATGAAAACCCATGATATCATCTTTGCATCAAGGCCTAAAAGTCAAGCATCAGATATATTGTCTTATAACTCCACAAATATTATCATGGCACCTTATGGAAATTACTGGAGGCAGCTAAGGAAAATTTGCACATTGGAGCTTTTGAGCCTAAAACGTGTAAATTCATTCCAGCTTATAAGAGAAGAAGAGCTCACCAACCTCATCAAAAGGATTGCTTCAGGGAAAGGGTCGCCAATCAACCTCACTGAAGAAGTGCTTTCATCAGTATACACGATCATTTCAAGGGCCGCGTTTGGCTTGAAATGCAAAGACCAAGAAAGGTTCACATCATTTATAAAAGAAGGAACAACGGTTGTGGGTGGTTTTGACCTAGCAGATCTGTTTCCATCCTCCAAATGGCTTCGACATGTCTCTGGCTTGAAGCCTAAGCTTGAGAGGTTGAAAAGGCAAGGTGACCAGATACTGGAAAATATCATCAATGAACACAAAGAGGCAAAGAAGAAAGCCAAAGACGGACAAGGTGTATCACACGGAGATCTGGTAGATGTCCTTCTAACATATGAGGATGGTAATGGTGCCGACCAGGACATTCGCTTAACAAAAGATAATATCAAGGCTATAATCCTGGTAAGGATACTTTTCCTTATGAAGATGAATAATCTTTCGAATTACTTTCTCTGTTTAGTTGGATGGGACGAGTTTCTTAATACAAAGAATTTAATGCATTTTACGTTTAATTTTATGTATTGTTGGATTTATGCCCTGATTCTTTTAAATCTGCATCACTGACGCTTTAAATTTTTCAAATTGTGAAAAAGAAAAAAACTGACTTTCTAAACCGTTCAAAATTTTAAGTTATTGTAGAATGTCAGGTTGCATGTAATAAAAAAGATTGGAAGCGTTAACTACACATGAAAATTTACAATTGCGTAAATTAGAAGTAGCAAGGGTTAATTCCACATAAATCATATTTTTATTAGTTGTCAAGATTATATGAAGGGCTGTTTTGCACTATTTAAAAAGTTTAAAATATCGTGATACATGTTTTGAAAAGTTATAATGTAAAGTGTATATGATTTAAAATTCAAGAGATAAAATGTATTTATTCTAATAAAAAAAATGTTTTAATATTTTATGGATGTTTGTTTTGGAATGGGAGTAAAGATAGAGGTGAATTTTGTGCGGATTAGATTTGTGTATATTCAAAAGAAAAATATATTTTAATCAAAATAATTAATCCAAACAAACTCACATATATGATCGATTTGAAATTGTCTAATATTTTTCATCCTGTAGTATTAAATAGCATTTGAGCAAACTTCTAAAATGTCCTATTAATTTTCGTATCAAGCAAGTTAGTCTGTAAGAAAAAGAAACTAAAAATTTGGTCCCAAATCTTTCAAAATTTCAGACAATTTGGTTCATTCGTCAAATCTCCATATTAAAATGCTGCGACATGGGGTGTTAATCAGTTAATATATCACACCTCTATCTTCCTTCTTCTCATTCCATATTCTTAGTTACACCAATTAACGGAACAAAGTCATCTTTTGATCTCTTCCTAATGCTCAAAAGTCCTATTTTATCCACAAATTTCACTAAAATAAAGTTTAATTAGTGAGAGTGACTGAGATGTTAGGGTGGAGAATAATATTGTGACATCAACTTCTTAATGAGGTCACATCATAGTGTTTAATGAAGAAACCTTGTGGAGAGACCCAAATTTTTTTTCCTCAAAGATTAATCTGTCCAATATAAAAATTGATATGGACCATTTGTGGGTTTATTCTAAATCTTTGAAGTGTCTATTTCGATATGTTAACACTAGCCAAACTTCATTGATGATTACTTTTAAGGACATCTTTGGTGCTGGAGGTGAGACTACAGCAAATACCATAGAGTGGGCAATGGCAGAGTTGGTAAGGAATCCAAGAGTAATGAAGAGAACCCAAGTTGAGGTGAGAAAGGTATTCAGTATGAAAGGAAGGATTGATGAAATTTTCATCAATGAACTCAAATATTTAAAATTAGTTGTCAAGGAGACTTTAAGGTTACACCCTCCTGCTCCCCTTTTAGTTCCAAGAGAATGTGGACAAGCGTGTGAGATTAATGGATATCACATACCATTCAAAAGTAAGGTTCTAGTGAATGCTTGGGCAATGGCAACAGATCCAAAATACTGGAGTGAACCGGAGAGGTTTTATCCAGAGAGATTCATTGATAGTTCAACTGACTACAAAGGAAGCAGTTTTGAGTATGTTCCATTTGGTGCTGGAAGAAGAATATGCCCAGGCAGCACATTTGGCTTGATAAATGTTGAGCTGGCCCTTGCATTTTTGTTGTATCACTATGATTGGGAGCTTCCCCATGGATTGAAATATGAAGACTTGGACATGACTGAGCAATTTGGCCTTTCTGTAAGAAGAAAAGATGACTTGTTTTTGATTCCTATCACTTATTATCCTCTGCTTGAAATATAAATTTGTAATTTCGTATGTACTTTTGAAGCGAGTTTAGCCCATCTTTTATTTCTTATTTCAGTTGAGTTTAAAATATCCTTGTGCATCCAATGTCAATGATAAATGATAATGGAAAAGTTGAAGAGTTAGTATCACTCTATTTGTTGAAAAATGCGTTGAGGTGTAAAGCCACTTTTTATGCAAACTATAACGAGCAAGTGGCGAACATGCGGGGGTTAGCACCTTGGAGGTTGGCAATCCTCTCTTGCTAACTAGGGTCAATGTTGCATCAAGGCTAATATCCTTATCATTAGCTATAGTTTTCACCTAGGTTTACTCTCAAAATATTTTCAATTACAAAATCCATTCTCAATTCATCAACTTAGTTATTCTCAGTCAAACGTCATACACAATTTCAAAATATAATTTTTCATATTGAATTTTAAATTTATTTATAACAAAGTCTTGCAATAAAATGAGATTTTCACATTTCATCATGAATCATCATCAAATCATAAAAGATCATATGTTGTGTAAAATTCTCTTAGCTTGCAACAGATATTTAATCGCACTGCATGTTTTAAGATATCATAATATCATCTCGTGTCATTTTAACTAAAACATAGGCTTTAAGGAGACTTTTTATCTCAACTAGCTTAAAAATCTTATGCAAATTCCATCAACAATAACTCAAATAAATTACCATAAAATTATAGCAATTGGCATTTATTCGAAAACAACTATAGATATAATGTCAACTTACAAAAAAGGTCTCTTGAAACCGAAGACACTCCAAACATGCCTCCAAGGCCATCATCGGTTGAGGCATGAACACTACGATTCTAGGCATAAGACACTGATAATACATGAGTTAATAATGCCATCATGACAGAGGACTACCCTCTGCGACTTGAGACCATACATGCACCACCACCAACCATCCATGTGAAGAGTCCACTTTTTTTTGACTATTTTTACAAGTTGTTTGAATTTCCTTGTTGCATCCTTATCATTCCAGCTTGTATTCTTACCATCTCTAGTTCCTAAAATCATTATAAATAGGGCCAAACACCTCATGTATTAGCATCCTTGAGTTTAAGAATAAATTGAAAGTTTGAGTTTGTGAGAGTTTTCTCTCTTGTTTTTGAGCCATTTTGGTATTAGAGAGCAAGGTTTCTATCCCGAAGTTGAGTTTTGAGTGAAAAAATCAATGAAAAGCTTAAGTCTTATGGTGTGTTGTAGGTGCACCAAGGCTGCCCTCTCAAAAACTCCACTTTACAGCCATTTTTCTGCAAAACGAATGCTGCCATTGTGTTTGGAAGGTCGAAAAACCTTTGAATAGCAGGTTTCACGGCCAACGAAGCTCCACAGTCTTCGCTGGAAAATTCACCGGAGTTGCAAAACCACTGTAAGCCGCCGTCGGAATTGTCACTGGAAAATCAGAGGTAGAAGATGACCATGTCATCTGCCACGTCATCCTGTTGTGTCCAGTCAGCGACACATCATCCATTCAACTTCTGCCACATGTCACCAAGCGCCACGTCATCAACCCAGTACCAGAAGTTTTAGAAAATTACAATTTAGTCCCTTGACATTTCAGCAATTGCAATTTAGCCCATGAACTTTTGAAAATTACAATTTTGCCCCTGAACTTTTAAAAATTCACTTTTGTCCCAAAATTTTTGAAAATTACAGATTAACCTAATTTCTCAAAATCTGTAATTTAGGTGATAATTTTTTCTATTTTCCTATTTTCACCTCACATTTTACCACAAAACTTTTGTAAAGTGCCAAAATGTTTTAGAAAAATTCCAAGTATGCTTTATGGTTGCAGTTTTGTCTGATCTTCCGCATCAAAAAAGAATTTGTTACTGGAAAAGAAATTGTGGGATTGTAAAAGGCACATTTCAGGAAAGGTCTGGCTAAGGAAAGATTTGGTTTTTAAGGACGCTTAGCGCCACCTCTCTTTCCTGGGAACTTCCCTGTTGTTCTAATTACAAAACTATAATCTCTGATCCAGTAACCTGGTACTTCACAAATTTTCCCCTACATCCAAAATGCCTCCAAGAAGACAAAATGAAGCAACTCTCTGAGCGATTCAAATGGAAGAAATGAGGAGACAAATCCAGTAGCTATAGGAAATGGTAGACGCATAGCAAGCTCTGTTAGAAGTACATTCATGCGCCTGATGAATTAAGGACTTCGGTTGTTCATTGGACAATTTGTAGTTATATACTTTGACAATATTTTGATCTATAGCAAAGGCAAAGAGGAGCATTTAGAGCACCTTTGACAAGTGCTACAAACATTACGTGAACAAAAACTCTATGCCAATCTGCAAAAATGTTCATTCTTAACCAACGAAGTGACTTTTCTGGGTTACATCATCACTGCTGAAGGCATTCGAGTTGACCCAAGCAAGGTCGAAGCCATTATCCGTTGGCCAATCCCGAAGTCAATCCATGATGTGAGGAGTTTCCATGGATTAGCTTCATTTTACAGAAGGTTTATAAAAAGTTTTAGCTCGGTTGCTACCCCACTAACAGATTGCATAAAAGGAGATAAGTTCTAATAGACAGAGCAAGCACAGAAAAGTTTCGAGGAGTTGAAGAAATGTTTGACTGAAGCGCCTGTGTTAGCCCTTCTGAGCTTTGATCAAGTATTCGAAGTCAGTTATGATGCTTCTAACACTGGAATTGATGCTGTCTTAAGCCAAGAAGGCCATCGTATAACCTTCTTCAGTGAAAAGCTCAATAACGATAAAGTCAAGTACTGCACTTATGACAAGGAGTTCTATGCCATTGTCCATGCCCTGCAACATTGGAGTCATTATCTGTTGTACAAAGAATTTATTCTCTATTCTAATCATGAAGCCCTCAAGCATTTGAATTCTCAACAGAAGATCAATTGCAGACATGCTGCTTGGAGTGAGTTCCTACAGCCTTATCCATTCTTACTTAAACATAAGGCGGGAGTTCAAAATGCTGTTGCAGATGCTCTCAGTAGACGTCACACATTACTATCTACTCTCCAAATAAAGGTAGTTGGCTTTGAGACTATCAAGGAGTTATACCAGGATGATCCTGATTTCCAAAAGTTTTGGAATCTAACAGAATCACAATCCTTCCAAGACTACTACAGGCAGGAAGGATTTTTGTTCAAAAGGAAGGCCTTGTGCATTGTTCAGTGCTCATTACGGGAATCCATTACCTGGGAAGTTCACGATGGAGGATTAGCAGGATATTTTGGAAGAGATAAAACTGTGGCTTTAGTAAAAGAAAGTTTCTTTGGCTAAGGCTTGAAAGAGATGTCAACAGACATATTCAATGATGCAGAATCTGCCACTTGGGAAAGGCCAAAAGCCAAAACACGGGGTTATATATCCCACTTCCCATTCCAGAAGCACCTTGGGAAGATGTTAGCATTGACTTTGTCCTTGGACTACCTCGAACTCAGCAACAGAAGGATTCCATAATGGTAGTTGTGGACAGATTTTCAAAGATGGCCCACTTTATTCCATGCCAGAAGACCAATGATATTGTTCAAGTTGCTGACTTGTCTTTCAAAGAAATTGTGCGTCTTCATGGAATTCCTAAAACCATCACTTCCGATCGAGATGTGAAATTCTTAAGCCATTTTTGGAGAACTTTATGGAAGAAGATGGGTACCCAACTCAGTTTAGTAGTGCCAGTCATCCACAAACAGATGGGCAAACAGAAGCAGTCAATAGACTTATGGGAAATCTACTTCAAAGGTTTGTCGATAAAAATTTAAAACAGTGGGATATTATTCTAGCCCAAGTTGAATTCGCTTACAACAATTCAACTAATCAAGCCACTGGAAAATGTCCATTTGAAGTAGTTTATGGCACTCGTCTACATAGTCCGCTGGATTTGACCCACTCATCTGACAAGCAACAATATAGTTTAGATGTAGACAGGCAAGCAAAAGAAATCAAAAAGTTGCATAAGCAGGTTCGAGAGTGGATCAACAAACAAAATTCAAGGTATAAAGCTCAGTGTAATAAGCATCGAAAGCAACAAATTTTTAAAGTTAGAGATTTGGTATGGATACATCTACGAAAGGAATGATTTCCAAAACAATCAAATGCTAAGTTGTCCCCTACAGCTGATGGACCATTCAAAGTCGTGCAGAAAATCAATGACAATGCTTACAAAGTCTAACTACCAGGAACATATGGTGTCTTTGTAGACTGATCTTTCACCATATTTTGATGATGAGATAGAGCTAAACTCGAGGGCGAGTTTTCTCCAACTTGTGGAGTATGACAGAGGACAACCCTCTGCCACTTGAGACCATGCATGCACCACCACCAACCACTACCAACCATCCATTTGAAGAGTCCATTTTTTTTTTACTATTTTTACAAGTTGTTTGAATTTTCTTTCAAGTTGTTTGAATTTCCTTGTTGCATCTTTATCATTTCAGCTTGTATTCTTATCATCTTTGGTTCTTAAAATCACTATAAATAGGGCCAAACACCTTATGTATTAGCATCCTTGAGTTTAAGAATAAATTGAGAGTTTGAGTTTGTAAGAATTTTCTCTCTTGTTTCTGAGCCACATCAATTAACATAATTTCACCCATAAATAGAAAACACTAAAATCCTAACCCTTATGGTTCCCTAACACCCCTTCTTCCCCTTAAAGAGTTCCTATGATAAGGGAACACCAAATAACAAGATTTTAAACAAAATAACTGGTTAGAGTTTACCTATCCATGCTAAAAAGTGGATTAGAAGTGAGAATCCCTCTAGCAAGCACCAATCTTTAACAATGGAGTTTTTTGGCGGAAGAGGAGGAGTGTGATCAAGAAGGTTTAATGATTGGGGAGTGATATTAAGAGAGATTTGGTGTTTTGTAAGCAAGGAGGTATTTGGAAATGATAGGGATGAGTTTTAATGTGATGAGAGAATGTTTCCAGATAGTGCTTTGGTATAAAATAAGGCTGAAATGCATTCCAAGGGTTTTTTTATAGCCATTTTTGTAATCGATTACATGGTGAGGTTGAAGATATTCTACCAATAGAGCTATCAAAGTGAGCTGTAGCCGGCGAACCAACCCAATCCATTGTCATAGGTTGGATTGGTAAAATATTGACTTATTTAAAAGTGGGTCAATTTGGCCCAGGTTCAACCCATATAGCTGGCATGATTCATTTAATTTTCCTAAAAGTCTAAATCTTTTCTCATATTGGGTTAAGACCTATATGCCCAACTCATGTTCTTTCACGATCTCTATCATAAACAAAAAAGGAAAAAAAAATTCTGGTCTAATTTTTCACCCCAGATCGCAACCCCATTCCCCTTTTTGGAATACATTTGAGGATTTTTATAGTTTTATACTTTTTAATTATTAGGCGAGCCAACCTGCATAACCCACCTACTCCAATACGTTGAGCCGAGTTGGCATTTTCCTGGTTCGCCAGTAAAGTGAGCTACCTCCAATTCGACATTTCAGTTTGCAAACTATGGTGGGCTAACCTACATGAGTGGGATTGACTCACTTTGACAGCTTTACCTTAGGTCAAGTAAATAAAATTTTTTGCAATTTAAAAAGGTAAAACACATTTTACCCCTAAATTTTAGGTCATGTATAATTTACACTTTGAATACACTCTGACTTTTCAAAATGTCGATCGTGACACCCTGAACCTTCTGAACAGTGCAAAACATCCTTAAGTATAATTTTGACATGTGTTGAAGATATGATTTTTGTGCACTTAACCCTCCAAATATTTCTAATTTTTACAACCCGACACCTTGTTTGTGGATTCTCAAGTGCATTTAACCTCTTTGATTTTTTTTATTGCATGCAACTTGACACCTTGGTATATGACCTCATATTATGCATTGTTTGGAATGTCCATGGTCTTTTACACTATTTGGAAAGTTTAGGGTCTCACAATGTACGTTTTAAAAAGTTAGGGTGTAAACTCCATATGGCCTAAAGTTTATGAGGTAAAATGCCCTTAACTCATTTAAAAATGATTTTGTACATGATCATGCCACTTCATTTGGCAAATAAAGTCAAAAGCCAAAGAAGGATATGTTGAAGTAGATGAAAATTTGGTAGATATTTTTTTAAAGTTTCTGGATGGTTATAGTATCAACTAGGAATTTGCTTAACTGGTAACAATGTTAAGGCTATAATCTTGGCAAGGATGATACCACATATACTTTTGGGAATGAATCCCCTCATGTGAAATTTTCATATGCTCTTGTCGTATGTAATCTTTCATAATCGATTTAGAAAGCGAAATACTGACAGCATACTTGACAAAATATTAATATGAAAGATTACATATGATAAATTTATATGAAAATTTCAAATATTCATTCCCAGAACTTTTATTTTATGAATAAATTGTTTCTCTTTGCTATGCAATCCAGATAAATTGTCATTCACATTCCATTTGCTTTTCTCTGTTAATGATCCTATTTGAGTCAATTGTTATGAGTAGAGTTAATTAGTGAATTACAAGTTGTTAGGTTTCTATTAGAATAGTTAGATGTCTTCATTGTTTGTAACAACTCTATTTTAGTCCTTTGTGTTCCCACCATTGTGTGTATATATATGTGTGTGTGTGTGTGTGTACTCATTCATTTAGATTAATAATGAGAAACTCTTCCATTTAGTTTATTGTATCAATTGTGGTATAAATCACAGTGCCCACAAAAAAAAAGAGCCTTAGTTTTGTTAGTAAAATTACACGAAGATTCTTAATAGGTTTAATGTTACTAAAGAAATTAAGATTGTAAGAAATATGACATGTGGCTCCAAAACCAAAAATCCACTGAGATGTAGAAAATGCATAAGAGTTATGTGTAAACTCTTCTAATATGGTATCGATTGTGTAAACTATTTTTCGTGTACTCTTCATTCGTATACTTCTTGCTCATGTCGTTCTCTTTCTTCTCTGATCATGGATGATCCTTCAAATTCCTATTTTCTCCATAGTTCAAATCATTCTGGCTTGGTCATTGTTTCACATAACTCGCTAGTAAAAATTGTGGTTCTTTAGTTTGTGCTTTAAGAATCATAGTCTCAGTCAAGAACAAAATTGATTTCTTTGATGGAACTATTGAAGCTCCTAAAGTTGATGAAGATCCTTTTCAGTACCAGCACTGGATTCAAAACAATAACATGGTAATTTCTTGGATCTTGAACTCTATATCCAAACAAATTACTCCTATCATCACTGGCCACTCCATCACTATTGAGATTTAGAATGACCTAAAAGATCGATTCAAGCAGCAAAATGGCCCAAGATTGTTCTTGATCAGGAAATATTTGTTGAACATGCAATAAGTAAATCAATTTATAAGTCACAACTTTTGTTCAATGAAGGCTCTCTGGGATGAAATGAGTGAATACCACCCAAATGTGACGTGCACACATGGAGGTGTCAATCCTAAGATGTAGCACTTACAATCCAAGCAAGTCATGATCTTTATCATGGGATTAAACTAACAATTTGCACAAGTTAGAGCTCAAATTTTGTTAATAGAGCTTTTAACCCCCCATAAACAAAGTTTTCTCTCTAGTCACACAAGAGGAGAAGTAAAGAGCTATTGGTCCTGATTCTACATGTGCTTCAGATGCACAACTTGCTTTTGCAACCCAAGCTACTACTGCAAAACAAAAGAATCTCATAACAGATTAACTTATATGCTCATAGTGTGGAATTCTTGACCATACCATAGTTAAATATTTCAAGATTAACGGCTATCCTGCTGGATATAAATCTAAAGGCAAGTCTTTTTCAAATGCTCATATAGCCAATCAAGTAACAGTTATTGAATCTAATAGAGTAGTTGAATCTTATGATACTTTCCAACCAAGCCAATATCAACAACTTCTTGCCAATATTAGAATTTAGCACATCATGCTTCCAATTCCACTTTATTGGGGCCAGGTATTGTGTATACAACACATAACTCTTATGCACTTTCTACATCTCAGTGGATTTTTGGTTTTGGAGCCACATGTCATATTTCTTACAATCTTAATTTCTTCAGTAACATTAAACCTATTAAGAATCTTCGTGTAATTTTACTAACAAAACTAAGGCTCTTTTTTTGTGGGCACTGTGATTTATAATGCAAAATTCATCATTGAGAATGTCTTTTATGTGCCTAGTTTTAATGTTAATCTCTTTTCTATGAGTGCTTTTATTTATCATCCCCATAAATCTATCATTTTCTTTCCTTATTTTTCGTGATATAGGACATGCAAACCTTGAGGAAGATAGCGATGGGTGATCAAGTTAAGGGCTTATATGTCTTCAAAGTGTAAACTTGTCACGACCCGACCTGGGCACATGACCGGCATGTAAGGAATCCTCATTCTCACGTAAGCCTCGTGATCTCTGAGTCCATCTATATGCATAATTTAATATAAAATCCTTTTCCAAAATATAAATACGTCTCTGATACAAATCACTTGAGTTGCTCTTAATACAAAATAAATCATAGAACTCGTAACCATGAAAATACAAAATATTCATAATAAAAATATGCCAGTCTATCTTTATGGTCCAGGACCCTGCCCGTCATGCACACCGGAGCACTCTATCTCTAAATAAAATACCAAAAGTACTTCACTTACAAAGTGAAGCTCACCAACTGGGAAATTTCTACTGCGAGTCTACTGCACCTGTAATTGAGGAAGGGAGAGGGGTGAGCTTTATCTAAAACTCAATGAGTAAGTCCTCACCCATAACCCTCTCATGGGACAGCCAAGGGAAATAAATAATATATATATATATATATATATATATATTCATCAAACTAGTTAATGCAATAACTCTCAAGTTCATATTCATAGGAACAACAAATAGTTCTAAAATCATTACTCTGTAGAAATCATAAACCATAGTATGCTAATAAAGAAACAGGAATCTCTGGTTATGCCCAATTCATGTGACATAACAAATCTCTGGTTATGCATAGCATAACAAAGTCTCTAATCTCTGGGGCACCTAAATAGGTCCCGTTTGTTATTTCTCTGGCCCTAAGGCGACTTGGTATACCAAGGTTAACGGAATAACTGCCGTTAACTCACAGTCTGTTTCTCTATAGCTACTGTCCAGTTCAATTAGAAATCTAAATCTTTTCTCTATATCTCATAAGTCTTCTACCCTAGAGTTCACAAGCTCTAGCATATAAATCAACAGTTCTGAAATTCATAAAATTATTTAAATATGAAAACTCTTGAAACTCGAAAGGTTCTGGTCTCATATAACTCTAACAATCTGATTTTAACATAACTGTGACCATGAAATCATGCCCAAGGGATCACCCATTTGTAGGCATTCTGATTTCAAGCTTACAGAATATATATCTGGCAGTTGTTACAAATCATATTGAATTCCATACTTCTGAGAATCATAAAAACACTTATTTTCTCTAAAACTCTATCATATACATATTCTCTACTATAGAAATCATCATAATGTTCCATAAATATTTAAATATATACTCTAGTTCTTCGATAAAAATCACTTTAACAATAATGGTCCCATGAGTTTTCAGAAAAACATATATATCTCATGCTATAATTTACTGAAATTAACTCTAATGATCAACATAAGGATCATAGGATTTGAACCCACTCACCGTTTAAAGCCGGGAGTATATAGGCCTCACCAACTTGACCTGAAGAGCTTGGAATGGCACCAACAACTGCTATGGAGCAACCATAACTCTAGATTAATACTTAAAAATCTCTAGAGAGTTCTATTCTAACTCTACTAAAATTAGGAAAACATCCCCACTTGACAAAAATGAGAAAAACAATCGGTTCAAATCCAAGATCATGGAGAAATAAAGACATAATCTAATAACATGAACTTACCTTGAAGCTTGGAATCATGAATTGGAGTGAATTTGAGAGAAAGAGAGAAAAAAATAGAGGAAGAAAGGAGAGAATCGTGTTTTTGCGTTCTTCTGCACGATTTGGGGTTTTAAACTCTCTCTGACACCACTATAGCGGTATATAACCGCTATAGCGGTCTAACAGTGTCTAACGGTCACTTATGACTGCTATAGCGGTCTTGGATCGCTATAGCGGTACCTCAGTCCGCTGCACCGCTTGAACAAGTGCTGGTGACCGCTATAGCGGTCCTGGACCGCTATAGCGGTGACAGAAACTCCCAACTTCTATGTTTTTCAGTCATTCCAGCATCTGGGTTGTTCCAACACTCACTTATTTACATGTTAATGCCTTCATTTATTTTACTCTCCATTAACTTTAAAACTTAAATGTAAATAAGGAAATACCCCCCATTTGAATTCAAATAAAATATCACAAAAATCAAAACTCCATCAAATCAGAATCCAAATTTTGGATTTTAGTTCAAATCCAGGAATTTTCGAGATTTTCTAAACTTGTGGGTTAACAACGAAACATTTGTAGGTTTCATAAAATCCATTAAAAATCACCCTTCAACTTGTTTTCCCTCAAGGAAAAATTACCAGGACTTTTGATCCCAAGAATATGGTTCTATTATATAACCCTCCAAGGAGGTGTAGGATCCAGACTTAGTAAAATTTTGGACCCGATGGTGGTTCCTAGGGAATCCTTGAGGCTATACAGAATCTTACTGCTGACCCGTCTACCTCGGGTATCACAAAACTGCGTCAACTGATTTTTATTGTTGCTTCTTTGACTAGCTCTTGACATTTATTTCTTACTTCTAATATACATAATTGGAATAAAACTACTTTGAACATATGACATACTAGACTAGGTCATATTTATGATTAAAGACTAAATGTTCTCAAAAATCATTTGAATATATGAAATAATAAATGTCCTTATGTTCCTCAATGTGATATATGCCCCTTAGCAAAAAAACAAAAAAAAAAAGCATTTTTTCAATCTAATAATCATGTTTACAATGCAATTTTTGACCTTATTCATTGTAAGATATGGAACCTTTTCATAATCCCATATATGTTGGTCATAATTACTTTCTTAGCATTGTTGATGATCACTACAGATACTATTGGATTCATCTTTTAAAAATCAAATCCAAGGGTACTTAATTGTCGAAAAAATTCCTTATGTGCATTCAAACTCAATTTAGCATTGTTGTTATGTGTCAAAATGTTGACATTGTGTTTGAACCACATTTGTTTCCCCAAGCAGTTAAGTATCTTGAATGGCAATAGCCCATGAAAGAAAAGTTAGATGTTACAAAAAATAATCATACTTGGATTATGGTGAATTTTCCTAAAGGAAAATAATTCAAAAGGATGTAAATGGATTTATAAATACAAATATAACCCGCCTAGATATAAGGTATGGCGTGTTGGCCAAGGCTTTACATAACAATCTAGAACATATTATTTAGAGAAATTTTCACAAGCAACCAAACTTTCCTTTGTGTGGGTTTCATGGCCTATTGTTGTTGTTAAGAAATGGATTTTGGCACATTTAGACATTAATAATGGTTTTCTTAACAATGATCATTTTGAGGAAGTTATATGCAAATTCCCTAGGGTTATCATGTTTCCATCACTACAAATAAGGGGGAGCAATTGGTATGCAAATCGAATAAATCCATATATGTCCTTAAACAATCCTCTAGATAATGATTTAATAAATTCTCCTATGATATTAGATATCATGGTTTGCTTCAATCAAAACAAGATTATTCTCTCTTTCATAAAGGAAGTGGTATATCTCTAGTCATATTATTAGTATATGTAGATGATATAATATGAATTGGTGCAAATCCTTCTATTATTACTATTGTTAAGGATGATTTGAAATCTCTAGTTAACCTCATAGACCTTGGTTCTTCAAAATATTTTCCTTAGCTTGAGATCGCAAAGTCAACTATTGGGATTTTCTTCTCTTAGAGGAAATATACTCTGTCTTTCTTAGATGAAACAGGATATGTAAACCTCATACCACTCATATGGATGTTGTTCATCATTTACTCAAATATTTGAAAAATAGTCTAGGACAATGGTTATTCTTCTCTAGGCAATCATCTCCTGTTGTCACTATCTGTCTAGATGCTAAATCAGGCAACTATTTAAACACATGGAAGTCCATATTTGGATACTGCATATTCCTTTCATATCATCAAAATCCAAAAAGCAACCAACTATTACAAGGTCCTCAGCAAAACTAGAGTACATGACAATGGCAAATGTGGCTAGTTGCCATGACCCGGTTTGAGAATGTGATCGGCATTTAAGGAGTCTCATCTCCACATAAGCCTTCTAGGTGATGTGTCTCTCTAAATGCATCATTTATTGTAATATCATACTTAAAACATTATTTTCTTCTAAAATAATATTGATTTCTATATTTAAAACATAATATTAAAATTCATAAAATCTAAAGTATTTAATATTCCAGCTCTTAAAACATCTTAACCAAATTTGCTAATCATGAAATCATAAATCGTTTCATCACATAATCTTAATCTTAAATATGAAAATCGAAATAACACTTGAAAACCAAACCATAAATTCATATGCAGCTCATTACATAAATTCTAGTCACAATATGCAATTTTAAATCCATACTTGAAATCTGTATATGTATAGGGAGGTACGTAAACTATGAAAATAACTACAATATCTCAAAATACATGCATGACTTGGATCCTGCTTGCACATCTACAGGAGCATTCTAACTCTACATGGATCTAAACCAAGCTTTACTCCAAAGTAAGACTCACTACTGGAACAAGTACATCTACTGACAGGAGGCTAAACAACATCTATGCCTGCAACTATGAGAAGGAAGGAAGAGGGGTGAGTCAATAAACTCAGTTAGTGAATTCTTACCCATCACCCACTACCCACATAGGACAATAACAACTATAACATCCCAATTTTTCTTAGTCTAATTAGCTTATTATTATGAGTAATAAGACTAATTAATTAGTAAATTAAACAAAGGTTGATTTAATAACTCTATGTGAAATAAAAAGCTTGAGTTTGTAAACATGCAATACATGCATGTGGATGTGTGTGTGTATGTTTATGTTTGACAAATAGGATACAAGAATTGATATGAACACATAATATGTATATGAGAGCAAATCGTGAATATAGCTAAGTTTGCGCCTAGCCAAGCAGTGATTGGTATTTTAATATAATAATAAAAAAGAAAATAAGTGTAGATATGAGTGAGATTAGGAATCAAGGAAAATCATCACGTGAAGCATACATATGCGTATTGCTTTAGTTTTGAAGTCAATCATCATGATATACTGCCTTAATTTTTTAATCAAATTAGCATTAGATGTACAAGCGTATAATCTTAGGTGTATGAATATCAGGAAAGAATCGAATATTACGTAGCTCATTATTGAGTCTTTAAACAGTTGATTGTCACCCTAAAATACACTAGTCAGCCACAGCCCTATAATTTAAACACTGTACTCTTTCAAAACAAAAGGGAGAACACTGACACCTAGGGAAGTCCCACAACCAAAGGATTCTTGGACAAGCATTGCTATCATTCGAAGATCTCATCTCTTGCCGTTCTCATTTCATTTGAACATCCTTTTAAGGTAGGGGTTTTATGTGTTTTCTTTTTATTGGGATTGAGCATAAACTTATTCTAGTCTCTTCATAGGTACAAGCAGTATGTCGGTCCCGAAACCGTGTCTAGCATATTCTAGTCCCTTCCATAGTCATGAATGCATGCATGATTACTCTTTCAAATAACGTAGTCTAATACTCGTATTGCAATGGTTGGTACTTCATGCGAATATATGTTTAGAAGTGTGAAAACAAAATAAATAAACAAACAAATACCTAAAATACTCTATTCAAACAAAAACCTTGAAACTCACATAAGTCACTAATTTTGGACTGGTCATGGAATTTGGCCAGTTTTCAATAAAATTCAGTTTCTCAGCCTCTAAAGCTCCGTTTGAGCCCATTCAAAATTCTTAAGAAATTTGAGACATAGACTTGCAAGCTCATTTTAGTTTCACTGCACTGGGTCTTTTATAAAATTTAGGAAAATTTCTTAAAGTCACCATAGGCACTTCTGTTGGGTTTCAAGTCAATGCGAAAGAAAGATTTGGAACCTGAGCTATACAACTCGGAATCAAGCAAAACTAGTTTTAAATGAAAATTGACACATAGAGCAAGCATCCTGGATAGATCCTTCTTAGGCTTTTCCCAGTTATCTTTGTAATTCTCGGTAGCCTTTGTTAGGCATGCAACCAAAGAGTCTTAATTCAGAATTTTTATAAAATTATGTACTTATCGGATTAGGATCAAAGTTAATTTGGGAAAGCTTAATGAATTAGGATCGTCCCCATAAAACATTAGGCCATAATTCCAAAGGTAGGAGTCACAAGAGAATTTTCAATGTTAGTTGCCTAGCCTGTCAGAATCTGAAAATTAGAAAACACATCATAAGAGAAATCAAAAGCATTTAAAATATTTGCCAAGCTGTAAGGGATGAAACAAGGGTTAGGTTATAACCCTAATCCTGTAATAATTTTTGTAATATTACAAACATAAATAAATAAATAAATATAAAAGGGTCTTAGGACCCAATGATATGGGTTTTTAAGACACTCCACGCATTATCGAAAACTCCAAGTTATGAAGACTTGTTCTTGATAATGAGACTTGCTAACTATGAGGACAAATATTGAATATGTTATATGTTGTGCGATGTACCCTATGTGTATGTTTCATGAGATGCTATATTAAAATGTCTTTGGGTGCTAGATATTTGCTCATGTGCTGCCGTACTTATTGATGCTTGATAATGTTGTTTGAAATGTGGTGGTGCTGAGGCTACTGAATCATGTTGATTATACATTTGTTCTACTTATGTCTTGCATAATACATGTCCCATGTTATGCATAAGTTTTTGCATGACACGTGTTGCATTAAATAACAAAAGTTCAAAGGTTAAGTGTACCCTTCTGTGATTCGAAAGGAGAAAGTTTTACCCCTCACCCCAGGTCGGTGATGGTCGTCGGTTTGAGCTCAATACCATACATTGAAACTTCGAGGTTGATGCCAATGTTTTTAGGAGGAGACCCATTGTGGGTTTTTTAAGTTAATGATTAAGTAAGGATTGATGTTGATGTCGAAGAATAAGTCATATCATTTACACGTTAATTCATAGAAGTGAAGCTTGCTTGCTATAATACATGCATCATGCATCTATTCATGCTCTGCATTACTTCCTTATTGCACAAATCATTTTCTTTTATGTATGAAGAAATATATAAAATTGGATTTGCCTTGGCTAACAAATGTCTTTTGAAAAGTAAAAAGAAGTGATGTATCAGTTCACCTTTTTCTTAAATAAACATGAGGTGGCTGGATATGGGTATGATGACACCAAGCCTGACCTACTGGAAAATTGTTATTTCTCGCCTTTTCTTTATGTACCATCTCTAGATGACATCACTGGATAGAAAGAGGATGGGCCCCCTATCTCCACAAGGTTAAGGATGAGAAAGCAGCACTAGCAGTGTTGGTCCTGATCGATGCCGCTGCTCACAGGCCCTTACAAGTCAATTAACAGCCAGAGAAGGACCCAGATAAGGACCCTTGCTATTGTTCCAATTCATCCATGAAGTCCACCACTACCAGCCACCCCACTAGGCCATCTAACACCCAGGGATCATGTACAAGTGGTATGAGGAGACGCTTGCCACCCACTATGTCATCCGAGACCCCTCGAACCCTAGCATTCGACATACCCCATTTCGAGGACGAGGTCGAGGTCAGGGTTGATGGGTGCCAATTTAGATATAAAGACAAAACGCCTAGTTCTCCTTTAGCTATTAATGATAACTCTCTTTGCAATTCTATGTTCATATACTAGATCATGTGGCATTATTCTATGTTGACTTTATATCCTTACGAATACATTATCTTTCTGTCAGTTGACCTCGAGAGTATAGAAGGATAAATTTGGGAGTATTTTCTTTCCCATCCTTAATTTGATGTTATTGGGATTCATATCATGATAGTTTCTTTTTATACTTGAAGGGTTTTATCTTTACATATGGGGTAAGATGAGAATCACCTATATATCTTATGCTTCGCGACTTTCTTATCTATGTCGCGCACCTCAAATCTATTCGCATTTGATGATTACAAATTTCATCGTTTAAGGCTTGTACTTTCCAAAAGCCTTCCAACTACATACATATGTACATACATACATACATACATATATATATATATATATATATATATAATGGTAAGTTTATAAAATAATTAAAAGATCTTTTTTTTTCTTTTACGAAGCTAAAAGGTAACAAACTATTAAGTTTCAAATACGACCTAGGTGTAGTTTGAGCTACTATAGGGTTTTTCCCTTAAGGGGGAAGAACAGATCTGTGAGGAGTGCCTAGTTAAGCCCCAAAGTAGACAATATCTGCATGTCGGGTGTAACACTCACACTGAGAACGACGATATTTAACGCCCAAATGTGACAAACATTGCAGAGAACTAGTCCTGCATTGGTTGGGGGGAACGAAACATGCCTTATAAGGGTGTGGATACCTCCCTCATGCAAACACGTTTTCCCCTTGAGAGTGGGGAAGAGCAAATCCATGCGGGGTACCCAATTAGGCCTCAAAGCGGACAATATCTATATATCAGGTGTTACTCTCACATTAGGGACAGTGATATGTAGCACGCCCGGATGTGACAAATGTTACAGAGGTATTAGAGCCAGTCCTAGGATCAATGTGCCAGCCAACGAAGATGCTGATGGGCCCCCACTAGGAGGGGTGGAACTAGTCCCATATTGGTTGGGGAGGGGAACGAAGCATGCCTTATAAGGGTGTGGATACATCCCCCATGCAAACGCGTTTTCCCATTGAGAGTGCAGAAGAGCAAATCCGTAAGGGCCGCCTAATTAGGCCTCAAAGCAGACAATATCTACATGCGAGGTGTTACACTTACACTGTGGACGGCAATACGTAGCACGCCTAGATGTGACAAATTTACAGTAACCATACATAATATATACATGCAACTAGTGAAATTTTTTTCAATATTTACATAACATAGCTGCTCTAGGAAAAACATTTTTCATTTCATAAATTCATAAAAGCATTCCTCAATTTATTTTCTTGTCTGACATCATTTAAACTTGTGGTACAGAAACTCCTCGAGAAATAGTAATCTCTAGCTATATATATAGCAATAATAGTCTCTGAAATTTCTCTGGTTATGCATAATAAATATGACATAACAAGTTCTTTAGTTATGCATGACAAACATGACATAACAAATTCTTTGATCTCTAGGGTTCCTCAAGGAGCCAAACTAGACACCTAACTAGGTTCCATCTCTACTCTGGGATGAGATTGTCCCTTAAGGATAACTTGGTCCTGAGGTTAACAATATCTCATAGTCATTAACTCACTATCTATTTCTCCATAGCTACCATCTAAACTAATTTGTACTTAATTCAAATAAATCTGGAAACTCTTAAAAATCTCCCAAACCTCTGAAAACTCTGAAACTTTGGATTTATACAACTCTAACAATCTGACTTTAGCATAACTATGGATATGAAATCATGCCCAAGGGATCACCAGCTTGTACGCATTGTGATTTCAAAAGCCCATAGGATATATAGTTGGCAGTTGCTATGAATCATATTGGACTCCATATTTCTGAGTATTATAAAAACTGGATTTCTAAGCAGTTTCACAAGCTAACATCTTTTCATAAACTTGGTAACTCTAATATCATACTTCAACACCAAAAGGGTTCATAATTATGAAAGCTCTAAAATCATACTTTGCTATACAACTTTACGTCATAAGCTCATAAAAACATGTTTGATAAGATAGCAAACTTGCTACAATACATATTTTCTTAATAAATCCTTTCTTGAACATGTAAGACATTTTCCATAGCATACAACATATCGATTATGGTTTCATGATTTTCTAAAATATATTTTTCATGCTATAGCCAAAAATCAAAATCTTTGCTATAGCTCACAAAATCATATTTATTTATAGTTTCATCTATAAATTCATATTTTGAAAATCATTATGCATCGAACATAATCATAATGGCTAAAATAAGGTCATGAGTTTAAACCTACTCACTGTTTGTGGCCGAGAGTATGTGGGCACCACCAACTTGACCTTGAGAGCTTGGAATGGCACCAACAACTGCTATAGAGCAACATAGACACATGAATAATCTCTAACAACTCTAGAGTAACTTTAACCCAACTCTAACAATATTGGAGGAGCACCTCTACTTGACAACAATGAGAAACTATAGCACCCAAACTCTAGAACATGGAAAGGATAAGAGAAAAGAAGCATAAACCATAAAAAATCTCCTACCTTGAAGCTTGAGGGAGATAAGATTGAGAGAGGTTGAGAGTGTGGGGAGGGAGAGCTTCTTCGAAAATGTTAGGTTTTGGTTTTGGAGAGCGGAGCCCGAGTATAGGAGTATATATATAGGGTTAGGGGTATGTTAGTGAAACTGCATCATTTTGGACGTCTGTTAGCATCGGGGGTCCCTGTTGCAGCAAACATGTCTACACTAAAAAATGTAGGCTTCAACAAAAGAAGATTTTCTAGAATCCAGAGGTTTTTGGGGTACCCAAGGGCTATGCTAGGCTTAGCAAAGAACACATGGACCCGAGACACTATATATTCCCCCTTAAAAAGATTTGGTCCCTAAATCTAAACTTGCGTATCTTGAAGATGAAAGAGATTGAATACTTAACCTACATGGGTTTCAAGGATTGGCCCGAATGCCTAAAACACTCTGACATGATACTCTTGCTATATTAGTTGATACTTTGGGAGACAGTGCCATCTTGAAGGACACTGCTTCATTACTCAGGGTAGGGATGCCAATTGTCACATCAGGGGGCTCCGCCTCCAAGTGCAGCCCTTTTCCATCTAGTCAACGACTGCTCTTATCATGGCACTTACACTGAGCGGCTCCACTTCTAAGGGTAGCCTTTTCCACTTTGCAAGTCCTAGGTAGATAACTATGCTTTATTGCCTCATAGGCGTAAGCTCTCGAGGATGGGGGTATCTAAAGTCAACTTCCATTCTTACTCGGTTTCTCTTTCTATTGTATCTAATACCGACTGATTTGGTACGGACTTATAGCCCTCAGTTTCTGAACTCCCTTGTTTACTATACAAATGTCAGACATGGAAATCAAAACTACTCTATTCTTGCACGTAGAAAATGCAAAAATAACATAGCATTCATAAGCATAGTTCTTAACTATCACATTTCAACAACTCAAGGTTGCTAAGCAACTAGGTGTCTACATCTCTAGAGTGCACAAGTGCTACACAACATGCATATAAATCAAACAAACATAACTTGTTCTAAGATCTCTGAAACACGCAATCGTGATAACATACATTTTTGGTTCTCCAAGAACTATTCTTCTCGCCTTGAAGCTTTCTATCCCTTAATCAAACTCTTTCAAACGTAAATCAAGAAAGAGAAGACCAGACTAGACATTGAAGCGGTCAAGATACTAATTCAAAGGTTTAGAGGTCCAATCGGTTCAATTGGGTTCAACGAAATATACTAAAATATATGTATATATAAATATATACATATGATTAAATAGAATATAAAAAAATAAATTAAATCATTAACATTAACATGATCAACACGCAAAAAATATATTCATAAGTCTATAAAAATAAATATAATCCATATAAAATTTCTCTAGTCTCAGCCTCACAATGTAGTTACAAAACATTTGAAAACAATATTTGTTAGTGACTAGTGAGGTTTATGGTGAGCAGCCTGTGAATGATGGAGAGAGAAGAATAACAACTCAGTTATCTTTATTAGTGCCCTTCTTTGGTTCCATTTTCTACATTTTTACTATGTGGTTGCTGCAAGATGTGAGTATTTAAGCTTTAAAAAATAAAAAATCAAAATCAAAATCAAAATCCAAAGTTTTGAATTGGTCAGACTGGTCCGATTTTCCAGTTTTCCCTGATTTTGACCGATTCTTGACCGGCTTTGACCTCCCCCAGTTCAGAACATTAACTAAACCGGCCAAGTGATCAGTTTCTGGTTAACCCGGTCCAACTGACCAGTTTGGTCCGATTTTCTCCTCTACCATGTAAACGCATGCATTGCAAACATCCAATCATGTTCACACATCATACATCTACATAAATTGAGGCAAGCAACATGCTTCTTATTACCTTGCTAAGTCCATTAGCTTTTTTGTTATTGTGTTACCAAGCTACAACTTAACATGATAAATTTCATTCTATCTCATCCAATTTACATGCATGGGATAGGGGAAGGGAAAAAATGCATCCTTCATATACAAGTCCCTCCACTTCACCATGCAAAAGCATCTATATACAAGATTCACAACTATCCTTTTTAAGCTACTCTAATCTTGTTTGTGCAATCCAAAATCAAGTAAAACCATTACATACACATACAATGCTATGATTCATGTTACATGACTTTGAATAACACCTTTTTACACATATTAACTAAAGAGAAAACATCTTCAACCAAAACATAATACTAAATATCATGTTATCTTATCAAACTCATCACATGTATGCAGTAATGGACATGGGTAAGGAATCCCTGTGAGAAGTCTGCTTATCAAAATAATGACAACTTTTGTTTAATTCCTCAGGAAATTGTAAACTTTCACAAAGAGTAATTTAGTCATGGCTATTAAATCATGCCTCTTGCTTCCATATTGTAATAGCATTTCAAAAACTTCAAAAGGGCAAAGCATTAGTTTTTTGTGGTCATGCATGTATCAAAGAAAATTTATTTCACTTATAAGGCATATTGGAAAATCATGCACATATGAAACCATATGCTTAACACATATAAACACATCATTCATGCACTTTTGTTCGTTCAACCTAATAGAAATATAACAGGCCTCCGTGATGATCAAGGAAACTCAATATGAAACTCTAGTTGTTGCTTAGCATGCACATATCATTTGTTTACCTAAGTCATTATGCTAACAAAACATGATAGATTCTCATAAGAACATGGGAAATCACTGCAATAATGCTCTAAGTCATTTAATGCATAAGTATTCTCTAGTTTAATTCTTAGTCTATGAGGTTCAAAGCCAACTATTCACATGCTTATTTCACTCCTCCACAGTTATAATAACACATTATAGCATGAAGAAATTATTATATTCGAGTTAGTCTTTTGTCTAAAGGTGTTCCCTTAGGTTATTTATAGTTACACATGCAGTCATGTCCTATAATTCCATCTTTTGAGTCACAGATTATCACCACAAAGTCGGAAACAATCTAATGCAATCAAAAGGCGCAATGATCTAATAGATGTTCAAAACTAGCCTAGCAATTCATGCCATGTTATTCACATAATGGGCATACATATATACCATACTCATATGACGCAACATCATGATAGACATTCAAAACTGGTCACGCACTTTGCATCATAACATTAACATATTCCACATGCCTTCCATACTCTTTATCATGCAAAAACACTATTTCCAATCATAAATCACGAAATTTCACCTTCAGGAACATGACATGCATGAAGTTCATAGCATCAAGATCACTTAAAACAATTTAGCATATCAGAAACCAATTGTCAGTCCTACGAGATGCCTAAAAGCATGGTTCAACTTGCTAACTCAAGGTCACTCTCATGTGAACCCTCTTCTGCTGAGGTGTTGACCTTCTCTATCCTCTAACTTGTGACTCTCTAAAATAATGGGCAAACATTCTTTTTGCACCTTCTCTACTGCATTCTTAGCATACGATCGTGCCCCATAGGCATCAACCTCCATGGTGCTTTCTGTCTGTCTAACAAATTGGGCATGATCGACCGGTCTATACTAATTCTTCCTGCTCTGGCTGGCTTGTGCTCTAACCCTTAGTTGGGCAATAGCGGGGCGCATCAGGGAGGGCATTGAGGGGTGGCCCTAGCCGACAATATTCGCTGTTAATCATTCCTACTTGTGCTCCTTTGTGATGTATTCCTATTCAGATGTGCTCACTGACTATCTTTGACAAAATGGCCTGTTTGGGATGCCATATGCAACTGGTATTGATTGATGCGGTGCTATAGAGATAGCAATGGTTATCAGGTAGCATAGCTCACCCGAGAAAAGGGGAAAAAGATAGGAGACTAGCTCAAGAGTTTGAATAAATGACAGACTCTTACTGAACCGAGACATGATTGACTCTTTCTAGAGGCCTCAAGCAACGCTTCGTTAATGCGAATGGGTATTATGTATCACTGTCCCAAGTGTGATTGTAACACCTGGCATTAGGATATTGTCCGCTTTGAGCCCAACTGGGTGCTCCTCACGGATTTGCTCTTCCCCTCTCTCAAGGGGCCCAAAGCGGATAATATCTGCATACAGGATGTTACCCTCAAACTGGAGACAATGATACATAACACCCAGATGTGATAGATGTGACAGATATTGCAGATGGTATCAGAGCCAAATCCTGGGATCGATGTGCCAGCCAGCAAGGACACTGAGTCCCCACTAGAAAGGGTGGAAGTAGTCCCACATTGGTTAGGGAGGGGAATGAAGTATACCTTATAAAGGTGTTGATACCTCCACATGTAGACGCGTTTTCCCCTTGAGAAAGGGGAAGAACAAATCCGTGAGGGGCACCTAGTTAGCCCCCAAAACAAACAATATTTGCATACCGAGTATTATACTCATATTGCGGATGGTGATACGTAGCACGCCCAGATATGATAGATGTTGCAACCATGCAGGGAAACCTCTGGCTCTAATACTATTTTGTCACGACTCGATTTGGAAACGTGACCGGAACATGAGGAATTTCATCCCCGTGTAAGCCTTCTAGGTGACGTGTAACACCCTAATAAACCCAACTGCGCTAAAGTCCACATTTGGATTCTATTAGTTGTTACTTATGCCTTACATTCACTTTCTTTTGAAATTAACTGAAGAAAATAGTGGGTAATAAATTTTTTTTGGGTACAAATTACTTTTTGAAAGCTTAAGCCTGTAGCGAGAATTGAAGTACATAGCGTTCACGTAGATGAAAATCAGAATTACTTTGCGCGCTTACTTAATTTAATAGAGCGGAATAAGGAAATAGATATAAAATTACTATCACATGAACTGAAATATAACTACTTGATACATGAGTCATACTAGGACATATATCATAGTGATAAGTTCTTACAAATGACAATATAAGTTCTACTATTACTGGTCTATTCTCCGCAATCTTTAACATAACTAAAATTGGAGTGCTAATTCTTAGGAATTCTGAAGTCTTCACATGCTGCCTCCTTCCTTAACTATAGCTCCGTTGCTTCAAGTGGACTTGTCTGTCTCTGGTAATGACAACGGAAAAAGAAACATAAGAGTGAGAAATACAAGATTTCTCAGTAGGGGTTCCTATTTGCACTAATCGTGTCATCGTTGTCATCCCAGTCACTTCGGGTTTATTTTAAAAAGGTAGACATACAGATGGTTCAATTACTAGGTTTTTCACAAACGTAATTATCCGAAGTGTAGTTGCTTTTAAACTACTCTTATAACATTAACAGGAATATCCATTCAGTTATTCATCAATCATACATATCATGTGAATTGCTAATGAGCAATAAGTAACTTGGGAGATGCATGCATTTCATGATTACTCATCCTCAACATTTACTTGAGATGCAACCATCATCTTTTCTTTGATTAACATTTGTTTCAATTACTCAAGCAGAGCAAGTACCAAAGTAAAATAGGTTCACTATAACTGTATGCATGCACTTAACATTTTATACATCTTTAACTTGATTTGGTCCTTCACTCACTGAGTGCACCAACACCAATATCTTAAATCACCTCTGTGAGTAATGAGCTCATACCGTGGCCGTCGCCATAACTTGTTCCGTGAGAGAATCTCAACGAATGGGGTGAGGGGCATTAAGTAGTGAGCTTCTCCCATTACTTTTCATGGTTTGGCTCAAGTCCACTTTTCCAGACTATCATTGCTTAATTTCATCAGTGCCATATATCATGTTTCATATCCAATTCTTTTTGACATTTTACATATGCTTCGTCATGGTAATGTATTATCATTTAATATAATGCATACCATATGATTAATACTCAAGGGTTCATATCATAGCAAATATAGCATTTTGAAGCATATATGATCAATACTCATGGCATCACATTTACATCATAGCATATAATAAACCATTCATAACATTTCGCACATGATCAAGATTATAGGTCAAAATCATGCTTTATGTGTATCTCAAGGTCACTAGTCTTATTTCATTGAAGCATAAGTCTTTAAGTCATGAGTTAAGTCCTCTTAGTCATTTATGAGTGGGATTTCTTAATTATGTGTAATTATAAGTTATGTATCTTTATTACATTTATAAAAATCTGATGAGTTGATTTAATTAATACTAAGCCATCTTGAAAAGAGAATTTTCAGATTTACTCTAAAGGCATTATTTTTGGCTTGTAAGATTTTACAGCTTATTACCATTTCTGGTATGTCTGAATGAAAAATTAATATCTCTCATTATACTTGCTCTTTTCAGAAAATAGAGATAGTTTCAGAATCCTGACTCACTCATCTTCCACTGGAAGTGATATTTACAGAATTAAGCTAAGTGAAATGACTTTTATACCCTTACAAAGTTGTCCTATTCCAGCAGTGTCCTAAAACCCAACCCGTGGCTTGTTTTATTTTTCTGGAATCACGTGCATATTTTTAATGAATGTATTTTACATCTCTGTGTTACTTAGGGTCTTAGCTTTCCAACAAAAGCATTTTCACACGTTTTTCTGTTGTATAGAAAAAGATAAGTTCGGTTTAGTGCTCAGAGGTCAGACAGCAATTCCAGTAAGGAAGCTAAATTTTAGAAAATTATATCTCTGTCTAGGAAATGTATTTTTCGGTACTTTCTTTTGGAGAATGTCCTTTGGGAAGTTAGATTTCACATATAATTTTTCCAGAGGTTCCAGAGGCGTGGTTCTTAAATATAACATGTTTTAGTGTGCCTATCTCAGGCAAAAGTGTTTTTCAGCACTAGTGTGTGAGTGTACTTGCTTCCTTTCAAATTAAATCATAGATTCCCATTATTTCCAGTCATGGCCAGCACATACATTCAACAATACAGAGGTTTTAAACATGCTAACACATATCTTGGAGCATATTTATTATGGATAGAAAATAACACAACTTTTAGAGTATATGTGCAAACTTTAAGCCTTTAAGCCTAAAATGAGCTAAAGACTTAAAACTCTCACATTCTCAAGATAACAACCACCTACCAAGATGTGAAGAGGTGTAAATGAGTCCTTCAACCCTTAATGGGTCACGAACAAATAGAGAAAAAAAAGGGTAGAAGGGAAAGTCTTTGTTCCTAGCTCCAAGCTTTAGTGTCTTGTGTGCAAGAAGGAAGCTAGTGTGTGACTTAGGATCTGTTTACAAGCTTTGGAAGAGGTGTTTCTTAACTAATCAGCAAGAGGACTTAAAGCTGAATATGGAAGTGTATGAGGAAGAGGTTTGAGAGAAAATGGAAGAAGTTTGGGAAGCTCAAGACTTAGGAATGATGAGAAGTTTGTAAAGAACACAATTGCAACTACTACTCCTCCTTTTATAGGCCCCTTGGCCGAAAATGTATATGGGCTATTTGGGAGGATTTTAATTTCTGATTTAGTTCATTTGGTTGTCTATTTAGTTGGGGTAATGGGAAATTAGAACTAAGTTAAGTTAGCTAGTTAGATTATATGCCAAAGAAGCACCATCTATAGCCTAGTCTTGCAAGCCTAATGACGACATGTCACCTTTGACATCTTTCAACCCTTTCATCTAGCCCCATAAGCAACCTTCAAATCAGATTTCCTTTCCCCCAAATGGAGGCCGATGCATTTCAGCCATGACAAGAAAATAATGAGGGAAAACTTGTGTTTTTGTTTTGATGTATAACTTAGTGTTGTCTTGTAGTTAAATTAGTTCTAGTGTAAGTTATTTTGATAAAACTTATGTGAGTGTTTTCTTTTACATGATGGCTGAAAAGAGGAGGTTAGAAAAGGTCTATGGGATTTTAGGAGTTATTTTGTAGAGTTGCACATTTATCTGATGGGTAAACCGATGTTTTTACCTCTTTTGGCAATATTCTCTTTACTAAAAATGGTTTAAACCAACTTTTAAGCATATTTTATTTTTAATGAAGAATCTATTATAGATTAATTAGATTAATCTCCCATCAGGTTGGTAATCAACTTAATTAGTGATTAATCATCTCTAACTTGGCTATTTATGGTATAACTCATTTTTAAGATTATTGTCATTTATAGTAAATTATCAGTTAAGCTTATTTTATCATTATTTTGGGAATCCTATGTCAATTACTTATATCTAATCCATAATTAGTGTATTAATCCTTGATTAGTTTTTATTAGATCACTTAATCATGATTTTATTGGTCTTTGATCATAGTTTGATCATTATGTTGACTATTGCATGTTTTAGTTGACTTTCTCATGATTTTATTGGCTTTTACAAATCTTTGACTTTTATAGTTAACTTTGACTTCATGGTTGACTCTAGACCTAAGAGTTTGATTTTTTGACTTTGACCTTTGAACTTGACTTTTGTTGACTCTTGGTCAACACTTAACATTTTATGTGGACTTGCCCTTGATCAAGTGAAAGTTCAACAGTCTCAAGCGAAATCGTTTACTCGGGTCATCACCAAGTGAACCTTCATTTAGGATGAAAAATGGGGATGTTACATGACGTGTCTCTCTAAATGCATTATTTATTGTAATATCATACTTCAAACATGATTTTCTTCTAAAACAATATAGATTTCTCTATTTAAAACATAATATTTAAATTCATGAAAACTAAAGTATTCAATATTCTAACTCTAAAAACATCTTAACCAAATCTGCTAATTATGAAATCATAAACCATTTCATCATATAATCTTTATATTAAATCTAAAAATTAGCTTAACACTTGAAAACCAAACCAAAATTTATCTCCTAGCTCGTTACAAAAATTCTAGTCACAATCTGTAATTTCAAATCCATACTTGAAATTTGTATACATATAAAGAGGTGTGTAAACTATGAAAATAGCTATAATATCTCAAAATACATTCATGGTTTGGATCCTGCTTACACATTTACTGAAGCACTCTAACTCTACATGGATCTAAACTAAGCCTTACTCTAAAGTAAGACTCACCATTAGAACAAGTGTGTCTGTTGATAGGAAGCTGAACAACATTTGTACCTGCAACTATGAGGAGGAAGGGAGAGGAGTGAGTCAACAGACTCAGTGAGTGAATTCTCACCCATCACTCATATGGGACAACAACAACCATACATTATATATACATGCAACTGGCAAAAATATTTTCAATATTTACATAACAAATCTAGTATGGGAAATACACTTCATTTCATAAATTCATAAAAGCATTTCTCAATTTATTTTCTTGCCTGAAATCATTTAAACTTGTAGTGCAGTAACTCCTCGAGAAATAGTAATCTCTAGCTATATGTGTGTGTGTGTGTGTGTGTAGCAATAATAGTCTATGAAATTTCTCTAGTTATGCATAATAAATATGATATAAATTCTCTGGCAATGCATGATAAACATAGCATAGCAAATTTTCTGATCTCTGGGTTCCTTAAAGACCCAAATTGGACATCTAATTAGGTTCCATCTCTGCTCTGGGGTGAGATTATCCCTTAGGGATAACTTGGTACCAAGGTTAATGATCTCTCATAATTGTTAACTCACTCTAAAACTCTAGATTCATACAACTCTAACAATATGATTTTAGCATTATTGTGGATATGAAATCATGCCCAAGGGATCACCAGCTTATATGCATTGTGATTTCAAAAGCCCATAGAAAATGTAGCTTGCAGTTGCTATGAAACATACTGGACTCCATATTTCTGAGTATCGTGAAAACTGAATTTCTAAGCCATCTCTCAAACTAACATCTTTTCATATACTCAATAACTCCAATATCATACTTCAAAGCCAAAAGGGCTCATAATCATGAAAGCTCTAGAATTATAATTTGCTCTACAACTTTCCAAAATATCTTAACTAGTACTCTCTAGGAATATATTCTGAAATCCAATGTCTTGTAAACACTGTGATATCATAAGCTCATAAAAACATGTTTTATAAGATAGCAAACTTGCTACAATACATATTTTCTTAATAAATCCTTTCTTGAACATGTAAGGCATTTTCTATAGCATACAACATAGCGATTATGGTCTCATTGTTTTACAAAATACATTTTTCATGCTATAGTTAAAAATCAAAATCTTTGCTATAACTCACAAAATCATATTTATTCTTACTTTCATCTCTAAATTCATATTTGACAACCATCATTCATCAAACATAATCATAATGGCTAAAATAAGGTCATGAATTTAAATCCACTCACGATTTAGGGCTGGGAGTATGTGGTCACCACCAACTCAATCTTGAGAGCTTGGAATGATACCAACAACTACCGTAGAGCAACATAGACATATGAATAATCTCTAACAACTTTCTAATAACTCAAACACAACTCTAGCAATATTGAGGAAGCATCCCCACTTGACAATAATGAGAAACTATAACACCTAAACTATAGAACATGGAAGGAAGGAGAGAATGGAGGCATAGACCATCAAAAATCTCTTACCTTGAAGCTTGGGGAGGTAAGATTGAGTGGTGTTGAAAGTGGGCAGAGAAAGCTCCTTTGGAAATGTTTGGGCTCGGTTTTGGAGAGAGGAACCCAAGTATGGGGATATGTATAGGGATAGGGGCATCTTAGTGAAACTGCATTGTTTTGAATGTTTGTCAACATCAGGGTATCCTTGTTGCAGCAAACTTCCCTAGCCTCCTACTCGCTGCAGCGAACATGTTTGTACTAAAAAAAACAAAAGATGATTTTCTACAATCTAGAGGTTTCTGAGGTGCCCAACGGCTGTGCTAGACTTAGCTAAGAACATGTAGACCTGAGATATTACACTAATGAAGTGTATTGACTTGTCAAATTACTCCAAGACTTTGGGATTGTTGCAGGGTCTAGAAAACTCCTTTGTGACAACGAGGAGGCTCTTCATATAGATAAAAACCAACCTTTCATGAAAGGACAAAGCACATAGACTTAGATTGCCATCTTGTAAGGGGAAAAGTTCAATCAAGATTGCTGCAAGTTGATTTTGAAAGAAAAAGGTGTCATGAGAGAGGTTCAAATCATTACTTTAACAAATTCTTCTAGGCTAACAAAAACTAAAGCAAGATTTCTCAAGTGTAGAACATGGAATGTAGGAGTGTATGGTCAGAATAGAAAGTGTACTTTCATAATAAAGAAACTTTCTTAATGCACAAAGAGAAATAATAGAAATCAAACATAGACAACCATAATAAATAGTTAAGTGTGGAGAAACATAAAGAGAAAATGGAAAGAGGGAGATTTATCATGGTTCGGCTAACCATTGCCTACGTCAAGTTCCTAGCAAGAATTTGAGATGTTTACACTAATCAGTAGTCTTGTACAAGCCTCTCCAAGCTTACAACTGAGTACTCTTGTAAATATCTTCTTCAAGTAATCTCACCAAGTGGTCATTTGAATATCTTTTTCAAGCTATCTCATAATTCACTACTGGGTCGGGCTAAAAGATATCCAAAAAAATGGTTTGTGTTTGACACACTCATAAAATGATCTTTGTTAAACACTAGTTGAGTGACTTCTTAGCTTATAACTCTTATTAGATGATAAATTATATCGTTACAAATTTTTTATGAAGAAATTGTGAGGTAGAAAAAATTCTTCGGTTGATCAAGATGAATAAGAAGGATTATTGTAAGCATTTTTTCTACGATTCTCCAGCAAGCTTCCATTCTTCTTACATTTAAGCTATATTATAGACTTCTTCAAATGGTAGCCATTATGACCTAAAGGATTGGCCTTGGAAAGATGTTTGTTGGTCTTCATTTGGAAGGGGGAAGAAAGAGAGAATTTGTCTATGCGGTGCACAAGGATAGTGCAATGGCTCTCATAGGATAGTCAAAATCATAGGATAATTGTATACAATAGTGGCACACCTTTCAATGTTGTCTCTTTAAAACCTTAGCACACTTTCATTTTTTAATTATCTTTATTGATTTTCCATTATGTATTTCCATTTTTATTTTGAATTATGTTATGTTAGTAGTATTTGTTATTATTATGTATATTTATATTTCGAATTTCAAGGAATTGTTAAAATTTTCTCATTTTAGAATTTTTTTTAATAAACACACGAATACTCGTAGGGATTCAAATCCCGATGGGGTATTGGGAATGGAGACGTGTGACAAAGAATGAGAGGCAAAATTCCAAATAGGGATGAGGTCGGGGGGACATGTCCTTTTTTTGATACAAATTGTCATCTTTATAAATGACTTATGATATAGTAAAATTATCCACTTATTCTATTTCATTATTCAACAATTTTAAATTTTGAAACATGTAAAATTTTCATAAAATAAACTCTTTATTATTAGTTAAATGTCATCTACCTAGATTTTTTTTTCAACCTTATAAACTTGCTATTCAAAATACGATATGAAATAGAGTGACATATTCATATTTTGTTCATTTACTTAATTACTTAAATATTAACTTATTTTTAAAATAAATTTACATACTCAATTTTCTATAAGATATATTTAAATAAATTATTACTTATTTTCATAAATAGTCAACGTACTATTTATTTTCGGTAATTGTTAAATGACTAGTATATAATATTTAAGAACCATTTCAAAGATGAAACAATAAGGAAACTTTACATGTGGCGTAGTTGTAACATCCTAAAATATATATATATATATATATATATATATATATATATATAAAATAATAATAATAATTTGTGAGGTAACATTTTTTTAGTCATCTATCGGATGTAAACATTTTATTTGTCTTACTTAATAATTTTACATTAATATCGATTTTAAATATTAAATCAAAATTTTAAAATGCAGATATTAACTATTTAATGTAAGACCATAAATTAGTAATAATAAACTCAAAATATATTATACTGAGTTAAGAATAAAATTTATTAAAGAATAATAAGTAATAATATATTAAGGGTTGATAATTATGTGTATAATTTTTTTTTTAAAAAAAGAAAACGGGGGTTTGTGTGCATAGCACCCCCACTTATCCACAATTTTAGCCCACTGCAAGAGCCTTTCTATTGGCTTTACGTGCTTATATATAGAGGGAAGGTGTGCTCTGTGTGTAAAATAAAGAAAGAAAGAATTTGTGAAAAGTGTAGTAAGTGGAGAGTGAGAGTCACATAACGTAAGAGAGGAGAGAGAAAGAGAAGAAAAGAATAACTAAAGAAGGGAGAGATAGTAAGATTAGTGTACTAAAAAGGCTCAATTAGTATACATAATTTCTATTTACTGATGAAATTTTGAGGTATAAAATGAATTTACTTCATGTAAAATAAAATCATGACTGCAGTTATTATTATTACTACTCATTTTATATACTGTCATTTTTATTACAGATGCTCATTGTTATTTATCATTGTCATTTTTTTATATTTATTGATGATTATGAACTTGAATATTAATTAAAATAATACTAACTATTTAATTAAAATGATCTTCTTCTTCCCCTACTGGTCCCGTCGGTATACCGTGCGTTGGTTTCTTTTATCACTTAATTACAAGAATTCTCTTTTCTCTCCACTGGTTCAGTGCAGACTATAGCTGCCCCAGTTTCTTTCTTTATTTTAATGTTTCTTTGTATTTATGTTATTTATTATTTAATTCAAGTTAATTATATATTCCTTTTCATCTATATTGTTATTTGTTGTACATTAATTTATCATTCATCAATTTTAGAATTTATCATATTATCTATATAATATTATGTTAATATGAGTTATCAATATTTATAGTAATTTTTATAATGAAATTGGATGTAAAATTATGATTTAAATTTTGTGCATTTATGCTTTACTATTTAAATTGTAGATTTATTTAAGAACTTTTATTTAGAACTTTATTTATGAATTAATTGTATGAATTCCATATTGTGAAATTATGCACAATAACTATTAATTAATTTAAAAAGAATATGATTAATTAAAATTTATCGCTAACCATTGATAAGGCAGAGGGATACATATAAGATCCTTTTATGTTACCTACCTCGGTTAGAATGGCATAAATGTCTTGCTTTGTCATCACGATATAAAGAACAACATGAAAGAATGAGAATTCCCTAAAATAAGACATTTAATTTTGTGTGAGACAAGCAAATGAATGAAAGAAAAACTAAAGTAAAGAAATCATAATTTTCATGAGATATGCATGACATGTTCTACATGGTATATTTTATGATAACTAATTATGTTTATATAACATTACTTTAGTCATGTGTATTTTCCGTGGAGACTCGGCTAAAATCAATCATAATTCAAATATTTTAAAACCATTCATTTTTTACTAAGAATTTCTTTTAAATTCTCATTTTTTTTATTTTTGATGGTTTTAGATTAACCAAGTAATATCAAATGGAAGGTAGTTGTTAGAAACTTATGAACTTATGTTTAATTAGTGTGTGATTTTACATTGTGAATTTTAGAAAGAGTCAATTTGCAATTAATAACATTAAGTGGTCATGCTAGAATCTTATGCTTATAATCTTTTTACTTAATGTTAATAGTTGTGCTTCATGTGTAAATTTATATTATTAACTTCTATATGAATTGGTGTTACAGTAATCACATTAATTGCACAATGAATGCATTTGTTTAAAATAAAACTATAAGTTTACAAATGAAACATAAAAGGAATTAAATGCATTTTATTATATATTGTTAATATGATATAAATGCATAAAATCGGTTTCTTAATTTAAAATAGATGAGTTTCAATTTGATTTAAATAATTTGCTTGCACGATAAACCATAAAATTATAATTATTTATTATGTATTTAATTCAAATCAAATTCAAATATAAGGCACACACATAAAATTAAATATATACAGTCTATACTACTATTAATATAGAAGAAATGTACCAAAAAAGAGGGATGTACAAAAACAAAAAAGAAGAAAAAACGTAGAAATTTTACACTTCTCGCAATTAAATGGATTTTAGATTAGATGCATTCATTTGTAAAATGAAAGAAAAATAAAAAAATTTAAAAATAGATAAAAAAAATTAATGTATTCAATTATTGAAAAAAAGTCACATTCATAAAAGCATAATTTTGAGAAACCATCACAAAAATAATGAATTAAATCAAATTTTTAAATTCATTTTCAAATTTAAATCGTGGAGTTTCTTCTATTTATTACTTACAAAAAAGATTCATTTTACTTAATTTTATCGTTTAAAATTCTCTAAAAAAGGTGGCATTTAAAAAATAATTATTTAGATTTTCAGTGAATATTCTTTTTCAAATAAATACATATCCTTTCCCAATCCACCCTAATAAATAATAATCACTATTTATGAAAAGAAGTTATGTCAGGAATTTATATTGCAATTCAGCATCTTTCGTTAAGAGATCCACATTAAATATTGAGCTTTAGAAATAAAGAGTTTCGCTATATGGCTTGAGAAGAATTTATACAAAAAGAAGTTCTTAGGAGCTCTAAAAGATAGAGAATATAATGCATTTTATTTGTTTCATTTAATAAATGATGTATTAGTTATTATATTAAATATGTAAAAAAAATGCATGGAACAAAAAATCGGACCGGACCGAACCGGCAGGTTCGACTGGAAACCGGTCATCTGACAGGTCCGGTTAAGCTCTAAAAATTGGGAAAGTCAAAATTAGAAAAAACTAGAAAAATTGGCGAACCGGACCAGTTTGACCTGTTTGGAACTTTTGATTTTTTTTTCTTTTTTTAAAACTTAAATACTGACATCTTGTGATAGTCATAGAGCAAAAAAAATAAAATAAAATAAAATAAAACCAAAGGAGAGCACTAACAAAAATTGTTGGATTGTTCTTCTTTTCTCTTCATCATTCATAGACTGCTCATCGTAAATCTCGCTGATCACTAATAAATATTATTTTTAAATATTTTATGATCGTGTTGTGAAACTGAGACTAGAGAAATTTTATATGAATTATATTTATTTTTATAGATTTATGAATATATATATTATATTTCGATTGAATCCTAGTTGAATCGGTTGGACTTCTAAACCTTTGAATCCGTGTCTTGACCAATTCAATGCCCAATTCGATTTTCTCATCCTTAGAAAAATGAGAAATAACAATGATCAACAAAACTATAACATGACAAATGCATTCTTTTTATAAAAATAGATACAAATTGAATTTTGACAAAAAAATGTTAGATATACAATTTTTTTTACAAATTTACACCTCTACAAAAAAAAAAATAAGTGTGAAATCCAACGAAGTGTTTTATTGTCACGTGTCTTTATATTAAAAATGTGTAAACTTATTGTAAAAAAGTATTATACACCTAACGTTCTCAAGCCTGTCCCTAATCCCGTGACACCGTTTTTCTTATGTCATAAATTTTAAAAGACTTACCATGTCTTGAACATTATTATCAAAAGAAATTCCTAAATTTTCTTATCTTCTTCGTTACGAGATAGCTCTTTAGCCAGTCATGGCCAAATCCATGTACGTATGCTACCATTAGCTAGGACTGTATAGTGCTTTTTGACTTGCACCCCAAATGAGAAATCTCCATCTCTTCACTAACCCTTTAGCATTGCGAAAGAGTTGGTTGTTCTCAAAACACTTGAGGTCTGTTTGGTTGGAATAAAATGGGGATTCCAACACCCAAAAGAAAAGAAAAAAGAAAAATGGGTATTCAAATCCCTGAAGTTTTATGCTCGGGGAAATCCAGCTGTATCACCAGCACCAACCACTGCTTACAGGCCCGCAAAACACCAAATCATAACCATCAAAGGAACAAGGCGGTGCTTGCTGACTAATAAAGCACCAAACCAAAGAACATTAGCACAAAATATCTTGACCATATAACTATAAGAGTGAGAAAAATAAATTTAGACTGACCGTATAACTATATATAAATAGTCAGGATTGAAAATTGATTAATATTAATTAATACTCATTTAAAAAAATTATATAATTATATATTTTAATCTTGACTATTCATATAAGATCTAACGGTGAAAATTTACTTATTTTACAGTAACTCACTTTTCTTTTATATATATATATATAGTTGAAAGAAAGATGCAAATTATCATACATAACTACTGTGCTGTAAAGCCAATTTTTATGACCACGTGCAATTCAATGCTATTAAATGTTGAAGGCCATATTGTCAACAAGAAAAGCTTCTTTTGCAACATTATTTATTATTTGAAGAAATATATATATATATATATATATATATATATATATATATATATATAGTACTTTATAAGAGTTTTTTCTATTTTACTTTTACTCAATTTTTCAATTTAATCCTTTACCTTCTATGTTTATCGATTTGGTCACTTATATATTTCAAATTATTTTTAATTTGATGCCTTGTCTTTTATTTTGGCCAATTTAATCCTTTATATTTCAAATTATTATCAATTTAATCCCAAATATAAGGGATCGAATAAAAAAATAAGAGTCAAATTAAAAATAATTTGAAATATAAGGGATCAAAGAGAAATAAAAACTAAAAAATCAGATTAAAAATAATTTGAAATAAAAATAACCAAATTGGCAAACATGAATTAGTCTCTAACATAAAAGGCAAATTGATAAATATTTCAAATCTTCTAACCAAAATCTGACATAATTTATTATTATAAAATTAGTTACTAATTAATTAAATTTTAAATTTTGAGAACCAAAATAGTTCACGTAACCAATTTAAAAAAATCAATGACAGCATTGCCTGAATTTGTCTGTAGCTATATTACACGTCACACAAGAAAACGACTCAGCCAATAGCAATCCATGACTATGCTTGTTAAATATACCTCGTTCGACGAGAGCCACCTATCATAGGCAGTATACCCCCATTTTGTTACATTAATTATGAATTTTATTATTTTAATATCTAAAATAAAATTTATTAAAATATTTATTTTATTATTATTAAATATAATGATAATTTCTATTTATCTTATTTAGCTATCATGTCTAATAATAAAAAAATAAATATCTCAATAAACATTTAAAATATTAAAATAACAAAACACATCAATTATCGACCGTAGCTTTACCAACTTGCATATAGTTTTATCAATGGTTTGGAAATTCAAACCACACACCACGTTCACAAGACAATATACCATATTTTTATCTTATTATTCACAATTATTTTTATTTCACGTACAAAACTTAACTGGACAAGCTCTGCTGGCCTCTCACCCAAGAAAACCACTCAAGTAGAGACAAGCACTGACCTCGTAAATGTCACACTCAATAGTTCGAACTGATACACATAAAAAATTATAAAAGGCTTTTACATTACAAGGAAAGGACTTGTACACAGAATCCGAGTCTTATCAAAGAAGCGGCCCTTTACTCCCACATTCCTGGTCCGTTTGCTCTCCAATCCATGGATTCTCAAATCTTCGACTTATTAGCTCCAATATCCATTTTGCTCTTCATGATTGTAGCACTGAGATTAGGAAAGAATCTCAGAAAGAGTGATACAACTCCAAATATACCTCCAGGACCATGGAAGCTACCTGTCATAGGAAATATACCCCATCTTATTACACCCACCCCACATCGAAAATTAAGAGATTTGGCCAAGATATATGGACCCTTGATGCATCTTCAACTTGGGGAGGTCTCCACCGTTGTTGTTTCCTCACCAGAGTATGCCAAGGAGGTAATGAAAACCCATGATATCATCTTTGCATCAAGGCCTAAAAGTCAAGCGTCAGATATATTGTCTTATAACTCCACAAATATTATCATGGCAACTTATGGAAATTATTGGAGGCAGCTAAGGAAAATTTGCACACTGGAGCTTTTAAGCCTAAAACGTGTGAATTCATTCCAGCCTATAAGAGAAGAAGAGCTCACCAACCTCGTCAAAAGGATTGCCTCAGGGAAAGGGTCGCCAATCAACCTCACTGAGGAAGTGCTTTCATCAGTATACACGATCATTTCAAGGGCCGCGTTTGGCGTGAAATGCAAAGACCAAGAAAAATTCATATCATTTATGAAAGAAGGAACAACGGTTGTGGGTGGTTTTGACATAGCAGATCTGTTTCCATCCTCCAAATGGCTTCGACATGTCTCTGGCTTGAGGCCTAAGCTTGAGAGGTTGAAAAGGAAAGGTGATCAGATACTGGAAAATATCATCAATGAGCACAAAGAGGCAAAGAAGAAAGCCAAAGACGGACAAGGTGTATCACAAGGAGATCTGGTAGATGTTCTCCTAACATTTGAGGATGGTAGTGGTACGGACCAGGATATTTGCTTAACAAAAGATAATATCAAGGCTATAATCCTGGTAAGGATACTTTTCTTTATGAAGATGAATAATCTTTCGAATTACTTTCTTAGTCTTTCGAATTACTTTCTTTCTGTTTAGCTGGATGGGACGAGTTTCTTAGTTAAATGTATTTTACCTTTAATTTTAGGTAACGTGCAATTTATGTCCTGATTTTTTTAATATCTGCATTATGATAATTTGAACATTTTAAATAGTGAAAAAGCTGACTTTCCAATTAGTTCAAAATTGTAAGTCATTGTATGGTATTAGGTTGCATACAATAAAAAAATTAAGTGAGATTAACTTCACATGAGAATTTACAAATGGGTTGCACAAATTAAAAATATCAGAGAGTTAAATGTACATAAATCATATACCAGCTGCCAAGATTAAATTAAGGGTTATTTTGCACTATTTGAAAAGTTTAGGGTATCGTGATGCATGTTTTAAAAAGTTAGGATATAAACTGCACGTGACCTAAAGTTCAAGAGAATAAAATATATTTTACCCTAATAAAAACTATGTTTTAACTTTTTTATGGATGTTTGTTTTTTTGAATGTGAGTAAAAATAGAGGTGAATTTTTTGTGGATTAGATTTGTGAATAGTTAAAGGATAAATGCATTTTATTCCTTGAATTTATTTCATGTGTAATTTATCCCCTAATTTTTTAAAATGTGCATCGCAATACCTTAACATTTTCAAACTATGCAAAACAACACTCAGTATAATTTTGATAACTAGTAAAGGTAAGATTTATGTGCAATTAACCTTCATAAAATTTTTAATTTATGCAACTCGATACCTTTTTTATAAATGCTATGGGTGATTAACTTTTTGCTTTTACTATATGCAATCCACCAGCCTGTGACTTACATATCATCCTTTTCTTTTTTGTTTGACTAAGCGTGTGTTTTAGTTAGGGAGTTTTTTTTTTTTTTTGAACCGTGGTTTTTGGTTAGGGAGTACTTGATACAAGATAATATATTCAATGCAAATCCTTTGAATTTCGAGATTTAATAAGAGGACCTTTTGTCTTGTACTTCCTTTGCTGTGCTATGCTCTGACGTTTACTTGAAAGAAACAAGTTAGATTAGATTAAACCATTTGCTTCAATTGGGTTTTCTTTTTTTTTGTAAAGTTTTTAATTGGTTAGTTGTTAAATTTTTGGGATTTTTTTTACATAATTTAAAAATTTCATGGTGTTGTAATATGCTGTTAGAAACGTGGGATTTTTTTTACACAGTTTAAAAAATTCTAGATATCGTAATGCAGATTTTGAAAAATAGAGGGATAAAATGCTTTTAACCCAATATTTAATTAGATTTATGAATAGTATAATTTGTGAAATTTCTAACTCCCTTTTTATTATATATCACGTAAGTGCACTCTAAATGTAAAATTTAGAGCAAAGTTTCATTTACGTCGGTCATGTTTATCACTGTTTTGATTTATTCCCACAAGTTTATTTTTTTTTGTTCTATTTAAGTCTTTAACGTTTTAAAAACCTTTTAATCTTGTTTCGATAGATGCCATCCAAATAATAGATGGAAAAAGTTGATGCAGAGGTCAGATTATAAAGTTCGAAATTCAATAGAAAATATAAAATTTCAGACCACTATTTGGGAATCAAAATAAAACATAAAATGCTAGGTGTCTGTTCATAATTTGAGTCTTGTTTACATTTTGAAAATGTTAGGAATTTGAATAGAAAAAAAAATCTATAGGATTAAATTGAAACTTTAGTAAAGGGTGAGTGATTATATATAATATATGTTTAAATATGAAAGCTAAAAAGTTCATTTGATAACTTTTAAAAATAGTTTTTCAAAAGAAAAAAATATTTTAATCAAAATAGTTAATGCAAACAAGCTTGCATATATGATCGTTTTGAATTAGTCTAGTATTTTTCATCTTGTAGTATTGAATACCATCTTCATATAACTCTTTAAGTAAACTCTCAAAATGGTCCCTATCAATTTTTGTATCAGATAAATTAGTCTCTAAGAAAAAGAAACAAACAATTTGGTCCCAAATCTTTCAAAATTTCACCCAAATTAATTCCTTTGTCAAATCTCTATATCAAAATACTATGACATTGGGTGTTAATTAGTTAATATATAACACCTCTATCTTCCTTCTTCTCATTCCATACTTTTAGTCACACCAATTAACGAAACTAAGTCATCTTTTAATCTCTTCCTAATGCTCAAAAGGCCCATTTTATCCACAAATTTCACTAAATGAAGTTTCATCAATGAGAGTGACTGAGATGATATGGTAGAGAATAACAATGTGACATCAACTTCTTAATAAGATCACATCATAGTGTTTAATGGAGAAACCTTGTAGAGAGACCAAATTCTCTTCTTACTTTTTAAGAGATTAGGGATTAAATTGTCAGTTTTTTTTTCTCAAGGACTAATCTTTCCAATACGAAAATTGATATGGATCATTTTGGTGCTTTACTCTTTGAAGTGTCTCTTTGGATATGTTAGCACTAGCCAAATTTCATTGATAATTACTTTTCAGGACATCTTTGGTGCTGGAGGTGAGACTACAGCAAATACCATAGAGTGGGCAATGGCAGAGTTGTTAAGGAACCCAAGAGTAATGAAGAGAACCCAAGTTGAGGTGAGAAAGGTGTTTGATATGAAAGGAAGAATTGATGAAATTTGCATCAATGAACTCAAATATTTAAAATTAGTTGTCAAGGAGACCTTAAGGTTACACCCTCCTGCTCCCCTTTTAGTTCCAAGAGAATGTGGACAAGCGTGTGAGATTAATGGATATCACATACCAATCAAAAGTAAGGTCTTAGTGAATGCTTGGGCAATGGCAAGAGATCCAAAATACTGGAGTGAACCAGAGAGGTTTCATCCAGAGAGATTCATTGATAGTTCAGCTGACTACAAAGGGAGCAATTTTGAGTATATTCCATTTGGTGCTGGCAGAAGAATATGCCCGGGCAGCACATTAGGCTTGATAAATGTTGAGTTGGCCCTTGCATTTCTGTTGTATCACTTTGATTGGGAGCTTCCCCATGGAGTGAAATGTGAAGACTTGGATATGACAGAGCAATTTGGCCTTTCTGTAAGAAGAAAAGATGACTTGTATTTGATTCCCATCATTTATTGTCCTTTGGTTGAAGCATAAATTTTTGAATTTGTAATTTCATATGTACATTTGAAACTGAGTTTTACACATCTTTTATTTCTTATTTCATTTGAGTTTAAAATATCCATATGCATCCAATGCCAATGATAGATGATAATGGAAAAATTGAAGGATTAGTATCATTCTATTTGAAAAATGCATTGAAGTGTGGAGCCACATTTTATGCAAACTATAATGAGCATGTGGCCAACATGTGCGAGTTAGCACCTTGTTTACTAACTAGAGGTTGGCAATCCTCTCTTTCTAATTGGGGTCAATGTTGCACCAAGGCTAGTATCCTTATCATTAGCCACAATTTCCACCTAGGTTTGCTTCCAAAACATCACAAATAGAAAAAATGTTGTTACCAATAGATTTTACTGACGGATTTTTTACCATTACCAATGGATTTTTCAACGGATTTTGACCATTGGAAATAACGTAGTCGGAAATAATTATTGATAAAAAAAATCCGTCGAAAACTGTTATCAATGGATTTTGTTAAATAAAATCCGTCAATAATGAGTTGGAAAAATCACCAGGAAATTCGTCAACTTGATTCACATTAATGACGGATTTTCTTCGATTACCGATAGATTTTTCCATCGATAATTATAATTTTTTATTTATTTGTTAATGACGGAAAAATCCGCCGGTAATTATTATTTTTTAAAAAAATTATTTTTTATTTTTTAGTTTACCGACAGAAAAATCCGTCGAAAATCATAATTTTTTATTTTCCTTTAGTTTACTGACGGAAAAATCCGTCAGTAATTAAAATTTATATTTAATGACCATTTAGTAATTTGTGTATTACTTGATCATTTAGGAATTTTTTTTATTTAAAGCTAATTATAAATATATTTAATAATGAAAAATTATAAAAAATTTCAAATAAATAATAAACACAACAAATTTTACTTCGAGATGCAAAATAAACAAAAGTTTCAGAAAGTGTACAGACACAAATATTAAAATTCAACATATAATAAAAAAAGAAAAAAACAATAACTAAAATCGAGAGAAGTCAGCACCATCATCGTCAGCATCATTGAATTCCCTTTGAATCGGCATTTGAATTCATTCTTGGCGAAACCCCACTGCCAAGATAGCTTCTTTCCATTATTATTTGATTTTGGCCATTAACTCCTGAATTGTGCTTTAATTTGCTATCCAAAGACACATTAAATGATAATGAATTTGACTTGCTTGCAGAAATCCTTGTCACAATTGCTTGGTCTGGATTAGAAGCAATATGTTCTCTGGTAAATTCTACATCACCTACTAAGTATTTTACTTTCACTGTTGTAGTATCCAAATCCAGCTCTCTATGATAAGACTCTTTCGAATATGCAAGATGATATGATACCCGGTGTATATATGGCAGTGGATAAGTTTCGTACTGCCCTAGGGTTCCTTGAGACCCACCCGTGCCGTTGGAAAAGATGGGCGGGGAGTGATGGAATGCAGGTTGAGTACTGTTGCTGTAAAATTCTGCAAAACAGACTCGCTGCAGCAAAGAATGTTCGCTACAGCGAACGGGTTCGGTGAAAGTACAGTAAAATGAAATGACGCCGTTTTATTTTGGCCCAAAAATATAAACCCTAGGTCGGGATTTTCATCCCATTTCTGGAAACCCTTCTCCCCAATTCTCACAAAACCTTTTCTCACTCAATTCCACTTCATTCCATCTCTTTCTAGGATCAAAGGTAAGAGATTTATGGGTTTTTGTTGTTCTATTCCTTCCCATTTCATAACCTAGAGTTTGGGTACTGTTTTTATCTCCATTTCTGTTCCTGTTAAGTGGGGATGCGAGTTTTGCAGAGACAGACTCGCTGCAACGAGTTTTTCTCACTGCAGTGAGCAGGCAAGCCAGAAGGCTCTTTACAGTGAGGTTAGTTCACTGCAGTGAGAGGGCTGATCACAGCTTTACTCCCCCAATGTTGTTAGAGTTATGTTTGAGTTATCTAGAGGTTGTTAGAGACTAATATAGAGTTTTGTGGCTCCCATAGCAGATGTTGGTGTCATTCCTCCTCTACGGAACTCCGTTGGTGTCAATGCCATAACTCCCTCCCCTCCAAGTGAGTGGATTCAAAACCTATGGCCCTTATGTTGGTCATTAGAGTTAATTTCCATAAGAGATAACATGATTGCATAATTTTAGAGAATATTTCAAAGAGATTAGAGATCGATTTTCAACTAGAGCATGAAATATTTCTTTTAATACAAACTCATGGGATCATTGTTGCTAAATGATATTTATCAAAGAGTTAGTGTATAATTATGATTTGAATAGAGATTTATAATATTATTACGATGATTTTAAAGAGAGACAAATTATGAATTATAGAGTTTTATGCCTAGAGAAATACCATATCTAAATTTTAGAGAAATTAGTATGTTTTATGAATTAGAGACTAGACGGTAGTCATAGAGAAACAAACAGTGAGTTAACAGTTGGACACTGATTATTAACCTCAGTACTAAGTTGTCCCGAGAGGACAATCTCATAGAGCAAAGAACGAAACCTATTTAGGTATCCGCATTAGATCCCTGATGGATCATAGGGCATAATATTTACGGTTCTCGAAGAACCATAGAGTAGAGATCCCTATTTCTCTCGTAGAGTATTGTTGTTATGTTTTTCAGAGAAATTCTATTTAGAGATATTATATATACACATGTATGTGAATGTGAATTTCAGAGTTATTGCATTAACTGGTTTTGATGATCACATATATTATCATTTATTCTTCTTGGCTGTCCCATAAGAAGGTTATGGTTGATGACCTGCTCACTAAGTTTTAGATGAAACTCACCTCTCTCCCTTCCTCCATTATAGGTGTGGTAGACGCTGTGGGTTTTTCTCTTCCATCTCCTCCACCACAGTAGAGATTTCCTAGTTGGTGAGCTTCACTTTGAAGTGAAGTACTTGTGGTATTTTGTTTAGAGATAGAGTGCTTTGGTGTGCATAAAAAGCAGGGTCCTGGACCATAGAGATGGATTGCATAGATTATCATAATTATTTTGTATTTTATGATTATGATTTCTATGGTTTGTTTTGTACTGAGAGTAACTCATATGTTTTGTATTAGAGATATCAGTTAGAGCTTGATTATGAAAGTATTTATGATGATTTGATTTCCAAAGAGTTAGAGATTTATATCAGAGATGAAATTATGTTTTGAAACTGGATTTTATTATCAAAATATGCATATAGAGAGACTTAGAGTACACGAGACTTACGTGGGAATGAGGATTTCCCACATGCCGGTCATGTGCCCGAGTTGGGTCGTGAAAGATGAGAATCACTAAATTCCTACTTAATATCACCAAGAAGTTGGTACACCTTCACATCAAGAATTAACAGTGTTAACATTGTTTTGAGCTTCTTTAAATCATGAAGCAACTCCAAAATCCAAATGAACACCAATCAGCACACATTAAAGGGAGTAGAATAAACAATCCAAACAATGAGAATCCTAGTTAAACATAAGCATGTGACTTAGGCATATGAAAAATAGTAGCTACTTATGCGTAGAAGAGAGATAATTATATTAATTGTAGTATTGGCCACCATATGCCAAGAAAAATATTGAACTATCAGAGACGATCTTTATCCTTTATCCCTATTGAATCAAACAAATATCTTGATAAAGAATTTGCAAAATCAATGATGATAAATTAAGGACAAAATGATGTCTTCCTAATTCCTCCAAAGTACCTATATGTGATGTGTGCATTCACAATCATTGTCTCTTGTCTCAAACAAGTAATAGCAATTAACATTCAAAAGTCCAAAAGAAAATAAAGCATAGTCTATTGTTTCTGATGCCTATGTTGTTAGTCAAGACTTTCTGCAACAAATTAAACTTCCCATACACATCATTGTATAATCAATTACATAGAGAGAACCAAGCTTCCTATTATTTTTTTTAAGTAATAATGAATTTTAAGAATATACCATTTTAAAGGTTAAGTTCTTTGAAACGAAGTTCTATGATGCGTCAACATCATCAGCAACACCTCCCATTAAATTAATATTCCACTCTTTAAATTTTTAAAAAAAATTTGACAGAACTTCCCCTGAAACTAAGACATCCCAAAAAATTTAATTTCAATATATACATATATCAATATAGTCAAATAAAATTTCCAATACGATCAAACAAACATATAAAGATCTTAAAACCATTCTAGAGCACACCCCCTTATAACATCACAACATGCATATTCTGTAATCTCTGCATACACAATCAATCTCCATAGCAAACAATGCAAACATGTCAGGGAAGGACCTCTACGCCCTTCCTCCCAGTCACGCAATCTCATTTTCCTACAACTCTATCTTACAATTCATAACCCTCCATCCTAACAAAAATATAATTAAATAAGGAGAAATGGTTACTTATATTATCTTAAAAAAGACAAGAGAATTATATGCTCCACTACAGAAATGTTCCAAGCAGACTTGACACTCTCGAACAAAATCAGATTCTGCTAAAGATGGAAAAGAAATGAGAATACGAGCCAAACTACTTAAAACAAATAAATAGTTTCATGATTCACATTCGGATTTAATACCAAATTCACTAAGCCAAGCTCATTGTTCTAAAAGTGATTCCAATTCAAAAGCTTTGAAATTACACAAATCCAAACTTGGTTCAACCAAACCCACAACTAAATAGATCCAAACTGCTTGCAAGCCAAATTAACAAGAAAGTATCAAACCAAACCATAACAACAAATAAATAATCCAAATTTCTTGTAATCAAAATTAACAAACAAAAACCAAAATAAACCAAATATCAATAAGAAAACCCAATTACACTTGAAAAACAAATACAAATAGTGTAATATCTATATAAAAAAAATTTCCTCTTACTTTCTTCTCCAGCACGGCTGGTCAGTGAAGGGGGTGGCGAGGTCGAAGGGGTTGCAAAATCGAAGGGGTCACGCCGGGTTGAGCGAGGGCACAGGGGTCGCGAGGTCGCCTGGGTAGCACAGGTAGCAGGGGTCACCTATGTCATACGGCTCACCGGGATGGCCTGTGTCATGCTGGCTTGCGGGTCGCATCGCTTGGGTCGCCGGTTGCGTCACCTAGGTCATCGATCGTGGGGATCGCCGATGGCTTTGTATGCCTGTCTCATGAGAGAGAGAGAGAGAGAGAGAGAGAGAGAGAGAGAGAGAGAGAGAGGAGTGAGGGACCTTTTCTTAAACTTAATGAACATATATTAGGTTATGGATTTTCTGATGGAATTTTAAGTTACCGATGGAAAAAATCCTTCACAAAAATTTAGGAAAGAGCACCAAATATCTCTTTTATTACCGACAAAAAAATCCATCGGCAACAAAAAAAATTATTTTTTAATATTTTCGCCGATAATATTATTTTTAAATAAATTTATTTTACTAAAATATCTCCAATGGATATTTTCTGCCGGTAATATAAATTTTCAAACAAAATTTTTTCCATAATTAGTTACCGACGGAAAAATCCATCAATAATTGCTATGTACATATGGCGCCACTAGGAGGAAAATTTACCAGTCAAAAAATCCATCGGTAACTGTGTGCAAAATTTTTTTTCTCTATTTTTTTTTATTTTCACCAGTAAACCCGTCGGAAATACCAATGAAAAAAATCCGTTAGTAACTCACTTATTTCTAGCAGTGTATTTTCAATTACAAAATCCATTCTCAAACTCCAAAGTTTCATAGGCTTGGCAATTTGCAATCAAACTTCATGCACAGTTTCAAAATATAATTTTTCATATTGAATTTTAAACCTATTTATAACAAAGCCTCGCAATAAAATATGAGATTTTCACATTTAATCATAAGTCATCATCAAATCATAAAAAACCATATGTTGTATAAAATTCTCATTTCATAAACTATTTTCATGAGTAATATATTGGCATGCAACATATATTTAATCGCACTACATGCTTTAAAATATCATAATATCATCTCATCTGTCATTTTAACTAAAACATAGGCTTTAAAGAGACTTTTTTAATCTCAACCAACTTAAAATTTTTTGCAAATCCATCAACAATAACTCGAATAAATTACTATGGCAATTGGCATTTCATTCGAAAAAAACTATAGATACAATGTTAACTCACAAAAACGGTCTCATGAAATCGATGACAACTCCAAATGTGCTTCCAAGGCCATCATTGGTTGAAGCATGAACACTCTACGATTATAGGAACAAGACAATGATAATGCATGAGTTAACAACACCATTAATTAACAAAATTTCACCCATAAATAGAAAACCCTAAAATCTTAACTTTTAGGGTTTCCTAAAACCCCTCCTCCAAAGAGTTCCTATGACAAGGGAATACCAAATAACTAGTTAGAATTTACTTATCCATGCTAAAAAGTGGATTAGAAGTGAGAATCCCTCTAGCAAGCACCAGTCTTCAACAGTGGGGATATTTTGGTGGAAGAGGAGGAGTGTGATTGAGAGGCTTTAATGATTGGGGAGTGATTTTAAGAGTGATTTAGTATTTTGTAAGCAAGGAGATATTTGGAAATGATAGGGATGAGTTTTAATGTGATGAGAAAATATTTCTAAAGAGAGTGCTTTTGTCTAAAATAAGGCTGAAACACATCCCAAGGGCTTTTATAGTCATTTTTATAATCAATTACATGGGGAGGTTAAAGATATATCTTACCAATAGAGCTATCAAAGTGGAGCTGTAGCTAGCGAGCCAACCCAGTCCAACCCATCATTTTGTAGGTTGGATTGGTAAAATATTGACTTATTTAAAAGTGGGTCAATTTGGTTCAAGTTCAACTCATAAGACTGGCATGGTTCATTTAATTTTTCTAAAAACCTAACTCTTTTCTCATATTAGGCCAAGACCCACATATCTAACTCATGTTCTTTCACGCTCTCTATCCAGAAAAAAAAAACTTTTAGGTCTAATTTTTCACCCTAGCAGTCCTATAAAACCCCAATTCATTTTATTCTTAGTTCCTTTGATTTGTGTATGTAGAATTAATTTGTGTGTTAAAATAATATTTGGTCCAATATGGATGATATAGAAGTAATGGAATTTAGCCAGTAGAATATTTATTTAAAAGAAAGTTTATCTGTAATTAGTAGGGAAGGAAGGACCCCAGCATCTCTATCCCTAAGAGAAAAACTAATGCCTATTACCCACATGCTCTCACTTTCATTTTAACTCCCACTACTAAACCCTAACAGAGCATATGGATACACACCTTTTCACCTCCATAAAAATTCTCTTCACTTCATCTCTTTGATCTTCTCCAAAATATCTAATCACAAATCATTATCACTTTGAAGGAACAAAATTCATCCCCAATCCTCCTTCTTGAAGCCATGGCATACCTAAGCATAGAGGAGGAGGATTTTGCCCTTTTCACTTCAACAAGTCTTAGGAGTCTCTAATTTTAGTTAATCTTCAAATCAAGTAAGGGTTTTTGTATAAATGTTTCTATTTTATTACTTTGGTATGTTCCACGTATATACCAACAATAATTTTCCCAATCGTTTTGCATCGATCCATGTCCAGTTCTTCACTATAGGCATTGCTATTAGTTTCTTTACATTATAATCTGAAGGATATCCAATTCTCACTATTAGTTATTATTATACGAGATAAAGTTGCACCTAGACAGCATGTATACATAGCCATGGATTGGTTTCATTTGTTTGTTTTTGTCCACCTCCATATATGGGGCGCATATATATATATACACCAAATCTGTTGTTCTCAGAATGCATGAACATGGCATTATATATGTATAGTATGTATATCTTGACCTCATAAAGTCACATTTAACAGACATGTCATCATATAGTAACTTAATCATAGTATAACAATCAAATTTTGTATATGAAGGAAAAACACATATTTCAGGTCTTGTTTAGGATATCATTATATTAAAGATAAAATAATAATTAAATTATATATATATATGCACATGCATCTACATGATAAGGATGATACATATAATATTCCACAGTAAATATTTGGATCTTCTATTAAGAAGTGGTAATCTCCACTGATCATCCACTTTATCCCTACTGATATTTGCTAGTGACAATCAGCTATGGGTATGAGCTCATTACCCCATTGATTGAATAAATTGGATGTATAAGAAAAGATACTGAAAAAGATGGAACTAATTATCTTATGTGACTATATGCCAATTTTGTATATGTAGATATTAATTGAATGATCATGCATGCATATAAATTTAGGAGTGCAGCCATGATAAGAAAAATCATATTAAAAGACATGTCTACCTCAGGTAAAGATCTTTGGAGCTTATTAATTGGATTTTAATGCATGTTCATGTTTTTCAATAATAAACCGATGTGGCTAGAGACATTTTGTGCAAAAACTTTTAAATCTGTATAATAACATTTTGAACTTTTCAAACAGTGCAAAAAAAAAAAAAAAACTCTTGACTTTCTAAACAGTTCAAAACATTAGGTCTGTATAGGATGTCAAGTTGCATGTAATAAAAAAATTGGAGGCTTAACTTCACATGAGAATTTACAAATGGGTTGCATAATTTAGAAATATCAGAGGGTTAATTGCAGATAAATCATTCCTTCACCTTTTGCCAAGATTATGTTAAGGGTTGTTTTGCACTGTTTGGAAAGTTCAGAGTGTCGTGATGCATGTTTTGAAAAGTTAGGATGTAAACTGCACATGATCTAAAGTTCAGGGGATAAAATGCATTAATCCTAATAAAAACAATGTTTTAATTTTTTATGGATGTTTGTTTTTTGGAATGCGAATAAAATAGAGGTGAATTTTTTGCGGATTAGATTTGTGTATATTTAATTAGATTGTGAATAATGTAATTCGTGAAATTTCTAGCTCCCTTTTTATTATGTGCCACGTAAGTGCACCCTAAATGTAAAATTTAGGAAAAAGTTTCATTTACATCTCTTGCGTTTACCACGGTTTTGATTTATTCCCTCAAGTTTTTATCTTTGTTTTATTTTAAGTCGTTAATGTTTTCAAAACATTTTAATCTTCTTGTTTCGACATACGTCATCCAAATAATAGATGGAAAAAGTTGATGTAAAGGTCAAATTATATTGTTAAAAATTCAAAAGAAAATACAAAATGTCATATCACTATTTGGAAATCAAAATAAAACATAAAATGCTAGATGTCTGTTCATAATTTGAGTGTTGTTTACATTTTGAAAATGTTAGGGATTTGAATAGAAATAAAAAATCTTTAGGATATGGACAATTTTGTCAATTTCTTTTACTCAAGGAGTAATCTGTCCAATGAAAAGCAATTGGCATTTTATTTGAAAACAACTATAAATAAAGTGTCAACTCACAAAAAGGGTCTCATGAAACCAAAGACAACTCCAAATGTACTTCCAAGGCCATCGTCGGTTGAAGCCTGAACACTCTACGATTCTAGGAACAAGACAATGATAATACATATGAGTTAACAATGCCATCAATTAACATAATTTCACCCATAGATAGAAAACCCTAAAATCCTAACCCTTATGGTTTCCTAAACCCCCCTCCCCCAAAAAAAAAGTTCCTATGACAAGGGAACCCTAAATAACAAGATCTTAAACAAAATAACTAGTTAGAATTTACCTATCCATGCTAAAAGTGGATTAGAAGTGAGAATCCTTCTAGCAAGCACCAATTTTCAACAATGGGGATTTTTTGGGGGAAGACGAGGAGTGTGATCAAGAGGGTTTAATGATTGGGGAGTGATTTTAAGAGAGATTTGTTGTTTTGTAAGCAAGGAGAGATATTTGGAAATGATAAGGGTGAGTTTTAATGTGACGAGGTAATGTTTCTAAAGAGAGTGCTTTTGTATGAAATAAGGCTGAAACGCATCCAAAGGGTTTTTATAGCCGTTTTTGTAATCGATTACATGGTGAAGTTGAAGACATCATACCAATAGAGCTATCAAAGTGAACCATAGCCAGCGACCTATATAACTAGCATGGTTGATTTTTAGTTTTACTAAAATCCTAACTCTTTTCTCATATTGGGCTAAGACCCACATACCCAACTCATGTTCTTTCACGCTCTCTATCCCAAAAAAAAAAATGCTTAATTTTTCACCCTAGCAACCCATCCCAACCTCATTCCCCATTTTTTAACACATTTGAGGATTTTTAGATTTTTTTTACCTTTTAATTATTTGGTGAGTCAACCTGCATAACCCACCAACTCAAATAGGTTGAGCCAAGTTAGCATTTTCCTGGCTCTCCAGTAAAGTGGACTAACCCAAATTCAACATTTTAGCTCACAAACCATGGTTGGCCAACCCACATGAGTAGGGTTGACTCACTTTGACAGCTCTACCTACTAAGTAGGCCAAGTAAATAAAATTTTTTGCAATTTAAAAAGGTAAAATGCTTTTTTTTTAGGTTATATATAATTTACACTCAGACTTTTTAAAATGTGCATTGTGGCACCCTAAACTTTCCAAATAGTGCAAAATAGTCTTAAGCATAATTTTGACACATGGTGAAGCTATGTGTGATACCCGAGGTATGCGGGTCAGCAATAAGGTTCTGTATAGCCTCAAGGATTCCCTGGGAACCACCGTCGGGTCCTGAATTTTACTAAGTCTGGATCCTACACCTCCTTGGAGGGCTATATGATAGAACCATATTCTTGGAATCAAAAGTCTCGGTAATTGTTCCTTGAGGGAAAACAAGTTGAAGAGTGATTTTTAATGAATTTTATGAAACCTGCAAATGTTTCGTTGTTAACTCACAAGTTCAGAAAATCTCGAAAATTCCCGGATTTGAACTAAAACTCAAAATTTGGATTCTGATTTGATGGAGTTTTGATTTTTGTGATATTTTATTTGAATCCAAATGGGGGGTATTTTCTTATTTACATTTATGTTTTAAAGTTAATGGAGAGTAAAATAAATGAGGACATTAACTTATAAATGAGTGTTAGAACAACCCAGATGCCAGAATAACTGAAAAACACAGAAGTTGAGGATTTCTGTCACCGTTATAGCAGTCCAGGACCGCTATAGCGGTCACCAGAACTTGTTCAAGTGGTGCAGCGGACTGAGGTACCGCTATAGAGGTCATAAGTGTCTCCGTGGGACTGTCAGACGCGGTTAGACTGCTATAGCGGTCATATACCACTATAGCAGTGTCAGTGAAGGTTTAAAAACCCCCAAATCAGGCAGAAAAAAGCAGAAACGCGACTCTTTCTCCTTCTTCCTCCGTTTTTCTCTCTTTCTCTCAAATTCACTCCAATCTATCATTCCAAGCTTCAAGGTAAGTTCATGTTATTAGATTATGTCTTTATTTCTCCATGATCTCGAATTTGGTCCGATTATTTTTCTCATTTTTGTCAAGTGGGGGTGTTTCCCCAATTTTAGTAGAGTTAGAATAGAGCTCTCTAAAGATTTTTAGATATTAATCTAAAGTTATGGTTGCTCCATGGCAGTTGTTGGTGTCATTCCAAGCTCTTCAGGTCAAGTTGGTGGGGCCTACATACTCCCGGCTTTAAATGGTGAATGGGTTCAGATCCTATGATCCTTATGTTGATCATTAGAGTTAATTTCAATAAATTATAGCATGAGATATATGTTTTTCTGAAAACTCATGGGACCATTATTGTTAAAGCGATTTTTACCAAAGAGCTAGAATATATATTTAGAGATTTGTTAAACATTGTGACGATTTCCAGAATAGAGAATATGTATATGGTAGAGCTTGTGAACTCTAGGGTAGAAGATTTATGAGATATAGAGAAAAGATTAGATTTCTGATTGAACTAGACAGTAGACTGTGAGTTAACGGCAGTTATTCCGTTAACCTTGGTATACCAAGTCGCCTTAGGGCCAGAGAAATAACAAACGAGACCTATTTAGGTGCCCCAGAGATTAGAGACTTTGTTATGCTATGCATAACCAGAGATTTGTTATGTCACATGAATTGGGCATAACCAGAGATTCCTGTTTCTTTATTAGCATACTATGGTTTATGATTTCTACAGAGTAATGATTTTAGAACTATGTGTTATTCCTATGAATATGAACTTTAGAGTTATTACATTAACTGGTTTGATGAATATATATATTATTATTCATTTTCCTTGACTGTCCCATGAGGGGGTTATGGGTGAGGACTTACTCATTGAGTTTTAGATGAAACTCACCCTCTCTCTTCCTCCATTACAGTCTGATGAGAGACGCGGGTTCTTCTCTTCCATCTCCTCCCCCGCAGTAGAGATTTCCCAGTTGGTGAGCTTCACTTTGTGAGTGAAGTACTTATGGTATTCTGTTTAGAGATAGAGTGCTCCAGTGTGCATGAAGGGCAGGGTCCCGGACCATAGAGATAGACTGACATATTTTTATCATGAATATTTTGTATTTTCATGATTACGAGTTCTATGGTTTATTTTGTATTAAGAGCAACTCGTGTGTCTTGTATCAGAGATATATACTAGAGCTTGATTATGAAAGTATTTATGATTTGGAAAAGGATTTTATATTAAGTTATGCATATAGAGGGACTCAGAGATCACGAGGCTTACGTGGGAATAAGGATTTCTCACGTGCCGGTCATGTGCCTAAGTCGGGTCATGACACTATGATTTTTGTGCACTTAACCCTTCAGATATTTCTAATTTTTACAACCCGACACCTTGTTTGTGGATTCTCAAGTGCATTTAAACCCACTGATTTTTAATTGCATGCAACTTGACACTTTGCTATATAACCTAAAGTTATGCATTGTTTGGAATGTCCATGGTCTTTTACACTATTTGGAAAGTTTAGGTCTCACAATGCATGTTTTGAAAAGTTATGGTGTAAACTCTACATGACCTAAAGCTTAAGAGGATAAAGTGCACTTAACTCATTTAAAAATGATTTTGTACATGATCATGCCACTTTATTTGGCATATAAAGTCAAAGGCCAAAGAAGGATATGTTGAAGTAGATGAAAATTTGGTAGATATTTTTCTAAAGTTTTTGGATGGTTATAGTATCAGCTAGGAATTTGCTTAACTAGTAATACTATCAAGGCTATAATTTTGGCAAGGATGATACCACATATACTTTTAGGAATGAATCCCTTCATGTGAAAATTTCATATGATCTTGTCATATATAATCTTTCACAAATGATTTAGAAAGTGAAACACTGACAACATACCTGACAAAGTATTGATGTAAAAGATTACATATGATAAATTTATATGAAAAATTCAAATATTCATTCCCAAAACTTTTATTTTATGAATAAATTGTTCTCTTTGCTATGCAATCTAGAAAAATTGTCAATCACATTCCATTTTCTTTTCTCTTTTAATGATCCTATTTGAGTCAATTACAAGTTGTTACATTTCTATTAGAATAGTTAGATGTCTTCATTGTCTGTAACAACCTTATTTTAGTCCTTTGTGTTCCCGCTATTATCTATATATGTGTGTGTGTACTCATTCATTTAGACTAATAATGAGAAACTCTTCCATTCAATTTATTGAATGATTCTCTATTCTAATATGGTATCAGTTGTGTAAACTATCTTGTGCGCATTCGTCTTTCTTATACTTCTTGCTCGTGTCGTTCTCTTTCTTCTCTAATCATGGATGATCCTTCAAATTCCTATTTTCTCCATAGTTTAGATCATTCTGGCTTGGTCCTTGTTTCACATAACTCGTTAGTAAAAGTTGTGTTTCTTTGGTTTGTGCTTTAAGAATCATAGTCTTAGTCAAGAACAAAATCGATTTCTTTGATGGAACCATTGAAGCTCCTAATGTTAATGAAGATCCTTTTTAGTACCAGCACTAGAAAAAACAATAACATGGTAATTTCTTGGATCTTGAACTCTATATTCGAAGAAATTACTCCTATCATCACTAGCTATTTCATCGCTACCGAGATTTGGAATGATTTAAAGGAACAGTTCAAGTAGCAAAATTGCCCAAGATTGTTCTAAATCAAGAAATATTTGTTGAACATGCAATAAGGAAATTAATCTATAAGTCACAACTTTTGTTGAATGAAGGCTCTTTGGGATGAAATGAGTGAATGCCACCCAAATGTAACGTGCACACGTGGATGTGTTAGTCCTAACATGTAGCATTTACAATGCAAGCAAGTCATGGTCTTTATCATGAGTTTAAACTAACAATTTGCACAATTTAGAGCTCAAATTTTGTTAATAGAGCTTTTAACCCCTGCAAACAAAGTTTTCTCTCTGGTCACACAAAAGGAGAAAGAAAGAGCTATTGGTCCTAATTCTACATGTGCTTAAGATGCACAACTTGCTTTTGCAACCACAGCTGCTACTGGAAAAGACAAGAATCTCGTAAAAGATTAACTTATATACTCATAGTGTGGAATTCTTGGCCATACCATAGAAAAATATTTCAAGATTAACGGCTATCTTGCTGAATATATATAAATCTAAAGGCAATTCTTCTTTAAATGCTCATATAGCCAATCAAGTAACAATTATTGAATCTAATAGAGTAGTTGAATCTTATGATACTTTCTAAGCAAGCCAATATCAATAACTTCTTGCCAATATCAGAATTTAGCACATCATGCTTCCAATTCCACTTTATTGGAGCCAGGTATTGTCTATACAACACTTAACTCTTATGCACTTTCTACATATCAGTGGATTTTTGGTTTTGGAGCCACATATCATATTTCTTACAATCTTAATTTCTTCAGTAACATTAAACCTATTAAGAATCTTCATGTAACTTTACTAATAAAACTAAAGGCTCTTTTTTTGCGGGCACTGTGATTTTTAATGCAAAATTCATCATTGAGAATGTCTTTTATGTGCCTAGTTTTAATGTCAATCTCTTTTCGATGAGTGCTTTTGTTGATCATCCCCATAAATATGTGAATTTCCTTCCCTATTTTTCATGATACAGGACATGCAAACCTTGAGGAAGATTGTGAGGGGTGATCAAGTTAAGGGCTTATATGTCTTCAAAGTGGATAAACTGCCTCAGCTGATTTTTGTTGTTGCTTCTTTGGTTAGCTCTTGACCTTTATTTCTTACTTGTAATATATATAATTGGAATAAAAGTACTATGAACATATGGTATACTAGACTGGGTCATATTTATGATTAAAGACTAAATGTTCTCAAAAGTCATATTTGAATATATGAAATAAGAAATTAAATTTCCTTATGTTCCTCAATGTGATATATGCCCCTTAGAGAAAAAAAAAAGTATTTTTTTCAATCTAATAATCGTGTTTGCAATGCTATTTTTGACCTTATTCATTGTAAGATATGAGACCTTTTCATAATCCCACATATGCTAGTCATAATTGCTTTCTTAGCATTGTTGATAATCACTCTAGATACTATTGGATTCATCTTTTGAAAATCAAATCCAAGAGTACTTAATTGTTGAAAAACTTCCTTATGTGCATTCAAACTCAAATCCAAGGCCACGTTTTTAAGGTGTTGCTATAGACTATATTTCTGTTGTGATTTACATATATATTCACATGCATATGTTCACAGTCAATTCCTTCTGTGTTTATGTTTTCTCAGTGTGAAATTATTGATAATTGACTAAAAGACGAGCTCAATGGTTTTTTTTTAAAAAATAATGTGTTTATAGTAAGGGGAATATTTAATATTAAAAAATATATTAAAGGAAATACGATATATCTCGTATAAAAAAATATAAAAAGTATTCAAGTAATAAAAATTATAAGTAACTGAAATTATTAAAAAAATAACTTAAATGATTTTCTAATTTTTCAAATGATTTTTTTAATTTTTTCACCGCTTTGGATCACATAAAAAGAGAAAAAATTATTAACGAATTTGTTAGTTTTATTTGTAAGAATGCAAAAAGGATGATCTCGGCTTGCATGTGACTTCATTTTTGGAAATTCAACAAAGAAAAGTGAATGTTCCATACTAAGAGTATGATTGGTTAGGGAGTAACGATAAGATCAAATTTTTACAAATGAAATTCATATATAATTTTACACATAAAACTCATTCATAAAAATTTATATTTTATTTTTATCCTTTAACCAAATATATCATAAATAATAAGTTAAAATAGGTATTTTATTTAAGTGAAATTTTTAAGTACTCTTAAAGTAAGATAAAATATTTATTCTATTCCTTTTAGTGATTGATAAACCACCTATTATATTAAAAATATAAGAGATATGAGAGACAATAATAACCTATAAAATTAAACTTATATATCAATTAATAAATAAATTAAAAAAAATATTATCTTTTACTCCCAATCACCCAAATATTTTTCTTTATTTAAATGATGAGATGTTTGGATATTAGTCTTTAATTTATGTCTGAGAGCAATGAATGCCCAAGATTAAGTCAACATTTCCTGACGAGACCAAACAAGAGGATCCTAATCCTATTTGGAGCTGCATGCTCTATTTAGGTGCATAACATCCAAAGATGAGGATTTAATGCTTTGATCAACTGGGTGGAACAAATTTAGAAAATAATGGTCACTTGAAGCACCGCCTCATGAGTCACTTGTTGAATTTGAGAAACTACAAGGCGTAAAAGAATTAGTAAGCGGTTCAATGATTGTGTATATGAAAAATAACCTAGTGAAGAAAGATAAAATTCATGTACGTGAATTTTATGGGTCAATAAGATTAGTTATTCTTAGACATGTTGAATTTGAGAAACTCAAGCTAATTTTTATGGGGAAAGAATCTTCTCTCTTCAAATCATATTTCATTTCCTATTTAACTAATCATATATTACTATATAAAAAATAATATCACATTTAATAATTATTTTAAATTTTTAAATATTTTTTAATTTTTATTTTTTATATTATAATATATGATTTATGGGATAAAAAAGACAACATGATTTGAGGTCGGAAAATTTCCACGTTCTGTTTGTGGCCTAAATATCGATCTCTCTGTGCGGCCTGTATATTGAGCTCGATCAATACGTATGGTTTTGCAACTTTTCGTTAGTTTGACTAATGCATCAAGCAATTATTGACCATCGCTTTATCAACTTGCGTGTAATTTTGTTAATGGTTTGAAGATCCAAACAACATATCAATTTGCAAGACTCTATACACGCCTTATATATATATATATATATATATATATATATATATATATATATATATATATATATATATTAATGAAACAAATAAGTAAAAGAATAATATTTAATGTATAATTAAATTACATAATAAATATATATTATATATTTTATTATTATTAAATGTGATGTATAATTTCTATTTATTTATTAAATTTAATAACAATAAAAAATATGATATATATTTATTATATAATTTAAATATATATATTTAATATTATTTAAAAAAAACTATGTCAGATTCTGCTACAGTAATACAGCATCTCCGATGGACGAGATTCCCACACGGCTTATATATATTTTATTCACAGTTATTTTTATTTCACGTAAAAAGTACTATATAATTTTGTGTAGCTATGTATATTAGTCACTTGCGAAAGATAAATCTGGACGGGCCCGGGTGGCATCCCACACAAGAAAACTACTCGAGCGCCTAAGTCGTAAATGTCACACTCAAAAACTGATACACATAAAAAATTATAAAAGGCTTTTACATCATCCAAATTAAACTAAAATATTGCAAAGAAAGGATAAATACTCAGAGTCCAAATCTTATCAAAGAAACAGCACTTTACTCCCACATTCCTGGTCTGTTTGCTCTCCATGGATCCTCAAATCTTCGACTTATTAGCTCTAATATCCATTTTCCTCTTCATGATTGTAGCACTGAGATTAGGAAAGAATCTCAGGAAGAGTGATACAACTCCAAATATACCTCCAGGACCATGGAAGCTACCTGTCATAGGAAATATACCCCTTCTTATTACACCCACCCCACATCGAAAATTAAGAGATTTAGCTAAAATATATGGACCCTTGATGCATCTTCAACTCGGAGAGGTCTTTGCCGTAGTTGTTTCCTCACCAGAGTATGCCAAGGAAGTAATGAAAACCCATGATATCAACTTTGCATCAAGGCCTAAAATTCAAGTTTCAGAGATATTGTCTTATGATTCCACGAACATAGTCTTTTCACCTTATGGACATTATTGGAGACAGCTGAGGAAAATTTGCACTTTGGAGCTTTTTACCCAAAAACGTGTGAATTCATTCCAGCCTATAAGAGAAGAAGAGCTCACCAATCTCATCAAAAGGATTGCTTCAGTGAAAGGGTCACCAATCAACTTTACTGAAGAAGTGCTATCATCAACATACACAATCACTTCAAGGACCGCGTTTGGCAAGAAATGCAAAGACCAAGACGAATTCATATCATTTGTGAAAGAAGGAGAAAAGTTTGCGGGTGGTTTTTACATAGGAGATCTGTTTCCATCCTCCAAATGGATTCAACTTGTCTCTGGCTTCAGGACTAAGCTTGAGAGGTTGAAAAGGCAGAGTGATCAGATACTGGAGAACATCATCAGTGATCACAAAGAGAAAGCTAAAGAAGGCCAAGATGAATCAGATGAAGAAGATCTGGTAGATGTTCTCCTAAAATTTGAGGAAGGTAATGGTACGAATCAGGACATTTGCTTAGCAAAAAATAATATCAAGGCTATAATCCTGGTAAGCATAATTGCATTTTTATTTTTAATAAACATAATCTTGCTTGCTTGCTTGATGTTTTCTTGGATTGGATGAGTTTCTCAAAAGTAAGGTTTTTAATTTTAATATTTTTTAAGATTTTGTTTTGGTAAGAGGATAAAAATAGAGTTAATGTGATTCAAGAAACTTTTACCTTAATTTTTATCTTATTCTAATCATACATGTTTAAATGTGATAGCTAAAAAGGTTGTTCTCATCATATAAAAGAGTATTTTTTTTAAAAAAATATAATTTATTCAAAATATTAAGTGAAAACAAGCTCATGTATGATCGTTTTGAAATTGGGGCAATATTTGTCATTTTGTAGTATTGGATGCCATCCGTATAACTCTTTAAATTGGCTTTGGATATGTGGATATGCTTGTATTAGCCAAACTTCACCAATTATTACACCGCAGGACATCTTTAGTGCTGGAGGAGACACATCAGCAACAACTATAGATTGGGCAATGGTAGAGTTGGTAAAGAATCCAAGAGCAATGGAAAAAGTACAGGTCGAGGTGAGAGGGGCATTCGATATGAAAGGAAGGGTTGATGAAATTTGTATAAATGAACTCAAATATTTAAAGTCAGTTGTCAAAGAGACCTTGAGGTTACACCCTCCAGCACCCCTTTTACTTCCAAGAGAATGTCGACAAGCTTGTGAGATTAATGGATATCACATACCTGTCAAAAGCAAGATCATAGTGAATGCTTGGGCAATGGCGAGAGATCCAAACTACTGGAGCGACCCCGAGAGATTTTATCCAGAGAGATTCATTGATAGTTCTATTGACCACAAAGGAAATAATTTTGAGTATATTCCATTTGGTGCTGGAAGAAGAATATGCCCGGGAAGCACATTAGGCTTAATAAATGCTGAGCTGACCCTTGCATTTTTATTGTATCACTTTGATTGGGAGCTTCCAAATGGAGTGAAACGTGAGGACTTGGACATGAGTGAGCAATTTGGAGTTATTCTAAGAAGAAAAGATGACTTGTATTTGATTCCTATCACTTCTCGTCCTCTATTTTTAGTATAAACTTTTATTTTTGTACTTTTATATCTGTTTTTTCTAAAATAAAATTTTATCCATCTTTGTTTATTTCATTAGATTTGAAAACTTCTATATGCATTCAAAGACAGTCACAACTGATAGTGAAAAAAAAAGGCAATGGATTAGTATATTGCCCGTTGAAAGATGCAATTTATAATTTTTGCATAACTATTGAAGTGCAAAGCCATTTTTTATAACTATGAAAAAGTTAGTGCAATTAAGATCCCGTTTAATACATAGGATAAGACTTGATTGTATTAGCTAATATCATAAAGTGAATAGATATGTTTTGTTGGATTTATCTTCATATTTTAAATTCTAAATGTGTTATTTAGGTTTGATTTAATGTTCTTAGATTTAATAAATAGTCTCTCTAGCCAATTCTAACATGACTGTTATCCAAGTGGCCTCAAGGAACTCAAGAAAGGGGGTCAATTGAGTTCTATAAGTTTTTGAAAAGCATTCCACTCTAAATTCTTATTCAATGAAATGTAGAAAAATGTTGTGAAGACTTAATTGTTAGGATAAAAGTGCAAATGATTACGAGTTAAAATTCTAATGTTAAATAAAATAGTAGAGATTAAACTTGCAATAAATGTTAAGAGATAAGGTAAGAGTGTTGGGTTTTTGCTCTTTCACTAAAGCCCAATAGGGGCTAGTGTGTAAGAAGAGCCCAAGAAACCTAGAGTCCGTTTCATCTAAGGGTTAGGTTTCTTGGAACCCATATATATACTACACTTAACCCTCCCTGAAAAAGAGAGAGAAGAATTGTAGAGGCAAGGTCATCTCCCATAGAGAAATTGCCCACACACCATCTCCTTCCTCCTGAGAGATAGTCTAGTAGGTCTCGCATCAACCGAATACTGGCAAGGGAAAACACTCGAGAGGTAATATTTCTTCCTGTGTTTATGAAACAATGATGATTCGGTAAGCATACCAATGTACTAAGTCCTTAAATCGCTTCCGCATAAATCCAATAGTTCCAACAATTGGTATCAGAGCCTGGCTGTACATTGGTATGTGAATCTAGTTTCACTATTTATGTAATAAGTTTGCTTCATGAAATATGGCACCTAGGATTCTATATTTGTTGATCATATGTGTTATATGTTTATCTTTATAATTCTTTATTTGTTTTTCAACTTTAATCCATGGTAGAGATTTGAATGTATTTTCATGGGTTGTAATAAGGAGGCTAATCCCATATGATTAGGTTTCCTCCTTGATTTTTTATTTCAATTCTTGTATATATAGAATTTTTTTTTTTGATTGTATACAAAAATTGTAATAAAAGAAGATCAAGAAGATACACAAAGAAGGACGTTCGTCACTGTTTGGACATGTTCGTGGACCTCTGGATCTCAGATTTGGACGTATCATATATCGTTGGAAAGAGGACGAAAAGACAAACAACATGGTGGGTGGATCGTGGCTAGGGGAGCCCGCACGCGCCGCCACGAGCCGCCTGCAAGCCGAGAGTGGTTTTCAAGCGCCAAAGAAAGGAGCTGCGCGTGAAGGCGCGTGGAGACACCTTTTCTGGTGGTTCTGGTGGCCGTGTTCTCATCTCATGGCGCGCTCCTTCCCTGGATTTTCGCTTCCGAGATGAATTCGCTGACGGCGTGGCAATCCCGGATAGCCTAGGGTTCCTCTTTCGTGGTCCTAGTGGTTTTCTCACCAAGGATTGGGTTTTGGGCTTTTGGGCCTATGGATACCCTAAAGGGGGCTTGAGTATGCATCGTGGGTTGGATTAAAGAGAAATTCCAAAGTTGTATTTTTTTTTTTTAGGAAACCATGGATTAAAGTCCTTTTTTATTTAAATTAGTTATTTTATGAATGGATGAATTATATGATTGATAACATGCTTATTGTGATAACATGTCATATAGAATAGGAGGTGCCATATTGTTGCATAACTTGATAATTACATGAGCATAATAGCTACTTTTGTCATGATACGACTAGTATATAGTTATTATGCACGATTATTTAGATTTTAAACTGTCCACTAGATTAATTATCAATTATTATGATTTTTGGTTATAAATCAAGATTAATAATGGAATTAATTAATTGTGGAATTAAAATCTAGACAAATAATCCAATTTTCTTTTCCTAAGAGAATTGTTTACATTAGTATTTTGAGGGTCTTCTAAATGGTCATGTGTCAACACACGTGATACCATAATCATGTATCATGATTGTGTTGAGCACACGCCTATCATGATCGGATTTTGTAGGATCTTAATGTTTTCAAAATTCGATAAGCTAAGCTTGCACGCTCACTCGCCTAGGTGCTACATAGTTTTGAAAACAAACAAAGAATACTCGAATTTAAACAATTCTTGGAAATTAAAAAATTCTAATTTTTTAAAAATATTGAATGGGTGAAGGTTTCTAATTAAGTAATTAATTTAAAACCTACGGGCTCCAATTGTGGGTTTATTAGTGAAATGGTTATCGCTGAAGCCTCTTACCTGATAAGGATAATCGGATTTCGCTAGATTAAACCTTAATATTTTCAAAATTTTAGTAAAGTTTTGTACGGCCCATAGTCGGCAAAGATAATTTTGAAAGTAAACAATGGTTAAATACATTCAACTTTGGTAAAGTTGTTAACCCTCCCATCGAGGCTCTAGCAATGGAACTGAATGCCCAAAATAAACAAGATTAGTTTTACAAGTATCTTGCCCATCGTAAGCCTTGTAAAGATAACTAATGGATTGTTGAACTATAAACGAGTAGTAGTTATTAGAATCTACTAGCGCTATTTCCGTTTGTTGTTATTCTTGTTTGTAAATAGTATGTTTTTCCTTGTTTTCAGAAAGAAAAAAAATGACTTCATTCAATCTTTTAGCTACTATCTTAAGCCAAAAACCTATGGATGGTACAAACTACAAACAATGGAAAACTAATTTGGATATTGTTCTTCAATATGAAAAACTCAACTTTGTTCTGACTACCCCTATGTTAAATACTGCTCAATAAGATGCGCCTGAGGCAACAAAGACACGTTTTCAGCAGGAAAAGGAAAGATGGGAGAAGGCAAATGTGGCAGTTCACTGCTATATTTTAGCCAGTCTCGCCAGTCACCTTCAAGAGCAAGTGAGCATGATTAAGAGTGGAGCAAAGATGCTCCAGACTCTTGATGGCATGTTTGCTACGCCAGCAAAACTCGGCTAGGCGTAATCGCGCTAAATGTAGTCACCAAGACAGTCATGTATGGAGGAAGTGTGCGGGATCATTGTCTGACAATGATAGCAAACTTCAAGAAGGCTGAAGACCATGGGGTCAAATTTGAACAAGAAGTAAAAGTTGACTTTCTCTTGTAATCACTGCCTGAATACTTCAATCATTTCAAGATGAATTATAATATGAATAAGATGAATCTTGACCTAACTCAGCTGATGCACGAGCTTGAGAGTGTTGAACAGTCTCTAGTCAAGCAAAATGGCATTTTGTCGGTGAGTTCTGTGAAACCTAAGGGGAAACCCAAGGGAAGGAACAAAAATAAGAAAAAGAATCGTGTGTTCCAATTGCCAAACCAGTTGCAATGAAGCAGCCAAAAGGCAAGTGCTTCAAGTGCGGACAAAAGGGGCATTGGAAGAAAGATTGCCCACATATGAAAAAACCAGGTATAGGTAATTTACATGTGATTGAGGCTTGTTTAGTGGAGAATTACAATGATAAATGGATCATTGATTCAGGAGCCACTAACCATGTTTGTTACTCTTTGCAGTGGTTCAAACATAGCTTGCCTTTAAGTGAAGGACAAACGAAGTTTTGAAGCTTGGAAATGGGGAGCTTGTGTCTGCACTAGCAAGTGGACAAGTTGTTTTATCTTTTGATAATTGTAGAACTTTGGTTTTAGAAGACTGCTATTTATTCCTGATTTTAAGAGGAATTTAATTTATGTTAGTTGTTTGGTTAAACATGGTTTGACAAATACTTTAATTCCTCGCTTCAATAAGAAGTTCATCTTCTTTTTATTTGTTCCTGTAATGTTTAATGGTCTTTATTTCCTTTAGTCCTTGCGTCTCTCGTGAAGTTAATCATGTTGAAATAGGAGATGTTGAGCATGTTCATTCATCAAAGAAAAGAAAAGTTTCCAATGAAACTTATCTTTGGCATTTGAGATTGGGTCATATTATTTCTAACAGGATACAAGGTTTGGTCAATAGTGGGATTTTAAAATCCCTAACCTTTGAACCAATACCAGTTTGTGAATCTTGTTTAGAAGGTAAAATGACTAAGAGATCTTTCAAGGCCAAGGGAAATCATGCCACACTTCAGTTGGAATTGGTACATATTGATGTATGTAGACCAATGAATGTCTAGGCTAGAGGAGGGTATCAGTATTTTATCACATTTACTGATGATTACTCTAGATTTGGACATGTGTACCTGATACGTCACAAGTCTAAAGCTTTTGGAAAATTCCAGGAGTTCAAGGCTGAGACAAAAAAGCATCTTGGTGTTCAAATTAAGACTCTCTTCGATCTCGAATGAGGGGTGAATACCTATCTGGAGAGTTCAGGTCTTACCTGACCAAAGAGGTGATAGTTTCACAATTATCTTCTCCAGGGACACCCCAACAGAATGGAGTTGCTGAAAGGAGAAATAGAACCCTTTTAGAAATGGCAAGATCTATGTTCAGTTATTCATCTCTTTCTGATTCATTTTGGGGATATGCCTTAGAAACTGCTATGTACCTATTGAACTTAGCTCCATCCAAGCTCTGTCCAAAGACACCAATAGAATTATGGAAAGGGTGTAAGCCCTCCTGAATCATATATTCGATTTGGGGGTGCTCCAAAGATATGTCTTACAAAAGAAACCAGATAAGATGGACTCAATGATGTAAGTATGCATGTTTATAAGCTATCCTAAAGGAACCAGAGGTTGGTTGTTTTATAGTCCAAAAGAAAATAAGGTCATAGTGAGTACACACGTGACTTTCTTAGAGGAGGACTATATGGCAAATTATAAGCCAATGAGTAAGGTTATTCTTGGATGAGCTAGTCTCGATCGTTTTACTCTCAACCTCGTGCTGCCCAAATTGTTCATATGGTTGTTCAAAGAGGGGAAAATATAGCTGATGTTGAACACACACAGGAACCAGAAATAGAACCAGAAGTTCAGCATGATGATCAACAAGTGAAACCTGTAGAGGTGCAATTACCGCTTGAGGAAGAACAACAAAATCATGAATTGGTTAATCCATTTAATGAGGGTCCTCATCTAGAATTGGATCCCCTCAGATGCACACAACAAGTGCGGCAAACTCAGAGTGGGAGATTGATTCAGAAACTCGCAAGATTTCTCTTGTTTGGCGAATCGTCTCAGGATGTCATCATTGAAGAAGATGATGATCCCACGAGTTATGAAGAGGCACTAGGAGATGTTAATGCTCAGGAATGGCTTGAGGCTATGAATCGTGAAATGGATTCTTTATATTCCAACTCAGTTTGGTCTCTTGTAGATGCACCAAAAGGGGTAAGACCCATTGGGTGTAAATGGATCTACAAGAGAAAGAGAGGATCAGACGGAAAGGTCGAAACCTTCAAAGCTAGATTGGTGGCGAAAGGATACACACAAATAGAAGGTGTGGATTATGAAGAAACCTTTTCACGATTGCCATGCTCAAGTCCATCCCATTCTCTTAATTGCACTGTGCAAATCTTGATTATGAGATTTGGCAAATGGATGTCAAAATCAAGCTTAAATTGAAATTTGGAAGAGGATATCTACATGCAAAGAAACCAAAAGGGTCTCATAGTCAAAGGGCAAGAAAACATGGTATGCAAGTTGCAAAAGATCCATTTATGACTTAAGCAAGCATCCGTGATCATGGAACAACAGGTTTGACCAAGTCATTAAGTCTTATGGTTTTGACAAAAGTCTTGATGACCCGTGCAGGTGTACAAAAAGGATCCAAGGTAACGCAAGAATTTTTCTTGTACTTATGTGGATGATATACTCTTACTCCGAAATGATACAGAGGTATTGTTAGGCATAAAGATCAAGCAAGCATTTTGATATGAAGGACCTAGGGAAGCCAATTATATTCTTGGTATTAAATCCTTGCAGACCTAAGAATAGGGTATTGGCATTATCTCAAGTGCTAATTACATCGACAAAATACTTGCTAAGTTCAAAGATGGAGAATTCCAAGAAGGGAATTATACCCTTTAGGCATGGGATTCATCTCTAAGGAGCATTCTCCTAAAACTCCTGAGCAGAGAACGCATGAGTAGGATACCTACGCCACAAAGAGGTAGCCTTATGTATGCTATGTTGTGCACCTGCACTGTATATCTCGTTATGCAGTGGGAGTAGTAAGTCGATACCAATCTAATCTGAGAGGAACATTGATAGCTGCTAAAACATATACTCAAGTGCCTTAGAAGAACGAGAGATTATATGTTGGTCTATTCTAGTGAGAGTCTTGAAACCATTGGTTATACACTCAGATTTCCAAGGAGACATCGACTCAAGAAAATCCACCTGGGTATGTGTTCACTCTTATTGGCGGCCATTTGTTGGAGGAGTGTCAAACAATCATGTGTGGGCCGACTCTACCACAGAGGCAAGAGTATGTAGTCGCTTCGAGGTCGCAAAGGAAGCCGCATGGTTAAAGAAGTTCTTAATGGATCTTCGTGATACCAAAAAGTGTTAGTCGTCCCATCACACCTTTATCATGACAAGGGGGCAAGAGTACGCCCAAGGAACCAAGGTGTCACAAAAAGACAAAAGCACATAGAGAGGGAAGTACCACTTGATCCGAGATATAATTCAAAGAGGAGATACAGGTAGTCAAGATAGCATCGGACGAGAACCTTATCGAATTTCTTTTACTAAGAGTTTGCCTAACGTGTATTCGAGAGGCATGTTACATCTATGGGTCTTAGAAGAGTCCAGATTTGCTATAGCTTTAGGAAGTTGTTATTTCACTTTGTTGTTTTGTGCCTTTGAGCAAGACATTATGACATTATATTTTTTTCCTGAATGTTATAAATGAGGTATTATTCTTTATTCTACACACTATTTACAAACACTAAGGTCCTGATCAATCGTGAAGTATATGATCATATGGATACGCTCATGGAAGACATGATCATAGGTTCTCATAATTGATGAACAGATTCATAGTCAAATAAAGTTGGGCACTTTATTTAGGCCGCAATATTTTATGCGAAATGGTTTTGTCTCAATCATTGTAAATATTGGTGTGGAATTAACATTCACATTGAAAGGATCAAGGAGATTTGATTAAGGGTGTTTTTTTCATAAGGTATCAAATCTCCGTGATAACTATAGTTATAAGATTATTCTTAATTTCCCGAGTTTATTATAAATAGGTAATCAAATAGTTTTCATTCTTTGATTTACTAATAGGTGAGGTGCGATCCATTGATGCCAATAACCTCTATTTTGGGAGTGAGATTGTTTGATTATCGTATTTATGAGATAAACAATATGAAATTTGTAGGAAATGCCCCTGATATGTTTCTTGCATTTCTGATATTGAAGACAATCCAAAGGCATGTAATCCATTAGAGAAACTATCATAGTCAAGGGAATAAATAATTGATTGGATTACAGAAAACTAGTCAATCAATTATAGACGTTCTACAAAGGGGTGATATATATACATGTTATATATGTTATTAATCTTGGAGTTCAAGTTCGGGCTTTTAATGGAGTAGCAATCAATTGATAATCATCTCAAGTTGATTATTAGAGCCTTGATTAGCAGCACTGCAGATCCCTGCCAGCTCAAGATAAGGGATGGGGAAATTTCAGTTGATGACGACTAGTGAGTTACATGGTCTTGGGCTTTAGGCTCAAGTTTGTACTCAAGAGCAAGTGGGAAATTGTTGGGTTTTTGCTCTTTCACTAAAGCCTAATAGGGGCTAGAGTGTAAGAAGAGCCCAAGAAACCTAGAGCCATCTAAGGGTTAGGTTTCTTGGAACCCATATATACACTACACTTAACCCTCTCTGAAAAAGAGGAGAGTAGTCACAGCCGTAGAGGCAAGGTCATCTCCTGATAGAGAGAAAGTGCTCACACACCATCTCCTTCCTCCTTGAGAGATAGTCTGGAAGGTCTGCCATCAACCGACTACAAGGAAAACACTCCGAGAGGTAATATTTCTTCTGTTTTTATGAAACAATGATGATTCGATAAGCATACCAATGTACTAGGTCCTTAAATTGCTTCCGCATAAATCCAATAGTTCTAACAAAGAGAGATTGCAAATTTGATTTATACTGGTTCGGTCACATCTTGTGTCCTACATCCAGTTCTCTCAAGTAACCCACTTGAGAATTCTACTATCACTTCAACCTTTACAATCAAGAGCACTCCTACACCTTGGGATCCCTCACCCTTGTGTTTGAGTCTCTAAGAACCAAGAAATACCATACTCTTGTTCTTGCAAGGGATGCCCCACCCTTGTACACTAACTTTTTTAAAAAGTATTACAAGAAATCACCCTCTGAATAGATGTTACAAATTGAGGTCCTATAGGGTTTCTCAAAAATAAGACAATTTGGCCAAGTGTTGATCACAAAGATTGATGATTGAGAATGATTGTACAAAATGATCTTTGTAGTATGTTTTTCTGTGTTAAAAAGTGTTAAACAATGTTATTTATAGAGAACAAATCGTGTGACCCGCTGAGAATTAATATTAAGAGATGTGTCTCTTCAAACACACCCATTTGCAAGTTTCAGGCAATGGTAATCGATTACACAACTTTGTAATCGATTACATAGTTCAAATTTTCAAAAACAAGCAACGATCACTTGCTGATAATCGATTACATTCTCATTGTAATCGATTACATGCATGAAAATTCAGGTTATAGGCTCAAAAACAGACTTGTAATCGATTACACTATGTTGTAATCGATTACATCAATTCCAGAACTTGAAAAGTAAAAGTTTTAACACTCTTTAAAAGCTTTCTTTCATTCTAAAGACAATTAATCATTATGCGATCCATTTCCTTTAAAATAAAGCCAATGTTTTTCACAAGTTGAATCAAAACTTCATTTAAACGCAATTGGATTATTCCAAAACGGGTTTTCGTTGTATTCAAACTTATTTCGAAGATTAAAACTTGCTTCACTTGAAAATGGCCAAATAACCCTATTTAAGTGAAAAACCTTTTAACAAATTAATCTAAGTCCTAATTATTCTAACCAATTGACTTGATCATTTGCTTGTTCATCTTCAAGAGCTTCCATGCTATTTGCCCCCATTCTTTTTGTCATTTGCTTGACTTATTAGCATCATCAAAACCTACAAAATAGCATTCACAATGGCAACATTAATTCAAAATTCTAAGTGATTTTTCAATCTCATATTTAAAATTATATTATTTAAATTAAAAATATATCTTTATAATTTAAAAAATCTCCTGTGTAGGCACGCCCCCCCCCCCCCCACACACACACACACACACACATATATATATATATAGGATGAAATTCTATTCAATTTCAATGTAAGAATTTGTAATTAGATATCATGGATACATTTTATTGAATTTGTTTAATTTTAAGAATTTGACATTAAGATATAAAAACAAAAAAGCACAAACGGTAAAAAAATACATGATTTTTTTAATTGAGTTCCCGCTAAATATTGTGCGAATAGCTACGCTAAATTGAATTTTATAATTTATAATTTATTGATATTCTATTCAATTTAATTTTAATAAATCAACTTTCGGTATGTAATTCGGATACTATAATTGATCATCGCTAGGAATATATATTCTATTCGAATTAATTTTAATAAATCATATTCAATAACGAGTTATATGGGACAGCAAGAATGAGGGATGACAAATTTCTCTTCTTCTTTTTTTGTTTTGGTTCTTAAAAATATTATACTCGTATGAATTGTAGCAATGAATCCATTTTATTTAATAATATTTCAGTTGTATTTGTTTTCTTCATTTTTGTCGTATCCTTGAGTGCTTTGCCCACATGAACACTGGTTGTACCCTGCGCTAGTTCATCAATTCAGATCACAAGTTGGTAGCTTTCCAAACAGTATACACACAAATTTTTTTCGTCTGTTTCTTCTTCCCTCTCTCTTTCTTGCCAGAGCCTGCTACCTTACTGACTCAACTTGTTTGTAGCTATGTTACTCAGCTTCAACAGGACAAGCTTGGACGGACTGTAGTGCCAGTGGCACCAGACACAAGAAAACGAGTCAAGCATGCAATAGCTGATAGCAGTCCATAACTATAAAAAATATCTTAAGAAGTTACGATAACAAAAACTAATTTAGAGTCATTTGCCAAAGATTTTTGTTATTTATATGAAAAGTGTACCTTATTTTGGTAGTTCCTTACTATTTTATTACTATCATACTTCAACTTTTTTAAATAATTTAATTAACTAGGATGGATATAGTTGGTTAGACTGTGTGTGTTTGAATTGATGATAAGTAGCTGAGTGAAATAAAATAAAATAGAGTGAAGTAGAGTATAATAGAGTTATATAATTATCTCATTCTATTCCATTATTTAAATATGTCAATGTAATGAATTAAAAATTATAAACATTTTTATTTCTATAATACCCTTAAATGATAAGTAGCATTTATTTACTATCACGAGGATAGAAATATAGAGATACTGGAAACACAAATCTATTTTATGGTAGAGATAAAAATAGGAAATAAAAAAATAATTTTTATACCTTCAAAATATAAAAATAAAAATTTAATATTTTTTTAATAATATTTTATATATATTTATTATTTATATATCTATTTCTGTGTCTCTGTTCTATCAAATGCTACCCAATAGATATGCACCTTCTTGCCATGACGCATTTCGATTTCACATCTCCACATCATCACATTCACACCCACATTTATATAAGAACGAACTTCAAATTCATACATCAACCTTTTCCAAAAAAAAAAAGTTTGTCTTATTTTTTTTTCAATATTTTTCTTTTGCTTTTTCTTCATCTTTCCTGCCTATTATTAAACTAATGACATAAGCAAAAAAAAAAAAAAATTGTACATGCTGTTTTAGTAAATAATTTATACTTATATAAAATAACGAAAAAATTTACTTATATATAATATTTATAAGATCCACCACAGACATATTCTGTGTTATTTTTATTTTACAGATAGATTCTAAATCTATTGTTAATAAATTTTGTATTAATTTTCATGATTTTAATAGATTATCTTTGAATCGAATTCTGTATTGAAATAAGACATGTTGTGTGATTTTTTTCTCAAAATATTATATTAATGTAAATAAACAATCTAAATCCCACTTAAAAAAACAACCTGACATAATACCTTTTGTCAAGAATGGCTTTTTATCAATGAGAGAGGGGGGAATAGAGGGTGGGAGTAGGACGATGCGTTGTTAAAGAAGATGGACGAGAACAGTGAGCCAGACAATGTTCAGCTACTGCTTGGAGAAGACAAAGCTCGAGGGCGTGGTCTAGACCTGTAGCGTCCTTGGGTCGGAGCGAACTCATTAGTTTTCAGTCACGGGCGGCAGAAAGACAAGGAAAAGAAGAGAGAGTAATAACGATTGAGATGTGAAAAAATATCTTAAATATCTTTTTTCATTTAGAAAATAAGTGATTTTTAATTTCAGCCTTTGTAAAGAAATAATAATAATTTTGATTTAATTATTTTTAAAATTATTTTATTTTAGTCTCTACAAATAGTCTTATTTTAACCTCTACGAGTAGTCTATCTCTATTAAGCATCAAGCTAGCCAAGAGAAAACCTTATCCAATCTAATGTGATAGCAACCAGTGCTAGGTACGTGATATGTCATAACCATATCTGTTAAAATTCTGCTGAAAAATTGAGTTATTAGATTTTGGGCTGATGAATTGGGTCTGATGGGAATTTTAACACATATAATCATGACACTTTATTTTTTATTAGTTAGCTTGATATTTAATAGAAATAAATTAAATGACAGTGGTTAAAGCTAAACTCTTTCAAAAATGTTTCGACCAAAATCCTTTTTGTTTTTTTGTTTTTATAAGAACATATATCATGACTCGTTTTTTTCAAGGATCGAAAAGAAATTTAAGCCAAAAGAAATAAAGATAACACTGTAATTTACTAGTTTTTTTTTCTGTATAATAATCACAAGTAGCATATGGTCCCTAACTTACGCTCCTCATGTAAGACATTGCCTTTTTCCTAAATTCAATTCTTTAATTTCTTCCTGTTCATCGTAAACACTCTCATGAGAGAAGCATCATATTACTACTCTGCCTTCCTGGTCTGATAGCTCTCCATGGATTCCCAAATCTTCAATGTGTTAGCCCTTGTATCCTTTGTCTTCTTCACGATAACTGCACTGAGAATAAGCAAGAATCTAAGAAAAAGTGATGTAGCTCCAAATATACCTCGAGGACCATGTAAGCTACCAATCGTAGGAAGTATACCCGATCTTATTTACATCAAACCCACATCTAAAATTAAGAGACTTGGCCAAGATATATGGACCCTTGATGCATCTTGAACTTGGAGAGGTCTTCGCCATAGTTGTTTCCTTACCAGAGCCTGCCAATGAGGTAATGAAAAGTTGAAAACCCATGATATCATCTTTGCATCAAGGCCTAAAATTCAAGCATCAGAAATATTGGCTTATGATTCCACAAACATAATATTTTCACCTTATGGACATTATTGGAGACAGCTAACGAAAATTTGCACTTTGGAGCTTTCGAGCCAACCAAAAACTCGTGAATTCGTTCCAGCCAATAAGAGAAGAGGAGCTCACCAATCTCATCAAAAGGATTGCTTCAGTGAAAGGGTCACCAATCAACCTCACTGAACAAGTGCTTTCATCAATATACACAATCATTTCAAGGGCCGCGTTTGGCACATGAAATGCAAAGACCAAGAAAAGTTCATATCATTTATAAAAGAAGGAACTGTGGCTGCGGATGGTTTTGACATAGGAGATCTGTTTCCATCCTCCAAATGATTTCGACATGTCCCTGGCTTGAGAGGTTGAAACGGCAAAATAAACTTGTCAGTCCAAGAAAAGAGAATTCTTTTTATAATCAAACGTGGGATAAAAATGAGATTTCAAAATCCCAAGTACAACAACTAATGAAAAAATAAAAACCTAACAATGAGAAACCCTTCCCTTCACTGAAAAAACCCCGCGCCAGAGAAACCCTTAGGCGCCACTATTTCACTTAGGCGCCACTCTTCACTGAGAAACACAATTAGCACAAACCAAAGTTCCTTTCATTCTTCGGCTCCGGCAACCCAACCTCTGCCCAGTCAACCTCCGCGTCGCGACCTCTGCCTCACCCGCACCGCCATCTTCAAAGCACTACCTCTCTCTCTCTCTCTCTCTCACCTTCAAAGTGCGTCCTTTGCACAACGAAAGATGACGCTGTTGTGAGATCGAAGAGTGGGGTTGTCCCGAGGGGCCTAAACTGAGGAGGAAGAGGATAGTGGTGACGGGAGGAGCTCTGCTTCAACAAAAGAAATCATCTTTTGTTCTCTCAAGTATTTTGATTCCTCCCTTAATTAGTAACATAACATCAGCTTCAATTTATCGTATATTTGTAGTATGCTTTCCCTCTCTGTTGCTGCAATTTGGCTTTAAATTAGGCTTTCATCCCATGTCCATTAGTTAAATCTTTGATTGTGAGGAGATAAAAATATGAATCAATGTTGAATGGTTAGATTATTAGTCTCTGCTCAAATGGGACTTTCACCAGTATTTCAGAGTTTTTTTTTTTTTTTAGGAAGCATTAACTTGTGGGGGTGCTGAAGCCCAAAACACTGATGCTGTTAGGTGTATGTGAATAAGCAAGAATTTTTATGATGTTGAAGAATTGTCCCCTTTTAAAGAAATTACTTTGATTAGGCTAAGCTTTAAACGGCAGGAAAGCTTGCTAATCTCTGTTCATGTCCAACAAAGAAATCTCTTTCAAATAGCAATTGCCAAGCACCATAATGAAATCTAAGAAAATCAATTTGTCCAATAGGAGAGGCAGCAACAAAGATTGGTGCTAACTAACTCTGGCATTCCTTTCTAATTCCAAGCATAAATTGCAACATACATTTTCTGCCTGCAAAAGGTTGTGCCGTCTTTACGCTTCCTGAAATCATGACAGTTGTAGCAACCTTTTCCCATTACTATGCGAAGAATGAGGTGAAAGAATTATTATTATTATTTTACATTACGCTGTTTTGTCCAAATAAGAACAACATACTTGAGCATTACTTGAAATATTTCCAATAATGAATAACATGCAACATACAATTTCGATGCAAGAAGATTATAATATTGTTCTATACAATGAATGGGCATTTTTTACATGTCATCAAGTAAACAGCATGAAAGTGGTCATTGCATAATGCTTAAGACTAATTGTAAACTTGATTAATATTCTCATACTATCAAAACAGTTTCTTTATTATCATCCACTGCCACATTATCACAGCCAACAGCAGTCCCTAATATGGGTTTTCTCCGGTTACATGCCTCTTTTCAACTATAAATAGAAGAATTTTGAGCTCCATCATTATATTATTTGGAGATAAGCTCAGTAAGTTCAATTGAGCTCTATCATTATATGACCGCACTACCTGCTAACTGGTTTTGATAACTTGATCTTTGATTTGATTTCTGAAGAGGAGAAAGAAATCTATTTGCTTTTGTGCCTTTTTACTTTATTTTATTTTGTTAAATTGGCCTCTTCTACTTTTGGTTGTTTTCATTCCTTTCTAGAATATTGTCATTGGTACAATCACATTATGCATGCAATCAATATCTGCAATCATTTATTCTTTCCCATTGTTGGCATTTAAAGCATCTCAAATTGGTACAAAAAGCTTCTTCAAGTGTGCTAGCATCTTTCATGAATCTGTCCTCTTAATTCGGGTACATTTTAGTTATTTTTTTTACTTTTTTTGAGCTTATAGGTTGATTGGTTTTTTTTATTTAAAATTTACTCTTGTTTTAAACTTGTGCTACCTTTTGTTATTTGAAACATCTTTTTTATGTTCATTTTCTATGTTTAGGCTTTTTAATTACTATCGCTTAGTCTTGCTCACCAATCATGTCAATCGATAAATCTTGGATTGACAAACCTCGAAACACACTTGAATATGCAAATAGGTTGAAGAAGTTTTTAGATTTTGCATTTCAGCATCAATCTATTGAAGGTTGTGAAATTAAGTGTCCTCGTCCAAAGTGTGGTTGTAGTAAGTGGCAAACAAGAGATATAGTTCAAAAACACCTGACTTGTAAGCATTTTCCTAAAAACTATAAAGTGTGGCATTGGATGGTGAAAAGCCAAAAGTAGTTGAGTTAGAGGCTCTTGAATCATACTTTCTTTGTTGTCAATTTATTTGTACTTACTTTCTCCTTGCAAAGTTTGTTTCTTTAGAATTTTTCATTTATTAATTTAGCCTTATATTAGTTTATATATCTTTCTTGCAGGCACCTGATAGAGGAAGTGGGCCTGAGTCACCCAATAATATAAGAAGATCATTAGATGAAAACAATAATAGTCCAGCAACTAATCACTCGAGTCCACGTACATGATCTTTTTATTAATTACTGGTGTGACTGGTGTACTAATTGGAATTGATCCTTTTAGACTTATAAGTACTTATGTCTTAAGTGTATTACTCATTTTATACTCAAGTAATGTATCTTTCTATTGGATATCATATTATCATGTTTATATCATATGTATTTTTATTTTTAAGTGAAATTTACAACTACAAAAATAATAGCTAACAGGATTTTATATTGGATTGAAAATTTGATATAAATTTGAAAAAAAATTTCATTGCGGCAATTCTAAGCTTTAAATTGGAACTGTTAGTGTTTTGAGAAAAATGGCAGTCGATAACTGTTGCAATTAATTTACTAAGATCACTGTCAAGAGAAAAGTGATGGTTAGAACCGTCAAAATTCACATTGAAAAAGCTAAGAACAATGTACCTTACTATCAAGAATAAAACGGCAATTCTAAACCACCGTAATTTACATGGAAAAGGTGGTGATTGAAAACTGCCACAATCTGCTAAGAACAATGGGTCTTGCTGTCAAGAATAAAACAGCGGTTTCAGCTCGCCGTAATTTACATGGAAAAAGTGGTGATTGAAAACCGCCGCAATTTACTAAGTATAATGGGAGTTTTTGTTAAGGAAAAACAACGGCTCTAAATTGTCATAATTATCATTGAAAAAAGTAGTGGTTCTCAACGTTGATTGTGGCAGTTTTTTTGTAACCACCGTAATCTACCGAATGGCATTGATAATTACATTAGTTTCTTGAACCGTCCTTCTTGGAAGATACGGCGGTTACAACCGCCATAATTCCCCAAAAAAACCGCCATAATTCACTAGTTTTTTTGTAGTGAGTGATCAGATACTAAAAAATATCATCAATGAACACAACGCAGTGAAGAAGAAAACCAAAGAAGGAGAAGGTGAATCAGATGAAGATCAGGTTGATGTTCACCTAAGATTTGAGGATGGTGATGCTGCCGGCAACTAGGACATTTGCTAAACGAAAAATAATATCAAGGCTATAATCATGGTAAGGATACTTTTTCTTTATGAGGATTATCTTGCTTGCTTGCTTGCTTGCTTGCTTGCTTGCTGTTTAGTTAAACCTATGTGGCATGAGAGTAAAAGGTTAAAATTTTATGGTTCAGATTTGTAAAAATTTGATTTGATTTAGTAACAATCTAATTTATGGAATTTTCAGCTTCATTTTTAGGTTTAATTATTTCTATAAGTTCTTATAATTTCAGTCAATTTTTAATTAGATCTTCAGCGAGTCCCGAACCTAGCTGCTTCTTTGTATTCCTAATCCTATCCGAAAATCAATTGAAAAGATTAAAAAGAAAATAATATAAATATTACAATTTTCACTGTTCTGGTCTCTTGGATTTGAAATCGTAGAAAGAAATAAGAGTAAGAAGAGAAAACAAAGGCTAACCTCAGATTTTTTTCCTACAAACTTTACGTCAAGGGACACAAGGAAGACCTTTTTCTCCAAGTCAAACAATATCCACCCCTTTTGTCCGTAAAGGTACCCAACTATAACACAACTCCTGCTCCGGCTTCCAAATTTGTCTCATTTCCTATCTTGATTATGTTCATGATCTGAAAAACTCACAAATGATCATATATAGGTAGGAGATTTCCCATGGATCATTTGGTATGGTGTTTTGCCATTGAGAATGGGGGATGGAGTCAGATTGATCAAATTAGCCGCAATTAGAATGCACTCACCCTAGAAACTAATCGTAAATTTCCCTTAAAACCCTAGTGCTCAAGCTACATTTAGAATATGCTGGTATTTCCTCTCCACTCTTTCATTTTGTTGCGGAGTTCTGGTGCGTGAAGTCTGGTGAATAATGGCTTGTTCAAAAAATTATTGCTTCAAACAAATAAACCATGTCCCATTGTTGCTTCTAACCATTTTTCCATGTTCATTATATATATTGCCATTCGATCAAAGCAAAAAAAATTCATCATGGTCCGTGACACTTCCTGCTTTTCACCCAGCAAGTATGTCCACACAACTCGAGAGTGATCATGTACCGAAGTTAAAAAAATAAGATCCACCACAAAATGAAGGAGTACTGTAGGGTCCCCATAAATCACAGAATATTAAATCAAAATTGTCTGAGGCTCTACAAGTTGCTCAAAGGAAATTTCTCTCTCGTTTGTTTTGCTTGTTCACACATTTCACAATCTCTATTTGAACACACAACTACATACATTTGGAATTTGTTGAACAACCTTAAAGGAGCAATGGCCCATGCGTTAGTGCCTTAGTGCCAAAGATTGAGTTGAGCTTCAGCGCTGGCCTTATGAGTCACTTAACTTGGGCACCACGATAAAAGTAAAGGCCATCCTTTCTTTCACCCACTCCTTTCAGCATCCTCGAAATGTGGTCCTGCACCACACACCCTGCTACAGCGCTCCTAGAGGGTGTCACGATAAAAATGGCAATCAATTTTTCAAAAAAAGGAAACATCACCCATTTTAATTTTGGCTAAAATTAAAAAAAATTTTGATTTATAAAACTGGTCTTTTAAAATGAGATATGAGATATGGGAGTCTAATTATGACTAGGAAATAATAAAAACTTAATCCCACTACACTCCTAATATATTCGTATAAATACAATTATCCTAGAGCTCATTATGCAGATTTATTTATAACTTTAAAATATTTATTTTTTTCTCAAAAATTATAACAATTACATATACTTAAAGTCACGTTATTCTTGTAAAAAATAAGTATGTTGATAAATTTTAATTAAAAGAGAAAAAAAGTATTGGTTGATTTTTTTTAAATTTTAATTTTTAAAGAGATCTGAACAAAAAATATTTTTTAACAAAATTCGTTGTTACACATTATCCAAGTTAGTATTAAGTTACTCAATAAATCTTTTACACTTCAATCATGCACGAAGAAGGCATTCACCTCTCAATCATGACCCTATGGACTGTTGCACAGATCGAGAAAAAAAGTTTTGTATTTTTTTCAAAAAAGTGACAAAATAGAATACTTCTTTTGTTTTGATCCAAGATGTAAAATTCTAAAAAAGAAAAGGAAAGACCCACAAAATAAAAACTCAAGACGCACAAAAATAAACCAGCCCAAAAATAAAAAGGTAAAAATAAACTTCAACCCAAAATAATCCTAGCCTGAAATAAAAAAAGTTTAGCCCCAAGAAAACAAACTTAGCCCAAACATCCGAAAACATGAATCGGACCCCCAAAACAAAAAAACTAAAATAAAAAAGCTAAGATGCAAACCCAATGACCCAGAAAGGAAAATTGATCTAAAAAGGACAAAAAAAAGGAAAATAAAAAATGAACTCACTAAATGAAACAAACCCCCAAGCTAAACACACAAACAAGGAAAAGGAAAGTGAAGGGGATCCAACGGCAACAGGAGGCGACATAGGCGGGCTGACGGGAAGATCCTCATCGGCGCTCTCCGGCATGCGGTGGCGATCTCCGACGCATTGCGACTCCGGTAGGCTCCCTCGTGCAGCGCGGTCCAGGCGGACAAAGGGGGAGGTTGTCCCGGCGCTCCCCGTCAACTTCCCAGCTCGTGCGGCGGTGGAGGCGCTGGTTTCAGGCGCGGCGATTTGCGACCTAGTTTGGCGGCGCTGTGCCGCTGCTGGCTTCGTGATGCGCTACTCGCAATGGCAGGGCGACAGATCCATGGCAGCGGCAGCGACGACTGCGGCATCAACCGGCGCTGAGGTCGCGGCCCCCTGGTGCTTGGCGGTGGTGGCTCAATGGGTTCAAGTTCGGTGTGGTGGTGGTTGGTTTTGTGCTTCCCTCAGCCTGTTTATGTGCTTTTTCCATGGTTGAAGGGTGTTGTTGATAGAGCTAAATGGAAATGTGCTACCTCTTGTTGTCTCTATTTGCCGCTGATGCCTTTGTTGCGCCTGTTGTTGCCCCAACTTCCCACTGATAGACTGACACTGATATATACACGCTCCTGCATATCGATTACCTTAATGCTTGATTGATTCCTTCCATTTTCACGCAGATTAGAGATTGGATTTGTTTGGGATTGTAATTCTGATTCAAGGATATTTGATTCTAATTGCACTCTCCTCTCTAATTTGCATCAAAAAATTAGATACCCAGTATCCCTTCATGAGCCCACGGGTATAGGCTAGAGAGGAAAAGAACGGGCTGACCTTATATTTTTCAAATGGGCCAAAGATAACATAAAACAAATAAAATAGGATGGGATGGGCCAGGGACCTAAACTAGGATTAGGCCAACTCTCTCTATCTCTCTCTTGTTTTTTTTTTCTGAAATGAGAAAATGTGATATATATCCGGATAAAATATGGTGTTTACGCATGTTTTTAGTAAAAATGCTATTCTAATATTCAAAATAGGTGTTTAATTAAGATACTTACTTTATCACCATGGTGATTTTAACTATTTCTATTTATCCATTACATTCAAAAGTAATAAAATGGGTGAACACCCACTTTTGGATGTTAGAATAGCCTACTAAACTGTACAACACAATTTGTTTGGTCTGTTAATTGTGGTACAGAGATCAAATCACAATTTAATTGTGGCACATAAAGGACATTTTTCAATGCAAAACCCCCGTAGAGCATCATTCTGCCTTCTTTGGCTCCAAATGCCTTGTCTTTTGGTTAGAGGCCCCATAATCTTCAATCCATAAATCATGTGGAGTCGTACCATTCGTTTTCTCTCTCTCATTGCTCTTATGTGTATTCAACATATCAACAAGGATTTGCACTGCCTATTGCTCAGTCCAATTATCTCAAATCTTCCTCCTTGTGCTTTGGTTTTGTGCGCATTTCCACCTGCAGCTTGTATGTTGGAATGCACCGTTCCATAGCTTTGATTATCTAATCCAATCAAGAACCGGTGGACTCGCTCTTCCTCTCTTCGCTTTTTCATGTTTTGATATAATATCACATTTGAACCTTCCACGCACCCCCTTTAGAATCTGCTCGTAATCAACCAGCTCGTCCAGAGCATTTTCAATTTCCCATAGTATGCAACCATGGTCATTCCCAGCTGCTTGCAATCTGCTAGCTTCACCTTCAGTTACTGGATTCTTAGACAATTCATGACTAAAAAAGGGTATCGAATGTCTTCCCACAATTCCTTTGCATTCTCCACGAACGTCACAGTCGAATGCAAAGTAGGTTCGATGGTGTTCAATATCCATGACATCCTCCATACTATTTGTTAGTTCTATCCATGAAACCCCACTTTTTTTTTGGGCGTGCAGCGAAATCTTTATGGCTCACGCCCATTCTTCGTAATTCTCTCCCCGCAACTGTACTTGCATGATCACGTTCCCGTGGTTATCATTCACATTCAAGATGGGTGTTTCTTGGTCCCATCACCTTGAGACTTCATACTTCCGTCATCACTGTTCATCATCGTATCGAGAATTTGCCAATGTATAAGGATCTGAGTGATGTGTTAAAAATATACATGAGAATATATACAATTTCTTGAGACAATCATCACCCGCACCCTTCTCCTGTAATCATGTTAGTCCAGCAAATACCTTCCTAAGATGATACAATCTAACATCTACAAAAATTTCCTAAACTACCTCCAGATACTTTCAATCTCATCCAATCTATTGTGATAAATATTACAAGCAAATATTATGGGATCTGTTTAAATTAAGATATCATAATAACATCTCATGTGTCATTTTAACTAAAACATAGGCTTCAAAGAGACTTTATCTTATCCAAATCCATCAACAATTACTTGAATAAATTACTATAATTATAGCAGTTGGCAATTTATTAGAAAACAACTATTGACACATTGTCTACTCACAAAAAAGTGTCTTGAGGAACCGAAGACAACTCCAAACTTAACGTGTCCCCAAGGCCACCAGTGAAAGCTTGAATACTCTAATGACGATATGTATGAACTAACAATGCCATCAATTAACATAACTTCACCCATAAATAGAAAACCCCAAGATCCTAACCCTAATGGTTTTCATTCTAGAACCCCAAAAAAGTCCCTAGGACCAAAGAACACCAAATAACAAGATTTTAAACAAAATAATTAGTTAGAATTTACCTATCCATGCCAACTAGTAGATTAGAAGTGAGAATCCCTCCACCAAGCACCAATCTTCAACAATAGGGGTTTATATGTGGAAGAGGAGGAGAGTACTAGAGAGCATTTAATGATTGGGGAGTGATTCTATGAGAAATTTGGTATTTCATAGGCAAGATGTTTGGAAATAATAAGGATCGTAGTACACTACTAGAAATGTGTCAAATAGAGATTGATTTTGTGATTGAAATAAATTGGTCACTAAAATGATAGATTTGTGATTGAATTAGCAACCAAATCGAGCCATCAGGGAGGATGAAAGGGGTGGAAAAAATCAGTTGCTAAATTGGTCACTAAAAAATTAGAGATCGATTTAGTGACTGATATTTATTCATACTAGAAATCCTTTATTGCATAAAAATTGATCTCTAAATTGGTCACTAATATTTCAATTAGTGACTGATTTAGTGACTGATATTTATTCATACAAGAAATCCTTACTTGCATAAAAGTCAGTTTTTAAATCAGTCACTAATATTTTAATTAGTTACTAATTTAGTGATTGATATTTATTTATATTAGAATTAATTGCTTTGCATAAAAATTGGTCTTTAAATCGGTCACTAACATTTTAATTAATGACCGATTTAGTAACCGATATTTATTTATATTAAAAGTCTTTACTTGTATAAAAATCGGTCTCTAAATCAGCCACTAATATTTTAATTAGTGATTGATTTAGTGACTGATATTATTCATATTAGAAATACACATAAAAATCAATTTCTAAATTGGTCACTAACATTTCAATTAGTGACCGATTTAGTGACCAAATTTTCCATTTCAATAATCTTTTTTAGCAAGTCAGCTAGAGACCGATTTAGAAATAGAATTTTCAATTACTACAAGCTTGTAATACCCTAGATATACCGTTCCTTGGGAGAGTTTTGTGATGTACTCATGTCCCTAAACAAATCTGGGACCACCATAGGGTTCCTCAAGACCAACTCATATTGTAGGTAGGTCCCATTTGAATTATAGCTTAAAGTTGAGAGAAAAATTACTTTAGAGGGCGCTGAAGTGCTAGATGAACGTTGCAGCAGTCATAAGGGGTAAGACAAGAAAATCGGGCTCTGGAGAGCGCTGCAACACTCATAAGTCGATGCCCTTCTAGAAGGCTTTTTTTGAGCACTGCAGCGGTCCCGAGTTTCATACAAACCTCATTTTCGGGTTTCCAGACCAGTTTCTACACCCCTTCATCCCCAAATACGCAGAACTCCGCCTCTCTACCCTATTCTCACCCTCAAAACCTCATTTTCTCTCAAATCCAACCTAAATCTTTCATCCTTCAATCTCAAGGTAAGAGATTTCACTAGTTTTGCTTCCTATTCTCTTCAATCTCTCCTTGTTCTTGGGGTAGCAGGATGGCATGGTGGCTCTTCATGTTGTTAGAGGGAATGAAGTTCTCTCAGTATGTTAAGCATATATTTGAGCTCTTTAGGGATCATTAGAGGTTAATCTAGCATTTTATGGCTGTTATGTCAAATACTGGTGCTATTCTTGCCTTCCAAGGTCTATTGGTGTCAAACCTATGTATTCCACCTCTCCAGGTGAGTGGGTTCACATCTGTGTCTTCTATGTTATGCATTAATGATATTTTCATGAAAACATGGTTTAAATCAGGATATTAGGAGTTTCTGGAAAGAGATTAGAGATTTTTGCTGATTTATTGAGATTATGAAAGTTCATTTTTTCAAATAGCATGAACTATGTGTTTTATGTAAAATTATGGGACCATTATTAGTAAAATGAGTTTATAAAGAGTTGGATTTAGATTTTGGCTGTTTAGAGATGTTACAATGATTATATGATTTCCAGAACTGTTTGTTTTATATGATTGAGCTTTTAAACCCTAGGATATAAGACTCTATGAAATGCTGTGAAAATGACTGGTTTAAAGTAGGAAATTACTGAAAGGAACAAAGTTGTGAGTTAATGACAGCTATATCGTTAACTTTGGTATACCAAGGCCCTGCTAGTGGCAAGTTATCCTTGATTTAGATCAATCCATCAGGGACGCAGTTTGACAGAGACCATTAAGATCTCATTTAGAAAGAGGCTCTTATTCGCCAGGGACTGAGCACCCTCTTAACAATTGATAGATAATCTGTTCCTTTTGTAGTTCTTTGATAATAATCTGTTTTCATATTTCTAACAAATTATGATTTGTAGCTATTATGCAAAATATAAATAAAATGATTTGTACATGATGCATTACTATTATATATATTCTTTTCTATGTAAAATAGAATTATGTTTTAAATGGATTTTCTATATAAATTATGCATATAGAAAGGTACATAGGTCACGAGGCTTAGTGGGAATGAGATTTCTCACGTGCCAATCACGATCCAAGTCGGGTGGTGACAGAGCTGAAAGATATAAAGACAAGAAAATGCCCTAAAAGTCTTATACTTTCCCAAATATCCCATTCACACAACCTAAACAAAATCCCTGCATCCACCTAACCTCCCTCCTTCTCGGTCTAGCAGCAGCGCCGCCACCTTTTCCATCTACGGCCGTACGCACACTTCTTTTTTCTCCATCTCGTGAATGGCATCACAGCCCTCCACTCATCAACCAGCCTTCCCTTGCCGGCCACCTCTGCTCATCACCCAGCCTCATGAACGGAGTCGCTACTGTGCCAGAGAGTCTCCACCGCGATCTTGCTCCCTTGTGCCTCCCCCTCTATTGTGGTCTTTTCCCCACGGCTTCACACAACCCTCTCCGTAACCGAAACCACCATGAAGCCACCCACCCAACCACCACCCATGGTTCACCTTCTCTTTGCCCCTTTTTTCTATTCTTTTTGTTTTTCTTTTTTTTCTGATGTCTTTTTTATTTTATTTCTTTGGTAAGCCTTTTGATAAAAAAAAAAAGGTAGGAAAAAATTGTTGTGTTTTGCTAAGGTTCGAAGGCCGTGTGCTCAACAATACTTAGGAACTGAATACTTTTATGGTTGTGCATTTTTTGTTTATCTGAGCATATTCATGTTCTCAAAATTCATGCTTTTATGATTTGCTGTTGTGATTTTTCCATTTTGGAAGTGATAGCAGATATGCCTTTTTGGTGGGCCCGAGCATACTCATTTTCTCAATTTTCATGGTTTGTTATTATGATTTTCCATTTTAGAAGTGGTGGCTGTTTTTGCAGGATTTTTACTTGTGCCTTTTTGGTGTAGCTGAGCTTGCCCATGTTCTCCATTTTCATGCCCTTTTTATTAAAGATAAGTAAATAATAAAATCTTTATCCAAGCAAGGTAGCTAAGATCAAGATCTTACCTGGGATCGGACGGGAGATACAAAATTGTAAAACGTGGGATCGTAACACGAATCGTAAGATCCTACCAGACCTTACCAGAACTAACATACACATATATATATTTCATAAAACATGACATAAATAAGCAAAAACAGCCACAACTAACATATTTAACTTCAATTTAGAATGCAAATAGTTCAGGAGCCATAAGTCATACACTCATAATCCATAAATCATGGAAACTCCATGTTTCTAGCCTATATCACTTTAACTTCCTGGTGCATTTTTATGAATTTTTCTCTCTCTAACTGAAGCATTCCCAGCAACACCCGCACTTCCATACAGGGGAGTAGAACCAGAACCTCCATTGTCCCTCCACTAGAACCTCCATTGCCCCCCATGCCAGTATTATCTGATGACATTTTCCCTACCCAAATAATACCTAATACAAAATCCAACACAAAAATACTCATAATCAAAAAATTAAAACAAGAATAAAGCATGCATTTTGGAGAAATGGAGTAGAAAGCATGCATTTTGGGGGGGGAGGGGAACCAAGGAAAAGAAAAGGGAGAGCTCACCTTGTTTGTAAGCTCTGAGTGAACTGACTATTGAGAAGCAAAAGAGACTGGTGCCGGAGAGCTCAAAGCAGAAAGCGAGAAGAAAGAAAGGGAGATTCTATGTCTTTGCAATAAAGCAAAATCGTAGTCCGAAGAGCAACAATGTGATCTTGTGGTGCGGTGCAATGCGGCGTAGTGCAGCGAAGATCGAAGAGAGCAAGAAAGGAACAAATGGAAAGTAACTGAGTGAGAAAGGGACAAATTTGAGTTACTCACTTAGGGTTGCTGAGATTAGGCCTGGTTTTGGGCTATTTGGGCCGCATTTGGGCAAGCTTTGTAACACCCTAATATTTAACCCAACACACCTAGGACGCGTTCAAATTAATTATTAGTCATTACTCTTTTATTTCAGTTCTTGATTCTAATTTATTTAAAATACTTAATGAAAATATGGATAAGATGTTTTTGTCTTTGATTAAAACCAAAAGCACGAGCCGTGCAACTTAAAGAGCTACATCATAGGATTACGCATATAAGCCAAAAAGAGTTAAAAGTATCATAAGCAAATACAAATCATAACCTATCACAACATCATGTGTTAACAAGAATAGACAATTCATAAATATAATCAGAGGTTCATATTATATAAGTACTTAACATAATAGAATTATGCCCACCAGTAATGGTTGGGGTAGTACAATCATCTAAAGGCATAAAGGAAATAACAGATATAACTAGTCAAGGTCTCGACACCCTCTACATTTAAGCGGATTGTCCCTAGAAGCATGGGGGCCAATCATCCACGTGACAGAGCGCAGGCCCTTGATGAGATCCATAGTCGCCTCCTACTGTGGCTCACGAACGAAATCATTGCCCCTCTGAAAACGTGACAGAAGAAAGAAAGAAGGATGAGAATCTTATAAAAGAAACTCAGTACAGAGTTCACCTCCTAACAAGTGTCATCATCTACGTCCTCAAGAACCTCGGGTTTCTTTATAAGGTGGTGAGCGTGCATATAGTTCAATAATTAAGTTTGAAAAATTATTATCCGAGACTCGTTCATTTTAGAATGTGTCTTAATGCAAGAATACAGCATGATAACATAATTAATACCACAATTAATCAATATATGATAAAGAATACAAATTCATGATCTTTTCCTCAATATTCCTTTTAGGTGACTTAAGATTCTTATCTCTTCTTCTTGGGGGCCACCCTATTATTCTCTCTTCTCGAGAGTTCTAGTATAAGCTCATACCTCACTAGTCGTCATTAGCTAACACTTTTCTTCTCGATAAGCAAATTCCTGGCTCCATCTCAGAGTAGGGGATAGGGGGCATAGGAGTACTTATCCTCTCGATAAGCCATTCCCTGGGATCACTTTACACCGAGCCCGGCTCGTTACGAAAGGATCATTTCCGAGTGTTTTAGGTCACCTTAAGCTTAGCATGTTATGTGAGATGCAAGAGCACAAACTTATCATGTAATGTCACATGCTTTCATATAACTTTAATACATGTACCTTAAACATTCCAAGTGTAATCATAACATGCCACAACAAAACTTGCAATTGGTAGCCAAGTATGCAAACATGATCATCACATAAATTCTCAAATATATTAAGTCGCAACATCCCTTGAGGCAAGCACTTTTATTAACTCTTAATCGGTTAAACCTCTAAATCAGGTAAATCCAACTTTCGTATTTATTCATTTATGCATCTAAGGGATCAATTCCAATTATTCTCATTTATTATTAACCTAAGAGCATCACTAAACAAATCTGGACAGATTTGAAATAAAAACGAAATGAGCCATTTCAATGTTCTTATAAAATACGTTTTTGAACTTTTCTCATTACCGACCTTTCCTATGATACTAGAATTAATTTCTAAGCCAATTATGGGTGATTCCTAAATATTTACTAAGTGTTAAATGTCATTTTTACCTAAGTATCAAATGCTGGACAGAAAGTATATTTTCATTTTAAAGAGTCCTAGAATTTACATGTTTCGGTTCTTTCTAGTTACTAGACTTTCCTTAACTATCAAAAATGATTAACATACCCACTAATAACAATTTTTGCATGTTGAGAACACTCCAAACAACAAACATCAATTCTGGAAAGGTTTGAACTGAAACCAAAATTTAATTTCCTAAGAGCATACAAAATTGTGAAGTAAACATTTCTAGTAACTAGTCTTTCTTAGAATTAATTCTAGATCAAGGAATGCCCTTATAATCAATTCTTATCCTTATGGTAACACAATTAATAACCTTATATCAGTAGCATAATTAGAGAGCTTAATAAAAGGATGTTTACATTTAATAAGATATATATTCCATGAGTCAAAGTTCTCATGTGAGTTGAAAGGATGAGTCTTGAGCACTAGATTAATTAAGTGATGGCATAAATTTAAACGTGCAATGCAAACTTCATTTTATTCTTGGCATTATAGGTTGATGGCAAGAGAAACATAAATACGATATGCAAAGCTTGAATATAAATATGAAAATGCAAGCTCTAGTTTTAATCTTTAAGTTTAGGTGATGACTTGAAAAGTAAACATGCTAGGCAAGAAATACAAATATGAATGCAAGTTCAATTCTTTATTTTAGTGCTCTAGGCCCCTTAGATTATTCATTCTAAATCAACAATCAACTTTAGGGTTAAAATAGGTAGGCTTCGAGTTTAATTATTTAGATGATGACATAAATATAAATATGCTAATGTAAACTTCATTTAAGTCTTTAATATTATAAGGTGATGGCAAGGAAATATAAATATGAATGCAAAGCTTGAATATAAATATGAAAATGCAATCCATTTATTATTTCTTTGAGTGCTAGGCTCAAGGCTACCATTTAACTCTTTAACACAACATAATATCTTTATTTGCTAAAAACTCTTAGAAGTGAAATCTTCAAGTTTTAGAGGTCAAATAAATGATGATTTTACAACTAACACCCAAGATCCTCATCATCAAGTCATGGTTTCTCCAATATGTAGGCCATCAAGGCCGAAAATAAAGAGAAAGGAAAAGGAAGGTATGGAACCGAAAATAAGAAAAAGGAAGGAAGAATCAACATTATAACATCTCAATCCAAGAGTAATATAAAAGAAAAGAATAGTAATCTTTAAAACAACTCCCTACCAAAGAAAAGAGAGGGCTTGGTCTTGAGATGAAAACAACAATTCCTCCTTGAAGCAAGGAAGTAGTTTCGGCCAAAAAAAGAAAAAAAAGAGGAATGAAGATGTGTCTTAGGATTGATCTTGAAAATGGAGAGGTTAGGCATTTAAAGGAAGATCTATGGTGGTTGTGTGGTGGTTTGAGGCAGTGTTATAAGAACCAGACCATTGGTCCGATTCGGGTCGATGATTGGGCCAGTTCTGCATGTGAACCGGTCAAACCCGGATCAAACCGGCAGGTTTTGCATTGAATCGGCCCATTGAACCGGCGGTTCGAACCACCTTTGACTATTGACCAAGTAAAGCCTTTGACCACTTGGTAGCAAGGAGTTTTTTATCAAAAAATCCTTTGCCAAGGCTCAAACCTTTGCCTACTGAGTGAGTGGAGCGCCCAATCTCCACTATGGCAACTTCATTCTTACTACATTGTATGCAAAGAGTTGTATATATTATATATTTTGCTTAGTAAATTTTTTTTATAAATTTATTTAATTATAGGCGATTCAACCGGTTGAACCAGTGACCCACCATTTGAACCAGTGACCGGGTGACTCAGTGCCCTGACTGGATCGATCTCCGGGTTGAGTTTGATAACTATGGTTTGAGGTTGAGAGGTGGTGATGAGTGGTGGTTCTTGGAGGAAAAGAAGAAGAAGGAGAAGAAGAAGAAGAAGAAGAAGAAGAAGAAGAACTCTTTGAGAAACTTTGAGGATTCTTGAACCAAGATTGCAAAAAATGAACAAATGGTGTCACAAGAGTTTCCTTGCATGTGTATTTACAGAAAAATTGGAATATGAGAGGATGAAATTGGAGAGAAGTGCTGCGGCCTTCTAGATGAACTTGGGGGCCGAGTTTTATTTTTAATGTAAGTTAGGATGTGTATTATAGGTAGATTTAATTAGGAAAAAGGTTAGGAATGGGTAGTTAGGTGTTTAGGTTGATAATCATGTAATTAGGAATCTCAAGACTATAATTAAAGAGTGGTCATAAACATTAAGTTTATTTAATTTGAATTAAACTCAATAAATTTGAATTTCAAATACCAACATATTTCCTTAAATCATGGGATTGTACACTATTTACTTTTTGACTTGAAGACTATTTGATTCTAGAAAGAAATTAAACTTTCTCTAAGCAATCTTAAGCTCTAATCAACCTCAATTAATTATTTTGCATCAAGATTAATAATTAAAATTAATTAACCTTTAATTAGAACCTAATATTGCATAGGTTTTGTTAATCATGCAATTAAACTTATTATGCCCTTAATTAGGGGCAAAGTGGTAATTTTGCACAAAAACTCCCTAGGACCACCCGAGCTTATATAGACATTAAACAACTCTTAAAAATGACATTCCAAACTTCTGGGTGAAATCCGGGCCAAATCGGCAATTAGTTCTATATTAATTAGTCGCAGGGGTATTTTGGTAATTTCACTCGGAAAAAAACCAAAAACTGAGATTTTCACCTCTAATATCATGTACAACATAATTAATCCCCTTCAATTGTAAAACTAACCTTTTGAGGTTAGCCGGGACCAACTGTCCTCGATTCCCAAACAGAAATGACTTCAGGGACATTTTGGTCATTTGTACACAAGGAAAAATCGGGGCGTTACAAGCTTCGCTGTGGATCGGCCAGAGCACAAGGATCGCCTGATTCCAACGATCCTACGATTATGTCCAGCGATCTCACGGCGCACAGCTGAGGCGAGTTCAGATGCAAGATCGAGATCGCTGCTGCTTGGTAGGATCGTGCGATCTCACGACCTAAATCCGGATCCTAGCTACCTTGCATCTAAGAAAAAAAGGGTAAAGAGGAATTACTTGCACCTTCATGGCTCAATTTCTTTTCTATTACTATGGTAATCTTGAAGCAACATAAGTGCTGATTTGTTGTCCTATTGGTGCCCATTATGATGTTTCAATGTATGTAGATATGACGCTGATATTCTGATGAGTTTATGGGGCTATTTTTTTTTTTTTTTGGGTATGCCTTATGATTGGTACTTACTGGAGCTATTTTTGGTTGGGTCCCTATTTCATTGTTGAGTTAATAGTGCACTGTTTATAGAGCTTACATTGCTAGATTCTCATGTTCCTCTAATTTTTGTGTTGTGGTATTTTATTGAGGATATTGTTGTTGCTTTGTTCACAGCCATTGTGTTGAATCATTTTTGTTAGGAGGTTATTCTCATGGCCATTATTCTTGTTCTAATCTTTTATATATTGATTTCCCTCTCTTGTAATGATTCATGTTTAGTAATATGTGATTATTTCTAAACTATATGTTTCTAGTTCAACGATGGTCCTTCAATTTGTTGATATTTAAAGTGTTTTAAGTATCCAAATTAAACTTTGATGATTGTCTTTTGTTGGAGTTTTAAGAGTTTTAGCATGTTTTGTAGTTAGTTTGGTATATTTTAGAACTTATCCTGATCTTAGTATAATTTTTCATTTTATTTTTAGGATTAAGGGATAGGTTGCAAAATGAAGTAGAAGTATAAGAATTCTGGCATCTCAACGCCAAAAGTGGGTGTCCCAGTGCCCAAAGAAGAGAATCCGTATATGTGTTCTAGCGTCATAATGCGCAATCCCAGTGTCACAACTCCCACAACTCTACACAAATGGATGTTGTCAACTGATTCTAGGCGTTCCAACGCCCAATCCTAGCATCCCAACACCCGCAGTGAGATTTTTCTGAGATTTTCACATGTTAAACACAGACACGGTCTTTTTCAAGTTTTTTTTTAGTTTATAATTAGGAAAAAAATACTCTCCAACTCAAGAGAGGAAACAAGGAACAATTTGAGGAGGAAAGATTGAGGAACCATCACTCCAAATTTGGGTTTCTGGTGCATTTTTCTCTTTATTTTTCTATTTTTTTTCTTTTCTATCATGTGTAGTTAAACCTTTTTGTTGGGGTGATTATGTAACTTGACTTGGATGATGTTATCTTTGTTTCTTTGCTTGATTCAAGTTACTTTTTCTACATATGAGTGATTATCACTGGTTTCATGATTTGTATGAAGTGAAAACTCATACCTTGATTTAGGGCTCATGTATTGGATTAGGAGATTCATATGTGTGTGTAATACCCCAAATACAGAATTTAGTGGTATATGAGTTGTTATTATTATTGGTATTATCATTATTAATTATTATTATTATTATTATTATTTGGTAAAAGTTTTATTAATATTATAACGTATTATTGTTTTAATAATATTATTTTTAGAAAATAAGACACACGGTTATAAGTTTCAATAATATTATAGCGTATTATCATTTTAATATTATTATACATGTTACACGACGTTATCGTTTAATAATATTATAACGAATTATCATTTTAATATTCACACGCGTTGCACGACGTTGTAAATTTAATAATAAAATAATGTATTATCATTTTAATAATAATATTTTCAACTAATGTGATGCACGGTTATAAGGTTTAATAATAAAATAACGTTACATGCATTACACCATTGATATTGTTATATTTTTATCACTATATATAGGTGTAAAACGAAGGCACTGAGCGTAGAGTTTTAGTTTTTATATATGCATATGAATATAATAGAGAGCTATTAAGTGCACAGGTTTGATTTTATATTGTCCCTTATTATATTTTAGGCACATAATAATATTCTCAAATATTTTTCTAAGATCCCTAGCCGCCAAAGGAATTTTTCCCTAGAGAGATAAATGTGGTTTCATTAAATTTTCTTAGACTAATCTCTTTTGTTATCGGTGCCATTCCAATTCCTCAAAGTCAAGTTGATAGTAGAAGCACACTCCCGGCTACCAATGGTGAGTGGGTTTAAGCTCACAGTCATACTTTTGGTCATTGTTATTATTTTTCCTTATTATATAAATTATTTATAAAAATTTTAGAAAATTATTGTTTGTAATTATCATGATAAATTATTATTTTAAAAAACTCATGAGACCATACTTATTGTATGTATAATTTAGATTTATTTTATGAGCCAGAATATTTCATGAATTTCATTTTTGTACAAATAATAAGAATAATGAATTTTATTCCTATTAGTTTTTAGCCAATAATTATTGAGAAACAGATCAGCGAGTTAACGGCTGCAGGATTGATTGTTAACCTTGGTACCAAGTGGTCCGCTAGAGGACTAGCTCACCTACAAAAGGAACCAAGTGTGGTGTGCATTTATGGAACCTAGTTATATGCCTATTAGATTAGTCATTGGCTCAAATTCAGCTATTCAGTTCAGATACTTATATACAGAATAATTCATGTTTCTCTATTAGTTATTGTCATGGATTTAGTTAACTTGTTGTTGTCAATACAGTTATATGTAATTATATGTAAAATGGTTTACATCAAGTTGCATGTATATGATATGTATCTTTGTTGTTGTCTCACGTGGGTTGTGAGCAGAAGCTCACTCACTAAGTTTTGATGAACTTACCCCTCTTTTTTCCTCCCCTTACAGATATAGCTATAGGTTCAATTGTACCACAGGATCCTTCCCAATAGTGTTGTAGCTTCTTTTGGTGAGCTTCGCTTTGGAATGGAGCTTATGGTTAGTCATGCCAATTTAGTAGTGCTTCGATAATTGTGTAGGCAAGATTGCAGACATGCATTATATTGTTTTGACTACTGATGCGATCTGTCGCTACCCGCAACAAATTAAAAATTATTTTAATGACTAAATTACACCAAAAATGCAGTTAGGGTGCAATTCAGGTCATCTCACAAGGAAGTGTTCTAATTAATTCAAGAGATTTGGGGTTTTTGGAATTATTGAAAGCAAAATTAGGTTGAGAAAATATTATGGGAAGAATTACCTACACAAAGAATTCTTCGGATTAAGAATTGTTCACTCATTGGTTCAAAGGATTAATTCATGACGATAGTTACTTTCATTAGTCATGCTATCACACAACAATAATGCAATTCTATGGTCATACAATAGCACTCCCACTAAGGGTTTGACAAACATATGAACTAGTAATTCACGATCGTGATTCTATGAACCCATGCCAGTTTAATTACCAATTACAGCAACCTAATTCCTAAGGGAGTTAATTCTAAGCCCTTACCAATTGGATGTAATTAAATCAATTGACCCAATACCCCAATGGTATCTAAATTATGCACGCAAACAAATGCACAACCAAACAACTCTTAAAAATACAATTACAAAAATCTCTGCTATTGATATCAAAACATAAAGCAAACGAGGAAGAAAAACTAACCATGAATTGCAATAGAAAAAAGGAACCTCAAGAACAAGTTTAATCCTCAGTTATCTCTGTGCATGGTAAAGAGATTACTCCTCCATCAGGGGAGTTTCATAATTGTTGTTGAAAGGAAAAACCAAGATCCAACAATGATGAAGAACTCTAAACGTAGAGAGAGAGAGTGTGTGTGTCTCTGTGTGTGTGTGTGGGTGTGTATGTGTGAGTGTTCTCCCAAAAACTAAAACTAAAACCCAAAAAAAAGGTTCTAATGTCTCCCTTTCGCATTTACTGTTTATCCAAGAAAAGACCCAAAACTGGCCCAAAACGGATCAGCACGTCAATGCAAAGAAATCGTGTGAGTGCTGCAGCGCTAATGAGCACTGTAGCGCTCAACAGAATAGGTCACTCCAAGGTTCTACAAGTTTGGTCTTTGTTCAGCGTTGCAACCCTAATGAGCGCTGCAGCACTCCTCGAATGGTGGCTTCTACATCTTTTTCTTCCTTGCAGTCCTAGTTCTTTCCAAAGGGTTCCCAATCTTTCCTTTGAAATTTTGTACACAATCTAATGCTCCTATATACAAAAAACCATACTACGAAGAGATGAGTTAATTGCAACAAGGTTTAATTTTCTAATTATTTCCAAAAACGGTGCAATAGTCACTGATTCTTTAAAATTGTGCAATGATATGCGAGATAAGAATCACTATTATTTTCCTCAATAACACATCAACAACTCATGCAAAAAGCCAAGGTTTAGAAGTCAACTAAGTGGCATAAATGCTGCTTATCAACTACTTTTAAAATTTCAGTCATTTATTTAATTATGTTTGGCTTTGGCCCGAGTTATGGATTTTACGCAGTTTTATGTTCAGTATTTATGATTGGAAACATTTTCAGAATTATGAAATTTATTTGAGTTTGAGATATTTTGAATATATTCGATTTATTTACGCATATTAGCCAGTCACGTTATCAGAGGCTTCCATGGTAATCCAAATCCTCACATGTCAGTCACGTCTCTAGGTGGGTCGTGACAAAGTGGTAATAGAGCAATAGGTTTCCCTACATATAACTAGAGCAAATGTCCACGAATAACATGGCGTCTATGTAAATGGAAGCGCACCCATTTGCATTGATGTAATGCTATTTGAGGCCTTTAGAAAAGTGTCAGTCATGTGTAGGTTTAACAAAAGTTTGTCTTGGCATTTATGGTCGTGTTATATATCCTCCCTTCCACAAGTGTTACCATGCTACCTGTACGCCATTCACGTCTTTGACGTCGTAGTAGAAGCGATGCATCCAGTGACAGTGCTTGCCTTAGAGCTTTTGAACAGATGATAGCAAACTTGACAGATATGATAACCAGGCAGTTAGAGGCGACTACGCAGCCATCTCCAATCAGGGATAGAGATGACTCAGCCTTGGAGCTTTTCAAAAGGATGGACTCGCCCACCTTCAATGGGGATTTGACGACTGAGGACCCCAGGAATTCCTTAGGCAGGTGGAGAAGATAGTTGATGTCATCTATTGTTCTACAGAGAGAGTAGTGGAGTTGGCTAGCTTCCAGTTGGGGGACCAAATAGAGTTATGGTATCAGGAGTTCTGACAGAGGCATGGGACCGCTAGCTCTCTTTTTTTGGAATAGTTCAAGGAAGCCTTCATACTGAGATTCATATCTGAGAGCCGAAAAGTACAGATAATTGTGGAGTTTTTGAAGCTCTGTTTAACTCTAGCCATGATAGTTACAGAGTATGACGAGCATTTCACTTATCTGGCATAGGCAGACTCCAGTATAATACTGATAGACACAACTAGGGTGAAACGTTTTGTTCAAGGTTTGCTTGGAGATATGTTCCTTAGTTTGCAGCCTCACATCGGGATCATGGACTACACTTGGATGGTAGAGACACAGTGATTGGTCTTGAGAATAGATTAGCAGAGCGTACGACGATGTCAGAGGCCAACAAGAAGGCCAGGGTTCATGTCCCTTTCTCGAGCGGGGTAGGTTCGAGCAAGGGTCACCATCAGCAGGGCTAGCAGCAAGGTCAGTCAGGTAGGGCCACCTTCTCAAAACCCATCCCGGCACGCCCAGCTGTATCACAGACTTTGAGTAGAGGGGGCAGTCAGTATAACGAACAAAGTTAATGGTAGTCATATTCAGTATGCCCGACTTGTGAAAAGAGACATCAGTGTCAGTGTTTAGTTAGCTCCTCAATATATTATAGGTGTGGCCAACCAGGCCACAAGCGTAGAGAGTGCTCGAAGTTTCAAGGAGCTCCTAATCAGGGGTTAACTAACCCCACCATATCAGTTCAGTCTCTCTAGTCAATAGTCCAAGATGGCTTTGTCGCTTCAGCAGGCCGTGGAACTAGGGGCAGGGGCCCTGGTGGTAGAGGTGCAGGTGGTAGAAGTGCAAGTAGTAAAGGCCAGGGTAGTGGGGGACAACCTCGTTTGTTCGCTATGACTCGTCATGATGTGCAGGCTTCGAATAAAGTAGTAATAGGTATGACGATAGTATGTTCCTTCAATGCTATGACGTTATTGGACTCGGGGTCAACCTATTCTTATGTGTCCCTATTCTTTGCTTTATGGTTTGGAAGATCCCCTGAGGATCTTGAGAAGCCGTTTTTAGTTGGGGTACCTTCAAGAAGCCCATCCTTATTCAATATATAAATCGTGTAAAGTCAAAGTTAGTGACATGGAGGCACTTGCAGATTTAAAAGTGTTGGACATGTCTAACTTTGATGTCATTCTGGGTATGGACTAGTTAGCCCTATGCCATGCTGTGGTAGATTATTATAGGAAAGTAGTGATATTTGAGGACCCATGCGATAAGCCAAGAGAGTTTCTAGGTACAAGGTGTTCCATGACAAGCTTAATATTAGCTATGAGTGCACTAAGGTTGATGGATAAAGGTAGCTGTGGGTTTTAGCTACAGTCAAGGATGCAGAGGCAAAGACACCAAATTTGGACATGGTTCCGGTGGCTAATGAATTTCTAGATGTGTTTCCAGATGAATTGTCGGGTATGCCACCAAAGAGGGAAATAGAGTGTAGAATATAACTTGAGCCAGGAGTTAAACCCATCTCTATACCCTCATATCGCATGGCTCCAACAGAGTTAACAGAATTGAAGGAGCAATTAAAGGCGTTGTTGGACAACGGGTTTATAAGACTAAGTATTTGTCCATGGGGTGCTTCAGTGTTGTTCGTTAAAAAGCAAGATGACTCAATGAGAATGTATATAGATTAGAGACAGCTAAATAAAGTGACGATCAAGAACTGATACCCCTTGCTTTGTATTGATGATCTTTTTGACCAGCTTCAAGGGGCAACATATTTTTCCAAGATTGACCTTCGATCTGGTTACTATCAGCTGAAAATTAAGGATAAAGATATATCTAAGCCAGCCTTCTGGACTCGCTATGGACATTATGAGTTCTTAGTAATGTCCTTTGGGTTGACTAATGCCCGAACAGCCTTCATGGATTTGATGAATAGGGTGTTTAAGTCGTTTCTAGATCATTTTGTGATTGTCTTCATTAATAAAATTTTAGTGTATTCCAAGAGTAAGAAGGAACATGAGCAACATCTGAGGACGGTTCTACAGACTTTGAAGGAGAATCAGTTATATGCCAAGTTCTCCAAGTGTGAGTTCTGGCTAGATCAGGTGGCTTTCCTTAGACATGTAGTGTCGAAGGATGGAATTCTGGTAGATCCAAAGTAGGTGGAAATAGTGCAGTAATGACCTAGACCTTCAATAGTTTCAGAACTCCATAGTTTCTTAGGCTTAGCAAGATACTACAGGCGGTTCATTCAAGATTTCTCGAGGATCGCCACACCCATGACCAAGTTGACACAGAAGAATGTCAAATTTCAGTGGACAGAAGAGTGTGAAGAGAGTTTTTAGAGGCTCAAGACATGCTTGACCATGGTGCCAGTTTTGGTATTACCTTCAAGGACGAGTGGCTTTCTGGTATTCTGTGACGCTTCTAGACTTGGACTTGGCTATGTCCTAATAAAGCATGGCCAAGTTATAGTGTATGCCTCATGGCAACTCAAGAACCATGAGCAGAATTATCCTACGCATGACTTGGAAATGGCGGCAGTAATTTTTACCTTGAAGATTTGGAGGCACTACTTGTACGAAGAGACTTGTGAGATCTTCACAGACCACAAGAGCTTGAAGTACATCTTTCAACAGAAGGATCTAAACTTAAGACAACGTAGACGGCTTGAATTATTAAAAGATTATGACTGTACAATCTCATACCACCCTGGGAAGGCAAATGTAGTGACAGATGCTTTGAGCAGGAAGTCGGCAAGTAGTTTGGCCCACATAGTGCCAATAAAGCAACCATTAGTGGAGGACATCCATCGATTGGAAGCTGAGATAGTTCAGTTCAGCCTTAGTGATACAAAGGCTTTTCTAGCTCACATCAAGGCTCAGTCAACCTTGGTGGAACAGATCAAGGCACAATAAGGCGAAGATCCAAAACTAGCTAAGTTGGTTGAGAGTGTTCATAAGGGTGAGAACATAGAGTTCTCAGTTGATCTTGAAGGTGTATTTCACTTTGGAAACCATTTATGCATACCAACTGTTTGTGAATTGAGGAGAAAAGTAATGGAAGAAGCCCATGATACAGCATACTCGGTGCACCCAGGATCAGCTAAAATGTATCAAAATGTAAAATAGTTATTTTGGTGGGACGGTATGAAAAGAGATATCAGTGGCTTTGTGGCTAGATGCTTGGTAGGTCAATAAGTCAAGGATGAGCACCAGAGACCAGCTGGGTTACATCAGCATATAGATATTCTAGAATGGAAGTGGGAGAGGAAAATCATAGACTTCATAGTCGGGTTACCTCAAACCACCAAGGGATTCGACTCCATATGGGTAATAGTCGATATGATGACTAAGTCAACACACTTTTTACCAATGAAAACTACCTTCAATGTAGCACAGTATGCTCAGTTATACATTGATAAAATAGTTACACTTCACGATGTCCTAGTATCCATCATATTTGATAGAGTGTCCCAGTTCACTTCACGATTCTGGAGAGCATTTCCAGAGGCCCTTGGAACGCATGTGGATTTGACCACAACTTTCCACTCCCAATCTGATGGCCAGTCAGAAAGGACAATGCAAACCTTAGAATATATGCTTAGAGTCTGTGTATTAGATTTTGGAGGGAGCTAATGTAATCACCTACCCTTGATTGAGTTTTCATACAATAACAGTTATCAGGCGAATATCCAGATGGCACCATTCAAAGCCTTATATGGGAGGCGTCGTAGATCTCCTATTGGGTGGTTTGAGCTTGGAGACTAAGTCCTGAGGCCCGAACCTAGTTCGTGAAACCTTAGAGAAGGTTCAGTCGATTAGGGAAACTCTTTTAGCAGCTCAGTCCAGGCAGAAGTCGTATGCAGATAACAATTAATGTGACTTGGAGTTTGCGGTTGGGGACCATGTGTTTCTAAGGGTATCCCCTATGAAAGGAGCAGTGAGGTTCAGTAAATGGGGAAAGTTAAACCCTCATTTTATTGGTCCGTTTGAGATTTTAGAGAGAATTGGAGCAATAGCCTACAGGTTGGCATTGCCTCCCAGTCTATTAGCCATACACCCAGTGTTTCATGTTAGTATGCTCGGGAAATATATGCCTGACCAGTCTCACATGCTCACTCCGCAAACAATCCAAATTGATGAGAGTCTGTCCTACGAAGAAGAACCAGCTGCCATCATAGATAGACAGATCAAGAAACTTCGCTCAAAGGAGATAGCCTCAGTGAAAGTTATCTGGAGGAACCATTTCGGTGAGGAAGCGACTTGGGAAGCTGAAGAAGCTATGAAAATCATACATCCCTATCTTTTTCCACCTCAAGGTACGTTATTTAGAATTGGGGACCAAATCTCTTTTAAGGGGGTGATATATGATACCTAAATACGAAATTTAGTGATATATGAGTTGTTATTATTATTATTGGTATCATCATTATTAATTATTATTATTATTATTTGGTAAAAGTTTTATTAATATCATAATGTATTATCATTTTAATAATATTATTTTTAGAAATGAGACACACGTTATAAGTTTTAATAATATTATAACATATTATCGTTTTAATATTATTATACGTGTTACACGTCATTATCGTTTAATAATATTATAATGAATTATCATTTTAATATTCACACGCGCTGCACGATGTTGTAAATTTAATAATAAAATAACTATAATATTTTTAATAATAATTTTTTCAACTAACTTGGTGCACGGTTATAAGGTTTAATAATAAAATAACATAACACGCGTTACACGATTGATATTTTTATATTATTATTGCTATCACTATATATAGGTGTAAAACGAAGACGCTGAGCGTAGAGTTTTAGTTTTTATATATGAATATGAATGTAGTAAAGAGCTATTAAGTGCACAGGTTTGATTTTATATTGTCCCTTCATATATTTTAGGCACATTATAATATTTCCAAATATTTTTCTAAGATCCCTAACCGCCAAAGGAATTTTTTTTCTAGAGAGATAAATATGGTTTCACTAAATTTTCTCTGACTAATCTCTTCCGCTATCGATGTCATTCCAATTTCTTAGAGTCAAGTTGATAATAGAAACACACTCTCAACTACCAACGGTGAATGAGTTTAAGCTCATGGCCACACTTTGATCATTATTATTAATTTCCCTTATTATATAAATTATTTATGAAATTTTAGAATGATTTATGCCAAAAAAATATGCTTTTATAGATTATAGAAATTTTAGAAAATTATTGTTTATAGTTATCATGACAAATTATTATTTTAGAAAACTCATGGGACCATACTTGTTATATGTATGATTTAGATTTATTTTATCAGCTAGAATATTTTATAAATTTCAGTTTTGTACGAATAATAAGAATAATGAATTTTGTTCCTATTAGTTTTTATCCAATTATTATTGAGAAATAGATTAGCGAGTTAACGGCTGCAGGATTGATCGTTAACCTTGATACCAAATGATCCGCTAGAGGACTAGCTCACCTATAAAAGGAACCGATTGTGGTATCCATTTATGGGACCTAGTTGGGTTACGATCAGATTAGTCATTGGCTCAGATTCAGCTATTCAACTCAGATACTTATATATAGAATAATTCTTGTTTCACTATTAATTATTGCCATGGATTTAGTTAACTTATTTTTTCAGTACAGTTATATATAATTATATATAAAATGTTTTACATCAAGTTGCATGTATATGTTATGTATCTTTGTTATCGTCCCATGTGGGTTATGAGTGGAGGCTCACTCACTGAATTTTGATGAACTCATCCATCTCTTTTCCTTCTCTTACAGATGTAGCTATAGGTTCAATTGCATGGTAGGATCCTCCCTAGTAGTGTTGCAGCTTCTTTTGGTGAGCTTCGCTTTGGAGTGGAGCTTACGGTTGGTCATCTCAGTTTAGTAGTGCTCCAATAATTGTGTAGGCAGGATCATAAACATGCATTATATTATTTTGACTACATTCATAATTTCAGTCATTTATTTAATTATGTTTCGCTTTGGTCCCAATTATGAATTTTACGTAATTTTATGTTCAATATTTATTAATGGAAACATTTTCAGAATTGTGAAATTTATTTAAGTTTGAGATATTTTGAATATATTCGATCTATTTATGCATATTAGTCAGTCATGTTATTAAAGGCTTATGTGGGAATCCAAATCCTCACGTGCCTGTCACGTTTCTAGGCGGGTCATGACTGTGTGCTGGCTCAAGTGATGAACACCATTACTGATATCTATCTAGGAATAGATTATGTTGATAGTGTGGTTGTTGAGAATTTTATTTTATCTATTGTATGCCCTTTTACTTATTGGAATTGATATAAGGAATTAGAGAATTTTAAAAAGATAGAAGAGAATTAATAAGTTAAGGAATTAGTTATTACTCAAATTGGAAATTCAACTATCAAGTGAAGTATTAGAACTTAGTTAACTAAAAAACTAAGGTTTCATTAGAAGAGTCAAGTGAAATCTAACCTCTAACTACATTGATTTCTTTTTTTTTTTTCTTCTTACGTTTAGCATTCTTCGCTATAAAAAAAAGTTACAATAGTCTAATTAGGAGTTGAATTGTTGCTTGGTAAATGCAATCCTCATGAGACGATACTCACTCCCTATGTTTTATTACTTGAACGATTTGAGGTACTTGCGAATTAGTTATCACTCAATGCCCATTTATTTCTCATGGCCATTTATTTCACGCAGAATCTTTGCCTCCTTCTGTCCAATGCTTCGTTATCCCTGCTTATCCCACTAATCCATCATTCTCATCGCCGAGAAAAACAAAGCTAAGGTACAAAAAGAGACTAGTGTTCATGTTGATGATCAGAATTTTGTCTCTAAAGCTATGAGACCACAAGGAAGGTCTTTGCGTGAGTGTGTGCTTTCTATTTAACTTTTCCTGTTTTTTTTTTTATAAATCATAGAACCTTCTATTTTCTTGATTTTTACTTTGCTTTAATGTTCAAATATAGGAAAAGAGAGCGGCGGTTGCATGAGATAAATGTACTATCAAGGGAGCTCAAGAGAGGTTACTGGAATTTTTTGGTTAATTTTTATCTCAAAATGAAATCAAATCGAAATTGTGAAGATTCTTTCTTTTCCTTAGTTTCAATTTCTCCCATTTTCTCTCTCTTTTATAAATATTATTTTGACACTTTAAAAGTGAGTATTTATCGAGACACTCTTTTTATCTTCATTGGATATAATGGATGAATGAGATAAATAAGAATTATCATCAAATTTATTAATAATAAAGTAGGTGTCCTAATAAATAGTCAATTTCTTTTTGAATTGAAATAACAAACTCTTTCTCTTCTAACCCTGAGACAAAGGTGCACAAGGAAATCCAACTGGCAAAAAAAAAAAAATAAATAACAGTAAAAACAAAGTCCATTTGGAAGCATCCATCGGCATAGAATTAGCACCCGTCGTCTCCATTTCCAGATGCTTTGGTCTCTACTTCTTCTAGATGCTTTTTATTATTTTTATTCTTGTCGTTTCTAGATGCTTTGACAACACTAGAATGCATTAGAGGGAAAAGAAACCAAATAGATTTTTGCTATTGGACTCGTAAACATTAGTATTCTTTTTATGCGGTTGACATCTGCAACAAGAAGCCAGATCCAGGGGAAATTTCCTGTTCTCTTGCGTCCGTCCAAGGCTGGTCAAAAAATGAAAACACATATTACCATTAACTTTTCATTTCATACATTCAACATTCCTCGAGAATCTTATTGACTTTGATTATTGAAGATATAATTTAATTTAATGAATTCATGAAACAAATAAGTATTGAGACCGGTGATATAAAAAAAATTTACACAATCATTCAATTTTATAATTTCAAATCAAGAAATATGGTTAAATTTGATGTCACTAGTTAAAAAGTCATTTAAAATGAAAATTTTAATTAAATTATAATGTAAAAGATTTTATACTGTTAATGCATCAAATTAAACTAAAAAAATAAATATAACTTTTAAGTTCAAGTTAGATTTTTATTATGAGATTAATTTTTTTTTTGTTTAAATTATGAGATTAACTTTAATGTACGAAAGATTTTACACTTTTATTTAATTATTTGTTTCTATTTACAATATTTTTAAGGTAGAAGATGAATGAGTCAAACCTTTTTGTTAATATAATAATATATGATTAAATGTTTCTGTAAAAAAATTTTCACTGGCAATATACTTAAACTAAATTCTTTTATTATACGAACACAGATCATAAAAATAATATTAATATCACATGTCATATTTGTAGTCCCTTGATATGTCTGTAAAATCAACTAATTAACCTTGTACTTTTCAAAAGTTCTTAGTTAAATAGTGAAATTAATTTCAGTTATAGATCGTTTGTGTCTTTTAAGTGAGAATATATATATATATATATATATATATATATATATATATATATAATTCTATTCATAATAATAGTTTGACTTTTAAGTTTCAACTAGAACTTCATTATTTGTATATTATTGGCTGTTTTTACAATATTTTGTGTGAAGTTATATCTGTCTACAATACTAATTTTAATCGGAATTGATCTTTTATATTATTTTATAATAGTTAATCACATATGAAATGAATTATGACTTTATACACATGTTATCCGTGACCTTAGAATTTTGAGGTTTGAAATATGATTTTTTTTTCTAAACTCATATTATCTCATGCTAGAAGCATTGATTAATTACCTTAAAACATAGACCTCGCAAATGCGGATTTTGCCTTTGTCAATAAGCTTTTTCCATATACACGTCATTATGAATCAAACCTCAAACTAGGTGCTTAAGAAATCTAACTTTCTATCAATTGTGTTAAGTCTCATAATTTTTTAAATATTATCTTTAAAGAACCATTATTTAATTACCTTTTTGACCAAATATTTTAATAAATATTATGATGAGACTAACCTTCCGATGAAATTGTGATTCAACTGTCCTTTTCAATGCTTGTTGTTTCTATGTTTTAGATTTGATTCCAATCTAAGCAAAATTCATACAGCTACAAATTAAGGGTGTTCAAAACCCAGCCCGGTCTGTTAATTTGACCCGACCCAAAGTTTATTGGGTCATGTTCATGTTCTAAATTTTGACCCTATACACTTTTCAAGTCAGGTTTGGGTCATATTTCAGGTTAGTCTGACCTGGTCAGAAGTCAAAATTTTTTTATAGTTATTTATTAATAGTTCATGATAAATTAGAAGAGTTTATGCTTAAATTAATATATTTTGAATAATTTGATATTACCTTTATAGTTAGATAGCTTATTTTGAAATATGTATCTTAAAATATCTCTTAAATTTTATTTCCTACTTGTGAAAATTTATAATTTTACTATATATAATGTCAAAATTTTCATAGATTGTTTAAAAGTTGATTTGCTCCAATTATTTATCAGGTCATTATCGAATTAAATTTGAGTTTCAAAAAATAATTAGTCTAAAATCAAGCCAAATTGAAATTTGGTCTAAGCCAGCTCGACCAATCCCTTGGACATCTCTGCTACAAATAACTTGTATGTTAACTCAAAATTACATAAGCATTAAGTCAAAGAAAAAAAAAAACTTTTATAGTAATCCTGTGCAACATACTAATATAACTAGTTTTGAATGGTACAAAAATGATAGAAGAATAATTAAAGTTGTAGAATAGTATCTAAAACAGGGTGGTTTTGACATTTTAAAAAGTAACATTTGGGGTGTAATTGTAAGAATGCTTTCATTTGCCGAAATTAACCATGTAATGTTGATTACTATATATTTTTTTGATATTTGTATAAAATTTAAGGATAATAATATCTTTTAGTTATTTATGAATAAGAATGAGTCACATGTTCTGCTAACCCAAATTTATCAAATTAAAGATTAAATCACAATCCTTAATTATATAAGAAATACCGATACTCTTGAGGTACCAAAGTGGAAAAAAAAAACACTTATCCATATTAACATAAAATGTGGTCACTTGCTAGAAAGTACAATTTATTCACCAAAATAACAGAACATCCCCAGGAAAATTTACTTCAATCAATTTGGTGTACCACATGACTTGCCAGCTAACTTTGCCTCACACGTTAATGTCCGGTAGACCTTTTGCGCCAAATTGCGTATTACTCAATCTTATGCGTTGATTTGTCATAATAATAAGATAAGATTTTTTTTTTTCGAAATCAAAATATCATCACCGGTAATAAATATTTACTCAAATATCTAATATACAAATTCACTTATAATTGTTCACTACTTGTAACATGTTTGATTTATTATATAGAAACCTCAAGGACATAGTTTGGCAAAAGCTGTTTGCTTGTAACTTTCGACCAAACTATGATTTGGGACTTCTAACAGGGAAATCAAACATAATACGTAGAGCGAATAATCACACATCAACAAGCAATAGTCATTCACAGTGATGGATTCAAAAATTTTAAATAATGGGACAAAAATGATATGCATACACAATAATAAGTTTTACATATTTTTATAATAATATGAGGTCAAATTTAATAAATAATAGGGATAAAATATATACATACTTATATACTTCTGAACCCCAATAATATGTGAATATATTAGCCTCAGTCATTCATACATTTTTATGAAGATATTTAATCTATTTGATAAATTAAAATTGATTATCACTTCCTCTAAGTAAAATTATATAAGATTTTAAAAATTTAAAAATTTTATATTTATTAATATTATATTTCTAAATACTATCATTGACATTGATTTTCTCTAAATATTAGCTTAAGTTTAAATGAAAACAATCAAAATAGGGAGCATGATGTTCCATTGACTACCTGTGCATGTTTGATTTAAGTTATATTTTGATGTTTTTCTCAAAAATCCTCTTTCAATAATATTTAAAATTTAAGTTTAATACTTTAACAATATTTAATTATGTGTTATCATATCAATAAAATTGTTTGATTTAACCACAATGATTTTAAAAATTTTACAAATAAAAAATGATTTGATGGTAGTAGTATAAACTTTTTTTCACATCAAAGTTAAGCCCATTAAGTATAAATCTCTATACAAATAGGGTAATTTTCAAAGTAAAAAAGAGAGGACTCAAACTAATATTATTGAAAATTACATTAACTTCTTTCCCCTTCCTTCTGTATTAATCTTGGTACACGGCAAAAGAAGTTGGTAGGGTCATCAAAAACATTTAGAAAAAATCACGAGTAATTTTATAACATCTCCTTCACTATTTTTCAAAGCCACCTGCCCATCTTAAATAAATTTCACGCACGAAAAACCAATCCGAATCACGTTCATCAGTTCAATGTGGGGTTGCACAAGACACCCAAACAAATTAAATTTGGGGATGACATTATGATAATTCTCCAACAAACTTTGTGCGCACTCATTATTCCTAAGCCGATGCATATGCTTATGCATATCTCAATCTTAAAGCTAAGCACAAGTGCACAACTGTTTTGAGACCAAAATGTCTATCCACTCAAAACTCATACTTTATTATTGTTAAAAAAGAAAGGTGATAACTATAAAATTCTTTCGCCCCCTTCCTTTTTGTACCACCCCCAGGACATGACAAATAACAAATGCATGTTGAACTCAATAAAGATTAAAAAAAAAAAAGTGAAAAGAGAAATGACCAAAACCAATGGCGTCAATTGAGGCCTGTGAATAGGTGAGAAAACAAAGGCGAATATTCGGATAATGGATAAAGGACCCGAATCCGGTGGGCTTTGTTAGGTTTGTTAAATGGGTCACTGGTTTTGAAAAAATAAGAGAAAGTTGGGTAAGCCATTCGCCAGGGTAGTAGGTGATAGCTATAACTTACATGGTCGCTACAACATACAACACAACACTTTTCACAGTTGCACTGTCACACTAACCACTCAACAACAACGAACAACAAACAACAACATTTGTGTGTTCCTGTTTCTATATTCTCAGTTCATTCCTCTTACTCTCTCTCAAAGGCAAAGAATAGTGAGAATCTATGGATTCTGACTACGGTATACCCAGAGAGCTCTCAGATCTTCAAAAGATTCGATCTTTGTATGAGCCAGAGATTCCTCCTTGCCTCCAGGTAAGTACTATTTTATTGTGTCATTAGATCTCATGTTTTTTTAGTGCTTGTGGAATAATAGGGGTTGCCAAGTTCTGATTTTTGTGATGTTGGGGGGGGGGGGGTGAATTTGCATGAAATGGGATTGACCCTTTTGGTATTTTGCTATTTATTTATTTTCAGGGAACTACTGTGAGGGTTGAGTTTGGTGATGCAACCACAACTGCTGACCCTGCTGATGCCCCAACCATAAAGAGGGCTTTTCCAAACACTTATGGACAGCCTCTGGCTCACTTCCTGAGGGCCACTGCTAAGGTTCCTGATGCTCAGATCATCACTGAGCATCCAGCTATCAGGTCAAACAAACATCTGTCTGTTCTTCATCAATCATTGTTGTTGTTGGTGTGTGAATCTGTTTGTGGTGGTTCTGCTTGCCTGTTTTTGAATCTTGCTGATTCTGTTGTTGCAGGGTGGGGATTGTTTTCTGTGGGAGGCAATCTCCTGGAGGACACAATGTTATTTGGGGCCTTCACAGTGCTCTCAAAATCCACAACCCTGACAATGTTTTGCTTGGATTTCTTGGTAATTTTGCAAATTGACTCTGGAGTTTTTATATAATTATTTATTTGTTTATCTATCTATCTCTTCATTTTGTTACTAAGTTAACTCCATGTTTTAATTGCTTTGATGTTCTTGTTTCTTATGCAATGTATTGTAAAGTGTTAAAGTAAAATAGAGATATCTATTGGACAATTGAGTAACTTGGTCTGCATACTCTCGTATCTTTCTACAGGTGGTTCTGAAGGTCTGTTTGCACAGAAATATCTGGAGATAACTGATGACATTCTTTCCACATACAAAAATCAAGGTTGGTTGTGTCAAGTGAAGTTGTTGATATTGGTCATTCAATTGTCTGTTACAAAATTATTAGCTACTTATTATCATTTGTGTCTCTGCTCTTTCTCTCTTAGGTGGTTATGATTTGCTTGGGAGGACAAAAGATCAAATTAGGACCACAGAACAAGTTAATGCCGCACTTGTTGCATGCAACACTTTGAAACTTGATGGCCTCGTCATCATTGGGGGTATACTTAATTTTCTTGGACCATCATGTATTGGTTAAGCTTTTGCATAGTCAAAAGTGGTTCCTGAAGATTGAAATAAATTATCTTTTTAGGTGTGACATCAAACACGGATGCTGCACAGCTTGCAGAAACATTTGCTGTTGCAAAATGCCCCACAAAGGTATATTTATTGGTCACTCTGGATATTGTGATTTTGTCCACGTAAATGTGAAGTAGAGACCGTTTTTGAACCTCTGGCTGAAGTTATTTCTTTCCTTTTTTTTTTTAAAGTTCACAATTAATTTGGTTTAAACTTCACCTGTTCTTTATTTCATAAAATAATTTATTGATTATGGTATTTTGGCTTCTGCAGGTGGTTGGTGTTCCTGTGACTTTGAACGGAGATCTTAAAAACCAGTTTGTGGAAACCAATGTTGGTTTTGATACAATTTGTAAGGTACTAGTCCTATGTTTGCGAGAAATATAATTTGCACATGATGAAATCATAGCTCATCTATTAGAGGAAATATGATGTCATTATTAAGTTGGTAATTTTGACATGATACCATCTATTTTAGACTCTGATAATAAACAATTTTTTCCTAAGTTGATTGGGAAATTTCTCTTGTGCATTGTGTTTGATAAATTCCCACCTCCCAATCAAAAAAGAAGAATGATTGGGATCGTTGGGGCGAATGTCAGCTTGCAAGATTGTACTAAGAAATAATAAGCAATTGAAATGTCATTGAAGTTTTGATTTTTGTTTACTTAGGTTAATTCTCAACTCATCAGCAATGTCTGCACTGATGCTCTTTCTGCGGAGAAGGTAATGAGTCACATATCTATACACACACTCACAAACATGTATATGTTTTGTTTGCTTGCTCAAGTAAGCTATTTGTTTTCATTAATTTTCTTCATTATTACATTTCTGACTTTGTCTTCTTTTCCAGTATTATTATTTCATACGTCTTATGGGTCGTAAGGCATCACATGTTGCTTTGGAATGCACCCTCCAGTCGCATCCAAACATGGTCAGTATTACTGGCTTGCATCATTTGTGGCTGATTGTGCTATATAGTTCCTTGCTCACAAACTATAATATGTATGTGCAGGTAATTCTTGGTGAGGAGGTTGCTGCATCAAAGCTTACCCTTTTTGACATTACAAAACAGATTTGTGATGCTGTTCAGGCTAGAGCACAGCAAGGTATGTATTATTTGTATTGCCTCGACTCAGTCTTCATTTATTTTGATCTTCTGAGATCCAGTATGACATTCCTGTGTTTCTGCTCAGACAAATACCATGGAGTAATCCTCCTGCCAGAAGGGCTGATTGAGAGCATTCCTGAAGTGTATGCACTCTTAAAGGTAAACCCCCCTTTCCTCATAATTCTGGTCCCACCCAAGCATGAAGCATCTTGAAACTCGTGATGCAAGTATTCATGCATCTGTAATGTACCTGTATCTTCAAGCCATAGTAGACTGTTGACTTTATGTCATTGATGTTAGCTGTTGTCATTACAAGTTTTTTTTTTTTTTGAATCTCCTATGATAGAGGATACAACTTAATTCATGCTTTCCAATATCTTTTTGCTCAGGAAATTCATGGTTTACTCAGACAAGGTTTTGCTGTTGACAAGATATCGTCTCAGCTTTCACCATGGGCATCTGCCTTGTTTGAATTTCTTCCACCCTTTATCAGAAAGCAGGTTAACTCATTTATCCTGTTGAAAACTTGCCTTGAGTAAAATTGGCTCTGAATTGTAATAGTAAAGAGAAATCTAAAATGATCTTCAATGCTGCAGCTGCTCCTTTACCCTGAATCAGATGACTCTGCACAGTTGTCTCAGGTAATAATCATGGCGCTTTGCTGTTCATATGAACTGCTAGAATTTCATGATTTCATCTCCTTCATGCCTTTGTTCACCCCTCTTTGTAATGATTTGCAGATTGAGACTGAGAAATTACTAGCATACCTTGTGGAAGCAGAGATTAACAAGCGTTTGGTATGGTTGCTGGATATATGTTTATTGTCTCGTCTCCATTGTTTTCACTTGTTGGTTAATACTGATATGACTGGATTCTCCCCCATTTTATTGGATTTGTACAATGTGTGAATTTGTTTATTTGTTTGTGATTGTTTCCCTCCTTTGCAATGCGGAGTATTATTGAGTTAGCCAACTCTTGCTGTTATTCTTTTGCTTCTTCATCGCAAGTTACCACTGTTTCATTCTATTTTTATTCCTCATGGTTTGTGAAGAAAAAAAATGACATTTTCTTTGTCACAATGGATAAGAGTTGTGTTGCTTATGCATGGTATGACCTTGAATAACACTTGTATCTTTACAATCCAATTTGGTTCCAATTTGATGGTTGATGGTTCAAAAACCATAATTATAGAGCCTTTGCCTTTATTGCTTCTAGTGGCCTGAAGAAAAAATTTATCCATTTCCTCCTGAATGTGTAAAAACACTTTGCTGTTCCTTGACAGAAAGAAGGCACTTACAAAGGAAAGAAATTCAATGCAATTTGCCATTTCTTTGGTTATCAAGCTCGTGGATCACTTCCATCTAAATTTGACTGCGACTATGCATATGTAAGTTGATTTGGTTGCCTTAATGCCTTTCATTACCCCTTTTAATTCTAATCAATATTCTCTGTTTGGTTTCCCTCTTTTATTAATAGCTTTTTGATATTGTTGCAGGTTCTTGGACACATCTGCTACCATATATTGGCAGCCGGTTTAAATGGATACATGGCCACTGTAACCAACCTGAAGAATCCTGTAAACAAGTGGCGTTGTGGTGCTGCTCCAATCGCAGTATGTCTTTGTTTCTTTCATGTCTTTTTTTTTTGGCTTGTTCTCTGGCTTTTCAATGCTTTCTGTGATATAGAATGTTCACCTGTTTTGTTTGTTTGTGAACTTTAGGCTATGATGACAGTGAAGCGCTGGTCTCCAAATCCAGGAGCCACGTCAATTGGAAAACCGGCAATCCATCCAGCTACTGTGGATTTGAGAGGGAAAGCATACGAGTAAGACTTTTTGTCATCTTGAATACCATGTATGTATGTGCCTGCATATGAAATAAAAGATTGACTAGCAAATTTATTTGCAACTCCAATTGGTCATTTAGCTTATGACTGAATATGAAATAACACATTACTCCATTCTTTGAACTGTGTCAATGTGCACACATTTTTTCATCTCAGCCTACTTGGTCTAATTTCTTGGTAGTTAACACGGCTTGCTGTAACCCATGATCTTGTTGGTTGCAGGCTGTTGAGACAAAATGCAGCAAGCTTTCTCATGGACGATATTTACAGAAATCCAGGTCCGCTACAGTTTGATGGCGCCGGTGCAGATGCCAAGGCCTTAACTCTTTCTGTTGAAGACCAGGACTACATGGGTCGCATTAAGAAACTTCAGGAGTATCTTGAACAGGTCTTGTCAATTTGTTCTTTGATATTTTAACAGCACAAGACCCTTTTAAGACATAATTTCCTTGTTTGATTTCGTGATGAAAAATTCAAATTTTATGCCATACCAAGCATTTATAATAATAAATAGTAATTTTTTATAGTGAATCAACTAGATAAATTGATATGATGATATGGTAATATTCTTTAATCTTTTCCATATCTTTAATCAATTTATGCATTCTCATATATTTTCATTTATGATTAAACGACCATGCAAATGAAAGGATTTGATTGAGTGATAATATAATATTTTATTACTATCAGACTGTCAATATATTAATATATTAAGATTAAACTCTTAATCATTTCCATATCTTCAATGAATTCATGCATCCTCATGGACTACCTTCAAATTTTATGGTGTACCAAACATTTATAAATCGCAATCTGTTAAGAGTGAGTAAACTAGATGAATTCATTTAATGATATGGTAATGTTCTTTATTCTTTTCCATATCTTCCATCAATATTATCCTTCTCATGGATTTTTGTTCTCCTTTTGCTTTCAGGTTCGAACCATTGTAAAGCCAGGATGCCCTCAAGAGGTGCTGAAAGCAGCTCTTAGCGTCATGGCATCCGTCACCGAAGTTCTAGCCGCAATGTCGTCGTCTTCTAGCAACAACCTGTCATCAATTTAACATATGAAGAAGCGCCTGCACTCGAAATTTTCTGGCGTAGCAATTTTTCTTTTTGACACTTTTTGTGTAGTTATCTGATTGTTGGAAATAAAGCGTTAGATCTGAAATGTTGCATGTATGTCAACATGAGATTGCTGCTAGTGTATTCAAAGTTTTGGTTCTAATACGGTACTACTATAACTGGATTGATTTTTTGAGATGTGAGGGTTCCTTGTGACATTGTTTGACAAATTTAGCTTGGTGCTTGAGATTGTCACTGTTTTTGTCAGGTGAGTTCGTTTATGTCTCTTTGATGCTCTTTATATTATTACAAGGGTGGCAGATTCCTTAGTCAACCCTTTGTTTGGGACTAATAATAGTCCACCCCTTCAAATTACTAACTTGAATTTTTTTTTTACTGTCAATTTACCATGTTAGTATGAACCGTAATATTATAAATTATCAATCGGCACTGTTTGTTCCAGATATAATGGTCATTAATGGCTGAAATAACAATATTGGTCGATATCTTGGGGCGGAGTAACGTTGAAAAGTGTGACGAACTCCAAATTTCACCAAAATCATAATTTATTTGTTTAAAGAAAAATTTTACTCCTAGCACTTTTGGAAACACTCGGCACTATTAAGTGTCTCTTAAACATTGATTAAAAGTGAGTTTTAACTTTTCTCTCAACAATTATTGAGGAGACACCTCGAGTGTTTATTTGAAAGGTGTCTTCAAAGTGGTCCAAACAGCGCTGCTTTTAAGTTTGATTTGGTTGTGTGATCGGAGAAGGTGTTTCTATTTATGAAAAATGGTTGATATATATAAAAATTGAGGTGCATTTAAGATGACCTCAAGGGTAGCTTTTCGGGGTTGGCATTTGCTATATCCTTAACTATTATTGGCTGCAAAATGATGATTGTTCATTGATTGAGTGAACTAGTACATATAGACAAATTCTGGTCCATGATTTTATGATCCAATTACAGATACAAATTTTAAAAATGCTGCAATAAGATTCCTAATATCCTACATGATATCAAGCAGAACAACTTGTGCTTATACATTGACTAGTTCAAGCTGCTGGTTGAAAACTTAAATTTGAAAAGGATTTACGTAGTCATATTACACTCCTTGAGATGAGGTTACCATCGGTAGCACACACCTTGAGCTGAAATTGCTCAAATTTTGCCTTGCATAATGGTTGGGTCATGAGATCTGACACCTGGTCCTTAGTGGATAACATGTACGTAGAACCTGCATGCAACCTTGTTGAACTTGTTCCTCGAACAAAATAACAATCCATTGATACATGTTTCATTCTGCACTGAAAAACTGGATTGGAACATAGATAGATGACTCTTATTTATTATCACAAGGAAGAATCAGTGGCTTTGTAGATAGGGTCTGCAGCTCCTTAGATAAATTATCTCCTGAATGATATTATGCATATGTCATGAATGACCTTTGAAGTTTCTTGCTTCCTACGCACATATCTTCTTTCAGGAAGACTCCCGGTTGATTGTACAATCCACTAATGCTGTTTCTTTCACACTTTCAACAGGATGTGATTGGCCACCCAACAACTTCGAATCATAAGCTGATTCAAGATGATGTATGTCTTCATTCTAATATCTCGTTAACGCAATATTTGGACTTTCCAGCTGGAAAGCAAAACTAGTTACATATTGCTGATGAAGTTCCTCGGTGCAACATCACACTTGATTAGTGTTAAGCTCTTCTTTCTCAGTGTCAAATGAAAGATCTGTTGTCTTTGTAAGTCTACTCCACCTATCGAGTATCAAGACTTTTGATACCTCTTGAAAACATGCTTCCTTCATAATGCAAATAATATGGCAACACGGAATGTCGCACGATTTAAACCGACAACACTAGCATTTGAATCTAATAAAACTTGTATAAGGCAACACTTCCCAAGATTTATTATGTTGATGAAAACATGTCAACTTCCACATTTTTATCCCATTTTGTTCCATCCTCTTACTAACAATACATGTAGCAGATTTCATAAGTTGCTTCTGAAATTCATTGAATTTACTAGGTGTATATTTCTGTTGCACTACTTTCAATGCAACGAAGAGCTAACTTCAACATTGGTTTCAGATACTTTGATTCAAAATTAGCATTGAATTCATTATTTTGATAGTGTTGCATGGCTTGATAAAAGCAGGAAAGGAAATCAACTAGATTATGATGTGAAGTCATAATCATTTATAGAGCAATTGATCATGGTTAGTGATCTCTCAAGTTAACTCTTAAACTCTTATAGGTTTAGATTTTCAAATTGAGTTAACTCACTGTAAAACTCAAACCTAAGTAAACTTAAGTAAACTCGTGAGTTAACTCTTTTAGTTAGAATTTGGACTCTCAATAAATAAAACATTAATAATTACAATAGGATGTTTGTTTGCCATTGCGTTGGTGAGATATCTAAGCACCCATTTGTAGGCCTATTCAATTTCATCAACAAGGAGTCCAACACCAAATATAACGACCTTTTGGTGATGATTTAAACTACAGTAGATTACCAAAGTCTTATTGTAAATAATTTTCCTTTAGATGCTACAAAATGCTATAATATCATAAAATTATTGGTAGCTCATTCGAGTTGTTCCATTTGTCCAGAACAAATTTCCTAATCTTTTTTCATGATCAAGGGTGTAGCTAATAAAAGACATAGGATCAAAATCATGTTTTGCACACAAGTAATCAAGAGTTGCGACACAATCTCCATCCATAACTTGGGCTTTGCAAATAGACCAGAGGATGAACTTGGTCTATCCCCAAGTTTTGATGAGATTTTATTCCTACGATAGAGTGAGAATAAGAAAATCCCATATCATGATAACAGTAATTATTAAATAAAAATACTATAATGCCTCTCAATTATTTCACTTCTCTCGATATCATTAAATATGTTAAGGAGTATCTTGAGAATTATGATAATAAAACAAACAAATTTCAAATCAATTTTCAGGAATCTCATAAAACATTCCCATGAGTTTGTTATGCTAAACAAACTAGCTTATAAAGTTAAACTGCTATGCATGCCAAACGGACCGCTACATTGTAGTTTAAACACACTGGAACTTGAGTGCAGCATACATGTGAACTGGGCCACAAGTTGGGTCTAGCAGTAGCTCCAGTGCCAAGGCTCTCTCTCGTGTCCTTCTTTGTTTTCCCCTTCCTTCCTTCCTTCCTTCCCAAATTGAAAACAAAACAAAATTAGCTCGCAAGCAATTGCAGATTGCAAATTCTGCAATTGCAATTGCATTCCATGACGATGGACCTCGAAATGGAAGCCGCGGGGTTCGAATCGGGCGGGGAAGAAGAAGAAGATCCACAATCCTCAAACCCACACAACAACAGCAACAACCCTTGCTCTTCTTCAAACCCTAACACCAGCAGCACGACCGAACCCTTCCTCGGAATGGAGTTCGACTCCGAGCAATCCGCGCGCGCCTTCTACAACGCCTACGCCCGCCGCATCGGCTTCAGCACCCGCGTCAGCGTCTGCCTCCGCTCCCGCCGCGACTCCTCCGTCATCCGCCGCCGCATCGTCTGCTCCCGCGAGGGCTTCCGCCGCAACCCGGAGAACCACGAGCCGAAGCGCCAGCGCGGCGTCACGCGCGTGGGCTGCAAGGCCCAAATCACAGTGAAGAAGAAAGGCCCCCTGGGGAAATGGTACATTTCCAAGTTCATCAAGGATCACAACCACGAGCTCGTCCCTCCCGACAGGGTCCACTGCCTCCGGTCGCACCGCCGCGTCAACGGCCCCGCCCGCAGCCTCATCGACACGCTCCAGGCCGCCGGCATGGGGGCCGCCGAGGTCATGGCGGTGCTGATCAGGGAGTCCGGAGGGATCGACAACGTCGGGTTCACCAAAGTCGACTGCCAGAACTACATGACCTCCAGCTCGAAGCGGAGCCTCGGGAGCAGCAGCCAGCTCATCTTCGACTACCTCAAGAAGACGCAGGATGAGGACCCTGCTGGATTCTTCTATGCCTTCCAGGGCGATTCTGAGAAGTACTCCGGGAACATCTTCTGGGCTGACGCCAATGCCAGAAAGAACTACACTTTCTTTGGTGACGCTGTTGTTTTCGACATGGCTTACAGGAGGGGACGCTATAAGGTCCCCTTCGCGCCCTTCACCGGGTGGAACCACCATGGTCAGCCGGTGCTCTTCGGCTGCGCTTTGATGCTGAACGAGTCGGAGACGTCTTTTGTTTGGCTGTTTAGGACCTGGCTGGAGGCCATGTCCGGGAAGCACCCCGTTTCGATTACCACTGACCAGGACAGGATAATCCACTCCGCTGTTTTGCAGGTTTTCCCGAGGACTCTCCACAGGTTCAGCAAGTGGGACGTGTTTGGCGAGGTGCAGGATAGGCTGATTGACGTGTGCGGGGTGCACCCGGAGTTTGAGGCCGAGTTCCGGCGCTGCGTCGACTCGGCGGAGACCATTGATGAGTTTGAGTCCTGCTGGGAGTCCCTTGTGAGGAAATATGAGCTTGAGGATAATGAGTGGCTTCAGTCGTTGTTTAAGGCTCGTTATCAGTGGGTTACTGCTTACCTTCGGGACACGTTCTTCGGCGAGATGTCTGCCATTCATGGGAGGGATACTAGCAGCTCTTTCTTTGATGGGTATATAAACGCCACCACTACCGTTCAGGCGCTGGTCAAGCAGTATGAGAAGGCCATTGCGGATAGGTATGAGAAGGAAGTGAAGGAGGATTATGACACGCTGAATGCCGCGCCTGTTTTGAGAACGCCTTCTCCTATGGAGAAGCAGGCAGCTGGTCTTTACACGAGGAACATATTTGCGAGGTTTCAAGAGGAGCTGGTTGAGACCCTTGCATATAGTGCTACAATAGTGATGGATGATAAGAGGCCGGAGGCTGCATACCGCGTGGCGAAATTCGGGGAGGAGAATAGGGCGCATTTTGTTAGGTTCGATGTTTACAAGAAGAAAGCAACCTGCAGCTGCCAGATGTTTGAATTTGCAGGTCTAGTTTGTAGGCACATACTGGCGGTTTTTAGGGTCACCAATATCCTGACTCTTCCATCGCATTACATCTTGAAACGGTGGACGAGGAACGCGAAGAGTATCTTGCCAGATAAAGAGACTCAAGAATTGCAAAATAGTTCTGTGGAGTCGTATGCTGCTCGGTATGACAGTTTGTGCAAGGAAGCTATGAGATATGTAGAAAAGGGGGCGGATACATACAGTGCAGCAATTGATGCTCTACATGAGGCTGCAAAGAAGGTTGCAGATGCAAAGAAACTCGGTCCTCCAGGACCTGTGCAAAATACTTCGGCAGATAACAAGGACACCGAGGAGAGTCAGTCTAGCAGCGATACAGTCAGTCCCTTTTCCCTTTCAAAAAAGGATCTTGCATTCCTGTCTCTACCATGTTTGTTCATTCACAATGCAGGCATTACACTCTGGTTATAATCTTATGCGAAGTTAGCCTCATTTCATGCAATTGGATTGGATTCATTAAACTCTAACTACTGTTAGTTTATCCCGTTTTTAAACATAAAATTGTCTATATTTAATGTTTATAAATATTTTGAAAATAAAAAGTCATAGTATCAGTCCCTTGCATTTTCTCTATCATTTACTCGATCAGTATTTTGTGCATGTTCTTACCAATTATGACTCTCTGAACTTTTGAGTATTAAATTTTTTTGAAGTAGTTTATCCTTCTTGCTCATGCAGATGATATGCTTTTTTTTAATCAACCATTGAATTGTTAGAAAGTTATTGGTGCTATTGTGTACATGATGTTTGGCTGTCACTTATGATTATGTATCAAAAGGATGATTAATGAGTGACGAAATCAGCGGAGCTTCATTGAAGTAGATTTCAACTGTCAAATAAAATGATCATGCAGTTGGAAATCTTACTAGTGCATATATAAAAATGGATGCTTTTCTTTTATTCCAAGCATGAAAGCTCTGTTGGAAATTTAGAAATGCGCCTTTACATCAGTACATGCATCCCTTACTTGTTAAGCATAGTTGACATTAGACACAAGGACAACACTTTCGAAAATTTTAAAAAATGAATGGGATAGGATCGTAGTGCCAACATGTTGAGCAAAGTCATAATTAGTGTCAGTGAAAACTTCAGAGTAGTTTGCTAGGGAATTCTTTCAGTTCAATTAGATCGCTGAAATAGGCATTATATAAAACTCAGGATAGGCATTAGGCACACTCACAGTTGTTTTACTTTCTGACCATCTATTCATTTTATCACATAAATATTCAATTAAAGAAATAACAATTGATTTTTGTCCTTGTTCTCTCCGTTGATATATATGGCCCTCTATTTGTATGATCTGTTTTCAATGTATTTTTGATACATTCTGAATGCTACCGCTGTAGTTTCCTATCTTAAGAATGCTAGCACATCATTTTGAAAATGACATTGAACATGCTCATGAATGTTAACATATTTTCTCTCTTCGTAGGATCAGGATAAGAAAATTCAAGAGTTGACAGTTGAGTTAGAAGGCGCCAAGCAGCGGTGTGAACAATATCGACAAAATCTGTTTGGCTTGTTAAAAAATATGGAGGAGCAGAAGTTAAAAATATCTGTTAAGGCTCAGAGTGTTAGGCTGAATCTAGGAACTGAATTGATAGCTGAAGGAAGTAAATAGCTGGTGCAGGTGAGCTGGGTAATTGAATTTTCATCTAACCTCTGTTGCTGCATATATGATGAAAGATGTTAAGGTTATTTTCTGCGTAGAAAATAGTGACATAGTGTGCATAGTTCTTTGTAGTCATAGAGCTTAAATTGTACTTGAAGGATTGTGAGGTTAATTTGCGGAAGAAGTGTGAAGTCATGGATCTTCTGTTAGCCATCAATAATTTTTTTTCACTAACAAAAATTTTGCAATACCTTGGAACTGCCTGCATCGATTACTTTGGTTGGCACTGCTGGAATGATAGTAGTTAATTTTACTTATTGATGACCTGGCTGGACAGGACTTATCTTTAGGAAGAAAAGCTGAGCAATTTCTATTTTGTGTGTGGGAATCCTCTATTTGATGATTGCCAAATTACTTGGTTCCCTCAAAGCGCATTGCATACTATACATACTCATCAAAATCTGTTTTAGGATGATCATTTTCTGCCATTGTATTTCCATATTCAAGGAAGAGCAAGCTATACGTCCAGCTAGATGAAAATAGGTTGTCACTCCATAAAATTTCCTTCTCTATTTACAATAAAATAAACATGATAATATGAATGTTGAATCCATTTTAAACTATACAATTGAAATAGGAGCAAACAGCAATGGCAGAGTTGACCATGTTTCTTTCTGGTAAAACAAAATGTAACAGATCTCGATCCCCTTAGTTCAAGAAGACTTTAGGGTCCATTTGGTTGAGAAACAGTTTTTATTTTTCAGTTTTCAGTTTATTTCTTGTTTTTATGATTATATAAAGAAAATAGTGAAAACTACAAAATTCAATTTTCAAGTTTGATTTCTAGTTTTCATTGTTTCCTTTATAAAATCCAAAAAACCATTTTCTAAAATCAAACAGATCCATAGATCCCGACAAATCTTGACCCCCAAGCTAGCCACATGAAATATGTGGGCCAGAAGGTTAGTGAGACTGAAGCCACAATGTAAGCCTACAGCAGGATGAAAGAGCACTCTTTTTCTGCTGACCCAAACAATTGAGTGATAGCTCCTACACAATATAGCATGAAAAGTTTACAGGAAATCAGGAATTAGTGTAAAGTCATCAATTGGTATCATTTTTGGAGAGAAAGGCCAGCAAATATTGGGGGATAATGAGCACCTATGCTAATGGATGGTGGAACTGCATACTGAAGCAGAAGAACAAACATATACAATGGATCTGACTGCACCAGACCTAGTTGAACCGCCCATTTAATGATGAAGATTCCAGACACAGGCAGGGTTACATATCTTGAAATGATGATGCCAATAATGACAGATTTCTGGATTTCTGATCCTTGCAAACCTTACATAAATCTAGTCACTGTTAGCTTCTTGTAATGCAATGTAAGAAGGGTCCAAACATGGAAAAAAGAGGACACTGCGAATTACCACCTTTCAGGAGATTCCACCCAACTACCACAGTGAGAGAAGGAATGGCTGCAGTCATAAAAACACAATCACTAAAGGTATCTCTACAAGTTTGGATTTTTCAGACAAATGGAGGGGATGGAAGGGTCCGTAGAATTAAAATTTTATTATAGAAATCTCTCATTTTATTTTCTTTCTTTTCAAAATCTAAACTTGTAAACTTATAATAAAAATAGCGGGTGAAGCCTTCTAAAGAGGACAAAAATGATGCCATTTTACGTCGAAATATGCTACAATAAAAGAATGAGAAGTGTAATACACAATCACCACCACACTCATATCATACACTTATATCAAGTTAAAAATTATAAACTAGTGTGTAAAAAGTTACAAATCAGTATGTAAAAAGTTGTAAACAAGTATGAAATTTTTTTTGTATATTAGTTTATAACTTTTTACATCTTGGTTTATAACTTTTTACATGTTAGTTTATAATTTTTAATTTGGTGTAAGTATATGATATAAATATGGTAATAGACATATATCATTTCTCAAAGAATAATTTGTACCCTATGAAGGAGGTTGAGTCCTGAATCACACGCAATGGAGCCTCATCGCTAGTCAAAACTTTTCACGTGTGAGGGACTAGTCCAACTATAAACCCAATAATCTACGCAGAATGAATAAAAAAACAAAAGACTGCAGCTTAGTCAAAGAGTGACAATGTCTCAAATGTTATATTGAATAGCTCTTACGTAGGTTGCATCTTGCAAGTTGGCGTTCAGATTTGAGACCGATTAAAAATAACGACTATTTTTTTTTTTTTGAAATACTTAAAACTGTTACCAAAACGTTCTAAGTACGCTGGAAGCAACAATGTGAAGCAATTTCAATAGTAACTTATTAGCAAGGCTAGTTTTGCAATGTGCCAATCTTGTATTAGGATATTGGAATTAAAGTGGAGTAAAATTCCACACCAAAAGGTCCCATAAATAATCTACAGGTAATGTACGATGCTGTTTGTATCCAATTTTGAATAAGGATAGCAAAATTAACTGAATATCTGTGGGAATTACTAGTAATGGGGAAAGAGACGGGGACAAATTTAATATTAAATATCCAGTCATATACAAGCATATAACAAAAAACCTTAATATATCTTCATTTGTAAGTTGTCTTTTGTTGAGTTTATATTTATATATGTATTTTTTAAAAAAATTGGATTATGTTTCATTAGTGATATTTATTATTATGGATAATTATGTATTTTTATTGGGGGTTTCAGAGCATTATTTTAAGTTTTCTATTTGGTGTTTTTTGCCTTTTAATTTTAATGACTCCATGGAAATTTGAGGATGGAGAGTGGGGACCCATTACAAGAGGGAGGACGTGAATGGACAATGAAAGTCTAAATGAGGGCACAGGGAAAGGGGGAGAGGTCATGTCCCCACCCTCATGCATACCGTTGGTTTTAATTAGTCAACATCAACCTCAGAATTTGATGGGCTTAATATCCCAATGCCTATAATGGGTGCAGCCCCTAAAGCTAAATGCGATTTTGACATTTTGAGAAAATAAAATTGCGCCTTTACTAATGGTTATAGCTTTTGGGCTAGTGTTAAGTGTTTGTTGACTTTAATTAGTCAGTGTCATCCTTAGAATTTAATGGGCTTAATATCCCAGCCCATGAGTGCAACCCCTCAAGCTAGATGCACTAGTGGTATGTGTTTGATCCTACATATACGAATTACACTTGCAAAGAGAAAATTAAGGTTTAGTCCTTAAAAAAGACAATTATTAAAGAGGCACTTAGTTGCAACAATACAAGAAAGGAAAAAGGAAGTAGCGACTTGTCAGTCTTGTATAAGCCAAAATCTGCACAATTCAATGCTCTGGTAGTTTCACAGAGTTTGAATACTCCTAGCCAGCTGAATTCTTTTGGTTATTTGAAGGCCACTAGAGAACGTTTGATTATTATACTCTTTTCATTTACTTTTATTCAGATTTTCCATGGATCTAGACATTCATACATAACCTAATCCGACTTAAGCAAGGGCAAAACTCAACTGATTGAAATATCAGAAGAAAAAAAGAATGTTGTATTAAGATGGGTTGTTAGCTGCTTCCTTTCTCCTATTGTTGGTTGGGGCATCAGCCGGCAAGAGTGTCAGGCAGGCTTCATTGACAATAGATCTGCTATTGATTCTGCTCCATAGATTTTAACCAGCTCTTCCTGTCCCCCCACCAAATCACACACTCCAATCAGTGAAATAGAAGCACAAAAAAAAAAAAAAAAACTTTTCCTTATCACTCATCAGCATATCGAGATCATGAAAAGCTGGTGAATAAATAATAGTGTTCTAAGCAACTGAAAGTGGTTATGATCATGAGAGCAAATTCTGCCACGTAAAAAAATCACAATTCCAGGTGATGCTGCACGCATGTGAAAGAGCACTAGTCATAATGCAAGCACGTTATCGTTGTGTTACTACTAATTTTAAGGATGATGCTGATGTACTTTCAATTATCTGTCTATCCTCACAATAAGCTACTGTAATTTGGACCTAAATATGTCTTTACTCCACAAATATAGGCCATTTTGGTCTTGGTCCATTAAAAAATTTTGCTTTGGTTTCGGTCCTCTTTTTTCCCTTTCTTAGTTTTCGGTCTTTGATGTTCTAAATTTTGATCCAATTTAGTCCTTACAAATATTATTTTTATTCGTAGACATTTTAAGATAATTGTTTTGGTCTTTATATATATCATCACTTCATGAAAAGGACCAAAAGCATACAATGAAAAACTGAGGGACCAAAATTAAAGAAAAAATTTCGGATGGACCAAAACCAAAACGACTCATTTATAAGTACTATAAACATATTTAAGCCTTGTCAATTTAATCCTCAATTAAAATGTAAATAGGAAAATTAGCATATAATTAATTAAAATTTGAATATAATTGATAATTTAGTGTACTAATAGCTTCACTCAAATTCCAAACTGCCTTAAAGAAAGAATTTGATATAGGGACGACCCTATTTAGAATGAATCCAAGTACTTCAGTCGAATGAACAGTTAATGGCTGAAAGAATAAGGGGTTTAAATGGTGGACCTGTATAGAATCGTTTTCATTGCGGAGCTCCACACATTCCTCTGAAAGCCTCATAAGCCTTTGCGTGAGCGCGGAATTTTCACCCTTTAGAATGTCCATGTTTCTATGTAGCTCTTCACATTCTTTCTGCCAAGACAAATAATGAAAACATCACATGAAATACCACTTTAAAGAAAATGACAAAAAAATCACTATTATCATCTTCCCAGAAAGAAACCAACGTGAAGTCACAACAGATGTGACAAAAGACAGATGTGCAAGCAAAATTGGCTATATGATTTAAGTGTTTGGAAAATCAATTTCTTATTATCAAATTTCAACAGAAAGGGTAGGTGATTTTGAGCATGTACCATAGGTTCATCATGATGAATTTATTGGCTCACTCTTCTGGAATAAAGATTAGACCCTGCATTCTTGTTGAGTACTGAGCAGTTTTCATTGATGTGGTACAAGCAGTCTAAGCATTTTATATGGGACTGATAATCAATGCAGACAACTAAGATTTAATGTGTCCTTTTCATCGACCGGATGCTATAGAACATGCCAAAGTAGAAATAGAGAAGAAATGCAGAACAATCAGAATAAGATTATCTTCTGAAAACAATATAATAAACTATTAGAAATGTAAATTTGAGAAAAACAAAAGCTACGTGCATTTCCAGCAATGTGTCACGTATCTACACGTCATAATAAAATGGAACTCAGGTTAGAAATAGTGCTTATATACCTATGCAAGTTAAAACCGACTTTTTTGATATAAAGTTGTGAGTTTTTCTAGCAAGTCCAAACATTTCCAAAGTGTTTGATTTTAGTTTCCGATGTTAATTTATCTCTGTTAAATAATGAGCCGGCTAACAAAAAAACCACGTTGTCGAATCCTATATGATAACCACTAGCGGTATGTGGCATATCGTAATCATGTATCAAAACTCTATGGTAAAATAAGTTATTGGGTACAGTAAGATGGGTTAATAGCTTAGATCTAATGGGTTATTGGGTGAGGATTTAACATATAAGATCACAGTGTATTATATAGGACTACTGACTACCACATAGGATTGGATAACATGATTTTCTATTAGCCAATTCAGCATTTAACATAAACTAATTTCAGTTACTAAAACCAGACGGTTTTGGAAATGATTACACCAAAACCAAAAATTATATTTTCTAGGGACTGAAATCAAAACTCACTTATTTTTTAACGATCAAAAACACATTTAAGCTTAATTTTGTCATGGAAATTATCTACTAATTTTAATCTATCTGTCTTTATTGTCAAAATTGACGCCCGGGTTGTGGCAGTTCCGTCCACTACTTTAACAAATGGATGTTTGTAGAATTACAATATAGTCTAGGCATGTTGTGCATGTGTGTTTTTTTTGTAATTTTGTCACTTACGTTTGAATATATGTTTATGATTCCTTCCCTTTAAGATTATACTAGAAAAATAGCCACTAGAAAGTGATTTGAAGTGAAATCGGGAAAAGAATAGGATAAAACTAAAATAAGTGAAGAGAAGGATATAAAGTATAAACAATTATTTTATGTTATTTTAATTACTTAATTGTTCTTTGATCGCTAAAAATTTTACTGAATTATTAAATGTCTGACAATATCAACCAACCATATAACATTATACATATGACTTTTAAAATAGTTACTACAAAAGTCAACCATTTTTTATAATATGACAATATATGTTGAGTTCCTTTATTTAATCATTGTTGAATTCATAAAACATTTAAATATTTAAATGTAGTTCTGTAAATCTCTAGTTACAAAAGATCCGCCAAAACTAGATGCATTGCACGGTCATTTACTAGTAGTATGTATTATGTATCATATACCTGTTTCCGCATCCTTGATCTCTTAGCTGATTCCCTATTTGATTGTCTTTTCCTTTCTTTTCTTATCTCATCCTCTTCCTGTCAAAAATTCAAAATGAATACAACTCATTAAGAAAGAGTAGGCGTGGTGGCATGGGTAAGAATTAAACTGAGGAACTTTAAGCAAAGGTTTACTTTCTGAGAGATTTTCACCATATAACCTCAAATCCAATCCAATGCAGTACACTTCTCTAGCTAGAACACTAATTATAAAATGTGTGGCATTTCATATGAAAGGCTCTTAATTGACGGGAACAAAGCATGGAAAGAAAAAATACATACGAGAAAAATTTAGAGATGTGGAAGATATAGCTTCTTCAAGGATCACATACTATATCTATGGAGTGTTTTTGAAAATTCAAGCGTGAGTTCCTAGTGGATATGAGGGTAAAAGAAGTCCTATATTCGAAAAAATTGGACACTAAGAACTTAATGTGTCAGAAATCAATTGATTTAAGGTTATTAGATATAAAACCACTAGTATACCATAACCCAACAGCTTAAGTTTTGGGATAAATGGTTTCCTGATAAAGGTTTTGGATCAAAATATAGTGTCAGAAACACTAACCCATTGCTACAGATCTACCTAGTGTTATGGGCCCTAGTTCTAACATGCATCTCCTATGTGCAATTCTGAACCAGTTAATTAAGTTGAGAGTCCATGGTAATTACAAGTGGTCCGAGTGAAATTGATTTTACCTTCCAGGAAGTTATAAGATACATCTAAAACAGTAAAATGGAAGCTAGTCAGTAGGTTCTTTTGTTTGTTTTGGCTGCCTTCTTTATCTATCTCAACTTGAACAAGGCCTTATAGATATACATTTATGTTGAGCACCAAAGATATTCTCAATAATTGATTATGGAAGATTTATTTATATCTATAAGGCCTTCCATAATCATTCACCAAAGATATTCTCAATAAAAAAAAATGTTGAGCACCAAAGATATTCTCAATAACTGAACAAGGCCTTATAGATATACATTTATGCTGTAATTTTGAGATTCAAATGTCCAAAAGCACAACCACTTCAACAAGGCCTTATAGATATACAGTTATGTTGAGCATAATAATTCACAAAGAACTTTACAAGTTATCTGAGCTAGTAAATTCAGTGTTTTTGTATTTTAGCTCAAGCCACCAGTGAAAGCTAATCAAACTAGGAATGGAACAAGTGAAAGTTTACTAGTACCAGCTTTACAAGTTGAGCAGTAATGCCAGAAGCCTTGAGGCCGGTCCCAGAATTCTTGTTCTGTCCTGTTGAATTTGCTGCAAGGTGATGATACGCAAGATTGTTAGTCAAATTAACTCCATTCCAATTCTAGTTACCTTATGTACGTCTTCCCTTGCTCAAATATATCATAAAATGAATTTTCAAGCATACCATTTTCAAGCATCTCACGACGTTGCTTCTTCTTAGTTGAAAGAAAGACCTGCAACAGAAAGAATATCATTTAACCTTCTTGCCTAAGATTCTAACCATCCTGAACTACACAGAAGAATCAATTAGTGCATCTTGATGCCTCAATAGCTTAACAGTTTCTTTAAGTTTTCTAAACAGAAGCAATAGTAGTCGCAGAACATATATTACATTCTTCAAATGTATATACACTAATGCACCACAAAATAAAAATTCAACAGATCAGCATACAATTTTAGTGTCTTGGCTGTCATCTGGTGATTCCTTGCTTCCACCTGCTCCACTGCAGAGAGATAAATTAAGAATAAGCTTGGAAGAAATGTGATCAGGATGTTCACCAGAAGAACACAATGTACCTCACAGATACGCCTTCATTGTCATTGCTTGGAGCTGAACATTTGTTCTCATTTTCTCTTGATTCCTTAGTTTTTGAGCTTTTAGGTTGGAAGCTTCCACCACATTTTTTCATTGAATCCAGGTTATTTCCACCAAACATCCTTTGTACTTTTTCTGAAAACATCGACGAAGCATCCTGGCCAAAATGAAAAGGCAGTTGTGTGATATGCATTAATAGATATATAAACTCGCTCATACACTTGTTCATCATGAAAATCGCCCCATGAAGATGAATCGTAGATTGAATCCATTAGTAATTGGTACCAACACCCCCCCCCCCCCCCAACCCCAAACATTAAAAGAAAAAACCCAAAATGACTTGAACATTCCCTAAATTAAAAAACAATTGGAACCTGAATTTCATAGAAATTATTTAATCAATGATTTAGGATTACCGTAGCTAATGGAACAATGCTTGGTTGTTGTTGTTCTTGATTCAGGATTACCCCAGCTACAGTAGAATTATTGGAGAGGCTCATGCGGTCATGCAGAAAATCATATTGATGTGCTGTGCTGTTTGCCTGCACCAAACAACAGAGAATTCAAAAATAAAGCACATGACTTGTCCCTTTGCCATTGTCAAACAAAGCAGCCTCCTCCAAGAATCAATGGCATGCAAATCACTCTATTACCTGATTTGGCCACACATAGTGACCGAAGTCAGAACCGGCTGTGTGTGGATTTAAAAGGGGAGTTGGGGCAGAACCCGAATTGTAATATGCCTATGTAAAAGAGATGTAGAATATCAGAAACAAACACAAGTACACATGGTCAAAGTACAAAACACAAGTATACATGATCAAGGTACAAGTGCAAATTGGTTCAAACCAAAAACTCTTTCATACCTGCATAGAAGTAGTCCAGTGTGGATACAAAGGCTTGTCTAGAGCTTCCTGTTAGGAAAAAAACAATTGAAAGAGAAAAAATAGAGCATATAAGCTAATATGAGCAGAATGCAGATAGAGAAGATTGTTTAAGATGGTACATAGCATGTTGACTGACATCTTTAGGCTCCAAAAAGTTGTACTGTGCACCAAATTTACTGGATTCTTCTGTCCCCATCAAGCTGGGTAAACTTATGAACTCAATATCTTCCTAAATGAACAACTGCTTGGAAATGAAAATTATCACAATAGAGTGAAAATCCAGTAATAAACGTACGACTTAGGCTAAAGATAAACACAGTCAATATTTTTTCCTTACAATCAAAATTTAAGGACATGCTTCTATGTTGCAAGGATACTGGTAAGAGTATCTAGTATGACACGAATATAATAAATCAAATTAAAAACATCTGGTACAATATCTGATATGGTATGTCGACTATCTAGAATTATTGGTGCATCACGGGTCATGGTTATGGACAAATCGAGCTCTTACAAAGTACTTAAAGATTATCCACCAACTAGGCAACCCAATAATCAAACCAACCACATTAGATGTGACAGAGCCAACTCCCACATTGACAAACACAGTCAATATTGGATCATTAGAAGTCATCAATTAATTTCTTGATGAGACGCCAACAGCATTAGCATTACTTGTTAATGGTTTGATTAAATTAATTTTAATTTGATGAGATTTCAAAATTTGAAGAAACAATGAATGACGATAAATAAGGGCCTGTTTGGTTTCAATTTTCAGTTTTCATTTTCAATTTTTCAGTTTTCAGGATTTTGTGAAGGAAATAGTGAAAACTGTAAATGAAAACTAAAAATTGAAATTTGTAGTTTCCAGAACTTTTAGTATTTTCTTCACAAAATCTGAAAAACTGAAAATGAAAACTGAAAACTGGAAACTCAAATCAAACAAGCGCTAAACGTATCAAACTTTGTACTCATAGATTGTGGGATATCATATCGACTCACACCTCATACTTAAATGAGATCCACTCCCCATTTAATGGTGAATGAAATATGAGTCGACACGGTATCTCACATCCCATAAGTACAAATAACACAAGTCCAAATAAAATAAAAGCAATTTATTTGCATTCAGCTTAGTACAAAATTACAAATATTCTTCTCTTGCTTTCCTTTTTTTTCCCAGAACAAAAGTTCAGGTCGAGGGAAATCTTCCTCGAATCCAAGGGTCAGGGCATTCTCCGGGCTCATCAATACTTACAGATGTACATATTCTTCTCTTCCTCCCCCCTTCCCCCCCCCCCCCCTCCCCCAAATTTTTTTTTTGTCAATTTAATCTTGAAAATAAGAAAAAAAAATACATAGCAAGAAGATTGCACACTCAGAAAATTCTTCAAACAAAAATCAAACATGTACTGTTATGAACTGAAAAGAAAACTCAAAAGTTAACATACAGAAGATTGGGTAAACGACGAAGACGAATGGTTTTCGAAATAACGTAGGACAATATATGAAAACCATGTTTGAATCGCTAAAGCATAAAGGAAAAGGGAACAAAACAAATAAATAACCGAAAAATTGAAGCTAATAGGAATTATTAAAAGGTGAAGAAGAAAAGGTTCAAAGTTACCAGAACTGAGAATCTGAGAGAGTGGCGAATGTGAAGCTAATGCAATGAAACAGAGAGAGAGAGAGGAGAGAGAGAGAGAGAGAGAGAGGAAGGAACCTGTGTGGCGCGAACGGCTAGTCCAAGGGATATACGTAACCACGTTGCATCACACTTTTGATTTGATTTTATAAATTCTAACATAGATTTAATTTAAATGCACTGTTTTTTTTTTAATAATGTCATTCAATTCAAACCAATTTTTCCAGCAGCACAAATTTTGAAATAGAAGGATAAACGTGAAATTTAATTGTATTAATATATGTGATTAGATAATTATATTATTAAATTCTGAATAAAATTAAACTCTTATAAAATATTTTGTTTTAGATACTAATATACTCTATGTTTTTACTCAATAATATATGATGACATAGATTTAATTTTTTAATCCAACAATATTATAAATGTAATTTGAATATTTTGTTAGTGTAAAAAATATTTACACAAATATTCAATCATATATTGATATATCACTAAAAATGTTTGACTCAACTACTCATTGTATTAAAAGTCTTACAAATAGATACATATGATTAGATGATATTGTAACGACTCTTTTATATTAAAAGTATATCAAAATTAAAATGATTTAATTTATATACAATATCAATGTAAAAAAAAATTATACAAATATTCAATCATCTATTGTTACATCAACAAAAATGAGCAACTTAATCATGCTTTACCTCAAAAGTCTTATAAATAAAAATATATGATTGGATGATAATGTAAAACTTTTTTACACTGATAATACATCAAAATTAATCTCAAATTAAATTTTGACACATATATCTTTTTAAGTGTCTAATTATTTAAAATTTTACACATGATCAAACATGATGCAATTATAATTTAGCGATAGTAAAAAGGACTATATCCTATACATAATTGCCAGAGAAGCAAGTGTGTCGAATTTTACACTGTAATGAACATACCACTCAATACTGCAGTTAATTACGTTGCATATCTCCATAAAAATTGGATTTTTTTTTTTTATTGTATGAATTCAAATCTTGTCCTCCCATCTTATCTTTTTTTTTTTTTTTTTTGGTCATCTCCCATTTTATCTCTCAATAAGATCATCTCCAATTTTATCTCTCAATAAGATATTCTATAATAAGAAAAGATTTGATTTTTTTTTTAATGACAAAAAGATTGAAACTTTAGCACTATCTCGGTAGTAATCCACCGCACTGAAATTCATATGTCGTTATTACCTTCTCCATAGCGTGGAAAAAAGAAAAGCTAGAACTAACAAGTCACAAGCAATTATAAAAGTTAAAACTCGTTCGATCCACATAAAATTTAATTATGTGTTGATATATAAAATAATTTTTTAATTACATGTTGATATATAAAATAAAATTTATTGGAGATTAATAAAGTAATTTATATTATCAAAACTAGCAAATTGACCGGCACTAAAAGCCTATTAATTTGCATTTCTTTATTTTTTATGAAACAAATAATTTAATTTGTCTCCATGTATTTATGCTAAATTTTAACCTAAAATGAAATACCTAAACAATAAACACTTCTTCAAGTGCTCGCTAGGGTTGACTAGCGCTCTGCTTGGGTTTTTAAGAGAGTGAGTGCTGCTTGGGGTGCGAACAGACCAGGCAATCCTAGGTATCTAGCCTATTAGTTGTTAAAGGCTTTTTGACCCAGCCTGTTTAAGAGGCCTGGCCTAACCTGAAACCTACATCCAAAATCTATGTTTAAAATCTATTGCAAATCATATAATATGCCATAATAAGGCCTAGGCCTTCATCTGAGCGTACCTTCATAACCACTATAGAGCACCAAAGATATTCTCAATAATTGATTATGGAAGCTTACTATAGGAACAATTTTAAAAGAACATCAAACACAAAACTGTCAAACTATCATCTAGCAAGTCTAAACCACAATTGATACAAATATACTCTTAACTAACACATCATAGACCCTTTGATTAGAGAAAACATTAACATTACAACATGCATTTATGTACGGTCTTCATTCAGTCAATATAAAGGAAAGGATCTTGAGTTCAAATTTTAATGTATAAAAAAGAGATTGAAGGATAAAATAAATCAATCTACTAGATCTATAAGAAAACTATTGATATGAGTGAGAGTTGCTAGAAAACCACTCAAGTCTTCACTAATTCAGTCGCCGAAAAACCACTTAGAGAGAGAGAAAGAAGAAAATGTCTTATCAAGAGTGAGGCAAAGGAAGGTGGCACTGGCACGAGGTTAGGGTTGGTACAACGGCAGTGATCGAGAGTAAGGCTGAGGAAGGTGGGGCGAGGTTATGGCTAGTACGACGCAGCGGCATAATATGGTAGTGCCAGGGCAATGTGACACAACATTAAGGCTAGTTTGACACACGCAAGGGTGGTGTGACTGTAGTGGCACGAGGGCAGCGGCATGAGGGTGTGGGGGTAAAAGGCTTCGAGCTTTTACTTTCTCAATTTGGGCTGAGGTTCTTAAATATGAATGTGATTTGAATCATGTGAATATGTGATGTGAGTGAGAACTACTAATTCTATATTGTTTAATTAATTTATTTTGACAATCAAATTCAAGTATGAAATATATTAGTTGTGTGGAATATAACTAAGTTAATATAGTGGTATGTATGCTTAAATTAAAAATCACTAGCTCGAATCCTTCTCCCACCTAAATATAATTTTACACTAATATATATATATATATATAAGCCAGCCTACCAAGCCTAATGGGCTTCGTGAAGAGCCCAATCCTGGCCTCTTTAACTAAATAGGTTTTTTAAAAGGCTCGAGCATGGCTTAAGTATTAGAAATGCCAGGCTAGGCCAAGCCAACAACAAGCTAGGCTGTAGGCCGCCTGGCCTGTTCCCATCCCTAAGCGGCCGCTAATCAATGGTGAGAAAGTGTCATCAACAGATGTTGTCTTCAAGTACCGAAAGATCACAGTGGGGCTACTAAAGTCCTTTCCTGTATGGAAAACATTAACATGACTTTACGACTAGTACAAGAAGCTGTTAGTAGTTCATCGAGTTCTATTCTTTGAAGAAGCAGACATTTATCATCAAAGCCTAGTTGGTAGGCTATTGGTTGATTGATCTTTCTCAATGGGAATGATGGAAAATGCATTTGATGCAATATAGGGACACCTTGACAATTTTTGAGTTACTAAACATGGGGATAATATATATCAGTTCGTTTTCTCTAATGAGGCTAATGTCTTGCTCATAGAGATGGGCTCTCAAAGGTTGTTAAAGAACTACACCTGTCATATTAGGTGATGGAAAGAAATTATGACTAACTAAGAAGAGGAGTTTTCAAGAGTCCTCTTGTGCATTCAAAAATTTGGTTTCCCATAATTTTGTAAAACCAAGGAACTAGGAGAGAAGATAGGAAATAGGCTAGGTAAGGTCACAAAGTTGGCCTTTTTCAACATGAAAGGCAAAGAGAGGAGAACTGTCAAGGTGAAAGTAGACATAGATGTAACTAATGTCCTAAAGAGAACATTAAAATAGCCATACCAGACAGGAAAATCATGGAGGTGTTTTTTAAGTAAAAAAGATTGGGAAGTTACTGCAAAATCTAGAATCATATTAGCCATGAACTACAAGGTTGTTGGAAGTTCCTAGAGGATAGAGTGAAGGGGCAGATGTAAGAAAACAAGATCATACTGTAGCTTAAGGCATATCATGTAGGAAAAAGATGAGAGGAAAGTCTAGAGATGAAAACCTAACAAACCTAAGAAGAACACAAAAGAATAAAAGGTGATCACAAGAAGCATACTCCAATAAGGTTATTGAGAAGCTTCTTAAACCTCACAATTAATAAAGAAAGCAAATATGAGTATAATGATATTCTTTCCATCACATATAATGGCGTATCCTTTGAAGGAAAAGCAAGTGATTTGAATTCAATTAGAATTCATAAGGTTATGCAACAACAAGATATGATGATGGCTCCTATGGTTTTCAACATTGGCTTTTTAAACTCAACCAAGAAAGCTAAGATGAAGAACCTTGCTAGAATGGGTAACAGGGTGAGCATTTAGTGAGCAGGATCCAAGAAAAGGAACATGACGAGCCTAGGTCTGGAATGTTATAAGAAGATACGCATGATGAAGGAGGTTGTGACAATTGCCAAGGCAAAATATGCTAGCCTTCATGTGGCACCCCAAGCTCTAAGAGGATCATTGCATGGAACTATTGGGGTTTGGGGAGACCCCTAATGATTCACAACTTGAAAAGAATATGCGGACCCCTGATGATTCACAACTCATTGCAGATCCAGTTATTGCTCAGTAACTAATTTCATAGTTTGCAGCTATTCTAGTGGTGAGCTTTTTACTTTGCAGTGAGGCTTATTTTAGGATTATGTTAGATTAAAGTGCACTTAAGCATAATTTTCAAATTATGACTATGGCTATAAAATAAAACAGTTTACATTCCCACAAATTGTAGTAGCACATGTAAAATTTAATTAGATGAATTTATGGTTACATATGTTGAAACATTTCAATTTTGCGAATTTGAATATTATGCTTTAAATAGATAATTTGTTGAAGATTTGGATTAAATTATGCCTTAAGTATGAAAATCATGTTAATCCATGCATTCAGCAAGTCAAGTTACCCAAGAGGCTTATAGGGGGATCTCATCTCTCACATGACGGTTATGTTCCCAAGTCGAATCATGACAAAGTTAGGAGAATCACCACTAAAACATGGAACATAGAGGTGATGGGATCTCCTATGTTTAAACTCTTTCAGAAGTTGAAATTGTGTAGACATGCACTTATTCACTGGTAACAAAATGGTTCAGAAAATTCTAGCAATTGAGTTGATCATTTAAAGTAAGAGTTAAAGGCATGCAGGGATAAGGGTGTAGAAGCAGTTAGAATACAAATTGCAATACTTGTAAAAGAACTATTAGAAGCGTATCAACAAGAAGAGAGATTTAGGAAAGAAAAATCAAGAGTTAAGTAGCGTAAATGGGGTGACTAAATTCTTTCATTCCGAATGTGTGATACCCAGTGTATACGTGGCAGTGGATAAGTTTCATATTGTCCTATGGTCCCCTGGGACCGACCCGTGTTGTCGAGAAAGCCCCAGATGGGCAGGGAGTATTGGAACACAAGTTGGGTGCTGTTGCTACAGAATTATATGGAACAGACTCACTGCAGTGAGCTTTTCTCACCGTAGTGAGCAGGCGGGCCAGGAAGCTCACTGTTGTGAGTGAAGGTTCGCTACATCGAGCTTTTCTTGCTGCAGTGAATGGGCCCGATGATAGTATAGTGCAAAATGATGCAGTTTCGTTTAGTGAGCATCCCAACCCTCTTTATAAACACCCTAGGTCGAGATTTTTGCTCCCTAAACCCGAAAACCCTTCCTCCAAACACATTCCTCTCCTCCCCACTCAATCTAACTCCAATCTTTCTTCCTTCCAAATGATAAAGGTAAGATTTCATGGGTTTTGTTGTTCCTTTCTTTCCCATTTCATATCTTGGTGAATGGGTTATTGTCTGTCTCCATTGTTGTTCAGTGGGGTGCTCCTCCAATATTGTTAGAGTTATGTTTGAGTAATCTAGAGGCTATTAGAGTCTAATCTAGAGTTTTGTGACTTCAATAGCAGACGTTGGTGTCATTCCTCCTCTCTGGAGCTTCGTTGGTGTTGACGCCATCATTCGCTTCCCTCCAGGTGAGCAAGTTTAGAACCTATGGCCCTTATGTTGGTCATTAGAATTAATTTGCTCAAATTATTAATTGATGGCATGATTCTAGAAAAGATTTCGAGAGATTAGAGACTCCAATTGATTTGTTATAATTATCGAAATGATGATTTCCAACTAGAGCATGAAATATTTATTTTAATGCAAACTCATGGGACCATTATTTTTAAATGATTTTATCAAAAAACCTAGAGTATAATCATAACTTGATTAGAGGTTTCCATAAAATTACCAAGATAATTTTATGAGTGAATTAATTATGAATGATAGAGTTTTGTACTTAGAGAAATATTATAACAGAGATTTAGAGAAAATAATATGTTTATTGAATTAGAGACTAGACAGTAGCTATAAAGAAACAAATTATGAGTTAACGACAGTTATTCCGTTAACCTTTGTTATGCTATGGTTGACATGCATAACCAGAGATTTTGTTATGTCACATGAGCATAACCAGAGATTCTTGTTTCTTTATTAGAGTACTGTAGTTTTATACTTTCCAAGGAATATCGGTTTTAGAGCTATTTTATTTATTCCTATGAATATGATTTCAGAGTTATTGCATTAACCAGTTTAATGATTATTTATTCTCTTTGGTTGTCCTATGACAAGGTTATGGGTGAAGACCTGCTTACTGAGTTTTAAATGAAACTCACCCCTCTCCTTTCCTCTTTTATAGGTGTAGTAGACGATACGGGTTCTTCTCTTCCATCTCCTCTCCCATAGTAGAGATTTACTAGTTGATGAGCTTTACTTCAGAGTTTAGAGATAGAATGCTCCAGTGTACATAACGGGCAAGGTCCCGGACCATAGAGATGGATTGCATTGTTTTATCATGATTATTTTGTATTTATATAATTATAAATTTCATGTATATTTTGTATAGAGAGCAACTCATATATTTTGAATCTCAGAGATATGTTTAGAGTTTGGAAATGAGACTAAAATGATTTGATTTTCAAATTTTAGAGAATTATGCTAGAATTGATTATGATTATGATATTGATGAGTATTATGTTTTGAAAGAGCCAATGATTTATTAGAGATGAAATGATGTTTTATAAAAGAATTTATATTAAAATATGAATATAGAGAAACTCAAACATCGTGAGGCTTACGTAGGAATGAGAATTCCTCACGTGCCAGTCACATGCCCAAGTCGGGTTGTGACAAAATGCCAAGCAAGGAATAGAAGGTATAAGATTCATGGTCTGCACACAGAAACAAGTGTTTGGGTGTATACTCCTCGAAGTATAGTGGATGTGGAAGTGCAATATTGAAAAATTATTTACCTCCAGTAACCTTCTTGACCCATCTTAGCAGGTTAAAAGTTTACACAATGAACTTGGCTTACCTGTCCCTTTTCTCCATAACAAGTGAAAAATGTAGCATATTCTATTAAGGCTACAAGTGCACCTAGGGATGACGGTTTCTAGGCAAAAAAATTTCAAGCCTTTTAGGATGTTGTGGATGTGATATATTCTAGATAGCAATAAGTTTTTTTATAAGGGTGAAGTGCTGTAGAGTTTCAATCACACTCAAATTTGCCTTATTCCCAGAGTAAGTGAGACTAGAGACATGTCACAAGTAAGACAAATTAGGTTATGCCTTGTGTTCTACAAAATTATATCCAAGATCATGGTGTTTTAGCTGCAACGATATATGAACAGAATCATAGGTGATCTATTCAAAATTATGATGTTTTTATAAAAACTCGAAAACTTTGGATTCTGGTTTGAAAAAAGAAATTAAATGAAAACGGTTCCTTTTTATTCAAAGTTGTCCATTGGATCTTTTCTATCAATGATAAGATCTACAAAACCCAAAACCAATAATAATAATAATCTCAAAATGTCAGCATGTCATACAAACATGCACAATTTATTCATATTCAACCTTCACTCTCTCTCTCTCTCTCTCTCTCTCTCTCTCTCTCTCTCACTCTCACACACATAGTCATAAAGAAATAAACACACAACACTTTATGACTTTACTTCAATTTTCTTGCGAAACAAGTTTTCTCTATCCCTCAAGCAAGAAAAACTGAAAGAATATGGCTCCAAGAAAGTGCAAGGATATAGTGGAGGCACTTACCATGTCGACAAAGAAGCGGGTCACTCACTTCGCCACTTATGCCACCACGAGGCTCACTCATTCTGGGTCTAAATACGGGTCCACACCTATATCTAGGTCATGGCCAAGGTTTAGTTAAGGGTCATTAGAAGCTAAGAAGAAGCTGAGAAGAAAGCGAAGAAGCAAGGTGTTAAACATAGTAAGAAAAAGGAGAACATCAAGCTAAAGAAGAAGGAAGAACAAGAAGTAGGTGGTACTTCTTCCTCTAAACCCGGATAGGCTGCCAAGAAGTAGGCTTCCTACACACCCTAATAGGCTACTAAATGCCACTATCAACTTTGCTAGAAGTCAAAGAGCTTAACCCTTCCATGCATATAATAAATAGGTAGAAGGACATAAGGTCACCTTGGTGGAGGCCCCTAGTAAGTGTAAATACATCAAGCTCCCTTCCCCCCTTCCCCCCCCCCCAATTCTAAAGAATAGAAATCATAAATGAGCAAATATAAAAACATAATAAACTTGATGGTAATAGGAAAAAAAACCAAACATAACCCACATAAACTACAGAAAATTCTAGTCCACTCTATCATAAGCATTTTCCATATCAATTTTGAATGCCACTACACCCTTCCTAATCTTGGTTTTTTGCCTAAAATGAAGCACTTCTCGAGCCACAATTGCATTGTCGTAAGTACTTTTGCTAGGAACAAAGCTGCTTTGCATTGGGCTAATCATATCAGGGAGGAAAAACATCAACCTATTAACCAAGACTTTGGTAATCAATTTACAAATTACATTACATGGGCTATCACTACTAGAAAAAATATTGTTACCGATGGATTTTTTTGACAAAGTTTTTATCGTTACCAACGGAAAAATAAATTTCCGACAGATTTTGATCATTGGAAATAATGTCGTCGGTAATAATTATCGACGGATTTTTTCCGTCGAAAATTGTTATCGACGGAATTACCAATGGATTTTTGTAAATGAAATATGTCAGTAATAGGTTGACAAATTTCGTCAAGAAATTCGTCGACTTTTAGTGTTTTCGACTGATTTTTCCTTTGGTAATCATAAAATTTATTTTTGTATTTTCAGTTTCTGACGGATTTTTTGTCGGCAATTATAATTTTTTATATTTTTTTATTTTTTGTTTACCGATGGATTTTTCCATTGGTAACCATGAATTTTATATTTTTATTTATTTATGTTATTGACGAAAAAATCAGACGGAAATTATACTCTTAAAAATTTTTTGTTTATCGACGGATTTGTCCATCAGTAATTATAAATCTTATTTTTTATTTGTTCATGTTACCGATGGAATAATCTGTTGGAAATCTAATTTTTTTATTTTATATGGATAACTTATTGACAGAAAAATCCGTCGGTAATTAAAAGTTATTTTTACTGAAATTTTACTAATTTGTGTATTACCTGATCATTTAAAGCTAATTATAATTATATTTAATAATGAAAAGTTATATAAAATCCCCAATAAATAATAAACACAACAAATTTTACTTCGAAATGCAAAATAGATAGAAGTGTCAGAAAGTGTACAGACACAAATATAAAAGTTCAAAATATAACATAAAAAAAAACCAATAACTAAAATCACGAGAAGTCAACATCATCATCGTCAGCATCACTATCACCACTACCCTCGTCATCATCATCATCATCAGCGTCTGGCTATGCGGATGAACCTGCCTTTACCTTCTTCCACAAGGATACAATCTACTTTTTCATCTTCAAGTCTATGGCATTTTCCTTGTCCTGCACCTTCTCTTGCATCTCCTGATACTGGCGCTCTCTCTCTGCATCCCTCTCTTGCATATGATGAAGTTCCGCGTTGAGTAGGTGAACTCGCTTGCGGACCTCATTATCTTTGGCAATGGACCCAGTGCCTTTAAATGCCCTAGTAATAGAGGGAGTGGACAAACTACTCGCATAAAATGACCCCATACCATAGATGTGGTTCCTGTAAGGACCACCAACCACCTCTTGCGATAACTGATCCTCATCAATCGGTGGGCACTTCTCACCAGTTGCGATCCTCTCCTCCCGCTGGGTCATAGCCTCCTGATAGCACTGCTCATAAGCATGTTATAACAAAATAAAATTAATTAAACTACTATCAAATATTTGAAATTAATTATAAATATCTCTCTACAAACCATCTTCTAAAAGTAAAACTTGATTAAGTAAATAGCATGTGCTCTTTAACTTAACCAAATTTTGACAGCACCTCCCCTAAAACTAAGATATTCCACTCTTTAAATTAAAAAAAAAATTTGACAGAACCTCCCTTGAAACTAAAACATCCTAAAAAAATTAATTTCAATATATACATATATCAATCCAGTCAAACAAACTTCACAATACAATTAAACAAACATTTAAAGATCCTAAAACCGTTCTAGAGCACATCCCTTTATAATATCACAACATGCATATCCTGCAATCTCTACATATACAATCAATCTCCATAGCAAACAAGTCAGGGAAGGACCTCTATGCCCTTCCCCTCAATCATGTAATCCCATTTTCCTACAACTCTATCTTATAAATCATAAGTCTCTATCTTAACAACAAATGTAATTAAATAGGGAGAAACAGTTACTTATATTATCTTAAAAAAGACAAGCGAATTATATGCTCCACTACAAAAATGTTCCAAGTGAACTCGACGCTCTCGAACAAAATCAGATCCTGCAAAATAATGATGAGAATACAAGCCAAATTACTTAAAACAAATCAATAGTTTCATGATTCACATTCAGATTTAATACCAAATGCACTAAGCCAAGCTCATTGTTCTAAAACTGATTCTAATTTAAAAGTTTTGAAATTACACAAATCTAAACTTGGTTAAACCAAATCGCACAACTGAACAAATCTAAACTTCTTGTAACCTAAATTAATAAGAAAATATCAAACCAAACCATATCAACAAATAAACAATCCAAATTTCTTGTAATCAAAATCAACAAACAAAAACCAAACTAAACCAAATATCAATAAGTAAGAGAACCTAACTACACTTGAAAAAAAATACAAAAAGTGTAATAAGGACGACAACTTTTGGAGCGGGGAGAGCATACCTTCTTCTCCGGAACAACTGGCTAGTGAGAGGGGTGCTAGGGTAGGAGAGGTCATGCCAGGTCGGGGGAGGGGGGTCGCTGGGAGTCGCGAGGTCACAGCGGTTGTTGATTCAGCAGGGTCGCGGGAGTTGCAGGGTCGTGCTGGGTCGCGGGGCATCACGAAGTCGGCGGAGGGTTGAAGGTCGATGGAGGGTCGCGAGGTCTCTAGGGGTCACGGGTCACCGGTGCATTGCGGGTTGCGTAGGGTCACAAGGAGTCGTGACTCGTAGGGCGTCGTGTATCGCTAGTAGCAGAGGTTGCCGGTAGAGCGGCGGCGATTGTTAATCGGCGAATCCCCTTTCTTCTTCCCTTGACTCCGCATGAGAGAGAGGGGGGAGAGTTTTCTTTTATAATTTCCGATGTAATTTCAAATTTCTGTTGGAAATAATCCGTCGGAAAAACCACCAAATTCATCTTTGCTACTGACAAAATTTTTTACTTTACCGATGGAAAAATCCATCAGCAACAGAAAGTTTTATTTTTTAATGTTTCCACCGAAAATTCCATCGATAATATTATTTTTAAATAAATTTATTTTACTAAAAAAAAATTTCAAATAAATTTATTTTGATAATTAGTTACTGATGGAAAAATCCATCGGTAATTATTGTCCACTTATGGCATCATAGGGGGCGAAATTTTCGGACGGATTTTTTGTCCAAAAATTCATCGATAACTATCAAACCAAAAAAATTATTTTTGGTTCTAGTTTTCTCTATTTTCGTCTATAAATCCGTTGAAAATACCGATAGAAAATTTTTGTCGGTAAAATCCATCAGTAACTTGCCTATTTCTAGTAGTGCCAATCGGCTGGAATTCACTCATTCTTGTTGGCTAGTCTTCCTTAGGAATAAGAACAAGTAGAGATTCTAAGGAAAGATTATATGAGCCATGCTAAAAAGCATCCTGAACTAAACCCAAAACTTCATCTCCTACCAAATGCCAATAATCTTTAAGAAAGAAAGGTTGGAGATTATCAACACTCAGAGCATTTAACGATTTCATACCTTTGAGCGCCTAGAACACTTCCTCATTAGACACATGTTTAGTCTATGGCTACCCAGTTGTAGCACCCACATATAGGATAGTAATCTCATTTAACAGAGATGTAGCAATGGTATCAGTAGAACAAAAGAGCCCTTGGAAGAAATCAGAGGCTTCCTGTTTGAGTTGGTTATCGTCAACACACCAAGAACTATCCCTAAGAAATAAGCTAGCAATTTTATTTTGTTTGCGCTTGACAATGGTTTGGGTATGAAAGAAAGCAATATTTCTTTCACCTAATGCAACCCATTCTTCCTTAGACTTTTGAAACCAAAAAATATCTTCTTATCTCAACACATAAGAATACTTTTTTTAAATATCCCTTCTCCAAATTAATGAGCATAGTAGAATCAACTCTAGCAAGCTTCTCCTGGATACCCTCCAACCTTTTCTCCAGGGTTCTTTTCCTCATGAAAATGTTCCCAAACACTTGAGTATTGAATTCCAAGGATTGAAATTTAACAACATGTAACTTGATAGTGACATTGATCCCTCCTTTCCTTCAAGCATTGGACACAACAACATCAAACCCCTCATGAAGAACCTAATCTGCTTCAAAATAAAAAGGCTTAGGTCTAATAGCATGTTGGAAACCTTCATCACACAAGACAATAGGATGGTGGTCAAAGTAGACTCTGCAAAAAGTTTCTAAGAAAGCCTCCAGAAACATGTTCCTCGAAGAGACATCCACCAAAACCCTATCTAGTCTCTTGACAATTTTAGAATGCCCTTAAAAAAAGTAACAATAATAAGTGAATTTACTCCCTGAAGTTCCAATGTCGATCAAGTCATAATTATCAAGAACAACAGCGAATCTAGAGGCCCTGTTGAAAACTCCTCACCTTTAACTTCATTAGGCTATAGAATCTCATTGAAGTTCCTAGAGCCTCCCTAGTCACTGGAATTTGGCTCCTATAAATAGCACTTAGGACCCAACAAGAAGAACTACTTCCAACAGAGATAGTCACCACCTAAGAAAAAATATCCACCATGGAAACTGAAACCCCTTGATGGTTTATGGCTTAAATTCCACCAGAAAACCCAAAAGCCTTTGACATTGTAGCTGGCAAAATGCCCAGCTTACCCCAAAAGTCCTTCATCTTCAAAAACTAACAATGAGGTTCTAAAATGATAAAAATATTAGGACAATAATTTTTTACAAGCTCAGTATCCACTCTTCTATCCCTTGTATTCACTAGACGAAGGAAGTATTCAGACAGTGCATTCTCTTAATTTCCCCTTGAACCGGGGGGGGGGGGGAGAGGGGAGTATAGAATTGACTAAGTTGCAATGGAAATCTTACAGATAAGATAGAAGTTTCCTCTGTCTTTGTGACCTCTGAGAGTGTGGGTCAAGTGGATTAGGCAAAGAAGATTGTGATGGAGAACAATAAATAACTACTTGATTATCGATGTTATGACAGAATTATGATGCAGAGTGGATGAAATAAATTGTCATTGAAATTTTTCTTCATGGTAAGGACCTCTTATGTCTTGCATAGAGCTATGCTCTTGCAATTGAGTTGTTGCGATTATGGGTAGGATGTCTAATTGTGATACCTTAGGTATACATGTCCTTGGACAAGTCCGGTATGGCCCTAAGGTCCCCTAGGAACCACCCATGTTGCCGAGTTTTGGATTTCACTAAGTCTGAATTCTACACCTCCTTAGAAGGCTATATATATATTAGAGCCACTTTCTCAGGATCAAAAGTCCCGGTAATGGTTCCCAATGACAAAACAAGTTAAAGAGTGATTTTTAACAAATTTTATGAAACCTTTAAAAGTTTTATTTTTAGCCCACAAGTTTAGAAAATCTTGGAAATTCCCAAATTTGGACTAAAACTCAAAATTTGGATTTTGATTTGTTGGGATTTTAATTTTTATGGTATTTTATTTGAATCCAAATGGGGGGGTACTTCCTTATTTACATTTATGTTTTAAAGTTAATGGATGTAAATAAATGAGAACATTAACTTAAAATTAATAAATGTAAATAAATGAGTACTAAGACAACCTAGATGTGTGAATGACCTGCTGCCTACTGTTTTGGGTGAACTATCACTGTTATAGCGGTCCAAGACCACTATAGTGGTCACAGTAAGGCAATTTTTGGTTTTTGATGGTCTATAGACCGCTATAGCGGTCATAAGTGAGTCAGTCGCGGTCACGAGGTATGGCAAGACCACTATAGCGGTGTCAGTTTGACAGAAACAGTAGAAAACGACGTAGTTTGAATAAATGAGCCTCTCCACCCCTTTATATACCCCAAACTTGGATTTCACTCCCAAAATCTGAACCCCAACTTTTCCTAGGAGCTCCTCCTCCCCTTCACTCTCATCCTCCATCAATTCTACTTCCTCCAAGCTTCAAGGTGAGTTTGGTTGTCGGTTTATGCTTCATTTGTTTCCTTTCTTTCATGTCCTATGGTATAGACTTTGTTGTTTCTCCCATTGTTGTCAAGTGAGGGTGCTCCCCCAATGTTTTTAGAGCTAGATTAGAGTTGTTTAGAGATTAGCAGAGACTAATCTTGAGTCAATGTTGCTCTATAACAGTTGTTGGTGCCATTCCACACTTCGGAGGTCAAGTTGGTGGTGTCCACATACTCCCGGCTCCAAATGGTGAGTGGGTTTAAGCTCATGGCCTTAGTTTTGACATTATAATTATGTTTGATGCATGATGATTGTTGAGCATGAAAGTAGAGATGAAAATATATATGATTTGGATTTTACAAGCTATAGCAAAGAGTATGATTTTGATTATGGCATGAAAATGGGGGTTAGAAAACCACGGGACAATGATTAGTACATTGTATGTTATGGGAATATTTTATATATATATTCATGAAGAGATTTATTGCGAGAATATATATGATTTTAGAGTATCAGTTAAGCTATTTTGGCAGGAATGTCAAACAGAGATGTTATATTATAATATTAGAGATTTCATGATTTTGAACCTTTTTCATTTCAATGTATGATATTAGAGTTATTAAGTTATAAAAAGAGGTTATCTTGAGAAATGCGATTTTTAGAAATTCAGTCCTTGTGACATTTCAAAAATATGGAATTCAGTATGATCCTTAGTGACCGTCAGATATATATTCTGTGAGCTTGAAATCAGAATGTCTGCAAGCCGGTAACCCATTGGGCATGATTTCATAGTCACAGTTATGCTAAAGTCAGGTTGTTAGAGTTATATGAATCCAGAGCTTTTAGAGTTTCAAGAGTTTTCATATTTGAATGGTTTATAAAGAGCTAAAGTATGAATATGATTGTATTTAGAGATTTTATGAATTATCTTGATGATTTCAAGGAATAGAGTATTTATGAATGAAAGAGTTTAATACCAGATTAGAGTATATAATAAAGATTTAGAGAAAACAATATGTTTATTGAATTAGAGACCAGACGGTAGCTATAGAGAAACAGATAATGAGTTAACGGCTGAACCCTGATCGTTAACCTTTGTACCAAGTTGTCCCGAGAGGACAATCTCATAGAGCAAATAATGAAACCCATTTAGATGTCCGCATTAGATTTCTAATGGATCATAGAGCATAACATTTTCAGTTTTTGAAGAACCATAGAGTAGAGATCCCTGTTTCTCTAGTAGAGTACTGTTGCTTATGTTTTCAGAGATTATTGGTGTTTTAAGAGAATATTTAATTTAAGAGATTATATATATGAGAAATGATTTTCTTGTTGGAGTAAGAATTAAAGATGTTTTCCTATAAATTTATGATTACAGAAATATATTTTCTATGAGATTATGTACATGAATATCAAACGATTTATGATTGTTGCATGTGTATTGCATTACAGTATATTCTTTAGTTGTCTCATATGGGTAACGGGTGAGAGTTCACTTACTGAGTCCATTGACCCACCCCTCTCCCTTTCTCCTCATAGTTGCAGGTACAAATGTAGCCCAGACTCCGGTTTGGCAGACGCGATTATTTTCAGCGATAAGTCTTACTTTGGGGTAAGGCTTAGCTTAGAGTCTTGTTAGAATAGAGTGCTCCAGTAGATATGCAGGCAGGATCTGAACCATGCATTATTTTCAGACTATGTATTTAATTTCAATATTTGAAACAGTGATGTATACATTTTAGTTCACAAGTATGGATTTAAAATTGTAGAGTTTGATTAGAGTTTATGCAATAAACCAGATATGTATTTGTGATTCAGATTACATGTTTTCAGAATATGATTAATAGATTTTCAGAGCTTTATATGTCAAGTATTTCGGTTTTATATTTCTAGATACAAAGACTAAATAAAGTTTTAAATGAAAATATGATTTCAAAATGATTTTATGCATATAGAGAGACTTAGAGGTCACGAGACTTACGTGAGAATGAGGATTTCCCACGTACCGGTCACGGACTCAGGTCGGGTCATGACACAATTGTCCAAGCGATAAGGGAATTTCTATAGTAAATGAAATATATAGAATTGTAATCAATCAAATATTACAAAGTCTTAGTATCTATTGCCAATTAACAATATTTAAAATCAAAAGTTGTCTAGTTGTTACTGCATGTTTATTTTGACATTAAGAAAGCCCAAATTATTATTTGAACCATGCACGCTTATTTAGTTTTAATTACGTTGATTTGCATTTTAACATAATTTTCATTTTCAAATCATAATTTAAATAGAAGTTATAAATAAAAGTTTCTCTTAATATTACTTGCAATGTAAAATATTTTTATACAATTATTTAATCATATATTACCATATTATGAAAATAACTATGCTTGGATACACATTTGGTGCATCCAAAATCAATTCTAGGACCTTTGATTTTGCCATTTTTCATATTGTTTGGTTTGTAGCGATCAAAATAAATTCTTGTGTAGCATTAATTCCAGAAGAGATGAAAATTTTGGGGGAACTTTTTTATGAGATATTGGCCCAAAAAATCATTTGTCCACAAAAAATACTTTTCGTATATTTGAAAAATTAGTTTTCAATTTTTTTTGTAAAGCTAAAAAAGGATAGCTTTTGAAAAATAAGAAAGTTTTCAACTTTTTCAGTTATATATAAAATTAAAAATTATAATCATTTTTTTAAAACCTGAAACAAATGTGCCCTTATTGTTTTATATTAGAATCATTTTTAGAGACACTATCAAATACAAATTATTTTATTTTTAAATCTATTCTAACTAAAATCAACTGATAGAATCCATTCTACTTAAAATCAATTCTACAAATATAAAAAATTAATACACTATACATTTGATTCACCCTACAATTTTAAAAGTTATAGGTATGATGTAATATGATTGAATGAAACTTTTAATATATTGTTAATTAAATTGAGTAATTTATACTTATCTCCCTTGAAATTTAGTGTAATTACACTCGGCATCCCTCTATTTTATAAAACTATCACAAATCTCTCTCGAGATTTTCTAAAATTACATTGACCTTCCCTATAAATATTAATTCATTTAAATAACAAAAAAGATAACACGTGACATATATTTGATTATTAATAACAAAATTATAATATTTTGACAACATTTACTATGTATATTAACAAAAATATCTATTTTTTAATCATAAGTTATAATTATAAGTTTTATTTTCATGTGATAAAAAAATATTTTATTCAATTGATGTGTTAAATTTTTCCAAAATATTATAATTTTTGTCATTTAAGTTAATGAATCAATATCTGCAGGGGAGATCAATGTAATTGTAGTAAATCATAGGGGAAGTTAGTGATAGTTTTGTAAAGTAGAAGGGATTGAGTGTAATTACACTAAACCTTAAGGAATATTAGTGTAATTTTCTGAATTAAATTCTCAAAGTAATTATATTAAACCAAACCATGATTTATAAATCATACACAAAAAACCCCCCATTTTAATCTTTCTAAAATTTCAAGTCAGACAAATTAATCCATATAAAAAATAAACTCCTAAAGTGGTTCATGTTGTCTTGACTCGACTTAGGAATGCGACTGGCATGTGAGGAATCTTATCCTCATGTAAACCTCCTGGGTGACGTGTCTCTCTATATGCATATAATAGCATAATATTATCCTTAAAACATGATTTTTGTTCTAAATCAATATCCATTTCTTTATTCAAAACATACTATTTAAATTCATAAAACTAGAAGTAATTGATATTCAAGATCTGAAAATCCCTTTTTAATCTATTCTACTAATCACGAAGTCATAATTATCTCATCACATAATATGAACCTTGATCTGAAAATATGTTTAACCCTTGAAAACTGAATCATAACTACATAGCTTATCTATTACATAATCTAATCAAATTTCATAATTTGAAGTTCATACTTATTTTGAATACTAAAATCTAATACAATATATGAAAATAATGCATGGTTTGGATCCTGCCTGCACATCTACTGGAGCCTGCTAATACTAACATAAATCTATACTAAGCCTTACTCCAAAATAAGGCTCACCATTGGGAAAAAGCTGAGTCAACCAACTGAGCTGAACTGATCCTGTATCTGCAACTATGAAAGGAAGGAAGAGGGGTGAGTCAACAGACTCAGTGAGTGAGCTCTCACCCATCACCCACATGGGACAATCAAGGAATATATAAATAATACTAGGCATGTAACAATCATAATCATTTGATATTTAAATATATAGCTATATAAGAAAATATTTCTCATTTCATAATTTATATAAAAGTGATTTTTAATGAATTTTATGAAGTCTCCAAACGTTTCATTTTTAGCCCACAAATTTAGAAAATTGTAAAGTTTCTCTTATTTAAACTAAAATCCAAAATTTGGATTTTGATTTGTTGGGATTTTGTTCAAATAAAATATCATAAAAATAAAAATTCCAACAAGTCAAAATCCAAATTTTGGGTTTTAGTTCAAATCCGAGAAACTTTGCCATTTTTTAACTTGTGGGCTAAAAACGAAACATTTGGAGGCTTCATAAAATTCGTTAAAAATCACTCTTTAACTTGTTTTGCTATTAGGAACCATTACCGGGACTTTTAATCCCAAGAAAGTGGCTCTAACATATAGCCTTCCAAGGAGGTATAGGATCCAGACTTAGCGAAATTTAGGACCCGACAGCATGGGTGTGTCTCGGGGGACCTTAGGGTCATATGGAACTCGTCCATTGATGCGTATACACCGGGCATTACACATGTAAAATTGAAAAGTTGGACAAATTGGTTCCTGCAAAAAAAAAACCTAAATTAGTCTCTATAAAAATAAATTATCGGATAAGTTAGTCCCCAACTCTAACTTAATAGAGAGACTAACTTGTCTAACTATTCAATTTTATAGGGATCAATTTGTTCGACTATTCAATTTTATAAGGACTAATTTGATATTTTTTTTACAAGGACCAATTTGTCTTATAATTCAATTTTATATGGATCAATTTGAGAGTTTATTTTGCAAGGGAACCAATTTGTTTTATTTAAATTTTTGGAGGATTAAAGCATATGTTTTGTCTAAATCGAGAACCAAACACTCTATTAAAGTTATTAAAGTTAGCAGTAAATTATAAGATTGACCTCAATTTTTTGGGTCTATCATAGACTTCTTATTATTAATTATTGAATAATTATTATTTTTATTAGATAGTTTAATCTAATAATTAATAATAAACTTGAAACTTAAAGTTCTCCTATAAAACCCACCAAAGTTAGCATTTGAAATTTTGATGCTTTTGATCGGGTGCAAGAAGTTTTGAACTTTATGAAATAATAGCTGGCCTTCACAGGATTCCCTAGACATCTGCAGATAGAAGAATGTAGTATATTATTAATATTAAAAGGATTGCAGATATTATATATTAATCACATTCCAGCTGTTCGTTGAACGTGTGGGATCCTTGCTTTTTGTTACAACTTGTGCAAGCAAACAAAAAGCAGCGAATGTATACAGAATTATGATTTTTGTTTGAAAACAGGACAAATACGAGATATTTGGAGGAAAAAGAATCAAGTAGATTAGATAAACACGATGAGCTAATACTTAGTTTTTATTGATAATTGTAGTTTAGGATTTGAATTGTTTAAAGCATGGATCTCATTTTAATAGTATAATGAGAAGTTTTATTCTTGGATTAATATAGTAAGAAAGGACTCAATTTTAAATTTATTAATTTAAAAATAAAATTTTTTATTTTATTTTCTATAGTGAAATTCTATTTAGATTGTTTAGGCTAAGTGCAGATCAAAAATAGTTTAAGCAGCAACAAATATTTTTCACGGATTTAAATTATTAGAACTAGCAAAGGATAAGTTAGGGTGGCAAATGAGAAATTAACCCTTTTAAATATGTAGTGATGACTGAATTAGCATTTTTATTTCTTTTTCACAATAAAATGATATGTGAACAAAGCTTTTACCTTTTACATTTTTTAAAAATCTCGAATACAAGAATAGGATGATTTTATTCAAGGATCATTCTGCCCCTAACAAAGGATTCACAAACCTCGTTGCCTTTTATAGGATAGCTAATTTATGAGTAGCAATACCAAACACTCTTAAACCGGGAAAAACTTGAGGTAGTTATAATTTCAATGTCTTTTTTAATAGATGCCCTTACATGAAGTTTATAGGAATTACTTTGAATTTTTTTAACGAGTATACTAAAAATAATTATTAAAAAATAAAAACACTAAATTTTAAAGCTTTTTAATAGGCATGATATATCAAAATTTTAAAAAAAACTCAATTTTTAATATACAGTTTATAATTTTTATTCTGAGTGCTTTTAGGGTAATCATTAATTTTTATTTTAATTAAAAATAATGAATAATGAATTAGTTTAATAAATAATTAACACTATATGAATAAATTTTTAATTAATATGAGAATATATAAAGTAGATGAGAAATGATAAATGTTCATTACCACACTTATACCATACACTTACACAAAGTAAAAAGTTATATACTAATATGTAAAAAGTTATAAGTCAAAATATAAAAAGTTATAAATAAATATGTAAAAAGTTTTTACATATTTATTTATAATTTTTTATATATTAATTTATAAATTTTTATATACTAATTTATAATTTTTTATATATTGATTTATAACTTTTAATTTAATATAAATATGTAATATAAATATGATACTGATTATGTATTAGTTCTATAAGTAGATTTAAAATGTCAAATGATAAGTTGTACATATATGATATATTAGTCCGCGAGAATTCATTTTTTCATTAATTTTTTATTTGTATTTGGTTATAATTTCGGCTACTTTTTGAGAAAATTTATTAATAAATTATTTATATATATTTTCATAAGTATTTAATGTTTCAAGCTAAATATTAACATTAAATTAAAATAAACTTTTTTTGTCAACATAAATTTTAAATAAAAATAAAAATAAAAATATAGTAACACCACGGATCAAACTTAATAAAGGGAAAATCAACAAAAGAGACACAGGAAGTCATCATTCAATGTAATGCCATGATGTCAGTCAATGTCAAAGGGTCAAATCCGGACATAATTTCTTTCACTGTTTTCACTTTGTAGTCACAAAATCCTGGGTTTGATTTTCACTTTTTGTTTTACTCTTTTTCAATTTTTGCTAAAAATATTTATTTACGATTACAAAATATTAAGTTTAAGTTTTTAACATAAAGACAATAATTTATGATTTTCATATATCATAAATTTTCGAAAAAATATTAACAATAGTTTATAAATTATTTTTCAGTGAAAAATTCATTTTAATATTTCTCCCAATGAATGAGTTTTAAATTATTTTAATCGGAATATTTTACCGATGGGTGGGTGAAACTAAGTCTTTAATATCATTACAACTTTTAAAGTTGATGGGCTTCTCGTAGTACATTTTCATGACTAAAGGTTGATATTTATTTATTTTTTATTGGTTGATGATCATACGTATTTTTGGGGAGGTGTGTTGATGAATTTGATTTTTTTTTATTTTAAAAAGAAAGGATAATAAAAAGTTTGTGGTATAAAATTTTAATATCTTTATATTAAGGTATTTTTTTTCCTCCAAGGTTTAAATTTATAAACATACCTAAGTAAGTAATTAACTCATTGACATATGAATTAAGATGAACCCTCTTGGACTTAAATTTTATGAATAAAAAAGAGATTTTCTAACCAATGGTTAATTAAATCAAGACAAAATACTCATTTTAATCTATCAGAAATATATTGAGAGATGAATTGTTATTAAATTTTGAATTGTGAAGGTTCACTTGGGACTTGAAGATTTTAATAGACTAATCTACCTCCTGATATATTTATAAACATTTAAAAAAATAAAAAAGAAAAGCCCATGTTTCCAAAGAAATATTTTTCTATTTTTGTTGTTAATTTCTTAACCAGTGAGTGCTAATTAAATAAATGCATGAAAAAAATACCATTACAATTGCAATTATGGGGTTTCTTTTTATATCTATTTGTGTCAAGTTTAAATCTCAATCACCTTTTCCAAAGCGAGCTCAAAGCTCCTGAATGTTAAAATGGGTTAATTATGATAATCTTTCCTCATTGGGCACCAAAAAAGGACAAAGCAGCTCCTGTCTGCACTCTTTACCATACACACAATACACACACACACACACAGAGGCTTCACTTGTGTCAGTGTCAGACTCAGAGGAGCCAAAGAGGCAAAGACAATGTGCGAGCTTCAGGCATCACCACACACATTGTTCTTCCATTTTCGAATGCTTCCTTCTCCTCTTTCTTGACGCAAATGGCTGTTTCACATTTTGGAGGAAGACTTTCTCACTTCACTCTCTCTTCTTCTTCTTCTTGCTACTCTTTTCAGCTTAAGGTTGGTTTGTGCCCCTAACTCATCTCCATGTTTTATTTTTTTCTTCTTCTTTTATTTATTTATTTATTTATTTTTTGGTTTTCCAGTCTGATCTATGGCCTTGATTTTTTTTTTTAATTATTTTGCTAAATATTTCACTCTTTTAGCTCGCCTTTAAGATATCAGTTTGATCTTCATTGATGCTATTAAATCTTCCATAATATTCCATGCTGCTCATTTTTACTCCTTTTTTCTTTTCCTTTTTTTGTCTGCTTGGAAGATGGAACTTATGTGTATTATACGAATCCATATCTTTACTAATTAGATTTTGACTTTTGTTTTGAAAGGAAAATACGGTTATGGCCATTTTTCTTGTCGAATCTGGTGCGTTGGTTATTGAGATTATTACATGAGTGGTCAGATTGAAGTGGGATTTTAGAGTTACTTTCTGTTTTTTTTTCGTCCCTAAAACAAATGTTCAAATAGTAAAACATCGCAATTATTCATTGTCTTTTTGGAAACAGCTCGATGCTGTTGCTCCAAATCAATTTATATACCAAGAAACTGCGAAATTTTTGGATTTTTTTTTCTCTTGTTCGCATTGTGTAATGTCAAGATTCTAGATGTCACATCAATACTCTTAGTACTTAATTATGTATATACATTTTTCTATTCTGTTATTGTTGTCCAAGAAGGCATATGTGAGTCTAAATAGCGGTTTAAGGTGAAGCATGGCCGAGGATTTAAGGGTTATTTTGGTTTCAAGAAGACTATTTTCAGTTTTCAATTTTTTTTTGTTTTAAATGAGCTTTTGTTTTCAGAATTCTGGGGGCATTTGGATTTTTTTTTCAGCGAAATTCACTATAAAAATTACTTTTTATATATTTGAATAAGTTTTTTTAAAAAAATCATAATCTCAAAAAATTTGTTATTAGGCTTTTTTTGAAGCTAAAATGAGTAGTTTATGAAAAAAAATCAGTTTTCAACTTTTTCAGTTATATATAAAATTTAAATTTCATAATATTTGTTTTAAAAGCTGAAACAAACGCATTTATTGTGAAGTAAATAGTGAAAACTCGAAATGAAAATTGAAATTCATGAAATCTTGAAAAATAGGAAATTATCTGAAAATAAAAAACAGCTTTATAAAACCAAAAAGACCCTAAAGCTTCAAAATTATTTTCTAAAACCAAAGCTTTTTTTGATCCTCGAAATTGAGGGGGTGAGGGAGGGAATGAGTGCAACATCCAAACAAGGGTGTGACAAGGTCTCTTCCACTCTACTCCTTACATTTCTTTTCCATTCCATTATTAATCATTCCCTTCCATCATCTATAAAACTCCCAATCATAGTCTAAAGTTTCATTTTGAAGTCCTCATAGCAACAAATGGGAGAAATTCTTAGGCGATCTCAAACTAAGCATTATATTTATTAATTGGCACCTATCACCCATTGCATTAAAGATGCAAGTAAAATGGGAGACAATGATGACCTTGAAAGCTAATGTATCAATAAAAGTGATACAAAGCAAATGTTTCTTTCTTTTTTTTTTCTTTTTTACTCTCAAAGTATCTAAAAATCTCTCAACAAATGGCTAGTTGTGAGAAGTTTTTTGTTCGATCCTTGTGGCTATGCAGTTGCATGCGTGGTCAGTGATGGGTGTGCTGCATTGAAGTCTCTTCAGTGTCTTGTGGCATTGGGTTTGACTCATGGCCAGTCGATCATTTGATCGCTTTCTTGTCATTTTGATCATTTGATGTATTTCTTTGCTACTTTTTAAGAGTGTAGCACCTTATAATTATCGGAAAAAAATAAATGTGACATAGGGACACCACACCACATACATCCTATAGGAGGAACGTATGCACTATGAGAGCAAAACCCAGTACATGAGTAATCATTGAGTTACAAAACTTACTATTTGCTCAAAGCCCTTTCTACATTCTCTTGCATAACCTGAAAGAGAATTACTGTCACTTGTCCTCTCTATCTCATTAAACACTGAGGCTATTTGTTATATTTATAGCCATAACCCCTTGAGCTGCAAGCTAATTCTTTGATATTCGAGAATCTGTAATTTCCATCTTTCCTGAAGAATCTAAATAGATTTGTCCCAAATTCTTAACTAAATTTCCATGAATCTTTGATTATATATTTGCTAAGAATAAACAGAAATGAAACCGATGACTATCTTATCAAGACACAGGAGTCAATTACCTAACACATAAGGAAAAAATATTTTTCCTTATGTGTTAAGTAAAAGTTAGATAGTAACTTGTTCTGCTCTCGAATAAAAGATGATAAACATTGGATGTGGGCTGATACTGCCGTTTCATTTTCTATATAAGTCTAGTCTAGCTCAAGTCTGGACTGTCATAATAATGGTCATTCATAAACATTCCATGTTTATCCTGTACTGCATGTAAGATGTTGAAAACACTAATCATGAATGGCAAGCAATGGAAGTATTATTACAATATATATGTGGGTTGTATGTATGTATGCAATGTGGTTTCATATTGAAATACATAAAATTGGTAGTCATGTTTTGGTGAAGATACATTCCTTTTTTCCATTGTTAATGAGTTATGCCGGCTATTATTTTTTTATTTGCGATGCATAACTATCAATTGAAGACCTAGGTCAACGGTAAAGGACATTCTGCCTAGAGTACTAAAGTCACATTCTTCAATTTTCTGGTTTTGTTGGTTACATGGTGTTTTTTGTCATAATGTAAATGCAGGTAGCAAATAGATATTGACCACTTCCCGGATTCTCTCATAAAATGAAATCCGGATTTAGAAGTAGCTGGCCCTCTGTTGTACGTCTTCGACTCAAGGACAAATCAGCCACCCCCTTTTGCATATTCTCTAAAGTGAAATCAGCTGACAACAATCCTGGGAATACACCTGTGTATCTCAATGTTTATGATTTGACAACAGTAAATGGCTACATGTATTGGGCAGGCATTGGTATTTTCCACTCTGCGGTTGAAGGTCAGTTGACAACTACAACCTTCTCAAGTATTGTGAAAACTATTTTTTGATGCAAAAGTATGTGCCAAGAGGCTTTGTTCATAGCTTGTTTCTGGTATTATTTCCATGCCAATACCTCTTTCCCTTTAACTTACATCCTATATCACATAAATTTTGGTTTTAGACAGAGTGCAATGACATCATTTGATTTATGTAACCAACCACACTCGTGGAATTAGACTTGTTTGTTTTTTGTGCTCTTGTATGCTTTAGTACTTCATACTTAAAACTTATAATAGCCTCTTTCTTTCTATAGTTATTGTGGGGAATTTGGGGACAGAAGTAACCTTCAAATCAATGCTGGCTACCTCTGAAATGTCTTTCAAGGGATTTCAAACACCCTAACTTTCAAGGTTTATATCAGATGGATGTTTGCACATTCATACACATACATGGGTATAAACCAATATGCCTACACATTTTAGATGGTGATCATGTATGTATTCATGTACACATTACTCATGTCTTTTGAGTATTAATTTCTCCTTTGCTGCTGTTTGTGTTGTTAGATTGAGTTTCTGTTTTTGTTGTTTTCATTTGTTTTTTCGGGTTGCTGATTTGTTTTCTTCCCGTGGTTTATTTGTTACGGGTTGTATTACTCCACCCTTCAGGTGTCTGAGAATTTGTTAATTATTGAAAAAAAAAAAATCCTTTTTGCTGTATTCAGAGATTAAATTAGAATTCTGATATGCATGATATTTTCTGAGATAGATTTATTATACTGGCAGTTTATGGAATAGAATATGCGTTTGGTGCCCATGACTATCCAACAAGTGGTGTCTTTGAGGTTGAACCTCGGCAGTGCCCTGGCTTTAAGTTTAGGAAGTCAATATTTATGGGAACTACTAGCTTGGATCCTCTCCAAATTAGGGATTTCATGGAGAGCGTGTCTGCAAGTTATAATGGTGATTCTTATCACTTGATCGTGAAGAATTGCAACCATTTCTGTGAGGATATCTGTCGCAAGCTGACGGGGAATTCTATCCCAAAATGGGTCAATCGTCTTGCAAGAATAGGTAGGTTTTCAAACACATCCATTCTTTCATGTTAAGTTGTATAGTAAAAGTAAACACTGCGGATGTATCAGAACTCAGTTCTTCCTGAATGTGTAAGCAAATAATGAACAATTGAAGCCTAAAAATCCCTGAATATTTATGCTCTTGAGGGAAGCTTTGTTTCAATTATTTCATGCCATGCATAGATAGTCCTTTGTGGCAAATGTAATGAATGACAGTTTTCTCACAAATTATTTTGTTCCTCCTTTTCGGTTTACATGGAGTATCTGCCACCGATGTGATACCATTTTACTTTCCCTCTCTCTAGCAAACAACATTGAGCGAAAATCATAACCTTTTCATCCCATTCTACTTTCACTCCTCTCCCTATTTTCCACCTGCTCATGCAAGTGTTGCCCTCTTGACATAGAATAACTTGTGCTTAGAAACCATATCATTATGGATTTAATTTTAATACACTGACATTCTGATAGTATAAAAAAGTTTTACACAGTTATCCAATTCTTCCACTTGCCACTATTTGAAAAGTGAATGCGTCAAAATTAAATTCCAAAATTTTAACTCTTACTATTATTTGGTATTATAGAATTTTTAGCACAAGCCAATTTCTCCTTTGCAGGGAACGGCAATCTATGGTGAAATCCTTTTTGGGAATCAAATGCCCTGATATTTCCATCATTATCTATCTCATCCGCCCAAAACTCAATTCCTATTCATGCTTAACCGACTTATAATCTCGTGTCTTTCGAACAGGTTCCTTCTGCAACTGCATTCTCCCTGATGCACTTAAAACTACCACTGTTCAGCACGATCCCAACTTTCAAGGGTGCGACAGCGAAAAGAGGAGGCTAAGAACTGCCTTTAGCTGCTTGTCATCAATCTCAATGCCCCAGAGGGAAGTATCAATGTCTTCATTGTTTATGCACTCTCACTATAAAGGTTGCCTACCACCTTGGGAGTTAAAGAGATCCAGAAAGGGCTCACCAAAGCAAAAATGAGAAAATGAGAAGAGCACACTTGTCAAGCAACTCTTCTGCTGCTGTAGAGTACCAATTGCGTGTCTGGTAACTGAGTCACTGGAAAAGAAATCAAATTATTGATTTCAGTCATATGTGCTTCTCCACTTCACAAGTGCAAAATTTTCTGTCCATAGTCATTTTGAATATCCAGGCTCAAGGCTTTGGTGGTTTCATTTATTCTTCTTCTTTGTTTTTGTTGTCTTGTTTTGGACTGCTTGATATCTTTGCCTAATTGTGAATTTGTGTCATATGTATTGCTATTTCAGCTCAATTTTTAATGGCTGGAGAATAACTTGTACTAAGCTGCTCTCACAGCATTCAAGTTAGACCGTTCTGATTAAAATTTGCAAAACACAGCTATCTTATCAAGCGAAAGAGTGGCTATGATTTTCTTACCAGTGGTTCAGAGGTGGAAAACTTGTACTGACATAATTTCCTCACCATTTTTCTCACTAGTTTTACATTGGTGAACAATATGTAAGTTTTTAATTAATTGTTTTGGTGATGGTGGCGGGGGTGGGGATATGGGCAATTTTAACAATTCCATTAAAATTTTTGTTGTCATGGATGGAAAAATAATGGCAATGGTGTAATTGAAATGAGTTTAAATTAATTAAGGGAGTCGCATGATTTATTTAAATCTATAAGGAATAAGTGTAATTACAAACGACATTGGAGATCTCTGTAATTTGCTGAAAAGGAAATTCTCATTTACTTAATTTTTCAAGATCCATCAGTTACCAGCTATTAATTCTAGACTGCAGTCCCCAAGTAGTTTGATACTTTGCCAATATCCGCTGTGCCCTTTGCCGCTCATGCTACGTTGCACACTCTTAAAATAAAAAGCAAAAAGTTTTAGAGAAATATTTGCATGCTTTTGAATCGTGGTATTTGACTCTATTATTGGATACGGTGCTCATGTAGCATGCAAATATATCTCAAAGTATGCCAGTTAATGGCCATTGTCTAATCCATGTCCCATTGATGAAAACCGCTCGTATCTCATTGGGTAATGATATTTTTGACATTCAAAAACTGGATGTCTATTCAGACATCCATTTTATAATCATTGGATGTAATGGTGGTCTGCACTTATTCTTAACATTCATTACATTTAATAGTTATAAAGTGGGTGTCTGAATAGACACCTACTTTTTAGGTGTCAAACTAGCATTACTTTATCTCATTAGTGAAGTCAAACCAAACCTCGTTCACGTTACTCTCTTCTCCATCTTTTTGTTTTTTCTGTTGCCATGTTCTGTAGCGAATACCAGATCTTACAGGAAAGTTTAGGAGAATCACCATTTTAGTCCTTAAATACTATATCACTGACAAAATAACTCCTAGAAGAAACAACATTCATATGTAGCTCTTTAAAGATCTATGTCCTTTGACAAATTCACCCAATCATTAACTTATCTTTATTTTTGCTAACAAAATTAGTACTTTTACTGGCTATTTTATCAAAAATATGATCTTTTGAGAGTTAAAGAAATCATTTTACAGTATTAACTTAGTGCAGAATGGGCTATTTCTTCAATGATATCTCGGGAGTATATCACTGACAAAATAGTTGTATCTCATTTTACAAAGGATTCATGAATAGTCACCTATGTTGTCGATATAGTCCACCAATACATCTCTACCTGGAGTCCTCTTTCTACGGTTTCATGTTAGGATCCCAATATTTTCTAGCAATTGTTGATTAAAAGTCACGATTTACATGGACATATTTCATGAAACAAAAATCAGAAGCTTCATACCTACTGAAATAGTTTGTACAAATGATTGAAACTCAATTTTCTATCAAAGTTAAAAGCATTAGATGTGATAATGGATCAGAATTCAAACTGCACTCTTTTTATCAGGAAAGATGAATCATTGACCAAACTAGTTGTGTTGAGACACCTCAACAAAATGGCATTGTTGAAAGACAACATATTTTAGCCACTGCTCGAGCTCCTTTGTTTCATTCACACATTCACACATGCAGTGCACATTAGCAACAGACTTCGTACTGTTTTCTTACAAACTCATCCATCATGTGAGTTTCTGTATGGTACTTTACCATCTTTAGATCACCGCAAAGTATTTGGTTGTTTGGCTTATGCCTCTACTCTTACAGCAAACAGAAAAAAGCTAGATTCCAGAGCAAAGGAACGCATTTTCTTGGGATACAAACAAGGCACACAAGGTTTCTTATTGCTTGATTTAGTATCTCGAGGTATTTTTGTCCCTAGAAATGTTTGTTTTTATGGAAATATCCTTCCATACCTCAACATTACACCTGATACATCTGATTTATCTTCCCCTCATATTCCTATATTTCCTGTCACTACACCACAACATACACCACTTCATAATCCTGATTCATTATCACTCACAGATCTTGCACCATATCCCTCACCACCTTTACATGCTACACCTTTTCAGCACCTCCTGCATCTACTCAAGTAACTGAATATTCAGTTACTGATACTGGCATTAATCTTGAACAACCCCAAAGACATCCAATTTGTCATGAAATCATTTGTTCCAAAAAATCATTGGACTATGGCACACTAATAATTTTATATCTAATACGTCTCGTCACTCAAATGCCTCTTTTGGATTTGAAGCATGGACAATACACAGGTCCACCATACCTTGTGCTGAAGTTTAATTATTTTTATTTAGAAATGGGGGCAATAAGGATCGAATTCTAGACCACTTGGTTGTAGAGGCTGATACCATGCCATGAAATCATTTGTTCCAAAAGCTTAAGCTGTTGGATTATGGCACATTAATGATTTTATATTTAATACGCCCTTCATGCGAATGCCTCTTTTTGGGTTTAAAGCGTAGATAATGCACAGACCCACCATACCTTGTGTCGAAATTCAATTATTTTTGTTTAGAAGTAGGGGCAATAAGGATCTAACTCTAGACCACTTGGTCGTAGAAGCTCTAATACCATGTTATGAAACCAACTCTCCCAAAAGCTTAAGTTATTGGGCTATGGTATACTAATGATTTTATATCTAATACAATTCACCAATCAAATAATCTCGAACCATCATCAAACATGCATTTAGATTTAGCTACATATAGGACAAATCCTTATTAGAAAGCCTGACAGAACTAGAAAGCTTCCTAGCTACCTGAAGGAGTATTACTGTGCATTGACCTCATCAGTTGTCCCAACTCCTACTTCTATCAAGTACCTTATATCCAATCATCTCTCTTATAATGAGCTATCCACTAACCACCAACATTTTTCATGTGCCATCTCATCCTTATTTGAGCCTAAGACTTACCAAGAGGCTGTGGTTCATGATTACTGGAAAGATGTTGTTAATGCTAAATTGTCTGCTCTAGAGAATAATTCTACTTGGGTGCTTACTCCCCTTCCTATTGGGAAGAAAACAATTATGTGTAAACGGTCTCCAAAATCAAATTTAAACCTGATAAAGCATTGAAAGATAGAAGACACAAATAGCTAGTATAGGCTACCTTGAGACATTTAGTCCTGTTGTGAAAATGACAACCTTGAGAGTTCTTTTATCCCTCGCTGTTGCAAGAGGCTAGTATTTACATCAACTAGATGTCAATACAGCTTTCCTACATGGGGATCTTCATGAAGAAGTTTATGTGAAACTTCCTCTTGGGTATGCAAACTACAAAAATCCTTGTACGATTAAAACAGGCCAGTCACCAATGGAATGAGAAACTCACTTCAGTTTTGATCAGCTTGGGTTATGTTCAGTCCAAAGCTGATTATTCCTTGTTCACAAAGCATTCTCCATCTGGTTTCACAGCAATACTTGTATATGTGATGATTTGGTTCTTAGTGGTGATGATCGGTCTGAAATACAATCTATCAAATCTCTCTTGGATGAAAAATTCAAGATTAAGGATGTTATTGGTAATCTCAAGTGCTTTCTTGGAATCAGAGTATAGAGCACTAGATCTTGGAACATGTGAAGCACAGTGGCTCATATTTCTGCTTCAAGATTTTTGTGTGACTGAGATACAACTTGTTATTATCTACATAACCAATCAGCGATTCAAATTGCTTCTAATCATGTATTCCATGAGTGGACAAAGCATGTTGAACTTGATTGCCATCTAGTTCGAGACAAGGTACTATAGAGCAAGGAGGCACTAAAAATAAAACTCTATTATTTATTGAACAGCTTTACACTTTATACAAGAGAGCACACTAACACTTATGCTTTCACTCACTTTGAGCACACTTGCTCGCTCACACTCTTTGAGATCTTCACTCAAGCACTCACTAATGCACACTTACACAAATACTCCTCTAGCCTATTTATAGGCTTTCAAGGTTGGTCACTTTATAATGACTAGAAACTTCTAGCTCCTTATTTGCTCTAGACACTTCTTTAAGTATATTACTAATTAAAAATTCTAGCAACTTGCCTATACTGCTAGTAGCTTCCATTTAGATTCATCTACTGTAGATTTTCATTTCTCTAGATGTTTCTTCAATGTTCTTCATATTTGGTGCCCTAGCTATAGAATTTTCTAGTATTCCCAAGTCTTGAAATTTCTAGTACTTTGAACTACTAGTGCTGACTTTTCAATTCTCCCCCTTAGCACTAGCTCTTCTTCGTATTCCAAGTTGTTTGCGAAATTCTGAAAACTTGGCGTTGTTTAACCCTTTGGTGAAGATATCTACTACTTGCTTCTTGGTGTTGACTTGCTCCATTTGTATTTCTCTGTTTAGTACCTTCTCTTGCAAAAAATGATAGTGTAGCTCAATATGCTTGGTTCTTGCATGGAACACTGGATTCTCTGCTAGTTGTATTGCCATTTTGTTGTTGCGATGTAGTGGAATTGCACCTTTGACTGGTTGATGTAAATCATTCATTAACTGCATCAACCATGTGCCATTGCTACTGCTCTATATTCTGCTTCTGTTGTTGACAGTGAAACTATTGGTTGCCTTTTGCTACACCATCATATCGCTCCTGACCCAAGGGTAAATACGTACCCAGTGGTTGATCGACGAGTATCATGATCTCCGGCATAGTCAGTATCAAAATACCCAACTATTTCACATGCATCACTCTTTTTGTAAAATATATCATAATCATTTGTTCCTTTGACATACCTTAGGATCCTCCGAACAACTTCAAGATGTGATTTCTTTGGATTTTGCATGTATCTACTCACCACTCCAACAGCATATGAATTGTCCGGCCTTGTCAATGTTAGGCAAATAAGACTTCCTACTAGTTTTCGGTATATGGTTGCATCTTCTAGATCTTTCCCTTCATGAGCACAGAGTTTGGCATTCATCTCCATGGGTGTGGATATTAGCTTACAGTCAAGCATGCCAAATCTCTGTAATAGATCACTTGCATATTTTTGCTAGCACAAGAATAATCCATCTCTAGTGCGATCCATTTCAAGTCTAAGAAAATGCCTTAGTTCTCCAAGCTCTTTCATTTGGAAGCAGACGGATAGATTTTCCCTTGTTTGATGAATTTCTTTTATGTTGTCTCCTGTGATGATCAAATCATCTACATATACCAGCACAATTGCTAGTTTACCTTCACATACCCTGACAAATAGGCTCGAATTAGATGACATCAGACAATATCCACTCTCAACCAGGAACTTTGCTATCTTCCCATACCATGTTCTGGGTGCTTGCTTTAGCCCGTACAATGCCTTTGTTAGCTTGCAGACATAATCTGGATGAGTTTTGCTTTCCAATCCTCTCGACTGCTCCATGTATGTTTCGCGATCGACTTCTCCATGTAGAAATGCATTCTTCACGTCCATTTGCCAGAGCTTCCATGATTTGTATGCTGCCAAAGCTATTAGAACATGCACAGTAGTAATCTTAGCGACTAGGCTGAATGTCTCATCATAATCCAACCCGTATTGCTGGGAGAACCCTCGTGCAACTAAGCGAGCCTTGTACCTCTCTATTGAGTCATCCGGACGGGTCTTGATTTTATAAACCCATTTACAAGAAATGGGCCTTACATATCTTGGCCTTGGCACTAACTCCCACGTTTGATTTTGTCCAGGTGCCGAGATTTCTTCTTCTATTGCTCTAACCTATTCTTCCTTCTATGAGGCATCTTCATAGATTGCAAGCTCATTTTCTTCCATGATCTCCGCAACATTTGCATACTTCGGATTGGGCTTTTTTGCCTTGAAAATCTGCTAAGTTGTGGTTGTTCTTATCCTTCTTCTTGTTCAGGCTTTTCTCGTTCCTTTTGCTGAACTCCAGTTTTATAAGGACTATGAGTATGTCTTTGCAGCTTGCTTGGACTTAGAGACTGTAGTTCTTCACCCTCTTTTTGCTCCCCCATTTTTTCTTCGATCACGCCTTCAACATTTGTAGAGTTAGGTAGAATTACCTGTTGTGGCAACCACCAAGAGAAGGTTTCATCGAACACTACATTTCTTGATGTGTAACATTTGCCTCTTGTGGGATCACAACATCTCCATCCTTTTCTCTGACTATCGTATCCCACAAAGATGCAACGAATGGCCTTTTTATCCATTTTGCTCCTCAAGTGATCTGGAATAAAGACATAGCATACATAGCCAAATACTCAGAAGTGACTCGCCATGGGTTTAAGCTTCCATAGCTTCTCGAATGGTGACATAAACCTTAGCTTGGCTTGTAGAAGTCGATTGATCACGTGAGCTGCAGTCTTCATGCATTCGGCCCATAATCTACGTGGGACATTTTTGGCATGTAGCATGCTCCGACAAATTTCTGCCAAATAGCGACTCTTTTTCTCTGCTATGCCATTTTATTGAGGAGTGTTAGGATACGTTATTTGTCTTCGTATCTTACACTCCTTTAAAAACTCATAAAATTCTTTTGATGTGTAGTCTCCCCCGTTGTCTATACGAAGACATCTAACGTTCTTCCTGAATTCACTTTCAACCTTCTTTTTAAACACTTTGAATTTTGATAATATCTCAGATTTTTCCTTCATAAAGTAAACCCATACGCACCTTGAGTAATCGTCTATGAAGGTTACCATGTAATGATATTTGCTGATTGAAGGTTGTTTAACTGGTCCAAGCACATCTGAATGAACCAGCTCCAACGGCTCTTTAGCTTGAAACTTTGAAGTTTTGTATGGAAGTTGGTGAGTCTTATTGTATTGACATCCAACGCATATGACATCTTCTCACACTTCTAATTGAAGGAGACCCTTGAGCATTGTCTTCTTCATCTTCACCTTCAACTTGTGATAGTTCACGTGCCCAAGGCGTGCATGCCACAAATCTACTATCTCATTCTTTCGAGTCTTATCTACGTAAGCTGATTCTGCAGACATTACGTAGATTGACTCCAAATGTTCCCCCTTCAACACTGGTGTCCTAATAATTTTTATCTTGTCATATATCTTAACATCCTTTGGGCCAAATATCACATACTTCCTTGACTTCGTTATTTATGATACTGAAAGTAAATTTTTCTTCATTCCAGGTACATAATAGACATTCTGTAAGCATGCCTGATCATCACTGCAGCGAGGTGGGATCACTGTTTTCCCAATATGAGTGATTGGAAACCTCGAATTGTCTGTCGTTACCACAATTTGATTACTTTTGTACTCTGTTGTACTTTCCAACTTATCCTTATCACCAGTCATATGATTGGAGCATCCTGAATCAATAATCCAATCCTTATTATAATTAACAACTAACGGGCTTGTTACCACGAGTGCCAATTCTACCTTTGGTGACTCCTCAAGCTTCTCACTAGTCTTGTCAAAATCTATTTCTTCCTTCTGGCAAATGTCTTCTTCTCTTGCTAGTGAAGCAGAAATGTCTCAATCTTCTTCAACGTCATTTTCTTTTTCCACCAGACGACTTGAGGTTGCGGCGTTGCTCTCTGCTATTTTCTTCTTAAAACAACAATCTCATGCAAAGTGTCCTCGCTTCCCACAATTAAAGTAGGCACCATCTTGTTTCTTTGTCTTTTCAGGTCGCAAGCCTTCTTCTCATTCCTTCCTCCACTTTTCATTTTTGTTATTTGAATTTTTATTAGAAGATGGCTTCCCTCTTCCTTTTTTCCTACCAATAAAGAGTACTTCTTCTTTACTTTTCATTGATATGCCAGCCATTTGTTTGGCTAATGCTTCTTGGTCAGCCAACAAATTCGCTAATTGTAAAAGGGAAAGTTGGGTAGGCTAACCCTGAATTGCAGCAATAAAACCTCTATATTCTGATAGACCATGAAAAATAATTCACTTCATACATTGATCAGATATTTTACTATCTGAATCTAGCTTAGAAATTTCTTGGCCGAGAGACTTTACCTTGGTGAAATATTGGTTTATCGTCAAGTCGCCTTGTGTTGTTGACAGGAGCTCATTCTCCAAGAGTTGTAGCCTCGTGTCATTCTTCTTTGGAAATAGCGTGGCAAATGTGTCCCATGCTTCCTTCGGTGTTGATACCTTGCTTATGTGCTCTAGCATATCATCTTCCACTGTGGTCTTCAGTGCAAATGTCGCCTTCCTTGATTTAATTTTCCACTTCCGCAGTGCCTCGACTTCATTTAGAAGGTAGTGTTGTCTCACTACCACCAACAACCTTCCACAAATCTTGGGCTCAGAGATATGACTCCATACATGTTTGCCATGTATTGTAATTCTGGGTATTGAGCTTCCTAATTCCACCAACCACTTGGATATCCGCCATAGTGATTTGATAAAATTTTCCCATCATTGCTTTGGTCCCAAACCAATAGCATCACAGTCCCAGACTGCGATTTTGCAAGAGCTCCCCCAAAAATGATGATCCTCTCACTTGAATCTGTCCCAGACCGTCAAGCTTTGATACCAAATTGTAGAGCAAGAAGACACTAAAAATAAAACTCTTTTTATTATTTATTGAACAACTTTACACTTCATACACGATAGCATAGTAACACTTGTGCTTTTACTCACTTTGAGCACACTTGCTCACTCACACTTTTTGAGCTCTCCACTCAAGCACTCACTAATGTACACTTACACAAATAATCTACTAGCCTATTTATAGGCTTTCAAGGTTGGTCACTTTACAATGACTAGAAACTTCTAGCTCCTTACTTGCTCTAGACACTTCTTTAAGTATATCACTAATTAAAAATTCTAGAAACTTGCCTCTTCTAGTAGCTTCCATCTAGATTCATCTAGTGTAGATTTTCATTTCTCAAGATGTTTCTTCAATGTTCTTCGTATTTGGTGCTTTAGCTATAGAATCTTCTAGTATTCCCAAGTCTTGAAATTTCTAATACTTTGAACTACTAGTGTTGACTTTTCAGGTACAAGGTGGAGTTATCAAGATAGTTCCTTTTCCATCGGTTGAGCAAGTGGCTGACATTCTAACTAAACCATTGGCTCCTGGTCCATTCTCATCACTTCATTCCACATGCCTAGCTAGAGTCACTCTGTTAGTTAGGATTAGTTTCAACTGTCAGCTAATTTGTTAGTTTGTTACTCACACTTATCTTAGTCTGAGGTTATATATAAGCTAATAATTAGTCTCTTGTAAAGTTAAAACTTTGATTATAGCTTCAATAATAAACATATCTCTTCTTCACCTTCTTCTTCTCTAAGATCAAGTTCTCAGTTTCAGGCGTTCTTCATCCAAGAATAAAGTTACTTTTCATTTTTGATATCAGAAACTCACTAAAATAACACACTTAATATTTTTCTCTCACAAATATAACATAACACATATAAAGGAAGAAGATATGTTTGAGTTTTATAACTTGATGATCTGAATAGGCTAAACACGGTACACATACTGCCTTTTATAGGCATCAGAAAAAAATACAACCATGTAGCTACGTGAGGTGTCAAACTTTGTGGACTTTGTGCCACCAATTGAAGTGCTAGGAGGTGTTGTGATGTTTCAAGAAACCAAGGCATGACACGTTAGTTTAGCAGCATTTTTGCCTTGTATTTAGCCAACAGGTGGTTTGATGATAGGCAAGGTGCTTGGTTTAATAACTTTTCACATTGCCTCCCTTAAACCAAGCTTGTAGAATTTACTATTCCTAGCATCTTCTTCAACTTGTAAAATAGCTCAAGCTTCAAGGCTTGGTAAAAATACCTGCAACTTGATCTCCAATAGGATAATAATCAATCAATATTTCCTTATCAATAATGAAGTCTCGAATCTTATGGAATTGAATATCAATGTGCTTGGACCTCCCATGAAACATTGGATTTTTACAAAGTGCAATTGTTGACTTGTTGTCACAGAGCATCATTGTGGGAGAGCTTTGCCTCTAGTTCAACATTTCAAGAATTTTCCTCAACCATATTGCTTGTGTGGCACAACTTGTGGCTGCTATGTATTTTTCTTCTGCTGTAGAAAATGCAACAACAGGTTGTTTCTTTGATGACCATGATACAACACCTGACCCAAGATGGAAAACATACCCTGAAGTACTTTTCTTGTCTCTATGTCACCTGGCCAATCACTATCTGTATATCCAACAAGATTCACATCATCAATATTTTCATAAAATATTCCATCATTCAGGGTACCTTTGATATATCGAAGAATCCATTTTGTTGCTTGCAGATGACAGGCTCGTGGCTCCTCCATAAATCAGCTGAGTAAACCAACTCCAAAGACTATGTCTGGTTTAGTTGCTATCAAGTATTTTAGGCTTCCAATCAAGCTCTTGAAATAAGTAGGATTGACAATTCTTCTTTTATCTTCTTTCATTAGCTTCAATTTTTCTACAACTGGCATAGCAACTGGCTTTGAATTTTTCATTTGGAATTTTCTCAAAATGTCATTAGCATATTTCTTTTGAGAAGTAAAAATTCCATCCTCCTTTTGAATCATTTCAATACCAAGCAAATAAGACATCAAGCCTAAATTAGTCATTTCAAAATGTTTCTCCATAGCCTCCCTAAATTCTTTAATCATCTTCAAATTATTGCTAGTGAAAATCAAATCATCAACACAAAGACATATAATAAGAATATCTCCAGATTCAACTGATTTAATATACAAAGCATGTTCAAAAGGACATTTCTAAAAGTCATTCTCAATGAAATATGAGTCAATCTTCTTATACCATGCTCTTGGTGCTTGCTTCAAACCATATAGAGCTTTCTTCAACCTGTAAACTTTATCTTCTTCTCCAGAGATCTCATAACCTGCAGGCTGCTCAACATACACTTCTTATTCTAAAGTGCTATTCAGAAATACAGACTTAACATCCATTTGATATATTTTCCACATATTTTGAGTAAAAAGTGAAACAATCATGCGAATTGTGTCTATTTTAGCAACAGAAGCAAATACTTCAAAGTAATCAATACCTGGTTTTTGTCTGTACCTTTTTGCAACCAATCTGGCTTTAAAATGATTAATCTCACCATTGGGCTTGTACTTAGTCTTGTACACCCACTTGACTCCAATTGGCCTTTTCTCTGCAGGTAAATCAGTTAGCTTTCATGTATAATTCTTTTCAATCGTATGAATTTCCTCATCCATGGCTTTTCTTCAATTCTCATCATTAGAAGCTTCTTCATAACTCACTAGCTCATAACCTGTAAATAGAGCAAATTTGACAATCTCTTTATTAGATAAGTCATTATCATTACCCACAACATAGTCCTTCAATCTGGTTGGTGGCTGATGATTCCTTTGAGGTCGGCTGGATGATTTTGGTTGAGTTGGTGTTTCTGGTTATTCATTTTCTTCTACATAACTGTCAAGAAGTGCCACGGGCTTCTGCTGAGATTTGGCTAACCAGTTCCATGTTCCTTTCTCATCAAATGTCACATCTCTGCTGATAATTATCTTCTCAGTCACTAGATTATAAAACCTGTTCGCCTTTGAGTTAGTGTTGTAACCAATGAAGATGCATTTCTCTCCTCTATCATCAAGCTTCTGTTTGAGTTGATCTGGTACATGGACATATGCTATACATCAAAAAACTTTGAGATGTCGGATTGAGGGCCTCCTTCCACTCGAAGCTTCTTTTGGTGTTTTATCACAAACACTTTTTGTTGGACACCTGTTCAAAATATACACAGCAGTAGCAACTAATTCTGCCCAAAATTCTCTAGGCAATTGTTCAGCCTTCAACATGCATCTCACCATATCCATGATTGCCCTGTTCTTCCTTTCTGCTACTCTATTCTGCTGAGGAGTGTATTTAGTTGTCAACTGATGTTGAATTCCATGTTGCTCAAAGAAATCTGTACAGGCAAGATATTTCTATCCTCTATTTATTCTGAGAATCTTGATTCTGCAGCCACTTTGTTTCTCCACAAATGCCTTAAACCACTTAAAGGCATCACAAGCTTCTAATTTCTGTCTCAAAATATATACCCATGATTTCCTACTAAAATTATCAATAAAGGTGATAAAATACCTGTTGCCAGCATGAGTTGGTACTTCAACAGTGCACAAATCTGAATGCACGATCTCTAATAACTTCTTTGCTCTCTAGGATTTTCCAACAGGAAGTGAATCTCTGTATTTCTTCCCCAATTGACAAGTCTCACAGACACAATTAGGAATTTCAAATTGGCAAACCGGAAACAAGTTCTTTTCTTGATAGATAATTTAATCCAGAAAAGTGAAAGTGCCCGAATTGCATATGCCATAGCCAATTATCATCAGGTATAATAGAACTCAAGCAGGAAAATTTTTCATGCTGCATTTTCAATGGAAAAAGTCTATTTGAAGCTATTTTTTCCTTTGCAATAAACCTTCCATCTTTATCAAATATCATGCAGTAACCTTGATAGATCTGTATGTTATAGCCTTTCTCTGACAACTGTCTAATACTCAACAGATTGTGATAAAGTCTAGGAGCATAAAACACATCAGAAATGAAATTGTGAAAGCCATATTTCAATTTGATTTCTATCTGACCTTTTTCCAAAATAGGAATATTTGTATTGTTGCCAAATGCAATAGATGACCTAACTGACTCGTCAAGTGAAGAAAATAATTCCTTCTTGCCATACATATGATTGCTATAACCAGTATCCAAATACAATGTATTTTCATATTCTGAAAAAGAATTATTTGTCAGAAAGAGATTTTGTGGATTAGAAATCTCACCAATTTCTTGGCATTGGCTTTCAACAACATTAGCTTGATTGTTGAAATTATTTTGACTCATCTACTTGAATCTACAACCTGCAGATTTGTGACCAAATTTCTCGCAGTGGAAGCAGTTAAAATTTGTTCTCTCCTAGTAATAGTTATTTCTTCCTCTTCCTCGACTAGCAGGCCCAAAATTGTTTCCACCTCTTCCTTGGGTAGGTGGTCTGAAATTGTTGCCTCTTCCTTGATAACGGTTACTGTCACGAGCTCTTCCTTTGAAAGCTCCTCTACTTCTGCCTTTATTATTGTAGCCTCGACCTCTTGCTTCTCTATCATGGCTTGATTCAGCATCATTGTTTAGATTCACCCGACTCTTTAGGGCTTCTTCAGTTATTTTTTCTGTCTTCTCCAAAATTCTGTTGACATGGCTTTCTATGCTACCTTGCAATTATGCAATTGTCATTTTATCTGTATCATGGGACTCCAATATTATAGTTACCACATGATCAAACTTCATCGGCATGGTGCGTAGAATTTTCTCCACCACCATACTATCTAAAATCTTCTTTCCATAGACTCTCATCTTATTAACAAGGTCAGTAACATGAGAAAAATATTGTTCAATAGTTTCTGAGCTAGACATTTCATACCTATCATATTCTCTGCGCAAGGATTGCAATTTTGATTTTTGTGCCTTCTCTACACCTTTATAAGATAACTTTAAAATGTCCCAAGCTTCTTTGGCGGTTTTGGCATTAGCAATTTTGCCAAACACCGAATAATCTACTCCTTGATGAATTTGTGACAACGCCAATTGATCTCTCCTTTGGGTAGCTTCATCAGCTCCTTCTTGTAAACCTGGATCAGCAAGGCTCCAAATATTGTGAGCCCTTAAATGAGTTGCCATCAAAATTTTCCAGTAACAATAATCCAATTTCTCATCTAATTTGGGACCTGACCAAACAATATTGTAATAGTTTGCCATAATGACACTAACTGTTTGAGAACACTCTTAATCCTCACACACTCTAAAAAAATGGTGCTGGATTTAACCAACTCTAATACCAGTTTGATATCAGAAACTCACTAAAATAACACATTTAATATTTTTCTCTCATAAATATAACATAACAGACATAAAGGAAGAGGATATTTTTGAGTTTTATAACTTGATGATCTGAATATGCTAAACACGGTACGCATACTACCTTTTATAGGCTTTAGAAAAACAAATACAAACCCAACTTTGAAGCAACCTACATGCATTTAACCATGTAACTACGTGAGGTGTCAAACTTTGTGGACTTTGTGCCACCTATTGAAGTGCTAGGAGGTGTTGTGATGTTTCAAGGAACCAAGGCATGACACGTTATTTCAGCAGTATTTTTGCCTTGTATTCAGCCGACACGTGGTTTGATGATAGGTAGGGTGCTTGGTTTAATAACTTTTCACAATTTTTCTACAAACAATGTTGTCAGTGAATGATATAGAAAAGAATCTAGCTTTATTTATTTGAGCACAATGTTGTTGTTTCCCTAATGCATATATGACGAATCATGAATACATACATTTATACATGCACGCTTTCCACTTCGTAGTGATGGCTATACCTTTACCCACGTTTAGCTATAATTTAAATTTAAATTGTTGCTAATTTTATTCGACATTAATTATTCATATGATGTTGGTTGAGTGGAGCATGAGAGGGTTTCCTATTTGACAGTTTGTAGATTCAAATTCTCACCCCGTTTGTTTTGAGTGAGATAAATGTAAGTTTCTTTGTAAGTGTTTATTGAGTTTGGAAGCTTTCACTGTCTTGAATTGAAGCATCATCCTCTTGCTCTAAATTTAATTCATCGCTTGACATTTTTAATATATAAAAGCATCACAGGATTAACTATAAAAGAGTTGAAAAAGAAACTCAAATATAGAAAATGTTATATATTATTTTTAGAATTTAATTTTGATTCACTGTTAATGTAGAACTTGTTTATATTATCATCCAATCACATTTTGTCGCATCTGCAAATATGGTTGAATCTCTCTCCCACTACCTCAAAAGTCATATAAATGACACGATTTGATTGTATGACAGTATAAAATAATTTTATACTGACAGTGTATATAACTTAAAGTTATTTTTTATGTGAAAAATATTATACATTGATAAGGTTAGAAGAGTAAACTTTTATCGTCAACTCTTTAACATGTTAACCATTAATTTTTTTATTTTAATTTGATGCACTGCATCATTCAATTACATTTTGACACATCAGTAAATATGATTAATTCTATTTCTCATTACATCAATAATCTTATAAATTGAAGGATTTGATTAGATAATAATATTTAAAAGTTTTACACTTCGGAGCATATAAATTAAATCCTTAATTTTCACTATAATTTGGTATTTAAAATGGATTTTGTTGTATGTCTTGGCCACCAAGTAACTTGAGAGGATATAAAAAGACAGATCTTCACAGTTATGCAAACTTATTTAGCAGCTCAAACTATTATCCTTTCAAGTTCGATATCAAGAGGTCCTTTCAAAAAACTTCTTGACTTTTGAGCGTAGCAACCAAAACAGGTATGATTTATTTTTTTGTTTTCTTCTTCTTTTTTCATTTTTACTCAAGAGTCATGCTTTTTGCTTTTCAATCTTCTCTGAAATGGACGGAAGTCTAATACCTTCTTATTTTATTTTATTTTATTTGTTTTAAATATTAATATAACCTCTTAAGTCTTAACATAACTACTTTGAATTCATGAATGAGAAATGTGTATATGCTGCTCGAGGGGGGGGGGGGGTGGGTGACGTTAGGCCCACGAATTAATTGAATAATTAATTATTTTCTAATGTTTTGTTTCTTTATAAGGGAAATATCTACGGAAATGGGTCTTCGGATAATTTTGGCAAAAAATATAAAAGTACAGCAAGCCGTGTTTTCAGGAGTTTAAGTCGAAACTTGTTGAACAAAATAGCACAATAAGATTCTCGTCTTTTACGAGTCCTAGATTGATGGACTCTTGTGTGCTTCTTAAAGTTGAGCTCGCTTCATCCTTACTCTTCTTTAGTCGTCCCTCCAAAAAGTTGAAACTTTTAAATGATATCGAGTGGAGAGTTTTAAACGGAAATTTTTGCTTAGTGGTAGCATCAAGGTTACTTAATAATAACAATAATAATATGGTGGCATTTTAATTTTAATTAGTAATAAACCTGATATTTTTATATAAAAAAATACAATTCTGTTATTGTGTAGATCACCGTCCAATTTCAATAACACACACTGATTTTTTCTTGAGTCTCTAAAGAGGGAGAATGTGTACATGTCTTCCCGCGTTTCCCACCTCTTAGTGCCACGCCACATATACCCTTGTTTTTTTTTTTTTTTTTTTTACTTAAGCGTGCAAGCCACTGGGCAAGTCTCAACACGCTATTCTTTTTTTATTATTATTTCTTCTTTCTTGGCAAATAACAGGTCCATTTAGCGTTTTTTTTTTTCTTAACGCCTTTCCCTTTCTCTAACTTTCCTCCTTCTTCAAAGGGACAAAAAGAAGAACAAGCAAGCAAACAAGCCATCTGATTATTAGCTAAGGCATTTACTTTCTGTAATAAATTTTATTATCCTCCTTGGTCGCTCTCAAAGGTTTCAACTTCTCAAACATCTCTATCTGCAGGGTATGCTTGATTATGATTCCACTTTGTTCGTCAAATTTCATTATTATGTGGTACAATACATTTTCTGATGCATGCAAATCCATGAAATTAGATTACTTACCTGAATTTTTGCTTTACCAATTGCTCAATAAATCACTCGCTTGAAGTTTACGGCCTTTTTCCCATAAAGGGTTTCTCTGGAATTGAAATTTTGATATATTTTTTTTCCGTATTTATTAATTAGATCATTTCAATTTGAAGCAATGGGGAGCCAAATGAGCAAGAACAACACCCCTGGTACGTCTTCTGGCATTAACCTCAGTGCCAATAATATGGCCACTGAGCTGAGCTCTTATGAGGCTGCTTGCAAACTTGACTCTGATTTGCGGTCCTTTGATGCCACCCTTCAAACCCGCACAAACCAAGTCATCAATACTATTGCTGTTGGAGTTGAAGTCCGGTCGCTTTCGTTCGATTCGCTCAGGCAAATCACCGAATGCCTCCTAGACATGAATCAGGATGTTGTCAAGGTGATCCTGGACTGCAAGAAAGACATATGGAATGAGAAGGAGTTGTTTGAGCTTGTTGAGGAATACTTTGACAACAGTCTGAAGACCTTGGATTTCTACAATGCATTGGAGAAGTGCCTGCAGCGCGCCAGGGACAGCCAGCTGCTTGTCCTTGTGGCCCTTCAGCAGTTTGATGAGGAAACTAAGAATGTCGGGAACAGCCGGTATGCGAGGACGCTGCAGGGACTGAAGAATTTCAAGGCTGCTGGTGACCCTTTCACTGAAGAATTCTTCCAGATATATCAATCTGTTTACGATCAGCAGATACTCATGCTTGAGAAGTTGCAGCTCAGGAAGAACAAGCTTGATAAGAAGCTGAAGCACATACACACTTGGAGGAAGGTCTCGAGTGCTATATTTGTGGCCACGGTTGCTGCTGTCTTGATCTGCTCCGTTGTAGCAGCAGCCATTGCTTCGCCGCATCTTGCAGCCGCTTTGGCTGCTGCCAGTGCAATCCCAATTGGCTCAATGGGAAAGTGGATTGACTCCTTGTTGAAGAACTATGAGAATGCACTGAAAGGACAGAAGGGGGTGACGATCTCTGCACACGTTGGCACTTATGTTGCTATAAAGGACCTGGACAACATCCGGGTTCTCATTGATCGGCTTGAGCTTGAGATTGAGTCTCTGATGCAGAATGTTGATTTTGCCATTGAGCAGGAGGCTGTGAAGGTTGCAATTGAAGAGATCAAGAAGAAGATGGGGGTTTTTATGAAGAATGTTGAGGATTTAGGAGTCCAAGCTGATATGTGCAGCCGCGACGTTATGAGGGCGAGGACAGTGGTTCTGCAGAGAATCATTATGCTTCCTCACAGCTGAAGAAGGCCTTCTTCTGCAGCGTTGTCAACCAGTAACTGTTAATTTGTTGGAGAATTCATTATTCTTCTGTCCCTTATATTTCTTATTAAATTTCACGATTTTCTGTTATCTGGGGTCCAGGCAAACTTGGTTTTATGTTGCAGACTATAATTTGACTCTACTGAAAATTTTGGTCACCTGACATTTATAGGCGGCTAAAACTTCTCATTGTTTGCAGGCAATACAGTGCCAATGCATGTAATTATATATTTTGTAAGATTCATTTGTGTTTGGCTACACATTCTGTTTGTTGATAAAACTATCTTTCGAGTCTTTGTATAACGATATAATGATTGATTGTTTTTTTTTTCCCGTCTCCTTTATCTGGCCTACGTAACAGTGAAGCTACTAGCACAATCAAAATAATACAAACAAAAATAACCCTTTTTACAAGCTGTTGATTCGAGGAACATTCATGGACTCTTAGTTATGTGAATGACATTGCTATTATATAAGAGATGGAAACTTCAAGGGACATAGTGGCACCTCAGGTTTTGACATGAAGTTCTCAAGTACTGGCTTGTTATGGATTGTTTTTGTCATTGATTTGATCAATACAATGTGTTATGTTTATCATCTAATGGGATTGATTATTGCCAAATATAGATAAACTTAGCCAGCAGTTCATTCTTGCAAGAACCAGGGTATAGATGAACCTAGACTCACATCTTGCTTCACTGGACAGTGTGTGGTCTCTTTCTAATGAAGCATTTGTTCTTGTTCCATTCATCTTTCTAGTTAAATTTTAATCAGGACTATATCAATATAGCAAATTCTAGCAATGGATAAAATTTGGGAAAAGGGTCCTCAAGAGAAAAATAAAAATAAAAAGAAAAAGCAGAAGTTGTGGGAAAAGGTAGTGACATGAGAGTAAGTGGATTTCAGTAAGAGAAGAAGGGGCACCCAACACCCATACAGTGAAGCTACTAGCACAATCAAAATAATACAAACAAAAATAACCCCTTTAACAAGCTGTTGATTCAAGGAACATTCATGGACTCTTAATTATGTGAACCACCTAATACTTGAAAATCAAAATATATTTTAATTACAAAATATAGTTATGCATGCACTAACTGTAGTGTAAACATTAAATGTGAAATGCAGTGAATTTTATTTCGTAATCAAAATTATGTGTCATAATGGTTAGCTATTTAGTAAATCAGTGGATCGTACAATTTTATTTTATTCAACAATTATCATAATTTCTGTCAACGATCGATTATATAAATATTTTTCTGAGTGTGTGGAATTTCTCAACATTGTTCTAAGTATGGTAGCATCTACCAATTTTCTCTTTGGCTATATCCAAATATTATCCCATTTTTGCTGGCACCATTATATATAGAAGACACAACTTTCATGTGAGGGATTTCCTTCAATGATATTATCTCTGTCAATTTTTAACTGTCTACTAGAAAATCAGTAAAAAGTTAATACATTAACATTTCTGGACATTAATAAAATTGGACATTGGGAGTAAGGTGGGTGCTACAATGGAGTTGTTAATCAATGCCTTTCCTACAATTACCTAGGTGGAAGCATATGGTTGTGCCACGTTTCATTAGTTTAGTCGCATTTAACCACAATTTGCAAAGGTGGTTAAAAGAATTAAAATATGTTGATAAAGATAAATATAGCCTCTACCCACCTCTCTGACTCCTTGATCATCCTCCTCCTATGCTTTTACATCTTCATCAACACCACCCAGCACCATTTCTCCCTCGTTGGCACCAAGCTTGCCTCTCACCTTAAACTCTACCCCTCCATGGTTGCCTCACCCTCCTTGCCCTCTGCCCTCCGTACCAGCCACTATCGTACTGGCCTCCCCCGATGTTTTATCGTCTATTTATAAAAGAGTGAGAACAGTAAAAATATGTGATCATACAGGAAAGAAGTATCAAGTCAACCACTGGGTAACAACAATAAACAATAAAACATGATAACTTTACAGCAACGGTGGCCGTGCTAAAAAGATTCTCAACAAATGAGTAAGGACAACTTCTGCAGCAACAGTGGCCGTGCTCAAATCAACCACGAGATGAGATCTTCTAGTTTTGCAAATTTAGAATCAAGAAACAATACCATGAAAACATTAGGATTCCTTTATTCTTGCTCGGCCCCAAAAAAACACACAAAAAAAATCAAAATTGAAAAATCGGGGCTCATAAGAGAAAGAAAGAAAAACTCAAAATTTCAACAATTATAACCATTAAAGAAGCTTCAAGCCTCAGCATTCCACAACTCCCATTTTCATCAACTCCCAAAACAGAGTTCGAAGGACCTTCACCCATGGTGAAAATGAGGCCCAGCAAAAGGGACTTGGCCTCATGCACTATTAGAGGCACTGACAAGATCGTAAAAGGTAACAACAAAAATAGAAAATCTCATCCCTCTCACCTACCCTGTTGTGTAACACTATCAAATCATTCCTTTTGGGATTAAAAGTCAATGGAAAGGTCAGCTATCATTTGGGTGGGTATGTGTCACGACTCGATTTGGGCACGTGACTAGCATGCAAGGAATCCCATCATCACATAAGTCTTATGACTTGTGGGCTATTCTATATGCATATTCCAACAGGAAAAATCCATTTAAAACATAATTTCGTATTCTCCATAGAAATCACCTGTTCTCTGAAATCAGGATAATTATATCTGAAATCTCATAATCAATATCTAAAATCCATAATCATAGTATCATTCATACGTAAAATGTAAATGTGTCAACCACTTGTATCTAGTAGGTTTAGAAAGAACCAAATCCTTTAAATACAAACCATAATGCAGTCAAATATTCAAAATACAAAATAGTCTCTATATGAATCAAGACTCTTGCCTGCATTGACACTGAAGCACTCTAAACTAAATCAAGATTGCTTCACTCAAGTGAAGCTCACCAGCTGAATCTCTATTGCTGCTGGGAAGTAGAAGGCTGGAAAGAATCCGCAGCAGCTGCTGAATGTGTAAGTAGAAGGGTGAGTTTTTATACAAAAACTCAATGAATGAATTCTCACCTGAAACCCCCTTCATGGGACATTAGAAAAGCAATGCAATAAAATCCATGTTAACAATAATAATAATAGTAATGATAATAATGATAGTAAGGTTCTAAAACATTCGTGCTTATTTTCATAAGTTCAAAATCACAATTCTCTTATGTCAACCTAATAGTATCCTAATAGAGAAACAGAAATCTCTATATAAAATTCTACCAATACATCTGAGCGTTACGTATCGCCGTCCCCAGTGTAACAAAGATTTCTCTGTTTACTCTAGCTCGAGATTACTTGGTACCACGATTAACGGATTAACTGCTATTAACACACAGCCTATTTCTCTATAGCTACTACCAGCTCAACCAAAATCTCATTTTCTTTCTCTATATTTCATAAAGTCTTCTATCCTAGGGTTCAAAAACTTCATCATATAACAATATCCTGTGTACCAGTAATTATGAAATCAATATAATAGTTTTCAATATTCAAAAATCATAAATCAAATATTCATATTCTCATTTTTGCAATAATAGTCCCATGAAGGGGGTTTCAGGTGAGAATTCACCCACTGAGTTTTTGTATAAAAACTTACCCATTTCCTTTCTCCTATTTACAGATTCAGCAGCTACTGTGGATTCTTCCCAGCCTCCTATTTCCCAGCAGTAATAAAGATTCAGCTAGTGAGCTTCACTTGAGTGAAGCAATCTTGATTCAATTTAGAGTGCTTCGGTGTCAATACAGGTAGGAGTCTTGATACATATAGAGACTATTCTGTATTTTGCATATTTGATCGCATTATGGTTTGCATTTAAAGGATTTGGTTGTTTCTAAATCTATTAGATACAAGTGGTTTGCACATTTACATTTTACGTATGAATGATATTATGATGATGGATTTTAGATATCGATTATGAGATTTCAGATATAATTATCTTGATTTCAGAGAACAGGTGATTTCTATGGAGAATACGAAATTATGTTTTAAATGGATTTTTCTTGTTGGAATACGCATATAGAATAGCCCACAGGTCATAAGGTTTATATGAGGATGAGATTCCTTGCCTACCAGTCACGTGCCCAAATCGGGTTGCGACAAATTGACATAATAGCCATAATACACTAGATTAACCTCTAATGACCCCTAAACAGCTCAAATCTACGCTTAACATACCAAAAGAACTTCATTCCCTCTAACAATATGAAGAACCACCATCCACCCCAAGAACAAGGAGAGATTGAAGAGAATAAGAAGCAAAACTAGTGAAATCTCTTACCTTTAAGCCTTGAATGTGAAAGATTAATGTTAGATTGATGAAAATGGGGTGAGAGAGAGGTAAGAGACGAGGGTTTGTGTTTTAGGGGGGTTGGGGTTTGTGCTTTTGTGTCTAAACCCCGAAATGGGTGTTTTTATAAATCTGTTGACTGCCTGGGCAATGAATGACCGCCTGGGCAGTCTCCTCTCTAGCTATTGCACTGCCTTGTTCTCTAATGACTGCCTGGGTGATCTCCTAGGAGGTCAAATACTGGTATAGGTCAAATACTGGTATGTATTGGATTGGGCTGATTGGGCTATCTCCATACTGACTTATTTACATTAACTTTAAAACATAAATATAAATAAGGAAATATCCCTCATTTGAATTCAAATAAAATATCAAAAAAATCAAAATCCTAACAAATCAAAATCCAAATTTTGGGTTTTAGTTCAAATCTAGGAATCGTCAAGATTTTCTAAACTTGTAGGCTACAAACAAAGCGTCTAAAGGCTTTTACTGAGTGGTTCCTCGCCAGAGTGGTTCCTCCAAATGACTTTTACTGAGGCCACATCCTTCGAGCGAAGCTTTTTGATCTGTCTATCTATAATGGCAACTGGCTCTTCTTCATAGGTTAAACTTTCATCAACTTGAATTGCTTGTGGTGTGAGCACGTGAGATTGATCTGGTATGTATTTCCTAAGCATACTGACATGGAAGACTTGATTGATAGCTGATAAATGGGCCAATATGACGAGGACTTAGCTTTCATCATTTATCGAACCTCACCACTCTTTTCATGTGAGACACCCTCAAAAACACATGATCACCCATAGAAATTCTAACTCTCTGCGCTGGTTGTCAGCATAAGCTTTCTGCCTAGATTGAGCTGCTAGCAGCTTCTCTTTGATCAACTGAATCTTCTCTATAGTCTCTTAAACTAGATCTGGGCTTAGCGTCTTAGCTTCCCTTAGCTCAAACCATCCTATGGGAGATCTACAGCGTCTTCTGGACAATGCCTCAAATGGTGTCATCTGGATACTTGCCTGGTAACTATTATTATATGAGAATTCTATCAGCGGCAAGTGATCACACCAACTCTCACTGAAATCCAATACACAAGCTCTAAGCATATCTTCTAAAGTCTGGATTGTCCTCTCTGATTGGCCATCTGTCTGTGGATGAAATGCCACGGTCAGGTCCACACAAGTCCCGAGAGCTTCTTGGAATGCTCTCCAGAGTCGTGAAGTGAACTGAGACTCTCTATTTGATGTGATTGAAACTGGTACTCCATGAAGTCTAACTATCTCATCTATATACAACTGAGCATATTGGGCTGCACTGTAAATTGTTTTTACTGGTAAGAAGTGGGCTGACTTAGTCATCCTATCAATAACCACCCAAATGGAATCAAAGCCTTTGGTAGTTCGAGGTAGCTTAACTATAAAGTCCATGGTTATCCTCTCCCACTTCTACTCTGGGATCTCTATCTGTTGAAACAACCCTACAGGCCTTTGGTGCTTAACCTTAACTTGCTGGCACACCAAACATCGTGCCACAAAGTCACCTATGTCTTTCTTCATACTTTCCCACAAGTATACTATCTAAGATCATGGTACATCTTAGCTGAACTAGGATGCACGTAGTATGCTGCTCTATGAGACTCTTCCATTACCTTTCTTTTCAGCTTACCTATATTAGGCACACATAACCTATCTCCAAGACGCAACACACCTTCTGCATCTATTGAAAACTCATGATTCTCCCCTCCCCTCTGTGCACATCCTTTATGATCTTAGCTAACTTGGGATCCTCTAGCTGTTGTGCCTTAATTTGCCCTACTAGGGTTGATTGAGCCTTAATATGGGCAAGAAAGGCTCTTGAGTCATCTATGCTAAACTAAACTACATTCGCTTCTAGCTTATGGATATCTTCTATCAAAAGTTTCCTCACTAGTGCTATATGAGCCAAGCAACCCATGAACTTCCTGCTCAACGCATCTGCCACCACATTAGCCCTTCCCAGATGGTAGGAAATGGTGCTATCAGAATCTTTCGACAACTCTAACCATCTGTGTTGCCTGAGATTTAAATCCTTTTGCTGGAAGATATATTTTAAGTTTTTGTAATCAGTAAAGATCTCACAAGTTGCTCCATACAAATAATGCCTCCAAATCTTCAAGGAAAAATCTTTTGGTGTTCTCTAAGTGTCTGCAGGATAATCCTTAGATGATACTTATGCTCCTCCGTGCTCTTAGAGTACACTAGGATGTCATCTATCAATACAATTACAAAGTGATCTAGGAACGGCTTGAAAACCCTATTCATCAAATCCATGAATGCTGCAGGTGCATTGGTCAACCCAACGGACATCACTAGAAACTCATAATGCCCATAGCGTGTCCTAATAGCTGTCTTGAGAACATCCTCATCCTTAATCCTCAACTGATGATACCCAGATCGAAGATCAATTTTAGAGAAACACTAAGCTCCCTAAAGTTGGTCAAACAAGTCATCTATAAGTGGCAAAGGGTACCGATTCTTAATGGTTACCTTATTCAGCTGCCTGTAGTCTATACACATCCTTATAGACCTATCCTTCTTTTTTACAAATAAGACTGGAGCACCCCAGGGTGAAATACTCGGTCAAATAAATCCTTTGTCAAGAAACTTTTGTAACTGCTCCTTCGACTCTTTTAACTCTGCCGGAGCCATACAATATGGGGGAATAGAAATTGGTCTAACTCTAGGCTCAAGCTCTATCCCGAACTCTACCTCCTTTTCTGGTGGCATTCCCGGTAATTCATCTGGAAACACATATGGGAATTCATAAACTACAGGAACAGACTCTATACTCAGTACCGGTGCATCAACATCTCTAACTGCTGCAAGAAAACCTGACTTCCTTTGTCCGTGAGTCTTAAGGCACTCATAGTCGAGATCAAACTAGTCGGAACCAAATAACTGATGCCCTTAAACTCTTGGTGCTCGCCTCTTGGAACATCACATTTCATTGACTTACTACAACAGTCCACCATAGCATGGCATGAAGCTAACCAATCCATACTTAGAATAGTATCAAAATCTGACATATCTAACATATGTAAATCTGCAAAAGTCTCCATATCTCCTACTCTTACCTCACACTTTTTGTAAACTAATCGAACTAGAAGGGACTCCCACTAGGAAAAGCTTCTCTAAGATAGAAACCGGTCTCTCAAATCGTGTGGCAAAGAAAAGAAACACATATGAATGTGAGGATCCAGAGTCAATCAAAGTGAAGGCCTCAAAAGAGAAAATTCTAATAATACCTGCTACCATCTCATTTGAAGCCATTGCATCCTGTCATGTCAATGCATATAATCAAGGCTATCCCTCACTGCTCTGGCCTCGACCAACTTAGCCTCTACTACTTGGACCTCTGGCTCCAGGGCCTCTGCCCCCAGCACCTCTTCTAGCTAGAGCAGCAATACCACCTTGGGTCGCTGACTGAAAGGACTGGACTGAAGATGTGGGGTTTGCTAATCCCTAACTAGCTGTTCCCTGCCAGAATAGACACTCTGACCACTTGTGACCCTGCTGGCCACAGCCATAACATGCGAAAATACCCATCATGCACTGCCCTAGATGCTTCCTCCCGCAAGTCCTGCACAAGGGGTAACTCTGAACTAATACAGAACCTGAATACTGGCTGCCTCCTCTGCTCTGGATATGAGAAACAGCAGGCCGCATCGGGGTGGGCTCTGAGAAGGCAGCCCTGCTCGACTAGGTCCGCTGCTAGCCTTGCTGGCCAAGTCCTATGCTACTACCTGCTCCCCCAGAAAATGAGCCATGATTTCTGGCCCTCTTGCCAACATCAGAAGCTGCTCTCTTCTTTGCTAACCCTGCCTCCAACCTAATAGTTGTATCCACCACTTGAGCATAATCCATAGTACCCACGTGTGGTTGAAGACTAAGAAACATATTTTGAGGCAGTCCCTGAACAAACTGCCTAACCTTCTCAGTCTCTGACCGTAGGAAACTAGCAGCTGCTTGAGCCAAGTACGTGAACCTCTCATCATACTCTGCAACTGTCATCCTTGGGGTCATGCGGACTCTTAGAAACTCCTCTACCATCTGAACATGCCGGCTCTCTGATAAGAACCTCCTAAGAAAAGCTGCCCTAAACTCCTCCCAAGGGGCGGCTTGAAGTCATTATGCCCCTGTAGAAACTCATCATACCAAATCCCGACTTAGCCTCCCAGTTGGAAGCTAGCCAAGTCAACTGCTTTCTCTAATGAACAATGAAGAACTTTAATGATCTTCTCTATTTCTCTGAGAAAGGCTTAGGGTCCTCTGTCGTGAGGCGTCCCTGGAAGATGGGTGGATCTATCCTCTGGAACTGCTCTAATGCAGAATCATCAGGATCTCTAACTGGAGGCTGGAGTGTTTGATTCATGATTTTCGAATATTAAAAGTTGTTATGTTGATTTCATGATTACTGGTACAGTGGATATTGTTATATGATGAAGTTTTTGAACTCTAGGGTAGAAGACTTTATGAAATGTAGAGAAAGGAGATGAGATTTTGGTTAAGCTGACAGTAGCTATAGAAAAATAGGCTGTGTGTTAACGGCAGTTAATCCATTAATTTTGGTACCAAGTAATCCAAGGTTAGAGTAAACAGAGAAATCTTTATTAAACTGGGGATAGTGATATGTAACGCCCAGATGTGACTCGAGACTTATAGTAAGAGAATTTGATGATACACTGGGAACAGCGATGCCTAACGTCCAGATGTATTGGTAGAATTTTATATAGAGATTTATCTTTCTCTATTAGGATACTGTTGGGTTGATATAAGAGAATTGTAATTTTGAACTTATGAAAATAAGCACGAATGTTTTAGAACCTTACTATCATTATTATCATGGCTTTTATTGCATTGCTTTCCTAATGTCCTATGAAGGGGGTTTCAGGTGAAAATTCAGTCATTGAATTTTTGTTTAACCTAGATTAACCTCTAATGATCCCTAAAGAGCTCAAACCTATGCTTAACATACCAAGAGAACTCCATTCCCTCTAACAATATGAAGGACCACTATCCACCCCAAGAACAAGGAAAGATTGAAGAAAACAGGAAGCAAAACTAGTGAAATCTTTTACCTTTAAGCTTTGGAAGTGAAATATTAATGTTTGAATGATGAAAATGGGGTGAAAGAGAGGTAGGAGATGAGGGTTTGTGTTTTAGGGGGGTTGGGGTTCATGTTTTTTTGCCTGAACCCCGAAATGAGTGTTTTTATAAATCTGTTGACTTTCTAGGCGATGAATGACCGTCTGGGCAATCCCCTCTCTAGCTGCTGCACTACCTTACTCTCTGATGACCGCCTGAGTGATCTCTCAGGAGGTCAAATACTGGTATGTATTGAACTGGATTGATTGGGCTATCTCATACTCACTTATTTTCATTAACTTTAAAACATAAATGTGAATAAGGAAATACCCCTCATTTGGATTCAAATAAAATATTAGAAAAATCAAAATCTTAAAAATCAAAATCCAAATTTTGTGTTTTAGTTCAAATTCAGGAATTTTCAAGATTTTCTAAATTTGTAGGCTACAAACAAAGCGTATAAAGGTTCCATAAAATTCGTTAAAAATCATTTTTTAACTTATTTTACTCTTGAGAACAATTATCAGAACTTTTGATTTCAAGAATATGGTTCTATCATATATCTCTCCAAGGACGTGTAGGATCCAGACTTAATGAAATTCAAGACCTGGATTTGTCTAACGACATGTATACAGGTCTAAGCTTTCCTAGGTAACAGTATACCTAGGGTATTATAGTATGGTTGGGTTTGGGCTTTTTAGATTATTAGTCATCAAAGGATGGAGAGGTGCAGTGAAGGTGGGGCTGTTAGGGTGGAAGGAGGGGAAGGAGACATAGAGGTGGGTGGAGACATCATTTATGTTTAGCGACATTTTTAAATTGTTTAACCACATTTACAAAATGTGGTTAACGCGTGGCCCATGCACTCTGGACAACTGTACGGAGGGCATTAACCAACTTGTGTGGAGCCTAGGCAAACTCAAATCATATTTTTTAATAGTACTAAAAATAAATTTATCACGTCTAAGTGTAATAAAATAATTCTGTGAAAAATAAAGAGACTTAGAAATGTCGTTTACAACATTATAATGAATCAAAAATAAGTTATAAGATATGACATACATATTGAAATCTCAAGAATATAACAGATAAAGGCTATAAGTCAAAATATTATAATTTCAATTTTAGAAAATCTAATTAAGAGTGTGTATTGTGAAATTTCATTATTTTTGGAGAGCAAATTCTAACTAGAAGAATAAACTCACGAGTTTTATCGCTTATCCAAGTTCACCCAAATTTACTCATGTTCAAGCTTTTAATCGAGCCGACTCGATTTGGAGACATCTCATGAGCTTGATAACTACAGGGGTGATTAATAAAGAAGACCACCACGGAGGCTAACGAAGAGTCAGATAATTACAAGAAACCAATATGTCTCTTTTTTTATGAAAAGTGAAAGACCACACTTTTTGTCTACGGTGATATTGGTTGAATTTGAGGTTTTAGTGATTTATTATTTTATACAATTCAGACAAATTTGCCATCCTTAATATACTTTTCATTCAATATTTCAATATATTTAAACATAAAATTAATTTTACGAAATTAAACATTAAAAATTAATTTTATTTTAATTGTAATCAATCATAAAAAAAGAAAGAAAACGGGGGTTGATTTCGGTCAGCTTGTTCTTGAAATCATTCTTAATCTCCTGCGGATTCGTTCGAAGGCAACTAGTCTCCGTAACAGGTTGGTAACTCCTTTATTCTTTAATAATAATAATAATAATAATAATATTAATAGTGATAGTACTTCACCGCTATTTGATTGAGGATTACAGAAGTAATAACCATTATTAATCCATTCAGTATTGTCAACTGCATATTCCTTCACTTGTAGAACGTGTGCAGTGTAGGTCATATTCTTGATGTTCTTTCCACTGGTAGCTTATCTGGTTAGTCATGAAGTGACGAAAATCTGCTTCATTATTACAACAATGCTACACAGTCTCAATTTTCTGATAGAGAATGTAATGTGCCAGAATGATGCGTAAAGATTTTAGGATAATTAAGAAAGAAATTGTTAAGTGTTTAATCCGTTAACATGACACCTAATACATTACTGGTGATAGGATCCGGGCAAGATCGGTTTGGGTGAGAAGCAATTTTCTTATAGTTATTTGTTCGAGTATCGATGCTCAGATTATACTCTAGTGGCGAGTCTTTGTGTTGATTTTGAAGAACTTCGCACATGATACTGATGGAAGATGCTGTGGAAAGATGGGGATCTGCTTCTTTCCCAATGATCAGCACTCTTGCAGCTGGCGGGTTTAACTATTTCTTTTTTTTTTTTTTATCAATTTAGTATTCATGCATTTGCGAGAAAGTTGGGTAACACTTACAGTGAAAAAGATAGTAGAATTTCCCTGAAAGTGGTTTGGGTATATGTGGAGAAGGCATATAAAAGTTCTAGTAAAGAGGGTAGATAAGATGCATGATAGTCTAAAGGATAGAGCTAAAGCTGTAAAGGAGACTTAAAAAAATTATAGGTAAAACTATTAAAAGAAATTTAAACTTTAATGGTTTGAATGCAAACATGGTTTAAGATAGAATACTGTGACATTGTCTGATCCATGTAACTGATCTCATCGAATGGGAAAAAGACTTAATTGTTGTTTTAATCTAGTATGAAGAAACTAATCAACTAGAGGGGAAGATGGTATAAGTGTTTAAAAGCTTGTATGGTTTATGTTTGTGGCCAATGAACAACTTTTTCTATCAACTTGGAAAATGAAAATGGTTTGAACATTGCATTATTGTATTAGACTTGCAAAAGATTTTTCTTGTAACATCTTATCAAATCCTGGTTGCCCACAATAAAGCATGTACTTCTTGCAGTCCCAATTGGATGGTGTCCAATTGTCCTTAACAACTATATTGATGATGTGGTGCGAAGGAGAGTCAAACAAAAAACATAAGCTCAGAGACTTAATCACAGAATGAAGAATGTTGAAATATCATCTGAATTGGGTTCAATTGTAAGTGTTCCATAGGCTAGGCTTGGTCTTTTTGATATAGATCTTATATGTTTCTTTATGTTGTAGTTGGTTGGTCAAACACCAGGGCATGGTTCGGGGAATAAGTGGTTTGGTGAGCATTGAATCTCTAAATCCCTGTAATTTTAGTTGGGCCAATTTGATTATTTGCTACATTTTCAGCCTTAAATGAATGGCAGTTTACATCAAGTTCCTGTAAGAGGTTGTAGTTCGGCATGGCTTCTATCTGATTTCGGCTTTATTGATTGTTCTGTGATGTTTGGCATTGATATATGGGTCTTAGAAGTGGAAGGTTATAGACCTTTAAGAGGGACTTTCCAATCCTTCTACTAGGTTTTAGAAATTCTTCATATTGAAGTCATGCTTTATTCTTTTTTCTCATTACTTATAATTTGTACATTTATTTTTATTGTGCAAGGATTTTGTCCTCTTGATTATGTCAGTTGTTTGATGTCAATGAAATATTTATTGTCCAATGTAAGAAAATTATTTCTTTCTGTCAACCAATTATATTCTGTTAAATTAAAACCTCTCAAAGATCCGTTTCATTTGTAGGATTAAGACCTTCGTATAGAATTCTATGATCTATTGACCTCTTTATTCTCCTCTCTTGAATTTGCCTTAAAAAACCTTCAATTGTGGCAAAGCAAGTTGGAATATGATCACCGACCAAGGGAAATGGCAGGGTGCCCCTAAATTTTGTTCACCTTCTGCAATGGCTTTTTTCGAAAGTTTCTACAAATCCCAATTTGGTTCCTTTTTGCCAGTATTCATACTAAATTTGCTCACACATCTAATATAGGTTGTGTTTGTTTCAATTTTTTAAAAATGTAATTATAAAACTTAAATTTTATATATAATTAAAAAAGTTAAAAATAATTTTTTTTTAGAATCTGCTATTTTTAACTTCTACAAAATTGAAAACAATTTTTTTTAGATTCTGATACTTAAAAAAAAAAATTCAAAATATACGAAGTGAAAAAAGTGAATTTTACTTAAAAAAATCTTATCCAAACGCACCTTATTCAAAGCTTGACAATTCCAATTCCCACTCTTTACCATCAATGAATTCCTTGCTTGGTCAAATATAGTTGCTGCACCTGCATTTATGCTGTTGACCAATACTTTGCTTCATTCTTCTTTCTCTTTAATCAAAAGTAGCGTATTTTGTGATCAACTGGGGAAGGACGGGATAATGGATATTAACATGGTTTCCTGTACTTCTAGATTGTTTTCAATTGCAAGACTTGGTGATGATTTGTAGGATTGCTCAATTCAGTCTGGACATTGCAAATGAAAATTTTAGGGTGTAATTACTGCAAGAGAATTTCTGTATGTCGTCAATTTGAAAGCACGTGTAACTTAGAACCTAAACTATTCAAGCCCAGGTGCAGCATTCCTTAGATGCATCATGCACCTGTGGGAATGTTTTTACATTTCCCGTAGGTTGTCAAAATCTTCGGTCCCGAAGTCACATCTATATTTACTCTTAGGTTTCTTCAAACAAACTCTCTATGAAAATTGATATTATATGCATTGTAGTTATACACCTACGAGAAGTAGCCATCCTGATGGGCACAAATAATGGTCCAAAACGATCTTTTCAGTTCTTCCATTGGATAATGCTGTAGAAGCAGAGAAATGATGTATGCTTATGTGTGTCCACGTAGATAGGGCGCTCTAAATTGGTTTACTCTCTACCTGTAAATTAACTCGAACGGCTAATCTTTTTGACCTTCCCATCCACTCTAGTGATCTAGAAGGTGTATTTATTGTCCAAAGTAGTTCCTTTGCCGCCACGCTGCTTGACTTGCAATGCCAGTGCAGTGCAAGCTTGGAAAATGACTGATAAATCATATTGTATTCATGCCGACTCCATAGGGTGAATGGACTTGATTTAGTTTGTCAGTGTAAACCACTGCTTTGTTGTATCATTTCATATCCTTATTCTATTCGAACTTGGAAAAGTATTAAATTGGAGAGCGGAAGGAAAATGCATTTCATCTCAGTGCAAGAGGGTAAAAACCACTCTCATCTTGTCAGGGCTAACAACCCTATTTTGAGCCCTCATCCTTGAGTGCTCAAGGCTAAGCACAAGTCCTATACTTGAATGGAGTTGATTTTGGTTGTGTGGTTCATGTCTCTTTTGTCCTGTCCTTCTGTAAGTAAATGTTTGGCAAGAACTTAATTTTGGAAAATAGTTGTTTTTTCCTAAAGTTGTATGAAAAGCTTTTGATTGTAAGCTATTTTGAACTCAAAGAATAAGCTTATATCTAAACAAGTAAAATCAATGGACTTGATGAGTCATGGGGTTTTGAGTCACTGTTTCCTGTCAGCAGGATTAGTGGAGTATAAATAAGGCAATCATTCTGTCCCTTTGATGACTCTGGCCATAAAGAATGCACTTATATTATTGGGTGCATTCGTCAAGGTCTTCCTTCTCGCACACAATGGTCTTCGGTTGGCTCTTGTCTTTTATGGTGGAATGCTCCCCCCGATGGCCCACTTTGAACAAAGACGTGCTGCGTGGTTTGGAATGATTAAGACCGATCAATAAGACCCTGCACGTGAAAAAGGTTAATATATACATGGGCAACGACTAATGTGAGAGGGGTTGATTATTAAGAGGATGACATGAGTAAATTTTAATTGTTAGATTTTATACGAGTGATGAATTAATTAATTTTTAATCTTTAATATTTATATATGATTATAAAATTTAGGTTTACTCTTCTCACTTTCATGATAAACTAGCCCTCTCATATAATCTATGGGGTGTATCACATGAACATATGAAACATCCGTTTCACTTGATACAAGGAAGAGTATCAAGGTAGGCCAATTAACCATTGGATCTTGCAAAGGTTGTAACTAGATTGGGTTGGTTCAAGTTCAAGGGAAAAATAAATTTTTTAATTATTTTTTAGATTTAATCTACTTAAAATTAAAAAAAATAAATTGATAAATATATATATATATATATATATATATATATATATATTAAAATTTAGTAAAAAAAATTCTTTACAGCGTTATAACACTTTCTATATATATATATATATATATATATATTATAAACTTTAAACCGTTAGAGTGTATTTATAAAAAATGTATTGTATTTATATTATAACTAATCTGAAATTAGGTTACTAATCTGAAATTTTGCTTTACCAATGTTCTATAAATCACTTGCTTGAAGTTTATGGCTCATTTCAATTTTGCTTTACCAAGTGAGCAAGAACAACACCCCTGGTACATTTTCTGGCATTAACGTCAATGCCAAAAATATGGCCACTGAGCTGAGATCTTATGAGAAACTTGACTCTGATTTGCTCAATAATACTATTGCTCTTGGTGCTGAAGGCCGGCTTTCGTTCGATTGGCTCAGGCAATTCATCGAATGCCTCCGAGACATGAATCAGGAATTTGGCAAGGTGATCCTGGACTGCAAGAAAGACATATGGAATGAAAAAGAGTTGTTTGAGCTTGTTAGGGAGTACTTTGACAGCAGTGCGAACGTCATGGATTTTTACAATGCATTGTTGGAGTGCCTACAGCGCGCCAGGGACAGCCAATCGCGTGTCCTTGAGGCTCTTCAGCAGCCTGATAAGGAAACTGAGAAACTCGGAAACAAACGGGACGCGAGGAAGCTGCAGGCTCTGAAGAATCTCAAGGCGGCTGGTGACCCTTTCACTAAAGCATTCTTGCAGAAATATCAATCTGTTTATGATCAGCAGAAACGCATGCTTGATAAGTTGGAGCGCAGAAAGTACTTGCTTGATAAGAAGCTGAATTGCAAACGCACTTGGAGGAAGGTCTGGGGTGTTATATATGTGGTGACGGCTGCTACTGTCATAATCTGCTCGGTTGTAGTAGGAGCTGTTGGTTTGCCGGATGTTGCGCATGCTTTCTCTACTGCCACTCAAATCCCACTTGGCTTAATGGGAAAGTGGATTGTCTTGTTGAAGAACTATGAGAATGCACTGGAAGCACAAAAGAAGGTGACGGACTCTGCACTCTGGGGCACTTTTGATGCTAAAAATAACCTGGACCACATCCGGTTTAGCATCGTTGGGCTTAAACGTGAGATTGAGTCTCTGATGAAGGATGTTGATTTTGCCATTGAGCAAGAAGCTGTGAATGTTGAAATTGAAAAGATCAAGGAGAAGTTGGTGGATTTTATTAAGAATTTTAAGGATTTAGAAGACATAGCTCATCAGTACAGCCGCGACGTTGTGAAGGCAAGGACAGACGTTCGGCAGAAAATCAACTCGGCGTTCTATGGAGAAAATTAATAAATTATAGTGCTCAAACATCAAAATAAAATTAATAAACTATAGTGGTCAACCAGTGACTGTTAATTTGTTGGAGAATTCATTGTTCATCTGTCCCTTATATTTCTTATTAAATTTCATGATCTTCTGTTGTCTGGAGTCCAGGCAAACTTGGTTTTTCGTTGCAGACTATAATTTGACGCTATGAATTTTAGTCATCTGACATGTATAGGCAGCAAAAACTCCCCATTGTTTGCGGACAATACAGTGCCAAACTGCTAATGCATGCAACTATATATTTTGTAAGATTCATTTGTGTTTGGTTCCACGTTCTGCTTGTTGATAAAACTATCTTTCGAGTCTTTGTATAACTTGATATAATGATTGATTGTTTCATTTTTGTCCCCTTTATCCGGCCTACTCAACACATACAATGAAGCTACTAGCACAATCAAAATAATCCAAACAAAAACAACCCTTTCTACAAGCTGTATTCATGGAATCTTAATTATGTGAATGACATTGCTATCATATAAGAGATGGGAATCTTCAAGGGACTAAGTGGCACCTCAGGTTTTGACATGAAGTTCTTAAGTATTGGCCCGTTATGGATTGCTTTTGTTATTGATTGGATCAATACAATGTGTTATGTTTATCATCTAATGGGATTGATTATTGCCAAATATAGATAAACCTAGCTTGCAGTTCATTCTTACAAGAACCAGGGTATAGATGAACTTAGACTCGTATCTTGCTTCCCTTGGCAGTGTGTGGTCTTTTCCTAATGAAACATTTGTTGCCTGAGTTTTTGGTTACAAAACCCATCCCTTTGTTGCCTCTCATATTTTACAGGTGCTGCAGCTGCTGAGGGTACTTCACAGCCGTCTTCCTCCCAGCAGCATTAGATTTCAGTAGCCGAGTTTGTTAGGTGAGATGTCCAGTATTTTGTTCTAGACGTGCTCCAATGTAATGCAAACAAGATTCTGGACAGTAGAGCATAGTTACATTTTGCATAGACTTACCTATTTGAATGTCATTTTGGACTGTATTCTCAATTTCCTGAGATACTTTGTATATAAGGACCTTGTGCACATTTTACAATATTATATTATTAGCCTTTGAGACTCATTATAAGACTTCCATTTATGATCATGACTTTGAAAGCAAGTAACTTGTAGATAGGAAAAACAAAATAAATAAAGGAAACTATTTTACGGACTTTCCTTAAGTCAACATGTAGATAGGAATGATACAGGTCACGAGACTTACGTGAAAATAGGACTCCTCACATGCCGGTCATGGGCCCAAATCGAGTCGTGACACTCTACTCTTGTGAGGTAGTGAGAGCGGCTTGAGTCTTTGTCTCTTTGAGAGTTTGAGAGACTCACGGAGAGAGTGAGTGAGTGTGTCGGTGTCGGTGTTGGTGTCGGTGAGAGTGAGTGACAGCTGTGTGAGTGTGACTGAGAGTGCGAGTTTGTCTGAGTAATTGAGTATGAGTGTAATAAAAAAATAATTTTTCTTGGAAATTATAAAATTACGTCTTGGGGCAAAGACCCCGTGGGGCGGAGGGTATAATCCTCGTCCCGGTCCTCGAACTTACTGCCAAGGGGAGGGGGGGTTTCAACTCCGTCCCCATCCTCGCAGGGACCAAAATCCCTAACAACGGGGATTCAAATCCGGGGATCCCTGCAGACACCCGCGCCTCTAGTCCCCATTGCCATCCCTACTGGGAAGTAATTGGGTTGTCTTTGACTCTGTAAGGTCACGATAATTGACTAGCCAGTTTTCACTAGCATGAAAATTCCAAGAGGCTTCCTAACGAAAAATTTTCCTTATCTATTTGTGTAAAAGGATTTTAGTGACTATATTAAGATTAAATTTTATCGATTAAGACCAAATATTTTTGCCGGCATGAAAATTCCAAGAGGTTTCCAGACGAAAAATTTCCTTATCTATTTGTGTAAAAAGATTTTAGTGACTATATTAAAATTAAATTTTATTAATTAAGACCAAATAAAAACAAAGTATGAAGATTACAGTTTTGGTATAAATAGAGATAATATCTGTGCTTTTGACGGATTCAATTATAAATTTTTTAATTATTTTTTAGATTTAATCTATTTAAAATTAAAAAAATAAATTGATATATATATATATGTGTGTGTGTGTGTGTAAAATTAACTACAATATATATTAAAATTTATTCTATAACATATATTAAAATTATTAAAAAAGTACTTTATATATATATTAATTATAAACCTTAAATTTTAAATCGAAGGTCTTTTAAAGTGTATTTATAAAAAAATATATTTTATTTATATTACACAATTTGTATTGTTATTTTTTGTATATATAGGGCAACTTAATGGTCAATAATTATTTTTTGGAAATAAAAATATTCACATATAGAACTAAAGTATTACAAATTAGAGTTGTATTATTTGAAGCACCTAATACTTGAAAATTAAAATGTATTTTAATTGCAAAATATAATTATCTATGCACTAATCGTAGTGTAAGAAGCAAATGTGGTTAGACGGGACCGAGCTTGTAGTATCTGCACTTCCACCGGCATTGACCAACAAAGCTTCGATCCAGGAGTAATTGGGATGTGTCTGACCCGGTAAGGTCACGATAATTGACTAGTCAGTATCCTGAAAATTCCAACAGGTTTCCTAAACATTTCCTTACCTGTTTGTTGATGCGGAGCTATATGTATATATATATGCAGCGTTGGGTAACATGGAGAAACGCATCAAACGCAGGTTCTAAACTTTCGTTGCAAATAATCGAGCAGGTATAATATCGTACGTTTGCTCTTTGTGAGAGATAATAGCTTCTCCCAGTGGCGTTGCTGCGGTTGTTGACACCCTTGTTCCGTTTTGCTTTCCTACCAGAAGATTACGCGTTGCGACGGTTTTTCTTGGCTACTTTCTGTCCCCAGTCGATTATTGTTGGCCAAGGCAAGTATCTCCACACTAAGTTTTTTTTTTTTTGAAAATTAAACAATTATTTTGTTCGATTTCTCGCACCATGCGAGATTTGTAACCCACACTTCGGTATTTATTTTTTCAATTTCATATTGAGAAAGCGAATTTAAGAAAATATTACTTTGTTATACAACTTTTTATTGGTGTAAATTTTTACAAAATTCACTGTTGAATTAAAAGTTCACATCGTATAGGTTAAATCTGTAAAATTTTAAATTAATCTAAAATTATTTGGTGTAATTTATATATATATATATCAAAATTAATATTTTACATAATTGCATTGCTATTAATGTTCAATTTTTGAAATTTGTCACAAATGATCTTTATGATAGGTAGTTGTAATTCAATGGTTGAATCGATAAAAAAATAATTTTATTGAAAGTTATAAATAGTGTAACTTTACGTAAAGTTACACTGGTGTATCTTGATTCTAACCCTTCATATTGTTATACAATTAATATTCAAAATCCATATTCAAAAAATGACCCCCTATTTTAAGTCTTAATTAATATTCCTTTACAACCAAACCAATATTAATTAGAATTTAATTTCTATGAATCAAAAGTGTAAAATTTTTTTTACATCATCATCTAATTAAATTATCTTATTTACTATAGATAACTTTTCAAATAGTAGATAATTTAGGTCAAATAATTTAATTAGATGATAATGTAAAAAGATTTTATAGCGTGACTACATTGAAATTAAATTCTATTAATTAAGACCAAATAAAAACTAAGTATGAAGATTAAAGTTTTGGTATAACTAGAAATAATACCCGTGCTTAATTTCCGCAGTAATTATCTGAGATTTTCTTATCTTCCTTGGTCGCTCTCAAAGGTTTCAACTTCTCAAACATCTCTCTATCCGCAGGGTATGCTTGATTATGATTCAACTTTGTTAATCATATTTTATTATTATGTGGTACAATACAATTTCTGATGTATGCAAATCCTTGAAATTAGATTACTTATCTGAATTTTTGCTTTACCAATTGGTCAATAAATCACTTGCTTGAAGTTTATGGCCTTTTCCTCATAAAGGGTTTCTCTGGGATTGAAATTTTGATATATTTTTTTCCCCTATTTATTAATTAGATCATTTCAATTTGAAGCAATGGGGAGCCAAGCGAGCGAGACCAACACTCCCGGAACATCTTCTGGCATTAACCTCAATGCGGCTCCTTGCAAACCTGACTCTGATTTGCAGTCCTTTCATGCCACCCTTCAAAATTGCACAACTCAAGTCATCAATACTGTTGGTGTTGAGGGCCGGTCGCTTTCGCTCAATTCGCTCAGGCAAGTCACCGAATGCCTCGTAGCCATGATTCAGGAGGTTGTCAAGGTGATCCTGGACTGCAAGCAAGACATATGGAATGAGAAAGAGTTGTCTGAGCTTGTTGAGGAATTCTTTGACGATAGTCTGGAGATCTTGGAGCTCTACAATGCATTGAAGAAGTGCCTGCAGCGCGCCAGGAACAGCCAATTGCCTGTCCTTTTGGCCCTTCAGCACTTCGATGAGGATGCTGAGAAAGTCGGGAGCAGCCGGTACGCGAGGACGCTGCAGGGACTGAAGAAGTTCAAGGCGGATCGTGACCCTTTCACTGAAGAATTCTTCCGGATACATAAATCTGTTTCTGATCGGCAGAAACGCATGTTGGAGAGGTTGAAGCTCAGGAAGAACAAGCTTGATAAGAAGCTGAAGTCCACGCACACTTGGAGGAAGGTCTCGACTGCTATATTTATGGTCACGGCTGCTACTCTCTTGATCACTTGCCCGAAGGTTGTGGCCACTTTGGCTAGTGTATTCCCAATTGGCCCAATGGGAGTGTCGATTGACTTATTGTGGAAGGAATATGAGAATGCACTGAACGGACAAAAGAAGGAGACGGACTCTGCACACGCTGAAGCTTTTGTTGCTAAAACGCAACTGGACAACGTCCGGGTTCTCATCGTTAGGCTTAAAGACCAGATTGAGCTTCTGATGGAGAATGTTGATTTTGCCATTGAGCAAGAAGCTGTGAAGGTTGCAATTGAAGAGATCAAGAAGCAGTTGGGGGATTTTAAGAAGGATGTTGAGGATTTAGGAGTCCAAGCTGAGAAGTGCTGCCGCGCCTTTATGGCGGCGAGGGAAGAGGTTCTGCGGATAATCAAAAAGCTTCCTGACAACTGAAGAAGGCCTTCTTCTTCTGCAGCGTTGTCAACCGGTAACTGTTAATTTGTTGGGAAATTCGTTGTTCATCTGTCCCTTATATTTCTTACTAAATTTCATGATTTTCTGTTGTCCGGGGTCCAGGCAAACTTGGTTTTATGTTGCAGACTATAATTTGATTCTACTAAAAATTTTAGTCGTCTGACATGTATAGGCAGCTAAAACTCCTCATTGTTTGCAGACAGTACAGTGCCAAACTGCCAATGCATGTAATTATATGTTTTGTAAGATTCATTTGTGTTTGGTTGCACGTTCTGTTTTGTTGATAAAACTATCTTTCGAGTCTTTGCATAACTTGATAGAATGATTATTATTATTATTATTATTATTATTTTTCGTCCCCTTTATCTGGCCTACTTAACACATACAATGAAGCTCCTAGCACAATCAAAATAATACAAACAAAAACAACCCTTTCTACAAGCTGTATTCGTGGACTCTTAATTATGTGAACGACATTGCTATCGTATAATAGATGGGAATCTTCAAGGGACTTAGTGGCACCTCAGGTTTTGACATGAAGTTCTTAAGTACTGGCCTGTTATGGATTGCTTTTGTGTTATGTTTATCATCTAACGGGATTGATTATTGCCAAATATAGATAAACTTAGCCAGCAGTTCATTCTTACAAGAACCAGGGTGTAGATGAACTTAGACTCTTATCTTGCTTCCCTTGGCAGGGTGTGGTCTTTTCCTAATGAAACATTTGTTCTTTGTTCCATTCATCTTTCTAGTTAAATTTTAATTAGGACCGTATCAATAGAGCAAATTCTTGCCATGGATAAAATTTCGGAAAAGGGTCCTCAAGAGAAAAAAAAAAGAAGAAAAAGTTGCGGAAAAAGATAGTGACACGAGAGTAAGTGATTTCGTTAAGGTAAAAAGTATTTCAATACCTCTAAGAGGGGAGCTCCTAACACCCATAGAAAAACAAAGAAGAAAGAATTAGAGAGAGACCTCCCAACACCCATAGAAAAAAAAGAAGAAAGAATTAGAGAGAGAGAAAATGAAAGAGGACAAAATAGTAGATGTGAGCCCATGTTTTTTTTTAAAAGGTGTTGAGATATGTCTAGAAAAAAAAAGGGTGGTTGAAATAACAAAACTCAAAATGATTGAAGGAAAAACCACTCTTCTATTAAGTAGTGATACAAGATTTGATATCATTAAGAACCAAATGAATATAATTTATGTTTATTAGGAACTAAGTTGGCTAACAAGTAAAATGTCAAGAGTCTCATATACACATTGAAATTGAGCTCCACTAATTGTGTACTTTTCACTTTTATTGAACTTAAATATGATATGTTAAATTTATATTTATATAATTATTTTTGTTCTAACGCATAAACTTTAATGTTAACACTTTTTTTTCATAATATATAATAATAGCACAATGCCTTTTCTCCTTTTAATTTTCCTCCTACGAGCAAAATGGTGAAACGCAAAAAGCATCCTAGCTTTTATTAGCAAACTTTTATTATAGAAACGAAAGAAAATTAAAATAGCTTTTAAATGCTTTTATTTTTTCTGTTTAAAGTAGAATGTGGCATCAGGTTTTGAAATATCTAAGCAATGAACAATTTTTCGAATGTCAATTGTAAAATTGAAAATCAGATAAGCGGGGGAGAAAAATGCTTGTTAATAGGATTTTAGGTCCCACCGAGATTTGAACTCGGGTTACTGGATTCAGAGTCCAATGTCCTGACCACTAGACCATGGGACCGCTAATGTTGAGACCAAAATATTTTTTCTTATTTCTCTTTTACATGATTAATTTTTCCTTTTGCAAAGGTTGTGTGTTTGGTCAGTCTTCAAAAAGGAGTTCAGACTGGCTTGTTCCTTCTTTAATCTCAAATACTTGCCCCATCAAGGCTTGGAATGAAGCTTGTTCGGTTGATTTGTTCCATTTGCTAGATTGGACCACTACTGAATTTTGTTATTCCCTAAACATCAATCTATATATCTTGCTACTGGCTGAAACTGTCATTTCCTTCAAATGTTCTTATTCTGCACATAAAAGAATAAAATGGTATAAAACGGATACAGAATAAATTAAAGATTCATTTGTTATTTTTTCAAGAGAGAAGATACTTTTATTAAAAACATATGTATATTAAAAATATTAACATAATTATAATTATATTTATGTTTAAAAAATAAAACAACAATTATCCATACCTTTCATAATTAGAATGAGTAATTTTCTAATAAACAATTAAAAAAATTTCATTAAGATAAAATCGAGGTACTTTAAGCCACGAAGATTGAACTAATGGTGAGGGGTTTGAGTATTTTTTCATAAGGTCACAAGTTCAAGCTTCATTATCTTTCAAATATACAAAAAAAAAGGTTGTTCTCTATCTTAAAATTAAATAAAAAATCAATTCAATCAATTATATACTACTAGAATAGGGTCAGGTAGAATGCATGGGATTATAAGTTCAAATTTCATTGTTCTTTAAATTCAATTTCGAAAAGATTACTTATATTATAGAGATTACTTATAGATATAACAACTTCCAAAATATTTAACTTTCTAGAAATGTAACTAACTCAGTCCAATCCTCTATTTTGATTTTAAAATTGCATTTTTTTGGTACATATAAACAATCGCAATAGATCAATAATTTAATCCTAATCTATTAATAATCAATTCCAAAAATCTCTATCATTACTTCTATATAAATGACACCCATTGCTAAACACAAGGAGGGAGGATATACATTGTTTTCATAACTTTGCCCACCAATCCGTTTGCTAGCAACATCGCACAGTACTCATTCCAAATCAAGTTTTCAGTCCTGGATCTCAAGACAAAAGCTTGACTATGACCTTTCCTTTTTTTTTCCCCCTTCAATCCGTTACTGTAAGATACGTTGCTTTCTTTCTATTGTTTTATTTATTATTCTCATTCCTTTATTTATTTTGTTATACTAGCCTGATTAAGTCTAGTCTTTTATGCATCTTTTGTTTCTTTGTTAATCTTTTTATACTCTTTCGAATTTTATTTTCGTAAAAAAGATTCTAACAAATAAAATTAACCCAACACTCGCTCTTTTTTTTTTTTTAGGATACGTTAGCGCATGCGACAAGATGTGCCACCGCTTCCCTTAGATTGATTCCTAAAGCCTTTTTTTTAAGTCATTTAGTAAGAAACTTGTATACGCCGTTACTCTGTTCTATTGCTGTACTAGGAGATTGGCCTCAGTCACTCTACGTCTCTACTTAACAAAATTGATATTGCCGTACTATCTATCATAAAGACTATACATCTGAAAAAAAAAACAGTTATGTCAAATATTGGTATGTTCAACAACAATAGGAATACATTAGCCAAAACAAAAAGAGGTTGGCTTTGCTTTGCTTTTCTCTCAAGTCATCTGTTGGGCTTAACTTGGATACGGACCATTTCCTCACTGATCATACAAAATGGTAATAACAACATTCCTTGGAAAATTCAGCATTGGTTTGGCTTAAAGAAAGGCACTGGGGCGATGTTGGCTGTCCCCATACAATATTATTATTATTTTTTCCGTTTTGATGTGGCATATTAAATTGTTTTATGGAAAGAAATTAGCATCTTATGCATTATATAAAGTCCTAGAAAGATGTCATGATGAAAAAATTTTTGGTTCAATTCTCAATATGACAAATGCTATAATCGAGATTAGGTATTTAGAATTACCTGGAATAGTCGAACTTGATGAGTCCATAACTGGGTTCTTCCTTTTACTGTGAGAAAAGCAATCAGCTGCAGAGAGAAAATCCAGAGAGAGAGCTCCTCCTATTACCCTTTCAGTTATCAGAAATTTGTGTACTGTCTTAATGGGGCAACAACCACTTTGATAAAGGTTAGGAGCAGGAGCCTCTGTATATTAGTGATAAAATGGGTCAAGCCTGCCCATTATAACTAAGCCCAATAACAATAACCAAACAATACCATATCTACTAATAACGAAATAAAATCAAGCCCAATAACAAAATTAAGTATAAAATTAGGCTAAACAATATGGTCAAATATATTTTAGCATCTAATTAATCTGAGATCAAATTAAAATTAAATTATAACAAAATGATTTATGCTAGTCCATACATAGAATATTCAACATTGTCCCACTTGGATAGCATAAATCAAAATATTATGATACACCAGATTAATCAACAATATGTGGTCATAACAAGATGCCAAAATAAACCATCATAAACCACGAAAGGTCCAAAATGGAACTACAAATATCTCAACAATGCAAAAAATCATACTCAAAGGAATTGTGATATCATACATTGCAAGACACTTATATCCTGTGACCCAACAACAAAGTGGAATATGGATAAATGGGAGAGCACAATAAAACGGCATACCAAAGTTTGAACAAGGTGTTATGTCCCAACAAAATGACCCAAGCATCCACCCAAGATGCCATATAAGATTCAATGAATCTTATCATAATAACAAGATTGAGACTGGGTCCAAAATGTCTCTACAATATGCCATTACAATATATAAATATATAATGATAGTTATAACAATTAAACTGCGCAGAATATTCATATGGCAATAACAATAGCAACAATAACCATTATTTGAAAAATGTCTCAAATATGAGGTCATAACAAAACATAAACATAAACTCCCACTAATCCAAAACATCAAAAGACCTCACTACACCCATACGGGTTACATGATCAACAAAAGCTTTAACAGTTTTGGCTTTTGTTAAGGGGTCAGCAACATTAAGCTCTGTAGGGATATGCTCGACACGAGTTTTAAACTCCTAAATCTTCTCTCTCACAAACATAAAGTTTGTCTCAAAGTGTTTTATCCGCTTTGAGCTCTTGTTATTAAGAGAGAAGCTCACCACAGCAGAGTTGTTACAATATATGGTTAGAGGCCTAGAGATACTCTCCACAAAATCAAACTCAGCAATAAAGTTCTTCAACCATATCGCTTGATGTGTAGCCTCATAACAAGCTATATACTCTGCTTCCACGGTTGATGTAGCTGTACGAGTCTATTTGGCACTCTTCCAAGAGATAGCTCCTCCAGCTAACATGAATACATAACCTGATGTTGACTTATGATCATTTGGATAACCACCATAATCAGAATCACAATAACCTGTTACCTCAAAATGATCTGACCTCCTGTATGTAAGCATATAATCTTTGGTACCTTTCAGATACCTCAAAACACGTTTTGTAGCCTGCCAATGTGCCACACCAGGTTTACTCAAGTATCTCCCAAGTACACTAACAACAAAAGCAAGATCAGGACGTGTACAAACTTGAGTATACATAAGGCTGCCAACAACAGAAGAATAAGGAATTTTCTTCATATTTGTTATTTCACTTTCAATCTGAGGACATTGGGCATTAGAAAGCTTCTCACCCTTTTGAATGGGTGCAACACAGGGTTTACAAAATTGCATATTGAACCGATTCAGGATTCTATCAATATATCCTTGTTGAGACAAACCAAGGATACTGTGAAATCTATCACGGTGAATCTCAATTTCCAAAACAAAAGATGCATCACCAAGATCCTTCATATCAAAATAAGTTATAAGCATCTATTTGGTTTCATTCAGAAAACCCATATCATTACTGGCCAAAAGGATGTCATCAACATAAAGAACAAGAATAACAAATTTTCTCCCACTATTCTTCAGATAAATGCACTGATCAACTGCATTTTCCTTAAAGCCAAGAGAGCTTACAACGTGATCAAACTTCAAGTACCACTGTCTAGAAGCTTGCTTCAGACCATAAATGGATCTTTTCAATTTGCAAACCATGTGTTCCTTGCCACTTTCAACAAAACCATCAAGTTGATCCATATAAACATCTTCAAATAGATCACCATTCAAGAACGCTGTCTTGACATCCATCTGACGAAGCTCTAAATCAAAATAAGCAACCAAGGCCATCAAAATGCGAAAAGAGTCTTTAGTAGAGACAGGAGAGAACGTCCCTTTATAGTCTATGCCTTCCCTCTGGTTGTACCCTTTAGCAACAAATCTGGCTTTGTACCTTTCTATCTCTCCTCTAGCACCACGTTTGGTCTTAAAGACCCATTTGCATCCAACAAGTTTACAACTTTCGGGCAATTCCACTAAATCTCAAACATCATTCCTATACATAGAAGCTAGTTCATCTTCCATAGCAACCAGCCATTGTGAACTATATGATCAGAAATAGCTTCATGAAAGGTAACGGGATCAGAATCCTCAACAGAAGCATATTCATGTTCCTGCAAATAAACAACATAATCCCTGAATCTAGTAGACTCAGTAGATATAGGAACACGCTCCGATCGCCTCAATTGAGGCACAACAATATCTGGATTTTGAACATCATAATCAACTTGTGCATCAACATCAACACCAACACCAACAATGGGATCAATGGCTTCATCATGAGTGACAACAGTCGGCATAGACTCAGGCAAAAGAGTGATGGGTATAGAAATAGTGACATGCTCTTCTCTGAAGCTAACAACACGCAGCTCCTGAGTTACAACATGTTCTGAATCGTTTTCAAAATAGACAGCACGATCAGATTCAACAACTCTAGTTGTATGAGTAGGACAATAAAATCCAGCAGCGCGCCAACCTCCGCCTCCCCCTCCGCGCGCTTCTCCCATTTACCCCTACCGCCGGTGCCCTTCTTCTTCCTCCTCTTCTTTTTCGTTTTCTTTTTGTTATGTTGTGGTTATTTCTGAAAAAAAAAATTAAAAAAAAAAACAAAAATACAATAAAATAAGATATATATATATATAGCCAAATAACGGTGCAGTGGTTAAATTTGGATGAGTTATTGTTGTGGTTGATATGCATTGTGGCTTTTAGTTTGCATTCTCGTGGCATTGATGGGTAATATTTCAAGTTGGAGTTACTGTCTTTGCTAACTTTAAACTTAAGTTAGAGCTTATAATTGTTGGATTCTGCTATCTCTGGTCTGATGCTCTCTGCTATTGGAAATGTTGAGTTGTTGAAATCTTTAAGTCATGCTACTTTGGTTCTTGTTTGTGGTTCTTGATACTTTGTTGAATTTGGTGCAACCTAATGTCCATTGAATTTGTGAGAACCACTGTATTACTGTGCTAAGGTCATGAGTGTGCTTAGGATGCTATTTTTTGTTCGGAGTTCTGTGCCTATCTAATGGTTATTACTTCTTCGGTATTTGATTTCACGTTCTCCATTCCTTAAATCATGGTAAACAAGAACTAGAAGACTGACACAAGTAGGGTTTGATGTATCCACACTGGCTGATCCTGCTTATCCAGCTAGTGATGAGGATCTCAGTGATGATTCTATTCATTCCCTTGATAGCTCATCTTAGCTGCTTCACTAGGGAGTTTTCTTTCTTGCCTTCTATTTACTACTTTCCGTTTCAGTTTCCTGTTTATTTCTAGTCTTTGTTGAACAGTGAGGACACTGTTTAGTTTAAGTTTGGGGGTGTTTAGTTTTAGTATTAATAATAAATGTTTGCTTTTATGTTTTTCTTAAGTATTTGCAGAAATGTTTCTTTGTTTCTTCCTTTTTGTGTGCTGAAATTAATGGTTGTTGACAACTTAAACTCTAGCATGCTGATGGATTGAGATTGAATATCCAATGATTGTATGGATTAGGGATTGACCTCATTTTTTAGGAACACACATGAGTTCTTTTGATTGTGTTTCGCTTTGTGATGTAGATCCTATTTGTATGTGTGTGAGACCTTAGAAATTGAGTAGATTGACATTTTTGGAGAAAGTACATGAGTGGCATATGTGTTGATTTGTATTTTCGGAAGTGTTGTAATCTTTCTTGAGGCGAAATCCTAGACAATACATAATTAGGAAAATGATTAGGGCATTCTTTGGACCGTTTGAGCCTTTGAAGCTAACCTTGATGTGATTATCCCTAGGTCCCCTTTTGAAGCTTTGAATATGTCTGGCCTTTATTTTCTTCTCTTAACCACACCTTTCCTTACCATTAACCTAACAATAGAATATATATAAAAAAAATCCCTCTTTCATTTACCCTTGTTGAGTGTATTGCATGTAAAATTCTTTTGATTGGGGCTAATTGCTAGTTTTGTAGTGCAGTTTGTGAGTTGAAACAATAATAAAGAATTATCAATTGAAAAAAAAAAAGAGAAAGGGGTGAAAATTTTGAAGATGAAGACAAAAAAGAGAAATTTAGACACAAATCTGAAAAAAAAAAGAATAGAAAAGAAAAGAAGCTTGTGGATAATCAAGTGCATGGTTCCTTTATATTGCATCTCACAAATTGCAATTTTAAATTTTGTTTTGGGATGGCTCAAATCTTAGGATTTTCATGTTTGTGCATTTCAACTTTTGATTTATGTCCATACCCTTTCTTTTTAACCACTTACCTCTGGCCTCACATTACAAGCCTTGAAAGACCCTTTTGATTCATGATTGTGCATTTGTCTACATTAGTGGAGAAAGAGATGAAAACAACCCTTTTTGATGTAATGAGTTGTGTATGTGCTTTCTCATGGACCTATCCAAGTTTGTCTTTTGAAATCAGAAAGAGATCTTGCATGCATGCCTGTAGGAAATTCATTTGTGCATTGAAGTTGCATATGAGCGACAACATGGCCTTGGAAGTGCATGTGCGGTACTTTTCTGTGAGGTTGTGAAATAATTCTTGAGGATATGTATGATGTTTTGACACTAGCAATGCTTGAATTTAAGTTGCTTTCACACTTGGATTGCGTGCTTTTGGTTGAAAGTCCCTAAGTGTTTTGCTTTGTTTTGGATTATTTTGCTCGAGGACTAGCAAAAACTTAAGTTTGGGGGTGTGATAACCCCAGTTTATGGAGTTATTTAGCTTCTAAATGGGATTGAAATTGCATGACTTGTCCTTCATTTTCCAAGTGAAACACTTAAAAATAGGAAGAACTGGCTCATATTTGCTTTAGAACTTTTGTTGAAAAATTCGATGTCATAAATCAAGACTATTGGAATGAAATGCATAATTCAAAGTAAATTTTCATCGAATGATTTTTGACAGAGAAAATTGTAGAATTTTGGAGCTTGAAGAGAATTCAAGTTGAAGCCAAGAGAAGGGAAGCAAAGCAAGAAGAAAAAGCCATTAAATTGAAGTGGGTTGCAACCTACTGGACGCCTAAACATTGGATCAGTTTTTTGAGTCAGGTCGTGACCCGACAATTTGTGCCGGGTCGCAACCCAACGCGGCCCAGGCCCATTTTTAGTAAATATTTACCCAATAGACGGGAGGAGCTAGAGAGTTCATTTTTTCTACCTTTTTCAGCAGTTTTAGAGGGAGGAACCCTAGGTTTTGGAAGGAGCCAACACTAGAGAAGGATTCATCTTGAAGATTGAAGACCAAGGGCTAGGAGAGGATTGAAGCCCCATTTGTTCATCTCTTCCTCTCTCTTTATGTCTTTAATATTCACTATGCCTCTTAAACTAGTTTATGTTTTGCTCATTGTTATAGATAACTAAACTTGTAGCTAGGGGATCCTTTGAATCCCTCTATGGATCTTGGAAGTTTGTAATGTTGCTTATTTGAATGTTGATGATATTGGTTTTGGTTACCCATTTCTATTCTTAATGCTCTTATATGTTTGGCCACCATCTAAGTTGATTTGGGGGATTCTCTTGAACTAGACATAGGGATGGAGACATTGGACCTTGGTATGGGTAATGCTTGTTCTTTTACACTTAATTGGTTTAGGTGTGAGGATTAGTCAATGGGATGGAAACATACCCATTGACCTTGCATAGTAGATGTTTGATGTTAGTCCTCAATGGGTTGATTTCACACTAACTCACAAGGACACTTAGTGTTTTAGGTGAAAGAGACACGGTTAATTGACCTAGACATAGGCTTTTAACTATAATTGGTATGCTAACAAAACCAATTCTTTAATGTTCAATTGAGTAATTTGCATATCCAAGTGAAGTAGAGGGTGAAAAAGGTCCCCTAGGCCTTTTAACCTTAGTTGTTTCTCAACTTTAATTTGCATTAGTGTTATCTAATTACTTGCGCTTTAAAATTTCTTCTTAACTTCTTTAACTCGTTTTGCTTAGGCCTGAACACGGTAGTTTAGTAAATTGATAGCATATCTATACCCAATCCCTGTGGAGACGATACTCTTAACTCACATTATATTACTTGACAAACCGTGCACTTGCGGTAATTTATCCACTCTTGTAGGCGGACATCACTCACGAACACCAGACACACCAGCATATCTAGTCTTTGTCAACAATGAAAGATAGTAAGCCTTCTCCGTCTTATCAAATTTCTTGAATTTCTTGCCCACAGCCTCAAGAAACTCCTTAGCACTGTTCGTCTTAGAAACACTATCTTTGATGGTCTTGTCCATGGTGAACTTCATGGTCACCAGACAAACTCTATTAGAATGAGCCCACTTATCATGTTTTGCTATGATAGCAAGGAAAGAATCAAGTGTGGGAACTTCAGGCTCACTCTCAGTAAGGGCAGCATCAATGTTGGAAATAGCAAGGAACAAAGGGAAGGAATGATATCGTTGGGGAAAGAGGGCATTATGATGTCCGGCATTTCCTTTCTTTTGTTTTTTTATTGAAGAATGATCAAGAGGAGAGGAATCCAATATTCTTTTTCTTTCTCTTTTTTTTCAATTTAATTTTTTTAAGAATGATCAAACAAGGGATCCAATGTCTCTTTTTATTATTATTATTATTATTATTTTGGTTGCAACAAGAACGGGCTAAAAAAGGTTAATAAAAAAAATTATTTTTGTGTTTTTTAATTAACTAAGTGTGGGCTATAATTAAAAAAAAAGAAGAAATGGGCTTGGACAAATGATATGGACTAAACTCTTTAAAAAAAATGAACAAAATATGGTGTTCACAGTTGCCCCTCTTTACTTGTTTCTTATTGAATAATATAAAGTTCATGACTTTGATATTTTGCTATAAGAGACAAGTATAGATATGAACATATGTTTTATCCAAATGCATGCTGAGAATGCATTGATGATGGTGAGTGTGTGATGGCATAATGATGATGACAATGATGATGAATATATGATGAGGATGAATGTATGATAACAATGATAATGTGATAAATGATGCTATATGATTTTATGATGAATGAACACTGCTAATATCAAGTGGAAATAAAATGTGTATGAAAACTAAATGCATGTGAAACTTAAAAGCATATAGAAAACAATGTGAAATTTAAATGCATGAGAGATGTGACAGCATGTGAAGCAGAAGCATAAGTATGTGAAATTAAAATGTATGAATGCAAATTTGAAAGCAATAAAGGCACCTGCAATTAAAACCTATGAAAGCAGAGTAAAGGACATGTGAAATTTAAAATCTGTGAAAGCAAAGTAAATATTTGTGAAAGCCAGATAAACAGATGTAAAAGTAAATATGAAAACAGTAAATGTTTGTGAAAGCAGTAAATGTTTGTGAAAGTAGTAAACGCATGTGAAAGTAAATGTGAAAGCAGTAAATGTTTGTGAAAGCAGTAAATGCATGTGAAAATAAATATTTGTTAAAGCAGTAAACGCATGTGAAAGTAAATGTGAAAGCAATAAACGTTTGTGAAAGCGGTGAATATATGTGAAAACAGTAAACGATTGTGAAAGCAGTAAACGCATGTGAAAGTAAATGTGAAAGCAATAAATGTTTGTGAAAGCGGTAAATACATGTGAAAACAGTAAATGGTTATGAAAGCAGTAAATGTTTGTGAAAAGCAGTAAACGCATGTGAAAGTAAAATTTGTGAAAGCAGTAAATGTATGTGAAAGTAAATGTTTGTGAAAGCAGTAAACGCATGTGAAAGTAAAAATTTGTGAAAGCAGTCAAGGCATGTGAAAGTAAAAATTTGTGAAAGCAGTAAACACATGTGAAAGTAAATGTCTGTGAAAGTAGTAAACGTATGTGAAAGTAAAAATTTATGAAAGCAGTAAAGGCATGTGAAAGTAAATGTCTGTGAAAACATGTAAATAATTGTAAAATATGAAAATAAAGCTTGTGAAAGTAGAGTGAATGCATATGAAAGTGAAAGCAGAGTTTTATGAAGGTGTGTGAGAATTAGATGGGTGTGAAAATAAATGTAAATGAATAATTGGCAATTTTGGTGAAATAATGATGTGAGATTAATGTGATGATGATATGAGTGATGTAAAATTAGTGCAATGATGATATGATGAATGAAGCAAAACTGGTGGAGTAATGGTCTGATGAGTGAATCAATGCAAAACTGATGTTGTGGTGACGTGTTTAGTGACAAGAATGATGACAATAGCTCTCTAAAATTAAAATTTACCCCAATTTGAAGTGTTTTTGTATCGTCCTTCAAGAAAGGTTTTGTTTATCTCAAAATGAGTCATCTCTTTAGATGAGTAGCTCTATGAGCCTCTTCATTGTATATTCAAAAACATTTCGCCTGGTAATGCTTCGACATCTTCTTATTGCCCTAGTTCTTCCATTTTTTTTTCTATCTCATTTCCTTTGTGATTCAATCTTGATCCACAAGCCCCTTACTTGACTTATCAATCATGAGATTTGTTAGCAAATTAGTTCCTTGGTTATATTTCAATCATAACATCATGATTATGCATGGTTTCGAAAGAGAATACAGAGATAAAGATTTTTGGTAGAAATGAAGGATAATCAGAGACACAGAGAAAGACAATTTTATTGGATTTCAAACTGGAAAGTATTTACAGGGCTTCAACAACTGTTAAGGGATAAGGAATGAAGAATGAAAAGACTGGTAGTGCTGCTTTCATGTGATCAACCCATTTTACTGATGCATTGATTACACCAGACTCAAAATTCATGATAGCGATTGCAACCCTTCATTGTGTTTCCAACAATACCATGATCAAATTGCCCCAATTTTGATATCTCATATAGCTTCCTGATCGTTTTCTTGATCCTTCACCAATGCATAGGCTGCCTTTTCAGGTTTTCAACCTATCAATTACAACTTGCTTTCCTCTTTTGGTTTGCTTTTTGTTATTTATTTTTTGTGCTCTAATTTTTTCCTAGGCTGCCCTTCTGGGTTTTCAACCCAGTGAGCATTTTCTTTTTTTTCTTTTTTCCTTTTTGTTTTTTTTTGCTTTTTTTAGGCGAAATACTTTTTCACAGTATCTGAATTGATTGGTTTTGCGAGTGTATTGCCTTCCATGTCAATCAAGATCAATGCTCCTCCAGAAAATGCATCTTTGACGATGTAAGGGCTTTCATGTATGGGTGCCCACTTGCCTCGATTATCCTCTTAATTCGGCAAGATTTTCTTCAGGACAAGATCGCCTGGCTAGAATGTTCGAGGGTGAACATTTTTATTAAACGCTTTGGCCATCCTTTTCTGGTATAGTTGACCATGATAGACTGTGTTGAGCTATTTTTCTTCTGGCATATTCAATTGCTCATATCTTGTTATGACCCACTCAGTCTCTTCCAATTCAGCTTCAACTAAGACCCTTAAAGAAGGTATTTCCACTTCTATGGGTGTCACTGCCTCCATCCCATACACCAACAAATACGGAGTTGCCCCAATTGAGGACCTGATAGAAGTACGATAGGCGTGTAATGTATAAGGCAGTATATCACTCCAATCCTTGTAGGTGACCACCATCTTCCCCAGGATTTTCTTGATGTTCTTGTTTGCTGCTTCTACAGCCCCCATTCATCTTTGGTCGGTAAGGAGCTGAGTTATGATACTTAATCTTGAATTGCTCGCACAGTTTCTGTACATCTGCATTGTTGAAATTTGTGGCATTATCTGTGATGAGCCTCTCTGGCAACCCATACCTGCAAATGATGTTGTTCTTCAGAAACTTCACTACCACTTTCCGTATCACATTGGCATAGGAAGCGGCTTCTACCCATTTGGTGAAGTAATCAATAGCTACCAGAATGAATCGATGCCTATTGGAGGCTTTGGGGTTGATTGGTCCTATGACATCCATGCCCCACATTGCAAACGGCCAAGGCGATGTAAGATTATGTAATGGCACAGGAGAAGAATGGATTTGGTCAGCATAGATTTGACATTTGTGACATTTTCTAACAAATTCTATGCAATCTTTTTCCATTGTGAGCCAATAGTATCCTTGTTTGAGAATCTATCGGGATAATGTGTGCCCATTAGTATGAGTACCACAAATACCCTCATGGACTTCTGATATGATGGAGTTTGCTTCCTTACCATTGACGCACCTTAACAAAACTCCATCGTGGCTCCTTTTATACAATACTTCCCCTGAGAGGAAGAATGACATGGATAGCCATCTGAGTGTCTTCCTATCATTCTCATTTGCTGCTGCAGGATATTCTCTCTCCTTAATGAACCTTTTGATATCATGGAACCATGGTTGGCCATCTAGCTCTTCTTCAATGTTGGAACAATATGCTGGCTGTCTTCTAACGATGACTTGCAAAGGCCTTACTTCCACTTCCAGATTGAGCTTGATCATGACAGCCAAGGTGGCTAAAGCGTCTGCAAACTGATTCTGATCATGAGGCAGGTAATGGAAACTGACATCCTTGAACTCATCTTTTAAGCTCATAAGATGCTCAGTGTATGACAATAATCTATGCTCTTTAACTCGCCATTCTCCATTGACCTGAAAATTGATCAAGGCCAAATCTCCATAAACCTCCAAGTATTGTACTCCAAAGGATATTGCTGCCTTCAGGCCTGTTATGCATGCTTCATATTCAACCATGTTGTTTGTACAATCAAATGCCAGTTTTTCAACAATTGGAAATTGGTTGCCGTCTGGGGATATTAAGACTGCTCTAACTCCATTTCCTCAGATATTAACTGCACTGTCAAAGTACATCTTCCACACCAAATCATCTTCTTCCCGATTTTCACTTTTTTCATCTACGACTGCTAGGGCATCTTCATCAGGGAATTCAAGTCCCATCAACTGATAATCTTCAAGTGGATTCTCGGCCAGGTGGTCAGCTATCACACTCCCTTTTATAGATTTCCTGGTCACATACTTGATGTCAAATTCTGCTAAAGCTACTTGCCATTTAGACATCCTCAGGGAGATATGTAGACTTTCAAAGATGCATTTCATAGGATCTATCCGAGATATGAGCAAAGTTGTATAGTAGAGCATGTACTGCCATAATCTTTTTGCCGTCCATACTAGTGCACAACAAGTCTTCTCAATTGCCAGATACCTAGACTCGTAGTCATTGAACTTCTTGCTCAAATAGTAAATAACTTGCTCTTTTCGACCAGACTCATCATGCTGTCCCAATACTGCTCCCATAGACCCATGCAATACTGTGAGATATAGTATGAGTGATCACCCTAGTGTTGGCGGAACTAAGAGAGGTGGACTTGACAGGTAATTCTTGATCTTGTCAATGGCCTCTTGGCACTCATTATCCCATTTGCCCGGATAATTTTTCTTCAATAGCTTGAATATTGGCTCGCAAGTGTGTGTTAAATTGGAGATGAATCTTGCTATGTAATTCAGCCGGCCTAAGAATCCTCGAACCTCATTCTCTGTCTTGGGCACTAGCATGTTTTGGATAGCTTTGATTTTATCTGGATCTATTTCAATACCCTTCTTGCTGACAATGAACCCCAACAATTTTCCTGTAGATGCTCTAAAGGTGCATTTTGCTGGATTCTGTCGAAGTTTGCAAATTCTCAACCGTTCAAATAGTTTTCTGAGTACTGCAACATGACTTTCTCCCTCTTGTGACTTTACTACCATGTCATCCACATACACCTCTAGCTCCTTGTGAATCATGTCATGGAAAAGAGTCACCATCGCTCGTTGGTATGTAACTCCAATATTCTTTAATCCGAACGGCATAACCCTGTAGCAAAATACTCCCCACTGAGTGATGACTAATGTTTTCTCCTTGTCTTCTTCTGCCATCAAGATTTGGCTGTAGCCTGAATAACTATCCATAAAAGAGAATCGATGGCTTCTTGCTGGGTTGTCAACTAAAACATCTATATGTGGGAGAGGAAAATTGTCCTTTGGGCTTGCTTTATTCAGGTCTCGATAATCCATACACATTCTGACCTTTCCATCTTTCTTTGGCACAGGTACTATATTGGCAATCCATTTCAGGTAGAGTGGAATCTCTAAGAAACCCGCATCAAGTTGCTTTTTGACTTCATCTTTGATTTTGAACGACATTTCTAGACTCATCCTCCGTAACTTTTGTTGCTTAGGTTCCATTCCTTCAATCAATGGGATGCTGTGAGCTACTATCTCCAGGTCTAAGCCAGGCATATCTTTGTAAGATCAGGATAAAATATCTAAGAATTCACGGAATAATGCAATCATCTCTTCCCTTTCTGGATTGTCGACTATTTTCACTTCTTTCTTGTCTTCATTAGTGCCCAAATTCACAGTTTCAACAACCTCATCATGTGGATTTATCCCTTTCTCCATTGAATTTATGATTTTCGCAAATTGTTGGCACAATTCAGGATTTTCATCTTGTTCATTTTCATTTAAGTCTGTTATAACGCAATAATCAGTTAATGGGTTTTCACAATCATTTGCACGATATGAAGGTTCTGAAAGAGATGAGTCCTTGTAATTGAGATAAGGTCAAAAATAAATAAAAGAGAAAAAATAAACAAGAAAAAGAGAATTGGAAAAGAGAAACCATGCATAATCATTTTATTATTCAATTGAAATACAAACAAAGGTGACTAAGCATCCATTACTCAACGAAAAATAAATCATTCAGGGGAGTAGACTCCTAGTTGTTTAATGGCTCGAGATTAGGATAAATCAATCGAGGTATCTCCATGGTTCCTCCAAGGATGCTGACAGCTTCAGTTCTTTCTATCATCATCACTGCTGCTGGTGCAGGAAATGTATCCCTAATGTGTAGGATCTTCTCCTTAGTGTATTCAAGAGACTAATGATTACTTATAGCTTCGTACCCAAGACCGAACTTCCCAGGGTTGTCAGGAAGTGAAATCGAATTCTTGATTCCTTGCAGCTGACTCCCTAATCCTTTTCCTTCTTCAAATCCGCTCTTGCGCATTTTCTGAGCGGGCACTTGATGCATAACACCTTTTGGTTCTACTGGCTCTGCTATCTCAAGGTTTTGGAATAATACCTCGATGGTGTGGCACTGATACTGGTTTAGTCACCAACAATTCTCCTTCACCTTTGACCATTATGAGTTTCCCATCATCTATGAATTTCACCCTCTGATGAAGTGTAGAGGGAACAACACCTGCCTTATAAATCCAGGGTCTTCCTAACAGCATTGTATACCCTGGATCAATATCCATTACTTGGAATCTAGTCACGAAGATAGTTGGCCTAATTTGTAGCTGAAGATCAATGGCTCCCATGATCTCCCTTAAAGACCCATCAAATGCTTTGACGATCATCCCACTTGGTTCAATCGTAGAAGGATCAATTGGGAGTTGTTGTAAAGTGGAATAAGGAAGCACATTGAAAGCTGATCCTTCATCGACCAATACCTTTGCAATATTGTAACCTTGCCATTTCAAGGTGATGTGGAGCGCCTTCGGGTGCCCTGGTGGATGAGGGAAGACTTCATTTTCTGTGAAGGTGATGGCATTAGTTGTTCTAATAACACCCACAATTCCTTCAACCCTATCAGGGGTTATGTCTTTGGACACATATGCTTATCCAGCACCTTTTTGATTGCGCTACGATGAGCTTTCGAAGACAAGACCAAGGAATAAAGTGAGATCTTTGCTGGTGTTTTCTTTAGCTGATCCACCACATCATACTCACTTTGTTTCATTATCTTTAGAAATTCTTCTTCTTCTTCATGGCTCTTTCCTTTGCTTTCTTTTACAGGCACTGCTAGGGAGTCTGTTGCCTGGGGGTTCTTTAATAACTTCTCAGAAGTATAACACCTGCCACTCCAAGTAATTCCCTCGATTCCCGCAATATTTGTCATAGATTCTGATGTTGAGGGTTCTTCATTGCCAGGTTCTTCACTCACTTCCAAGCAATCAGGCTTTGCGTAGGTTCCAAGATGAGAAGGCAATCTAGATGCCTTGAAGACAGGTACTGCTCTTTGACTGGAAGATGTCATTCCAGACATTGATGCATTGGGTTCCACCAGCGTTTCATACCTCCATGGGACTGCATGGTTACTTTCATAAGGAAATGGCTTAGACACTTTGAAAACAAGTGTTGGCTCTTGGTTGTAGACTTTAAAAATAGGAGGTGCACGATGAATCATGTTGACACTTCGTTTGATACCTCTTGGTATCTCAAGCACCCCCAGTTTGATCATCTTTTCGACATAGAGCTTTAGCTTTGGACATTCCTCTATGTGGTGTTTCATCCCAGAACACTCACAGAATATATCGTCTTCATTTCCTTTTACCATCTCTGTTCCATTTGCCCCTTCAACTTCTATCTCATATCCTGCCTTCCTTAAAGCGTCCAGGATATCCTTCATTGGGAGTTTGTCATTCTTTACTCCTTGACTTGTATACTTTTCATAGCAAATGGAATTCACCTGTCCTCTACCATGATTGGGGAAGGGGTTGTTTCTTATATGCGGTCTTGATTCTTCCTCCAGTTTAATGGCGCCGCTGTCAATCAAATGCCACACCGCACTTCTGCACCCGTAACAATCTTCGACCGAGTGTCCAGGAAAGTTAGAATGATACTCACATGTTTGGTTTGGATTGTACCATTGAGGATATGGTGGTACGAAGGTCTTCCCAGGACATGGAGCTAGCAGGTTATCTCCACACAAACGCCTGAACAGCTCAGAGTTGCTCATATGGAAATCAGGCAAGGGACGATTATTCATGGGTGGTCTTGGAGTGGCATTGGTCTTAAGAGTTAATCGAGGAAGTATTGTGGGTAGGTAGGTCATTTGGTGATTTGGATTGGTTTGGTAGGATTTAGATGTGGTAGGTGTATATGGTTTAGGGTAGGAAACATTGTTGACTTGGTATGGTTGATATGGAGGTAATGGATAAGATGGGTGTTGATATGGTGAAATGGGTCTAGGTCGAAAGGTTGGTTGGTTGGATTGAGGTGGTCATTGTGGTTGTATGAGATTGAAGGTTCCGTCCTTCTTTTTATAAGATTGTCCCTTCTTGGTCTGGGTCTCACTTGTTTCTCCTGCAATTAACTCCACTTTGCCATCTTGGATATTAGCTTCAATCCTCTCCCTAATTTCTATTAGATCAACAAACTCCTTCACATGAGTTTCTAGCATGTTCTTGAAGAAAGGACCCTCCAAGGTACGGATAAAGTAGGAGCACGTCTCCTGTTCCAACAATGGTGAGATGACTCTAGCTGCAAAAGCTCTCCACCTTTGAGCATACTCTTTGAATGATTCATCATTCCTCTTTTTCATCCCCTTGAGCTGGTCTCTCGTAGGTGCAGCATTTAGATTGAACTTATACTGGTTAGTTAATGCCAAAGCCAAGTTTTCCCAACATTTGATTTGAGCCATGTCCAGTTGCATGTACCACTCCCAAGGGGCCCCTTCTAAGCTTTCAGAGAAGAAACTGATTAGAAAGTTTTCATCCTGAGACCACATACCCATCTTGGTGCAGTACATTTTCAGGTGCATGATGGGATTAGAATTGCCATTAAATTTGACAAGCACCGGCATTTTAAAATCTTCAGGAATATTGACATTGGGAGCAAGACATAACTCCTTAATATTCATAGGACCAAATGGACTCGGTCCTCTTAATGCTCGAAATTGTTCTTGCATTTTTTCTTCTAGTTCTTCTCTTAGTTTAATCCGTTCCAACTCCTTTGCAACTTTATTTGCAGAGCTAATTCCCTCATCATTCTCATATCCCGCAAGTGCTTCATGCTCAATATTCTCAGCATTTTCTTTTGCCATGTTTATAGTGTCAACAATGAATTTCTTAAGTTCTGGACCAAACATAGACTTCATCATGTCTTTGAAGTCGTCAATTTCTTGACTTAGATTCCTTCATTTTGCAGCCATAACCTTTTCCTTGCCTTTACTCTTTTCAACCTTCTTCTTTTCAGCTTTCTTCGTCTCAATTTTGGGTCGTAGCTCGTACGGCTCTCTAGCCAGTGCACTTGTATTAGACAGAGCTTTCTTTGAAGGAGCAATGTTTGACAACCTTATCACAAAAAAGTAAAAAGATAAGCAAATAAATAAAAAAAAAAACTTAAAGATCCTTTGATGCTGAAGAATCACATCCATTTTGATAGCATCGAACTTGATTCATATCCTATTCAGAGGACGTAATGTCCATAAGATAGGATTTGTGATGGATTTGAGTATAAGGGATTATCATTCCACAATGTACTTTGTTAGGAGCACACTAGCAATGTAAAACTTGATCTTCTTTCTTACATTCTACACAGAAGAAACAGTTTCTATAAGGTAGAAATGTAATTGACAATATATCCAAGGGAGATTTTACTCCACAATAGATATAGTCTTACGTGTTTACTTGAAGAGTAATAGGGAAAGTCGAAGAGTGAATCCATTTCATTTGTTCAAAAGAATGCAATTACATCACAATTGGGTCAAGAATGGCCATTCTCTTTCTCTTAAGACCTCTAGCAAGGCCCTTACTCATGTCCATGAAATCACTCATTTCACTTGGCAAATGAAGCTTGAAATTCTTTTGAACTTCTTTCTTTGCTTTTTCAAAATAGTAAATGAACTTCGGAATATGATGATCTAATTCCTTGGTTAATCTTGTGTATCTTCCTTTCCATTCTTCAGCTTTAATTACTCAATCACCAGCTTGTTTCTTCCAAAATCTTCCCGCATCTTCGGTGTTGAGGAGTTGATTTTGGCATTTCATGAAACAGGTCCATTCTTGATCACATTCTTCTTTAGCCCGGGCTAAGGATGCATTTAACTTTTCTATCTTCAACTGCAATTCTTCTTTTTGTCTTTGCATTTCAACTTCAAATTCTTCTTTCATTTGTTCTTGCTTACCGATCTTCATTTTCAATTCTTTGTTTTCTTTGTTTAGATGACTAATGTGCTTCACAAACCTATTCTTCTCATTAGCCATCATTTGGACTTGCTTTTCAAGGTTCTGGATCTTCTGTTTTTGCTTCTCTTGATCAGGGACATCAGCAAGCTCATCCTTCAGTTGTTCAATCAGCTTTTCTCTTTTCTCACATTGGCTTTGAGCAATCACAACTTCTAGTTCTGCTACCTGCTTTTGTTGTTCAGCCAATTGAGGATCATTCCTTTTTTCATAAAGGAAGATAGGAACACTTTGAGGTACTTTCCTCGTTTCTCTCCATGTGACATACTCGCGAGTACTGATCATGAGCGATTTTCCTAACTCATCTCTTCCTGTCATATGAACATCTCTCCATGCCTCTTTAACTTCTCATGATAACATCTTAGTATGCTCATATTCCTTGTACCAGAAGTAAAGTTCGCCCAGTTGCTCTTCTCGTGGCTTCTTTTGTGTCCAACAAAGTTGTTTGAGTGCTATTGTTAGCGTATATGATATGTAACCTCTTGGACCCATCAATGGTATGTTATGATATTTTCCACAGCTAAGAATGATATCACCTTTTTCATGTTCATACCATGGACAAACCCACTTGAATGATTGTTCCTTTATGCTATCAAATTTAGCCCTCCATTCGTGGTCTTCTTTTGGCTTTGTTGGGATACAATGAAAGCTCTTCAATGGGTCTGAGACATTTCTGATGTGGTTCCTTGCATACATGTGTGTGATGATCCACACGTATAAGAGGTGTAGACAACATCGAAGCTTTCATTTTTGTTTCTGATGGCAGAAATTTAAAGTCAGAAATGTTTCAGCCAACACAACAGGAACTGGATTTCTTTGCTTATTTTCTACAGCAAAGAAAACATCCATGGCAGCTTGGTCAACTATGTTCAGAGCAGAAGGAAATAATACCAACCCATATAGCAAAAGCTAGCACTCTTGCAAAAGTAACCCACTCTTTTCGGTGCCTTAAGTCCTTCAAATGTTCTTCTATGAATACTTTAGTCACCCCTTTTGACTCTGAATGCCCTGTCAACTTTACTTGAGCCACTGGTAGGCCAATAATTCACTGAATTGCTCTACTAGCTTTCCACCTGAAATAGGTTGTTCCAGATGAAAATAAATGGAGGTGTTTTTTCTCACTGGTAATTTTAACATGCAGGCATATTCTTCAATGGTAGAAGTGATATCCATATTTGGTAGCTCAAAACATCTCAAAGTGGGGCTCCAATACTGAGCGAGAATACTGATGGCGGAAGTCTCCACTGATATAAATAACAGATCCAAAATTGACCCATACTTGTTTGAAAAGGCTTTTTTATTTTCATTGGGCAGCAACTGACTCAATCGACAAAAATTTTCCAGAGAACTGGTATTTCCCCTCACATTGAAATGCTTCTTCAAGTTGGATACATTGCTAGTGTATTGTGCTCTTTCCATCATTTGCTGTCGAGTATGATGTTATTCTTCGACCACCTAAGATCTTTCAAAGAGATAAATAAATAATCAAATAAGCAAGTGAGCAAATAAGATGTATGCTATAAATAAAATAAATATGGACGTTAAATGAAAAGAATGCATGTGATGTAAATTGAAACGTGGATTTTATTTTATTCTTTTTTTTTGAAAATAAATATGCCCAATGAGGAAAAAAAATGTGGATGTTATGCATGATGGAGATATGAATTACTTATGCAAAAAGAACGAAAACTAATCATGCATGTTATAATGCTTACAATAAATGTTACATGATACATGATAAAGAGGAAAAAGTATGCTCCCTTGTGACTTAAGAGGGTGAGACCTAATGCTTGGTAGTTCTACGGTCGACCCTATTTAAGGTGGTCAACTAAGGTTGTTTTAATAGTGCACAACTTTTGGGTGGATCTAGAACCCTAAAGATTATGGTCCCCAAGTTGCCTTTACCAAAAAGATAAAGACCCAGTTCCATGAGTCAAACCACAGGGACATGAAAGTCATAATATAGCAACTCATAGTTCCAGTAACAACCTGACTGGATGAGTCAACGACTATCAGGGAAGCATAAGCCTCACAATCACAACGTCAAAAACCCCTTCTTGCCCTATGGTTTCCAAGACTCGGGTATAGAGCCCAAATAGTGTGTGAGGACAGTGATAGTGAAAGTGTGTGTAGGGAGCACACAAACCTTTGAACCTCTATATACTATACATATTCCTGCAAAACAAAGCCAAAACACCATATATATACAAAAGTCATTTACCCTAAGGTTTAAGTAACAAATAATCACAAATAAGATAGACAATTATGTACAGAAAGAAATAATACAACTATGTACAGAAAGAAATAAGAAGACAATTATTTACAAAAATAAAATAAAGGTTAATGAAGGGGAAAAAAAGAATATTATAAAGTTATAATTATTTGCATAATTCACTTTAATAGGCTTGACTCTCAAAACATCCTCAGTGGAGTCGCCAAACTGTCACAACGTTCCCGGAGGGCGCTGCGACAGGAGTGACAACCGATTTTAAAATAAAAACAGGAAGTTGCCATCAATTTTAATTCTGGTTAAAACTGGAAAACCTTTTTGATTTGCAAACTGGTCTTTTAAAAGAGATTTGAAGTTCGGGAGTCTGATTATGATTAGAGAATGATGGAAACTTAATCTCACTGCCCCTAATACATCCGTATAAATACGGTTACCCTAGAGCTTATTATGCAAATTGATTATAATTTTATAATATTTATTTTTTACCAAAAAGTATGACAATTACATATTTACAAAGAAATAAAGATAAAAATTAAAACAAGAAACAAAGGACACATTTTATGAAAAGGGATTTTAGCTTGATAGTTGTTGGCTACGTCTACGTATCCTCTGGTGCAATGAAGAACTCAAAGCCACGTATTTCTGTAGAAAATAATTATATGTTGAATTAATTTTATTAAAGAAACCAATTTTAAAAAAAGCTAAAACCCACTCTTACACAGGATTTAGGATAGTATGAACTATACAATAAACCCTTACATTCTCATGAAACTCGAGGATAGCAAGCTATACATCAATATCACAAGTTGTTGCGTGAATTTGAAATGAAATGAAAAATGTGTTGGTTGATTTTAATTTTTGAAAAGAAAATATTTTTTATTATTAAATAGAATGAAAATATTTTGGCAAGTTCTAATTTTAACAAGGATTAGCAAAATTAAATCACAAACATAAACGCACAATTAATTTAAACAAAACAAATAAACATATAAAATAATTTAACTAAAAAATTCATAAACACAAAATATACAATTAATTTAACAAAAACACACAAACACGGAATAATTAAACTAAAAACAAAGGGAATATAATCACATAATTAATTTAAGGAAAGCACATAAACATACAAAATAATAATAAAAAGAAAAAAAATTTATGAACACAAGTACACAATCAAACAAAACATAATTAAAAAAAAAGGGGTCCTAATTACTATATTTTTTTATCTTTTTTTTAATAAAACTTTAACACTAAATTCACTTAAAATCAAAGAAATAATTAAATCACTTTTTTTTGTTTTGTTTTGCATAATTAAATTACCTTGAAACTAATTTATTCAATTTTACTAGAATACAAAAAAAGAAGATCACAAAGTCTTTTTCTTCTTATTTTTTAATTCAAAATAATCAAATATTAATTTTGAATCAAATTAAATAAAATCTCTCTTTTTTTTACCACAACAAACTCAAATCCAATAAGTAAAACTCAAAGACTTAAACAAAACAAATACTAACCAAATCACATAAATTAAAAAACAAACAAACAATTTTAAAATCTGATATAATGGAATACCAAAAACTAACAAAACAATAATAATAATAAAAAAAAATAGAGAATGGGGTATATCATTGTGCATCCACTCTCCACTTACACACGCACACAATTCACTTCACGCTCCTCTCTCTCACCGACATACACACGCACACATTTTGACTTCTCTCTCTCTTACACATTAACACACACACGGACACACCCACACAAATGCACAAACCTACCCACACACTCAGCTCTTTCTCTCTCATACACATTAACACACATATATACTTATCCAGAGAAAAAGGGAAAGAAAGAAACGGAGAGAGGAAAGAAGAGAGAGGTCCACGAGGAGAGGAAAAGAGAGGAGGAGATCGGGCGATGAGGCTCACAATCTGGGCGGAAACCGATGGTAGTGGCATGGTTGTTAGTAGATCGAAGAAGGAAAAGCTTCGCAGCCGGCTTTGTGGTGTAGAAATGAGGGGAGGCGTGGCGGTGCTGGGCTAAAGCTAGGGGCGAGGTATCGATCACCGCGAAAGGGTTCCGGTGCCGCCGCGAATTCAACGCAGAGATTCACGGTCATGCCTAGGCAGATCCACCATGGGGAAAGGGTAGGAACTCACTGGCGGGGTTGTTAGTGGCAGGGTGCGTGCTGGGCTTTGATTTTCACGGCTGGAAAAGAGGAAGGTTGAGGGAAGTCACGGACCTAGTGATAGCTTGTTGAGAGAGCGGTGGAGAGGCGAGCAAGGGAGAAAAGGAAACCAGTTGGATTTATGGCCGAGGAAGGAGGTGGCATGGCTTTTGTGGTGAGAGGCCATGGAAGACACGGCTGGAGCTCATGGCATGGTGGCGGTGGATGTTCACGAAGTACAAGATCGCGGAGCTCACAGAACAGCTATGGGTTCGCCGTTGGGGCTTTGCGGACCGGCAGAGATGACAAGGAGGGAAGGCTGGGACGGTGATTTCATTGGTGTTTATGGTGGTTATGGATGGTGGTGATGTGAGGAGGAAGAAGGTGAGAGTGGTTCCATGAGTAATTGTGGTGGTGGATCAGTGATTGTAGTAGTGGAGGGTAATTGAAGATGATGACTCATGGAGATGGAGGTTATGGAAGAGGCTTTAATGATAATGATGATGGCATGGAGGCCGCGGCATGGAGAGGAAACCGTCGCGGCCTTTCTTTTCTTTTCCTCTTTTTTGTTTTTAATTTCTGATGATGCTGATGATACTGTTACTGGATATACCTTGTTATTTCCTTTCTGTTGGTACTGGACTGTAGTGCTGGGATTGTTGCTGGTTTCTTGTTCTCTGTTTTGTAGGATTCCCGTTGGCTTGTTGATGTATCTGGAAGTGTTTTTTGATTTTTTTGGTTTTGAATTTTCTTGCTAATTTGGGAAATTTTCTAAACCCCTTCCCCGATTGTTGATGGATGATTATATGATACTCTTGGTCAAACAAAATTATTGTTTTGAACTCATTTACAGCTCACTAGTAATCCTGTAATCATCACAAAGGGAAGGAATGATACCGTTAGGGAAAGAGGGTATTATGATGTCCGGCATTTCCTTTCTTTTGTTTTTTTTTTATTGAAGAACGGTCAAGAGGAGAGGAATCCAATATTCTTCTTCTTTCTCTTTTTTTATTTTAATTTAATTTTTTTTAAGAACGATCAAATAAGGGATCCAGTGTCTCTTTTTATTAATTTTTTTTTGGTTGCAACAAGAACGGGCTAAAAAAGGTTAATAAAGAAATTATTTTTGTGATGAGCTTGGACAAATGATATGGACTGAACTCTTTAAAAAAAAAAATAGACAAAATATAGTGTTTACAATAGGCAAAGCTGAAATTTGTACATTAATGGGAGATTTTTATCAAGCATATCCAACAGAAGAAATAGAGCTTATGACCACAATAAAGTTATCTCATGCAAATGCAATCCCGTCGAAGGGTCTCGAATTACAATGCATAAGTTAACTCCCAAATTACAGAAAATAATTATATTCTTAAAGCTAATATCAAGAGGATACTGAAAACTTTAAAATATAGTCACCACTCATCATGAACTATATCAATAAAGACAAGCCGATAGGGTAGGTGTATTATTAAAATAATTCCTAATGCCATGTTAGTAACAACAGTTTTCCAACAATAGTATTTTATCATAATCCGTCCTGTGAAGGCAAGCTCACAACTATGAAAAATACCCAATAACAGTATAAAATAGTCTAAAACGGCATATCTCAGAATTATGTACCACAAAATTTTATAATAGCAATAAACATAGTCTCAATAATTAATAATACGCACATAATAAAGCACAAAATTGTTTAATTGACCAAATGATATCAAAACTGAGAACATGCTGAACATAATATGCTAAACAGTGTTAGAAATGTGCACAAAAATTTTTAAACCAAAATTTGGAGAGTATCAAATATTTTTAAGCAATATATGTAGTGGGAAATTAATAATAATTATTTTCGTTGCCCAGAAAAATAATTAAAATTTATCAATAATTCTAAAAAATTAAAAAACCTAAAATGAAAAACAATGGGCCAAAACGGGCCTCGAATGGGCCCGCACGCGCCTGGCCCGCGCGTGGGGCTTGCTCCGTGACACTGTTCATCATCTTCAACCTCCAGTCGGATCCTGTGATGGGTTGCACAACCCGCTTTACATCTAAACGGGTTGAACACCATATCTCTCTCGATTCTCAACAAAATTGAGTGATTTTGGTGTCTATGGATTCGTCTTTCAACGATCTACAAAACCCATGTAATATTGTTTCGAATCATAGCCTATATAATCTCAGAAAAATCCGCGAAAGCTTAAGTGGGTAGCCTCGGGTTTTTCACGATTTCGCTCTCAATACTTGATGAAAATTCATGATTTTGGTGTCAATAGGTTCGAAATTTCATCCTCTACAAAAGCCCTAAGGTAATCAAAACAATTTCATACAAGTATGGGTTCAGGTTCGTCAAATTGAAATCGGGTTCTACTCTAGGGCTCTAATTTTCAAAGATAAAATTCTCTCTATACACTCAACCATTTTACACAATCTTTATGTCGATTTGTTTAGAAAATTGTTAGCAACAATAACCCTCAATCAATTTTGAGATTAATCGGTCAAATTGTAAAATCCCAAATTAGATACTAGGGTTCATATCATATACGAAAATAAATCATTAACACCTAATTTGAAATAGTAAAATCATTGTCATATCAGAATTAGATTGGCTCTGATACCACTTGATGAAAAAAATTTTGGTCTAATTCTCAATATGACAAATGCTATAATCGAGATTAGGTATTTAGAATTACTTGGAATGGTTGAGCTTGATGAGTCCATAACTGGATTCTTCCTTTTGCTGTGAGAAAAGAACCAGCTACAGAGAGAAAATCCAGAGAAAGAGCTCCTCCTATCACCTTTTCAGTTACCAGAAATTTGTACGCTGTCTTAATGGGGCAACAGCCACTCTGATAAGGGTTAGGAGCAGGGGCCTCTACATATTAGTAATAAAATGGGCTAAGCCTACCCATTACGGCTAAGCCCAATAATAAAATTAACTATAAAATTGGGCTAAACAATATGATCAAATATATCTTGGCATCTAATTAATCTGGGATCAAATTAAAATTAAATTATAACAAAATAATTTATGCTAGTCCACACATAGAATATTCAACATGTCAGACTGAACTCATTTTTTTGTGACACACTTTGAGTTTAGTTGGTGGGTGCCACTGGACAAGTACAAAGTTAACTGTACAGAGACTGTAAAAATTTTGGACGCACATGAAATCCCAAAACTTTCCAAGAAATGGAATCAAAGATTAAAAATATCATATGCATATATTCATAAGAGAAATTCTTATATAATTTTGACTAAATGCCAACTTTACTGGCCAGAAATATATTGAAGAAAAAATTAGCTCTTTAAAATTTGAAAATCTTATATTAGTCCCTCACAATTAAAAAAGGAGGACAAATTGATTCTTTTATATAATAAGTTCTTAGAAAATAATTGAGTTTTGATTTTGGTCATTGTAAAATAAAATTATTGATTTTGGTCCAAATATTTCCAAAATTATTTGGATTTTAGTCCATATTGTTAGTCTATCTCCTATAAATGCTGAGCCAGCTAATAAAAAATCACATTATCAAATCTCATATGGTACTTATTAGTCATATATGACATATCACTAAAACCTATTGTAAAACAAGTTACTAAGTCTAGTAAGAAGGGTTAAGGAGTTGGATTAAATATATATTGAATTAGAATTTTGACACATAAGATTATGATATACTATATTTGGCTACTGGTTACCATATAAGATTGAATAATATGATTGTTTTTTTAGTTAATGCAATATTAATAGAGACAGAAAAATTACAGGGATTAAAATCATAATTTTTTTTAATATTTGAACCAAAAAAAAAGAAAATATAATTTTTAGAGACCAAAAATATATTTAAGCCTAAAAGACTCAAACTAAATAGATTAACATAAACCTGCAAAATCAAAGAAATAGATTTGATTAAGAAATTTTCATTTATTGGTGGATAGTTTGAACTCTGAAGCCACATTTAGGAACTACATGACCATACTGAATTTCCCTTCCTTTACATAGGTAATTTATTCTTCCCACTGAGATCTTTTACAAACACATTAGTGCTATTTTAACACCCAAAAATAAGTGTCTAAGTAAAACACCTACTCCATTATCATTGGATAGGATAGTGGTCCCCACTATCTTCACCCATCCATCACATCCAATGATGATGAAATGGGTGTCTCACTTAGACATCCATTTTTAGGTATTGAAATAGCAATGCTCTTTACAAACATCTGGTCAATTTCAACCCCCTCCCTAGCTCCTACAATTTATGCACAACTCTCCTTTAACTGTTGCAATCACCATTCATCACATTCTTGGATATATTATTCAGCATTCTTAACAGTAACATTTTATAAATACAAATATTAACGAGAGATAATGATAATTTACATAGCTAATAGAAAGGAAAACTAAACTAACACATTTTTTTCCCTTTACCCTCAATAACACCTTAATATTTCTCCCAAGTATACCATATCATCATAATGCATTGCTATTCTTACACCCAAAAGTGATGTCCAATTAAGAAATCTACTCTATCATCATTGGATGGTGTGATGGATAAGTGGAGAAAGCTGTGGTCACCATCACATTCAATGGTAAGAGAATGGAGATCCCAATTGGATATCCACTTTTAGGTGTTGGAATAGCATTTTTGTATTATCAAATCAAGCTCGTGACATCAACAAACCCGCAATCCCAACAATGAGAGCCGTTGGATCTCCCAACACTGCGGAGACCACAATCTGCACTGCCAACCCAGCAATCTCATAGTACTTGTTGATCTTCTTCCCTTTCCTGGTGCTGTTGTGATGATGAGCAGCCTGCAGAGTGCTCTTGAGGCCAGGAATCACAGTCTTCGTCCCATCGTTCCCCAGCTTCCTACTGCTTCCTAACTTGCTTTGTCCAACATAAATCTCATGCCAGCTCTCCACTATCATCTCCCTCACGCACGCTACGTTCAGGTTGTACTTCTTGCACATTGACCTGTAACTCCAGCTGCGCCCCTTTTACCCACAGCGGTGACAAGGTGAGCTCACCTTCTTATACAGATACAGCTTCACCTCTGTTTGAGTGAGAGATGAAGTGCTGCTCAGAATGAATGTCATGGTGATCCACTAGATACTCAAAATATATACACTCCCTTTGATATGTAGCAGTACGTCTTATATGAGGTTATGAGTAAAACATCTTAGACTATAACATTATTTGTCATTTTTACATATTAAATAAGAATTTATAGTCAACATTTTAATTTTATTTCTCACAATATTTTAGGTGAATATGATTGATTCATGAAGTGGTTTAATTCAATGTTGGATATCAAACAAAGGTATTTTCTGTGAAAAAAGAGGAAAAACTAAAACTAAGTCTTGATTTCATGTTTAGAGAAGAAGTAGCATATAGCCGGCTCGAAAGTCATATACCAAAAATGAATGAGAGATATATCAATGAGAAAATCTTAATTTTGTTAAAAAAGGAGAAAATTACAATAAAAATGGTACTCTGAAACACTGTTCAAGTAGAAAATATTAAATAATTATGCTATTTTGGCGCGACATAATTTCTTGTAAAAGAAGTAAGGGATATTAATGAACGACCCAAAAGAAAGATTACAGCAACATGGAAGAAAAAATCAGGGCAGGATAACCAATTACAATTATTTGTAGGCGCATTTTCATGTGTAGATGGATAAGTTATCTGCAGCATGAAGATCTGAGGTGGACCAATTGGTGAAGTATATGTGTAAATGTGGTCAATAGAAAGTTTTAAGCCTTTGCGAAAATGTTGTAAACCTATGTGTAAATGTTGTAAACCTTATATGAAAAAAGTTGTAAATCACTGAGTAAAATATTGTAAACTTGTGCCTAAAAAATTATAAATCACATATCTTCATCCTACAGATAACTTTTCCATCGGCACCTGAGAACTTCCCTTATTTGTAAGGACGGTACAAAATACTTTTCTATACTATACTATTTTCTATTACAAAAATGGTTTCATGCTAAATGTCTAGGAAAAAGATATTTTGACACTTACTTTTAGGAAAGACATTCAACACCTTAAAAAATAGAGAGGAAGGAAAAAGCATAGAATAAAAAATGATATGAGTCTCGTACCTTTTGTGAAAGGTATTTAGGTATTTAAAATTTTAAAATACTGAATAACACTCCTTATATATTTGCCTTGAACTTATTAGTTTTTGTATATTTTAATAAATCAACAATGTTATTCAAACACTAAACTTGCTCAAATATCCAAACACCCTACTCATAAAATACATGAGTCTTACCACTTACTTTTTCTTCCAATTTATTCTCTCTCTATCACTCCTGTCACATATCCATAAATTGACAAATAAAACGAATGGAAAAACAGAGTATATACACGATCGATTACGGTGGTAGTGTAAACTGGAAATATCATAATTGAGATTGAGATTGTTAATTATGCTAACTAACTCTAACCAATCATAACTAACTGATGAATATAATTGCAAGCGTTTGTCATGATATATAAATAACATCACCATCATCAAGCACCATTGGAAGCTTGGCACAGCATGGATGAAGGTCAAACCCGCATGACATGCAGTGGTAGAGGAACCCATTCACACCTTTTTCCCACTAATAGGTGGACTGACAACCAGCCATGCTTGATTGTCACTTATGAAAGTTTCACCCTCTACCGTGTTTACAACCTCTCCATTATAATAAAAAAGAATATTTACACAACTCTCTGTCATACTGCAACTCGACTTATCTATAACCAATCTTTCTTTCTTTTTTTTCTTTTTGCTTCCTTCTAGTGAATGCTTCGAATGAATGCTTCGAATGAATGCTTGTTGTGGTCATTATATAATGGTGTAGGTGATTTCAAATTGGTTTGAGCATATAACATTTGCTAACAATGTTAAATCGGTTTAAAATGATTATTCAGCAAGCCTGTTAGTGTTTGTCAGTATGCATGAAAAATCGGTTCAAGCAAATTTTCAAAATTAGTTCAAATAGATTTTCAACTGGTCAAAAGTTCAAAAATTGATTTAAGAAGATTACTGTTCAGTGTCAGGTTGTTCCAAAAATCGGTTTAAGTAGATTACTATTTAGTGTCAGTGGATGGCAAGTTGTTCTAGAAATTGATTAAGCAGATTTCATAATTCTGCTTAAACCGATTTCTAGAACAACCTGACACCCACTGACACTAAACAGTAATCTACTTAAACCAATTTTTGAAATCTTCTTCAACCGATTCTTGATCAACTTCGCGCCCCCATGTGAGGAATGTCACTAAAATCGGTTTAAATCGATTTCCATTACAATAAAAAAGGACAATTGTTTAATACTATTAATATCCAGGAATATATATAATATATGATTTTAATAATTTTATATTAGTAAAAAACTCCCTTCATCTGGCCTACTTATCACATACAATGAAGCTACTAGCACAATCAAAATAATACAAACAAAAACAACCCTTTCTACAAGCTGTATTCGTGGACTCTTAATTATGTGAATGACATTGCTATCGTATAATAGATGGGAATCTTCAAGGGACATAGTGGCACCTCAGGTTTTGAATGAAGTTCTTAAGTACTAGCCTGTTATGGATTGCTTTTGTGTTATGTTTATCATCTAACGGGATTGATTATTGCCAAATATAGATAAACTTAGCTAGCAGTTCATTCTTAAAAGAACCAAGGTATAGATGAACTTAGACTCGTATCTTGCTTCCCTTTGCAGTGTGTGGTCTTTTCCTAGTGAAACATTTGCTCTTTGTTGAATTTCCCTTGGCAGTGTGTGGTCTTTTCCTAGTGAAACATTCATCTTTCTAGTTAAATTTTAATTAGGACTATATTAATATAGCAAATTCTTGCCATGGATAAAATTTAGAGAAAGGGTCCTCAAGAGGGACAATAAAGAAAAAGAAAAAGTTATGGAAAAAGATAGTGACATGAGAGTAGGTGATTTCATTAACAAGAAAAGTATTTCAACACCTATGACGGGGACACTCAACACCCATAAAGAAAAAAAAAAAAGAAGGAGAAGAAGAAGAATGAGAAAGAGTGAGAAAATGTAAGAGGACAAAATAGTAGATGTGGGCCCATATTTTTATTTAAAAGGTATTGAGGTGTCTAGAAAAAGAAGATAGTTAAAATAACAAAGCTTAAAATAATTGAAAGAAAAATCACCCTCTATTACATTTTCCATCTAGGGACTAATGAATGTACAAGGTCTAATAACATTAAGAACTAAATGAATATAATTTATGTTTATTAGGAACCAAGTTGGCTAACAAGGAAAATGTCAAGAGCCTCTTAGAGGTTTACTTTGTATTCATACATACGTATTGAAATTGAGCTCCACTAATTGTATATTTTTCACTTTTACCAACTTTATTGAACTTAAATATGATATTTTAAATTTATATTTATATAATTGTTTTTGTTCTAACACATAAACTTTAATGTTAACAACTTTTTTATAATATATAATATACAATAATAGTACAATTTCTTTTCTCCTTTTAATTTTCCTCCTACGAGCAAAATGGTGAAACAAAAAAAGCATCCTAGCTTTCATTAGCAAACATTTAATATAGAAACAAAAAAAATAAAAATAGCTTTTAAATGCTTTTTATTTTTTCTGTTCAAAATAGAATATGGCATCGGGTTTTGAAATATTTAAGCGATGAACAAGTTTTTGAATGCCAATTATAAAATTAAAAATCATAAAAGTGGGGAAAAATGCCGATTAAAAAAAGTTTAGGTTCGACCGCGATTTGAACTCGGGTTAGCGGTTTCAGAGTCCAATGTCCTGACAACTAGACCATGGGACCGTTGGTATCGAAGTTGGAATATTATTTTTATTATTTCCATTTTGCATGATTACGTTTTTTATTTTTTCCCTTTTAAAAAGTTGTTTGTTTGGTCGGTCTTCAAAAGGAGTTCAGACTAGCTTGTTCCTTCTTTGATCTCACATACTAACCCCATCAAGGCTTGGAATGAAGCTTGTTCGGTTGATTGGTTTCATTTGCTAGATTGGACGGCTACTGAATTTTGTTACTCCCTATTTCCTAATCATCAATTTATATATCTTGCTGCTGAAACTGTCATTTTCTTCGAATGTTCTTATTCTGCACATAAAAGATTAAATGGTATAAAACGGATGCAGAATAAATTAAAGATTCATTTGGTATTTTTCTAAGAGAAAAGACACTTTTATTAAAAACATATGTATATTAAAAATATTAACATAATTATATTTCTATTAAAAAGTAAAACAAAAATTATCCATACCTTTTCATAAATTAGAATGAATGATTTTCTAATAAACAAATTTAAAAAAATTCACTAAGATAAAATCGAGGTAATTTAAGCTGCTAAGGTTGAACTAGTAATGAGAAATTTGAATATTTTATCATAAGGTCATAAATTCAAATTTCATTATCTTTCGAATGTATAAAAAGAAAAAAAAAAGATTCTCTGACTTACAATTAAATGAAAAATTGTAACATCCTAATTTTTAACCCAATACTCTAGAACATACTTAGGTTAAACATTAGTCTGTTACTTCATAGTTCTCAATTTTACTTAAAAATACTTAGCGGAAAATACGGGTAAATCTTTTTTTTGAAATATAAAGTGAGAGCCGCGTGATACGATATAACAGGTAACGGACAGAACACGCATTCCATAACGTTATAGCACAAAGCACATAAGGGCACATCATGGGAAAAATACTGAATAACATCTTATATATATAACTTGCTCACTTATAAGTGTGGGACTTAATTTGGTACAAGGGAATACATGAAAAAGAATACAACATAAGCATAAACATAATCTACTCCCCTACCCGAGTCCATCTAATGGGATAACCTCTAAACAAAAGAAGGTTTATCTCCATCTAAGTGGTGTGTGCTCTAACTCGGGCCATCCACGGCCTCCTACTGGCGACTATCTCGTGAACGAGGCAAATATCCGGGAAACTGGGCGAGCTCCTCGGGCGTGAAGAGGCAGAACGGGGATCGAGCGTGATCCCCGCGGTCTGGCCGCATCTTCGGTCGTCGTGCACGCCTCGGCTGAGTCACGGTGGGCTCACTATCCTCTCCAAAGTCCATGGGAAAAATGGGGGATGATCCCTCGGAGGGTACCTAGATGGCCGAATCCTCGGAAGGATCCGTCTCCGAGAAAGACGACGAACAACGGGGCACATACTGGGGGTAGTCTCGAACGGCAGACGCGGACGGTGGGGTACGGCGTAGCCTTTCCTCTCGGGGACGTGGGCGCTCGAACACCAGGTCATCGCCAAAAGGTGAGACGGGGGAGAAACGATGGGAATGTACAGGGGGAGTAAAGGGTCGACCCATGAACATGAATACTCTAACTGTGCATCGACCCACAAAATGGAATGACCTGTGGTCCGAGTCATTGTGCACCTCCCATGTCGGCGTGTCCACGAACACTACGAACGTCACCATCTGAAGACGTGACGGAAAGAAAAAGATAGAGGGAGTGAGAATCTTGCTAAAGAATCTCAGTAGGGCCTCCTACTACCTAGGTGTCATCATCTACGTCCTCAGAAACCTTGGGTTTAATTATACGAAATGACTGAACATGCATTAAGTTCATTTTAAACTTCAAAATATACTTTAGCCAAGGTCCATTCATTTTAGGATGATCTTAATGTCATGAATGCAACATAATAGAAGATGTATGCATGGCACTACCTAATGCACATACATAAAACATAACATCAAGCATCATCATACTTAGTGGCATAAAGTGGCAATAGAAACATTCATATGGGACGAACTTAGTGACATAATCATAATCATGAAACATCTTTTCCTCATGGGCCACCCTAAAAAACAATCGAACTGGGGGTGCTCGGCCGAACCGGTGTCACCCAGAACGTGTCATACATCTAGGTTATGAGCTCATACCTTAACTAGTCGTCACTAGTTCTTACTTACCACTTAACGATAAGCGTATCATAAATCATAAATCCCGACTATCTGAGTACGGGTTAGGGGGCAATTCTCTTAGGGGTACTCGGCCGAACCGGTGTCACCTAAGAGTATAAAATGGTACCGATGCCACATGAGTTCTTTGGAGGTGCTCGGCCGAACCGGTGTCATCCTAGAATCCATCTTAGTACCTTAATTTTCAAAATCTCTTTAAGTCCCCAAATTCGTCGGAAATTCGGCGGCACAACGGCATTACACCGAATTTCCTTCCAAATTTGCTTTATGCCACATAAACATACAACCTCATGAATTCCTCATATGAATAACATCATCATCATTTGCATACTACATGCATCATCATAAAACATTCAAACGCTTACCCTTACGGTAGCTTATGCTTTGACCCTTACGGGTCTTAATCTTGAGATATAGTTCTCTAACGTCCGTCGCTCGTATTTTTATGCACCTAAGGGCTCTTAATTAATCATCATTCCTAATCCACACGTTCATACTTAAATCTGAATAGCATAGGGAAAAATCTCTAACTTGTGTTTACGGGGTTCTAGAACTTACGTTTTAGACCCTTTCTCGGTTCCGTCTTCGCCTAAGGCGCTATAAATTAAATCTAAATCAATTATGAGACATTCCTATGCTTAAGGACTAATTATTAATCATGTTTATCATGTTGAAAGGGTGCTGGACAGAATCCAGAAAAATAAATGCTCTAAGAGTTCTACATTGCATTTTTACGGTTTTCTAGTCACTAGTTTCCCTATAGATGCTAGGATTCAATTCTAATTCAAATGATACCAAGTTTTTCATGTCTAAACAATCTAAATCTAATTATGTTCCCATTAAAACAGTTTGGACAGAATCCATAAACAAATGGGTTGAAACTATGTCAAATTCTAACTTTACGGTATTTCTAGTTAGCTAGTTTCTTACCTATCATGCATATGATCGCTTCTACATCATCATATGGTATTTTCACACATTCCAACACATCAAAACATCATCATACAGCATCACACTCATCATATCAGAACCGAAAACATTTAACTTTAATAAGAGGGTTAAATTGACATTTCTAGATACATGAGTTAACTAGTTTCTCTTGGAATCAATCTAGAACTTCTAAAACTCTTTGCAAAACATTTTAATTCATCAAGAGGCTAAGAGAGGCTTTAGGTCAGTGACCAAAACATATTCCATCCCCTAAAAGAGAGTGAAATCACAACTTGTGATGACATAACTTTATAAAGGTTTGTAAAGCTTTAAGGAAAACTTAAAACATAGACTATTGGTCCTAGTAGCTAGATGAAATCTCATTGCAAGTCTATCATCACTACTTGGCCGAAATTATGCATTCAAGGAATGCATTCACATTTAACTTTAACTTGGAATGAAATGGGCAAGTTTTTGAGCTCTAGGTTCTTAAGTTACGACATAAAATAAACATGCTCATGCTTTTCATTTTTAATCTTGCTTACAAAGTAAAGTGATGACTTAAATTAAATATGCAAGGCATAAACTTAAACGTGCAAGCTTGGAGGTAAATATGCAAGGTTCAATTCTTTATTTTAGTGCTCTTGGCCCAACAACAATCAACTTTAAGGCCGAAATGGATAGGCATTCGAGAAAATTAACTAGGTGATAATGCAAGATCAATTCTTTATTTTAGTGCTCTAGGCCCAACAACAATTGACTTTAAGACCGAAATAGAAAGGCTTTGAGAATTAAATTGAGTGATGATGCAAGTTCTATTTTAATCTTTATGTTCTTAGGTGATAGCTTGAAAGTAAAGATGCATAGCAAGAATGTAAATATGAATGCAAGCATAAAATAAATTATGCAAGTTCATTTTATTTTTCTAGAGCTCTTAACAAAATTTTAAAGGAACTTAAACCTCAACCCAAACTCATCAAACCAAGACAAAGTAAAGTCTAGAGTTCTTAGAACTCAACATAACATATTTAGAAAATCAAACATTTTGCATGTAAAAGAAAAGGTAATGGCCGAAACTTCAAGGAAAGAAAAGAAATATTTGAAACTCTAGAATCCATGATCTTGGTGATATATTAACACCAACATCATGAGACCTCATCATTGAGTCCTTATAACCATTTTGAAACACCATCAAAACTAGAGTTCTCAAGAGTTCAAAAAAGAAAGAACTAGAAACATTTTTGCTCAAGAACAAAGATCAAGCTCTAGAGTTTGTTTCAAGTGATGAACATCATCATGAAACTCTCATCATCAAACTCTCATTCCTATGAACTTCAAGGCCCATGGCTGAAAATGAGAAGGAAAAAGGAGAAGAAAAGAAGTTCTAAAAAGAATCAAGAGAAACTATGAACATAAAGCTTAGAACAAGAACTTTAAAGAAAAGAACACATGAAAGAAAATCCCTACTTGATGTGATGAACTTGAAGATGGAAGAAGAAGATGAAGATGATGAAGAACTTTGAAGAACTTGAAGAACACTAGAACTTTGAGAGAGAAAAAAAGCTTTGAGTGTTCCTAAACTTAGCAAATGATCTAAAAGTGGTGCAAGCTCCTCAAGGCATTGTATTTATAGAGAAATGAAACAAATGGAGGGAGCTCATGGAGGTGAAGAGCTTCGGCCATGTGTGCAGAATTGGAGGGCATCCATGAGTTCCATGAGGTGAGATAATGTGGTCTTGAAGCATGGTGAGGTATGGTTCAAAGCATGGTGAGGTATGGCTCAAGGTATGGCTCAAGCATGGTTATTTGAGTGAGAAAACAATTTAATATGTGTGGTAATTGGAGAGAGGTGGCCGAAACTTTATCAGCCATGGGGGAGGTTTCTTTGCATTTTAATTGTGGTTTAGAGTTGTGTTTAGGTGTATCTTTGATTATGCTTAAGATTAGGAAGTTGTAAGAAAGTGTTTAGGTAAGGAAAGTGGATAATTAAGGTGGTCTAGACATAATTAAGGAGTGGTCTTGCACCATTAGTGAGTTAAATCCTCAATTTAGAGTCTAAACAACTCTAGACACATTTCCTTTATTTAAGGAATTGGAGAGAGAAAACACTATTCAAGATTCCAAGACTAGGAGTCTTGAGTTCTAAAAAGGGATTTAAGTTTAATCTAAGCAATTTTAGGTTCTAATTATCTTTAATAAATTATTTTGACTCTAGATTAATTAGGGAAATAAATTAATCTTCGTTTAGAGCCTAATATTGCTTAGGTTTGCTTAATTACGTCATTAAGCTCCAAAAACACTATTCTAGGGGCAAAATCGTAATTTTACACTAAAAGCTAAGACAGCGGACTTGAGCAGAGACTAGACACATGAAAACATGTTTTTAAACCTCTGGGGAAAGTTTAGAACAAGCAGCACCTTTACCCGCGTAAAAATGCTATAGGGTATTTTGGTCGTTTGACCAAGCTATGAATGGATTTTCGCTTAGGAGCGTTCAAAGGTCATTCAATCCTCCAAACATTGAGTTGACCTTCGAGGATGACAGAGTTAGTTACCCTCGAGTTGGGTCGGAAATGACGCCGAGATTTTGGTCATTTTCCTCGGATAAAAAAATCGGGGTGTTACAAAAATCAATTCAATAAGTCATACACTGCTAAAACAGGGTTAAGTAGTATGTATGAGACTATAAATTTAAATTCCATTGTTCTTTAAATTCTATTTCCGAAAGATCACTTACATTATAGAGATTCCTTGTAGATATAACAACTTCTAAAATATTTAACTTTCTAATAATGTAACTAACTCAGTTCAAATGTCCAATCCTCTATTTTGATTTTAAAATCTGAATTTTTTTCATAGATATAAACGATCGCAATAGATCAGTAATTTAATCCTAATCTATTAATAATCAATTCCAAAAATCTCTATCATTACTTCTATATAAATGACACCCATTGGGAGGATATCCATTATTTTCATAACTTCGCGCATCAATCCCTTTGCTAGCAACGTCACACAGGACTCCTTCCAAATCAAGTCCTCAATCATGGATCTCAAGACAAAAGCTTGACTATGACCTTTCCTTTTTGTTTCCACTTCAGTCCGCTACTGCAAGATACGTTGTTTTCTTTCTGTTGTTTTATTTATTATTCTCATTCCTGTATTTATTTTGTTATACTAACCTGATTAGATCTTGTCTTTTACGCATCTTTTGTTTCTTTGTTAATCTTTTTGTACTCTTTCGAATTTTATTTTCTTAAAAAAGATTCTAACTAATAAAATTAATTCAACACGTGCTCGTTTTTTTCTAGAAGACCGACACAATTTAGAGTTTTTTATTGCATCAGAGATTTGTCGGCACATAGGACAACATGTGCCACCCTGATACTTGAACAAGATGTGCCCCCCTTCCCTGAGATTGATTCCTAAAGCCCCTTTTTTTTCTTTTTTTTCAAAGTCATTTAGCAAGAAACTTGTATACGCCGTCACTCTTCTCTATTGCTGTACTAGGAGATTGGCCTCATTCACTCTACGTCTCTACGTAACAAAATTGATATTGCCGTACTATCTATCATAAAGACTATACATCTGGAAAAAAAAAAAAGTTATGTCAAAAATTGGTATGTTCAACAACAATAGGAACACATTAGCCAAAACAAAAAGAGGTTGGCTGATCATAAAAAATGGCAATAACAACATTCCTTGGAAAATTCAGCTTTGGTTTGGCTTAAAGAAAGGCATAGATGCAATGTTGGCTGTCCCCATAGAATATTATTTTTTTTTTCTCGTTTTGATGTGGCATATTAAATTGTTTTATGGAAGGAAATTAGCATTTTATGCATTATATGAAGTCCTAGATGTCAGACCGAACTCATTTTTTGTGACACATTTTGAGTTTAGTTGGTGGATGCCGCTAGACAAGTACAAAGTTGAACTGTACCGAGACTGCAAAAATTTTGGACACATGAAATCCCAAAACTTTCCAAGAAATGGAATCAAAGATGAAAAATATCATATGAACATATTCATAAGAGAAATTCTTATATAATTTTAACTAAATACCAAATTTACTCCTCAGAAATATATTGAAGGATAAATTAATTCTTCAAAATTTAAAAGTTTCATATTGATCCCTCACAATTGAAAATAGGGGACAAATTAATCATTTTGTAAAGGTCCTTAAAAAATAATCAAATTTGATTTTGGTCATTATAAAATAAAATTATTGGTTTTGGCTCAAATATTTTCAAAATGTTTGGCTTTAGTCGATATTGTTGGTCTGTCTCCAATAAAAGCTGAGCCGGCTAATGGAAAATCATGCTACCAAATCTCATATAGTATTCACTAGTTATATATAACATATCACTAAACCTATTGCAAAACAAGTTGCTAAGTCTAGCAAGAAGGGTTAACAGTTGGATTAAATGGATATTGAATAAGAATTTTGATACATAAAATTATGATATGCTACATGACTACTGGTTGCCATATAAAATTGAATAATGTGGTTTTTCTAGCTAACGTAATATTTAACAGAAATAGAGAAATTACATGGATTAAAATTATATAATTTTTTAAATATTTGGATCAAAACAAAAAAAAATAAAGATTTTAGGGACCGAAAACATATTTAAGCCAAAAAGACTAAAACTAAATAGATTAAAATACACATGTTTTAAAATCAAAGAAATAGATTTGATTAAGAAATTTTCATTTATTGGTGGATAGTTTGAACTCTGAAGCCACATTTAGGAACTACACGGCCACACTGAATTTCCCTTCCTATACATGCATAATTTATTTTTCCCGCTGAGATCTTTTACAAACATCTGGTCAAGTTCAACCCCCCTGCCTAACTCCTACAATTTATGCACAAATCTCCTTTAATTGTTCCAATTACCATTCATCACACTCTTGGATATATTGTTCTGCATTCTTAACTGTAACATTTTAAAAATACAAATACAGTGAGAGACAATGATAATTTACATAGCTAATAGAAAGCAAAACTAAACTAACACATTTTTTTCCCCTTTACTCTCAATAACACCTTAACATTTCTTTGCCAAGTATATCATATTGTCATAGTGAATTGCTATTCTTACCCCCAAAAGTGGGTGTTCAATTAGGACACCCATCCGATTGGGACACCCACTCAATTATTATTGGATGATGTGATGGATAAGTGGAGAAAACTGTGACCACCATCACATTCAATAGTGATAGAGTGGATATCTCAATTAGACACCTACTTTTAGGTGTTGAAATAGTATTTTTGTATTATCAACTCAAGCTCGTGACATCAATGAACCCGCAATCCCAGCAATGAGAACCTGCAAATCATTATAGTGAAATGTGCTTTCGATTACACACCGGAATAAGAGGAATTCTAAGGTTGTATAGATATGAGACTATACAGTTGATGATGACTTATATGAATTGATTTGTATTACCTATACCAATAAGATACATCTTCTTTTCGGTTGCCCATCATTAAATAACACCACAGTTAAGCATGCTTGACTAGGAGCAATTTTGGGATGGGTGACCTCCTGGGATGTTTTTCCTGGAAGCATAAGAGTGAGGACAAAGCTCATTGAAAAGACACTGTATTGGTTTGTGGAGACAATTGTTAATCTATAAAAGTAGTTGAGCTGTTACATTTTGGACTTCTCTTTGATCTTCTATTCTTCAATCAGAGTTTGTTGTTAATGATATAATTACGATCATGATTATTGAAGATGGTAGTATATACTTGCTTTAGAGTTGGAATGAAATCTTCACTTGAATTGTACTTTCTGAAGTTATATACTACTTTCTCAATATCTAAGTCTTAGTTTCTTGGTCTTGAGTGTTTTCTTTAATCTGTGGAGAATATATATATTTATTCAACGATATATTTTTCATTTTTATTAAGTTCCAATCTCTTCAAATGAGATTGAACATGTTTGCACATGTCATTGTGAAAATATTCTTGTTTTACAAACAAGTGTGCCGGCGTAAAAAGAATTGTTTGGTGTGCTTCAAGAAACTCAAGAAAACAATTAGTCGTTCTTCAAAATATTTCCACGAAATTGGTTTAGTTATCACTTAAAATGTTTTGCACTTGTGCTTTTTGAATGGTTCCGGAGCTAATAGAAGTGACATAAATTAAGACTATTTATGACTTTTTTACTAATTATAAAAAATATTTTAAAATTGATATTTTAATTTACTAAAATGAAGTAAAAGTAAAGGAGTTGTAGTTGAAATAACATAAATTAAATTTATTCATATGTTTTATTAATTATAAAATATATATTTACTTTTATAAATAAAATATTATAATTTACTAAAAGGATGTAAATGTCTCATGATATAGCAAAATTACTCACCTATAACTTATTTTCTTTTATTATTCAACAATTTCATCTATCGAAATATGAAATAAAATATGTTTTTTATTGTTAATTGCATGTCATCTATTGAGATTTTCTCAACTTTATAAAAATTATATTCAAAATAAGATATAAAATAGAATGACTCATTTTAGATATATACTCATTTATATTTTATTTATTATTTAATTATTTAACAATTATCTTATTTTCAAAATCAATTTATATATTCAAATCTCTATAAGTTATTTTTAATTAAATTTTAAGTAATGATTATGAAATTATTTTTTATTATCACCCCAAATGCATAGGTTAAACGACTAATTGTTATGTTATAACGAACTAGTTTTGCTGTTTTAATACTTAGTTTGATGTTCATATACAAAATTTGTGTAGTTAAACATTTTCATAATTTAATTGAATTACCGAATGTAAAGAAGGATATTATAGAGAAATTAACAGAGTTGTACGATGGGAGGGACAATAGAAACAAATGACAAAATTATATATGTTATGATAATTATTATGTTATAACTATATAATAATTGTTAAAAGGAATATGTGATTCTTCTTTTGAGAAACCTAATAAACTAGGGATTCAAATCATCTACCCCTTTATCTATACAGGGATAAATATTATTAAAAGTCACTAAACAATTAACACCGATAGAATTGTGCAAGTCTTAGAAGAATATAAAATTTAATAAGCAAATATTTAGGAACAATCACGAAAGTTAGTTTTATTGTTTAAACCTAGGTGCTGATGCCGTGAGCATACAAATATCTTATATACCAAAATTATAAAAATAATTTCTTATCGCACTGACAGTCGATTGCCAGTTTCAAAATTGTGTACCAATTAGCACCTTTGCAGCTTTGCGTGCTGGAAAGATCGATAATTGGACTACAGTCTATTCAAAAGGCCAAGTTAAGATAATCATAGTTAATTCCTTTACATTAATTTTTAAAATTCAATTTAATTATAGCTGGCTTATCATGCTCATGTGGGAGAAAATTAGTGGACCGAAGCAAGAAAGTGATTTGCTCTATCGTCTATGCAGACTATGCTCAATCTAAGGGATGAGACATCACACCAAACCTGTAAGCGAGCGCGCCCCAGTACAAGGCGGCCGCCCTCAAATTTGACTGCGCGGTGTAGAAATTCATCCACTTTCCATTTATATACAGGCTAAATAAAAAAAAGGGGACAAAAAGAAGAACAAGCAAACAAACCATCTTATTATTAGCCAAAGCGTTTACTCTCTGTAATAAAGAAATTTTATTATCCTCCTTGGTCGCTCTCAAAGGTTTCAACCTTCTCAAATATCTCTCTATCTGCAGGGTATGCTTGATTAATTCCAGTTTGTTCATCACATTTCATGATCATGTGGTACAATACAATTTCTGATGTATGCAAATCCATGAAATTAGATTACTCATCTGAATTTTTGCTTTACCAATTGGTCAATAAATCACTTGCTTGAAGTTTATGGCCTTTTTCTCATAAAGGGTTTCTCTGGAATTGAAATTTTGATATATTTTTGTTTTCCTATTTGTTGATTAGATCATTTCAATCTGAAGCAATGGGGAGCAAAGTGAGCAATAACAACACCCCTGGTACATCTTCTGGCATTAACCTCAGTGCCAATAATGTGGCCACTGAGCTGAGCTCTTATGAGGCTGCTTGCGAACTTGACTCTGATTTGCGGTCCTTTGATGCCACCCTTCAAACCCGCACAAGTCAAGTCATCAATACTATTGCTGTTGGTGTTGAAGTCCGGTCGCTTTCGTTCGATTCGCTCAGGCAAGTCACTGAATGCCTCCTTGACATGAATCAGGATGTTGTCAAGGTGATCCTGGACTGCAAGAAAGACATATGGAATGAGAAGGAGTTGTTTGAGCTTGTTGAGGAATACTTTGACAACAGTCTGAAGACCTTGGATTTCTACAATGCATTGCAGAGGTGCCTACAGCGTGCCAGGGACAGGCAATTACTTGTCCTTGTGGCCCTTCAGCAGTTTGATGAGGAAACTGAGAAAGTCGGGAACAGCCGGTACTCGAGGACGCTGCAGGGACTGAAGAATTTCAAGGCTGCTGGTGACCCTTTCACGGAAGAATTCTTCCAGATATATCAATCTGTTTATATTCAGCAGAAACTCATGCTTGCGAAGTTGCATCTCAGGGAGGACAAGCTTGATAAGAAGCTGAAGTGCATACGCACTTGGAGGAAGGTCTCGAGTGTTATATTTGTGGTCACGGTTGCTGCTGTCTTGATCTGCTCCGTCGTAGCAGCAGCAATTGCTTCGCCGCATGTTGCGGCTGCTTTGGCTGCTGCCAGTGCAATCCCAATTGGCTCAATGGGAAAGTGGATTGACTCCTTGTTGAAGAACTATGAGGATGCACTGAAAGGACAAAAGGGGGTGACCATCTCTGCAGGGGTTGCCACTTTTGTTGCTATAAAGGACCTGGACAACATCCGGGTTCTCATCGATCGGCTTGAGCTTGAGATTGAGTCTCTGACGCAGAATGTTGATCTTGCCATTGAGCAAGAGGCTGTGATGAAGGTTGCAATTGAAGCGATCAAGAAGAAGTTGGGGGTTTTTATGAAGAATGCTGAGGATTTGGGAGACCATGCTGATAAGTGCAGCCGCTACGTTATGGCGGCAAGGAAAGAGGTTCTGCAGAGAATCATAAAGCTTCCGCACAACTAGGAGACTGGCCTCATTCACTCTACGACCCTACGTTACAAAATTGATATTGCCAAAATGATTTTTTACATAAATAAAATAAATTATTGGTGATATTACGTGAATCCATCGTCTGAAATTCGTTTACATATTTATCCTTTTTTATACAATAGAAGTCGATTATAATGGACTTTCTCATGCATGTACTCTCTCACATAGTGGCTGATTCCAGCACTGGAGCCGATTATAGTTGACTTCTGTGTTGAATAAAAGTCAACTATAATTAACTTCTGTTTAACATGAAAGACTGCTATAATCGACTTTTCAGATAATCTGACACCTATTGAAAGTCAATTATAATCGACTTCAGTCAGTTCCTCGGTTATAAATAGAGAGCTCCCGATATTTGCATGCTTTTATCGAATTACATTTGTGGGATAACCATTATAAGAAGAAAGTATAAACCAAGAAAGCAGGAAAAGTTTACTGGGCAAGAAATACTTATTGTCAATTTTGTTTTAAAAAATTTTAAGTATTCTTTTTCACTAAAGTTTTTTTGTTTCTCTAAACTAGTAATCTAACCTTTGCCAATTAACTTCACTTGTTATTTACCTTGGGACAATGTTCATTCATTCTGTTTGAATAATTTTGCATATTAAACAATACAGTAGTAAAATTTAATAGAGAAAGAGAGAGAGAGGGGGTTGGGAGAGGAGGTGGCCAAGAGAAATAAAATAGTAAAATTCAACAGAGAAAAAGAGAGATGGGGTATGTATAAATTTTTTTACACCAATATTGTATCAAAATTAAATCAATATTTTATCTAAGGATAAATAACATCTACAACAGAGAAAGAGAGATGGGGTATGTATAAATTTTTTTACACTAATACTATATCAAAATTAAATCAATATTTTATATAAGGGTAAATAACATCTATTCACCTTTATTATTTTATTTCTCTTGACCACCTCCTCTCCCTACCTCCTCTCTCTTTCTCTATTAAATTTTACTGCTGTAATGTTTAATATGCGAAATTATTAAACAAAATGAATGAGCATTGTCCCAAGGTAAATAACAAGTGAAATTAGTTGGCAAAGGTCAGATTACCACTTTAGAGAAATAGAAAAACTTCAATGAAAAAGATTACTTAAGAATTAAAAAGAAAAAAATTGACAATGGGTGTTTCTTGCCCTACTTTCTTGGTTTGCACTTCCTTCTTACGATGATTATCCCACAAACGTGATTCGATGAAAGCATGCAAATGCAGTTCCGGTAGCTCTCTATTTATAACCGAGGAGCTGACTGAAGTTGATACCGAAGTTGATTATAATCGAATTTCAATAAGTGTCAGAATGTGTCAGATTATCTGAGAAGTCGATTATAATAGTCTTCCGTGTTAAACAGAATTCGATTATAGTTGACTTCTGTTCAACACAGAAGTCAACTATAATCGACTTCAGTGCTGGAATCAACCGCCATGTAAGAGAGTGCATGTATGAAAAAGTCGATCATAATCGACTTTTATTATATAAAAACAGTACAAATATGTAAACGGGTTTCAGATGGTGGATTCATGTAATATCATCATTAATTTGTTTTATTTATGTAAAAAAAAACCCATTGCCATACTATCTAGTAAGAAAGGTTAATGAGTTCAATTAAATAAATATTGAATTAATTTTGACACATAAGATTATGATATATCATATTTGACTACTAGTTATCATATAAGATTGAATAATTTGATTTTTTTTTCAGTTAATGCAATATTTAACAGAGACAAAAATTGCAGGGATTAAAATCATATAATTTTTAAATATTTGAACCAAAACAAAAAGAAAATATAATTTTTAGGGACCGAAAACATATTTAAACCTAAAAGACCAAATCTAAATAGATTAAAATAAACCTATAAAATCAAAGAAATATATTTGATTAAGAAATTTTCATTTATTGGTGGATAGTTTGAACTCGGAAGCCACATAAGGGCCTGTTTGATTTGAGTTTCTGATTTTCATTTTTCATTTTCAGTTTTTCAGTTTTTCAGATTTTGTGAAGGAAATGCTGAAAATTCTGAAAATTATAAATTTCAGTTTTTAATTTTTATTTCCAGTTTTCAATATTTTCTTTACAAAATCCTGAAAACTGGAAAACTGAAAAATGAAAATTGGAAACTGAAAACTCAAACTAAACAGGTACACGACCACAATGAATTTCCCTTCCTTTACAATAACTTTTTTTTCCATGAAATCTTTTACAAACATCTGGTCAAGTTCAACCCCCTCCCTAGCTCCTACAATTTATATGTACAATGCAACTCTTTAACTGTTCCAATCACCATTCATCACATTCTTGGATATATTATCATTCATTATTTTTTTTAATAAAAGCAAAACGAGATATGCATGTATTCCCTTTCCCTTTTGTTACTTCTAACAGAAAAGTGGTCAAAAGCAAAAGTTCATATACAGATGGCACACACCAACCTTTTATTTTCTTTTTTCTTTTTTTTAATAACAAAATAATCAAATGAAAACGGGCTAATAGAGACTTTTTAAAAAAAATAGAAATGGACTCAATGTAACCACCCAAAAAAATAAATAAAAAATAAAACGGGCTTGAACAAAAATGACAACAATAACCAAAAATGGAATGGACTGAAAAATATTTTTTGAATTTTTGGGCCGGACAAAATCGAGTGTTCACAGTTGCCCCTCTTTACTTATTTTTTATAAGAGAATACGAAAAACTTTTAGTTTTACATATTGTCTTCGTAAGGAATAAGTAAAGACATGAACATAGATTATATTCGGCAATGCATGAAATGCAAATGCAAGAAAAAATCAAATTCTAACATGGAAACAACCTAAACATTCGAGCAAGCCACATGCAAGTTATGCAATTCAGTAACTGATTGTATGAATCATGCAAAGAAAAGAAGCTAACTAATTTGACACAAATTCACGAATGACAAGAAATGTAAAAACCAACTGGATTGACTAGAAATTTACAAGCTGACAAAGGCTAGAAAATTAAAAACCGACCGGGGCTGACAAGAATTTACAAACTTTGCGACCAACTAGATATGGGTCAACAATCCACAAGAAAATCAAAAGCCAACGGGGACTGACTAGAAATTAAAACACTTTTGACCAAATGGATATGGGTCTACAAGTGACAGAAAATCAAAAGTCTTGCGACCAACTGGATATGGGTCAACAAGTGACAAGAAATAAAAAATCTTGCTACCAACTGGATACGAGTCAACAAGTGACAAGAAATTGAAAGCCTTGCGACCAATTGAATACGGGTCTGCAAGATAGGAAATGAAAAGCATTGCAACCAATTGGATATGGGTCAGCAGGTGATAGGAAATTAAAAATCTTGCAACCAACTAGATACGGGTCAGCAAGTGACAAGAAATGAAAAACATTGCGACCAACTAGATACAGGTCGACAAGTAACGAGAAATCAAAAGCCACTAGGGGCTGACTGGAACTTAAAAGCTTTCCAACCAACTGGATATGGGTCAGTAAGTGACAAGAAATTAAAAACCTTGCGATCAACTGGATACGGGTCAGCAGGTGACAGGAAATGAAAAACATTGCGACCAACTGGATACAGGTTGACAAGTGACAAGAAATCAAAGGCCACCAGGGGCTAACTGGAAATTAAAAGCTTTCTGACCAACTGGATACGGGTCAGCAAGTGACAGGAAATTAAAAACCTTGCGACCAACTGGATACGGGTCAGTAAGTGATAAGAAACTAAAAAGCCGACAGGGGCTGAAAGAAATTAAAAACCTTGTGACTAACTGGATACGGGTCAACAGGTGACAGGAAATTAAAAATCTTGCAACCAACTGGATATGGGTCAGCAAGCAACAGGAATTGAAAAAGCCTTGCAACCAACTGGATACGGGTCAGCAAGTGATAAGAAACTAAAAAGCCGACAGGGGCTAAAAGGAAATTAAAAATCTTGCGATCAACTAGATACGGGTCAACAGGTGACAGGAAATTAATAATCTTGCCACCAACTGGATATGGGTCAGCAAGCAACAGGAATTGAAAAAGCCTTGCGACCAATTGGATACGGGTCAACAAGCAACAGGAAATTAAAATGGCAATCTGAGGCCAATTGAAAAATTTAAAATTGCAATCAAGACAGAAGTGACATAGAAACCAATGATTTACACACTTCTTTTTTTTTTTGAAACATTTTTGCGAAATGCCCTTTACCATATTGAGGTGACCCTTGAAGAAGACTTCAACCGATCAAAACTCATAGCTCATGAGTTGGACCTTCTGGCACAAACGAAGCCTTTTCTTGTAACTTTACTCACTTCCTTCCTCATTCTTTCTTCTTCTTCTTTTTTCTTTCTTACCCAGCTTTGTTGAAGCTTTTGGATGGTCTTGGTGTAATGCTAATAATTGATGTGTTACTGCAAATATTGTTAGGCTGTGTAGTTCAAACTTAAGCTTATGCATACTCGAGACATCATAAATAAATGTGCATTCAAGAGAGAAGGGAGAGAATGGCATCTTTATTGCTTTGTGTATTTGAACTTATAGGAACAAAGGTAACCTCAAGGGGTTGAAATAGAACAACAATGACACTATGAAAGACATAAAAAATTTTCCCCATTTTCGATTCTTGGTTACTCATTCAATTGATTCCTTGCAATTCTTGACTGTCATAATCATTGCTTCTGATGACATGTCCTCCAAATTTTTCTTTCTTCTTGATTTCCCAGAATTTGCCCCCAATGTCAATCTGTTTGGTCCTCAAGATTGATTCATCATTGAAAATTACCCCGGTGAATGATGCTTGAGATGATACTTATTATTTTGCCCTAACTTTTGCCTAGGCCGCTCTTTTGGGTTTTCGTCCTAGCGAGCCTTCTCTTTTTTTGTTACCCTAACTTGTTTAGGCCGCTCTTTCGAGTTTTCGACCTAACGACCTTTTTCTTCATCTTTTTAAGCATAAAACTTTTGACTGTATCATCATTAACTGGTCTAGGCAATTCTTATCCATCCACATCTTGCAAGATTAATGCTCCTCCTGAAAATGTTTGCTTGACAATGTAAGGAACCTCATAGCTTGGAGCCCATTTTCCTCGTACGTCCTCTTGATTAGGGAGAATTTTCTTTAGAACCAAATCTCCTGGATAGAAATGCCTGGGGTAGACTTTCTTGTTGAAAGCTTTAGCCATTCTACTTTGGTATAACTGACCATGACAAATAGCTGTCAATCTTTTCTCTTCTATCATGTTCAGCTGTTCATATCAAGTTTTTACCCATTCAAATTCTTCCAACTTTACCTCTATCAGAACCCTTAATGATGGGATTTCTACTTCTATAGGAGATACAACTTCCATTCCATACACCAATGAGAAAGGAGTTGCCCCTGTGCTTGATCTTATGTTGGTACGATATGCGTGCAAAGGATATGGCAGCATTTCATGCCAATCTTTGTAGTTCACCACCATTTTGGCAACAATTTTCTTGATATTCTTATTTGCAGCTTCAACCGCACCATTCATTTGAAGTCTGTAAGGAGCCGAATTGTGATGCTTGATTTTGAAAGTCTCAAAGAATTTCTAAGTGATAATGTCTCTTTTGATGAATCTGTAATAATTCTTTTTGGAATTCCATACCTACAGATAATGTCTCTTTTGATGAATTTGATGAATACCTTCTGAGTGATATTAGCATATAAGATAGCTTCCACCCATTTAGTGAAGTAGTCTATCGCTATCAAGATGAAATGATGATCATTGGATGCTTTGGGATTAATTGGACTAATGACATCCATGCCTTACATTGAGAAAGACTAAGGAGATACCATGCTATGTAATGGAATTGGAGGAGCATTGACTCGGTCTGCATATACTTGACATTTGTGGCACTTCCGAACATAATTAATACAATCATTTTCTATGGTGGACCAGTAATATCCACTCCTTAGGATTTTACGTTCCATCATATGCCCATTAGCATGGGTTCCACAGATTCTTTCATGTATTTAAGTCATAATTGTACGAGCTTCATAAGCATATACACACCATAGGAGGTACCATCATAATTTCTCTTATAAAGGACTTCACCATTCACGAAAAGGCCATAACCAATCGACGAATTGTCTTTTTATTCACTTTATTTACTCCGGCTGGGTATTCTCCTTTTTGAATATACTGCTTGATGTCATGATACCAGGGTTGGCCATCCGGCTCAATCTATACATTATCACAATAAACTGGTTGGCTTTGCACTTCTACATGGATAGGTTGGACATTGGCATGGACTTCTAGCTTAGTCATTGCAGCCAAAGTTGCCAAAGCATCTGCAAATTGGTTCTTGTCTCAAGTTAAGTGGGAAAATGACACTTTGTCAAACTGCTCAATTAGTTGGCACAAGTATCTCTGATAAGGCATCAATTTTGGGTCCTTGGTTCGCCATTGCCCATTAACTTGGTAAATCATGAGTGCAAAGTCTCTAAAGACTTTTAATTCTTTAACCCCTAAGTCAATTGCAACTTGCAAGCCATTGTCACATGCTTCATATTTTGCAATATTGTTGGTACATTCAAAATCTAATTTGATAGAAACCAGGTATTGCTTCCCAGCTGGTGACATTATCACAGCTCCTATTCCACACCCATTTATGTTGGCAGCTCCATCGAAGTACATCTTCCACACATTTTCCTTTTCCTGCTTTTCTTCTTCTAATGCAAGTACTTCACCATCCGAGAATTCTAATGTGGTTGGTTGACCATTCTCTAGAGGGTTTTCAGCTAGATGATCAGTAATTGCACTTCCATTGACAGATTTTTAGGTCACTTACTTGATATCAAATTCGGGCAGTATCACTTGCCACTTTGACATTCTTAATGATACATGGGGACTATCAAATATGTATTTCAATGGATCTATTCGAATGATCAACCAAGTGGTGTAGTATAACATGTGCTACCTCAGTCTCTTAGAAGTCCATACCAATGCGCAACAGGTCCTCTCAATTGCCAAGTAACGAGATTCACAGTCATTAAATTTCTTGCTCAGATAATAAATTACTTGTTCTTTCCTCTTTGATTCGTCATACTGTCCTAACATTGCTCCCAATGATGTTGGCAGCACTGTAAGGTATAGTATTAAAGGATGACCAGGTATAGGCGGAATCAAAACTGGAGATTCCATTAAATAAGCCTTTATTTGGTCAAAAGCTTCTTGACATTCCTCACTCTATTCTGTAGGTTGATATTTTTGTTGCACTTTGAATATAAGCTTATAAGTGCTAGTTAAATTAGCAATGAATCTGGCAATATAATTGAGCCTCCCAAGAAGATTCCTCACTTCTTTTTTAGTTTTGGGAGTTGGCATCTCTTGTATCACTTTCATCTTGTCAGGATCCACCCTTATTCCTTCTCTGTTGACAACAAAACCAAGTAACTTCACTGTAGAAGCTCGAAAAATGCATTTATTCGGGTTTAGCCGTAGTTTATACTTTCTAAGCCTTTCAAATAGCATTTGTAGGACTGCCGCATGACTTTCTCCCTCTTTAGCATTAGCGACCATGTCGTCTACATACACTTCAATCTCCTTATGCATCATATCATGGAAAAGTGTGACCATTGCATGCTGGTAGGTAGCATCAGCATTCTTCAATCCAAATGGCATGACTGTACAGTAAAATGTTCTCCACCGAGTTATGAAAGTATTTTTTCCTTTATCATTAACATCCATGAGAATTTGATTATATCCTGAGTAGCCATCCATAAATGAAAATCGGTGATTCTTTGCAGTATTATCAACAAGGATATCAATGTGAGGGAGAGGAAAATCATACTTTGGGCTGGCTTTGTTTAAATCCCGATAATCCACACATATTCTGACCTTTCCATCTTTTTTAGGCAAGGGTACAATATTAGCCACCCAATCGGTGTGTCTTGATATCTCCAGAAATCTAACCTCTAACTACTTAGATACCTATTCTTTTATTTCCAGTGACATCTCAGGCCGCATCCTTCTCAACTTTTACTTTTTCAGCTCAGCTCCTGGATATAGAGGGATCTTATGTGAAGTTGTTTTCTTATCTAATCCTGGCATATCATGGTAAGACCATGCAAAGATATCTATGTAATCTTTGAACAATGTGATCATTTCTGAGCGTTCCGGGTTTTCTACTATTTTTAGTTCTTTCTTCTTTTCTTCGGTGCCCATGTTAATCAACTCAATCACCTCATTGTCTGGACCAATTTCTTTTTTGGAATATTTCAATAGGTCTGAGAATTGCTTGACAATTTTTTTATCCTCATCAGATTCATGATTTTCACAATCAAGTGTAGCAAGAGAATCAATTGACAAGCTTCTAGGATCTCTTTCATGTGGCAAAATTTTTAAATCCCCAAAAAGCAATTGTGTTGGGTTGGAAAACCAAAACAAATAGTAGAAAAATGGGAATAGAAGAACATAAATTATCAAACTGAGACTGATAGACAAAAGGAATAAAAGAAAAGAGAAAGAAATAAAAGGATACATAAACAAGGCAAATGGAAGTCATAAAGAAAAATTATTGAAAGATCATGCAAATTCATTATGATGTTTTCGAATAGCATAAACAGAAGCAAAAAAAATCCTTATTAGTACAACCAAACAATTACTTTAAAGCAATAATATCAATTACTGGTTCAAATGTCCAGTTCATCAGCATCTCATCATTATTGGCAGCATGAGTATTGTTGTATTCTTCATACTCCTCAGCATCTACCATATTGATGGTTTGACAAAAGCTAGGGAAGCAACCTTCTTCAGCTACGATCACTTTAGCTGGGTAAGAAAATGTCTCTTTCAAGTGGGGGATCTGCTTCATTTTCTTCTTCTACACAAGAGCCATGGTTTTCTTCTTCTCTTCCAACGATGCCTCATATCCTAGATTAAATCGGTTAGGCTTCCCTAAGATAAGTAGAGGCGTTTTGATATCCTACAACCATGGTCCCAGTCCTTTGCCGTGCAGATAACCATTCTTAGTCATGATGTGAGCCACTACCTGATTGGCATCTTGCCTTGGGAACTTATTTTGTTCTTGTTTCAGTCCTACAATCTCCAGATTGTGCCATAAACTATTTTCTATTAACTCCATATTTTCAATATAAGGTAATGTAACAGCTTTAGATACAATGATCTCTTTCTCCCCATGGATTGTAATTACCGAGTCGTTCTCAATGTATTTAACCTTTTGATGCAAGGTTGAAAGAACAGCACAAACATTATTGATTCAAGGTCTTCCTAGCAGCATATTGTAATCTGACTCAATCTCCATTACTTGGAATAACATCTCAAACATGCTTAGGCCAATCTCTAATGGCAATACCATTTCCTCAAGGATGCTTTTCTTAGCTCCATCAAAAGCTTTCACTATCATCATTTGAGGCAAAATATTGCCCTTGCTTGTTGACAAGTAGCTTAAGGTTGACACTAGTAAGATGTTTAATCTTGACTCTCCATCAATGATAACTTTGGGCACTATATAGTTTCTGCACTTGAGAGTTATGTACAGGGCTTGCGAGTTGATCCGTGATACAATTTCTTCATTAGAAAATGTGATCATATTGACACGTTTGATCGGATCCACCATATTCTCCATTGAGACATCAAGTTTCACGTAGGCATCTTTCAAGATCTTTAACGCTACTTTTTGATGAGGTTCAGATGACAAGATTAGTGACAACAGGGATATTTTGGTAGCAGTCTTATTTAATTTCTTTAGTATATTATATTCACTTTGTTTCATGATTTTTAAGAACTCCTCTTCTTCATCTTCTTTTTCTTTTCTCTCCAAATCAGAACTTTTTTCAACATTCCCTTCGTCAACAAACTTCCCTTTTTCCAACTCTCTGAGACCATAATACCTCCCACTTCTTGTTATATTGGTTACCACTCTACCTACTTGGGCATTTGAGGTTCCTCCTATTTCTCCTTTTGTCTCCACTTTTGTCTCATAATTCCAAGGTACGGCACATGTATCCTCATAATCAAAGGGTATTGGTTTCTTCACGGTGATCACTACCTTTTCTAGTTTTGGAGCTTCATTAAGTGGAGATACCAGAAGCACAAAACGTTTAACCACATTCACTTCTTCAGGGAAACTCGGCCTCTTTTTTGCCTGAATTACTCCTAAGTTGACTAGTTCCTGCACACGAATCTTGAAATCCCAGCAATTTTTAATATTATGTCCAAGACCTATGGAGTGGTATTCACAGCTAGATTTTATGTCAATTTTCTCATTTTCCTTTATCATGGATACACGTATTGTGATATTGTAACCAACTTCCTTCAAGCCATTGAACACTTTCTCCATTGGTGTTTGGAGACTCAAGACTCTCTTGTTTAAAGGCTTTTCTATCTCCAAGTCATTTACATGATTTCTTCCTTTATGATTAGGGATTGGATTATTAACAATATCAGGCTTTGGTTCTTCCTAGAGGTCTAATCTCCCACAAGCAATTAGTTTTCTTACTGTCATCTTGAAACCTTCACAATCCTCAATTGAATGTCCCACAACATCCATGTGATATTTGCAGGTTAAGTTTGGATTGTACCATGCTGGGAATGGTGGAGGGTGTACAGGACACGGTGATATCAGACGAGCCATGAATAATCTTTGAAAAAGGTCAATATTAGAAATGGACAATTTTGAAAAATGTGGAAGGTTTGGGAATCGATTGCGATTCTAGTTTTGGAAGTTTGGTCATGGTGGCATAGTGTTTGGGTAATTCTGGGGATGCATGGTCGGGTTATAAGTATAGGTTGGGCAAGTTAGTGGATAGGGCCGTATGTGTACATTATTGACTTGCAGCTGGGGGTATGTAGTGGTATTTGTGGCTTAGTGAAGTGGGTAAGGAGGGATATAAGTTTGGTATCTTGGGCGTATTGAGGTGTGTTTTGGAATAACGGATTGCTGACCCTGCACATAGCTTATTTCCGCCTCCTTTTTTAGGCGGGAATGCCCTTTTTGTGTCCTCATTGTTCACAGGAAGCTTGATAGCCTTAGCCAAGCTCTCAATCCTTTCTCCAGCAGTTATCAATTCAGAGAAATCCTTGTATACTGCTCCTGCCATTGCCCTGATGTAAGGAGATCCCAAGGTCCCTAATTCAGATGGGATAAGTGGCGGTTGTATTTGAGCAGATAAAGCTCTTCATCTTTGAGCATATTGCTCGAATGGTTCATCATTTCTTTTCTACATTGAGCTTAGTTGCTCCCGAGTAGGCGCCACTTCAAGATTGAATTTGTATTGGCTCATGAACAGGTCAACCAATTCTCTCCAGGTGGTGATTTTCGAATGATCCAGTTGAATCTACCATTCTAAGGAAGGTTCGGTCAAGCTTTCACGAAAAAAGCTAATTAGAAACCTCTCATCCTTGGACCATATTGCCATTTTAGTACAATAACTCTTCAAGTGGAACAAAGGGTTATCGGTCCTATCGTACTTTGAGAAATCAGGGACCTTAAAGTCTTTGGGAACTATCAGGTCTACAGGAAGGCATAGTTGCTCAATCTCCACATAGCCATAGGAGCTAGGACCTTGGATAGCCTTAATTTGTTCCTATATTTTCTTCATCCACTCTTCTTTGAATTTGTCTTTTTCTACCTCTGAATGATTATCCTCCAAGGAGGATGATTGTTTTTGGATAGTAACACGAGGATGCTTCTAAACAGGGATAGCATGCTCGTGTCCCTTCATATATGCATCATCCAAGCATGATAGTCTTCTCTGACAGGGATTACCAACGGCATCGTGGGTGGTGGCTGTCCATGGAGGTTATTTGGGATTTCCCCTAAGTCATTCACCCCCTGGGTGACACCCATGGTCTCGTTTGACATTACTGGTATAGTGGCAACATTAATTTACTTTGTCATAAGTATACTCATTTTGTTTCCTCCCAATAAGTCGAATGACTCTTTCATGGCTCTTATCATATCTTCTAATCTTGATTAGTTATTTGACTTTTCATTCAGTTTTCCTTTAATTGCATCAACCTCCATACTCAGATTTCTTCCTAATTCAGAGGTAGTTACAGATGGGGTAGTCTTTCCTGGTTTCGTATTTCCTCCGGCCATTTTGGTTGGAGCTCTGGTGTTATAAATGCGAATTTAATCGGTATTTGTCTTCTTGGAGCGCCCAATGGTGACAAAGTTTCACCTGTGATTAGGAATTTTATTTAAAAAAAAGGAAAAGAACATTGTTGTTTGTTAGAGATCTTCAATCGTGCTTAGTCTTGATGTGAGTATCTTTGATGATAACTGTTCCCCAGAACGTCTCTATCAAAAGTACTAAGTTATGGATATTATCATGAGACCAACACAACATAAAGAAACAACCATTCTTTCATTCATTGTGCATTACAATCATCATTCTTGTATAGCATTCAAAAAGAAAATGCATCATAAAGCCAATGCATTACTCCTTGCCCAAAAGCAAATGTTCTTATGCTTTTTCAATGTCTTCCCGCAATTATTCACTTCATCCTTCCAATCAAATCTTTGCAATAATCGACAAAGTTGCGAATCTCATCTGGGGTCTCAAAAGGAATGATTTCTTGATTAGCCATTTCTAGGTATCTTGCACATCTTCTATCACTGCATTAGCCAACCCTACCAAGGCAGCTTGATAGTTCATGATCTCATCTTTCATGTGCTGTTTTAGTTCCTCAATTTCTCTCTGATGTTCCTTGTTCATTTCTTCCATTTCTTGCCTCATTTGTTCCTTACCTATGAGCGCAGTTTTTCAGCAGCTTTAGCATTTTAAAGTAGCTTCTTTAGTCGTCGATTTTCAGCCAATGCCTCATCACGCTCTTGCCCTCGAAGCTTTAGCTCTTGATTGGCAGCTTTGAGACATTCTTTAGTCTTCATCATGTATGCATGCTCTATTTTTAACTTCTTATTGGTCCCTTCTATTCCATTGCTTTCTCGTTTCAGAGTTGCATAATTATGGTGGGCACTTTTCAATTCATCCTCAACTTGCATCTTTTATTGCTTAGCTTTGTCCAATCCTTCTCTCATCTCTTTGATCTCTCTACTGTCTTCAAGATGTGAGGTTGATGCCATATTAGAAGTAGCTATTATGACTCTAAATGGCAACTTAACCTCCTGAGCTATATTTTTCACCCATTGGTGGTAGCTTTCTTTCACTGCACAACTCCTGACTCCTAATTCTTTTCCTTTTCTGACAACATTGTTCCAAGTAGATCGGACTTTCTGTAGCAGGCCAATGCCATTAGAATCTAGGTGGTAGATGATGAAAGGGGTTGTTGCATCTTCAGAAGGTGGTTCCAATATTGGGTAACCAAGTTGGCGCAACACCAATGTTGGATTGTAATTTATACACCCTCGGGTACCCATAAGAGGTACATTGGGAAAGCTTCCACACTGGTAAATCACTGTCTATCCATCCTCCTACCAAAGATACCATCGGATCACTTTCCAATTAATTTTGCAAATTCTTCAACCCATTCTCGCCCACTTTTCTTTTTAATGTGATGCATTTTAAGATCATCAACGGGACATGATACCTTGAAATTTCTTTGGAATGTATGTGCAATAATCCACACGTATAACATGGGCAAACAACATAAAATCCTCTTGCCATTCCTCTCATAGCATAAATTCAAGGAACAATATACGTCTACTAGGAGGGTCGAAACAGGATTATGATTATGAAATTTTCGAGCAAGGAATACATCAATTGCTTCAAGATCTACAAAACCATCAATATTTGGAAACAAGATGGTGCCATAAATAGTGAGGGTCAATACATATGAAAAAGTGTCCCAATTTTTAGCTTGAGCTAGGCGATACATGTGTTCTTCCAAGTAATCTCTTGTGAATCCCTTGGTCCCATTTCTACATTTTTGTGCCTCATGCAAATCTCTTACATTTACCTTTAGGACATTTGCTATATTATGTAAAGAAGCATAATATCCTTGGTAGTTATAAGGTTTTTCTCCTTCTAATGGTAACCCCAGAATTCACTCAAATTCTTCTAGACTTGGTGCCAATTGAAAATCTTGAAATGTGAAACATCGATGTAGAGGATTATAATACTGTGCCAGTGCTGTGATTGCCTCTATTTATTCTTCCACTTCTAATAGGCTCAAAATTTTTCCATATTTTCTAGTGAGAGAAAGACGTTGTGGTACTTTTAACAACTGACTCAAAGATCTTGGGCTTTCTGTGTTAGGTTTCTTGGCTTTAAGATGTAAAGTCTTTTTCAATTTCTTTTCTTCATGATTGTTTGGTCTCATGTTTGTTTCTATTTTTCTAAAGATACTCACAACAAGATTTGATACAATTCTCTTCCAAACCTGCTAAAACAAAGAGGGAAAAAGTGATTTTTTTTTATTTTTTTTCAATTTAAAAGAAAAAGGAAAAATAAACAGTTATGATATATTAAAGAATATGTACAAAGAAAATAAATTAAGGAAAAGGTATGCTCCCTTTGTATCCTATTTTTAGGGGGACTGTTGAGGGCTCTATGGTCTCCTAGGCTTTCTACTTTATGAAGACTTTCACTAGGTGGCTCTATGATTTAAGGATTCTAGCGGCCTCTAGAGCTAAGAGCTCATTTCGGAACGTTATCTACAACAGCAGGTGAACAGCTAGGTGTAAGACATTTACGAAAGAGTCACACTCTAGACGAGGTTTTCACAATAACCAAATAGGACGTACATCCAATATGACTATTGTTACTCTTACCTATCTCAAGTTGCACTCAGACCCGGGTATAGGGCCCTACTAATGTGTGATTAATGTGTGAGTGTTGTGTGTAAAGGAGGCATACAAACCTGAAATCCTAAACTACCCATGTGCAAAGTCTGCAAAAATAAATAATATAAAATAAAAGGCATCTACCCTAGGATTGTCATAAATAAATAAATAAATAAAAATTGTACAAACAAAATGATGACAAAATTCTAACAAAAAGAATAATAGAGAACCAAAAGTAAAGGAAAATAAAATAAAATAAAACTCACAAACCTGAGATCTTTAAACTGCTCATGACCAATATTTACAAAATAGTCCAAATAAAAGTTGTCTATCCTAAAGTTATCATAAATAAAAAAAAAGCAACAAACAAATTAAAAAAGAGAGAGAAAAAAGTTATAATAATATGCACAATCAATTATGTCAAGCTCGACTCACTTGGTCCCAAATGGAGTCGCCATCTGTTGTAACTGGAATTGCGACGGGATGGCAAAAAAGAATATTTTAAAAATTGGGGTCGCCATTTTTTATCTAATTGAGATTTTTTTTTTCAAAAGATTCCTGATCTTATGAGATTTGATATTGATTATCCACTCTTTCTGTAATTTTTTCTGCTCATCTCATCTTTTTTGACTTCTTTTTTGATGCATGCTGCTGCCTTATACGCTTTCCTATGCTCATTTCTGTTCTTGTTCGGTACACACTCATCTCTTTTTTGTTTGAAGAGAATGACAAAATTGAAAATGGTGCACTGTAGCACTGAAAATCAACTTGTAATTATTATTCATCATTTTTTTAATAAAAGCAAAACGGGATGTGCATGTAATCCTTTTCTCTATTGTTACTTCTAACAGAAAAGTGGTCAAAAGCAAAAGTTCATATATAGATGGCACACACCAATCTTATTTTTTCTTTTTTTTTTTAATAACAAAATAATCAAATGAAAACGGGCTAACAGAGACTTTTTTAAAAAAAACAAAAATGGACTCAATGTAACCACCAAAAAAAATTAAAAAATAAAACGGGCCTTAACAAAATGACAACAACCAAAAATGAAATGGATGAAATGGACTGAAAAATATTTTTTGGATTTTTGGGTCGGACAAAATTGGGTGTTCACAATGGTGATCGAGTGGAAGTCCCAACTGGATACCCATTTTTAGGTGTTGGAATAACATTTTTCTATTATCAAATCAAGCTCGCGACATCCACCAACCCGCAATCCCAGCAATGAGAGCCGTTGGATCTCCCAACACTACGGAGACCACAATCTGCACTGCTAACCCAGCAATCTCACAGCACTTGTTGACCTTCTTCCCTCTGCCGATGCTGTTGTGATGATGAGCAGCCTGCAGAGTGCTCTTGAGACCAGGAATCACAGTCATCATCCCATCATTCCCCAGTTTCTTGCTACTTCCTAACTTGCTTTGTCCAACATAAATCTCGTGCCAGCTCTCCACTATCATCTCCCTCACGCACGCCACGTGTAGGTTGTACTTCGTGCACTTCGACCTGTAACTCTAGCTGCGCCCCTTTTGCCCACAACGGTGACAAGGTGAGCTCACCTTCTTATACAGATACAGCTTCACCTCTATTTTGAGTGAGAGAAGAAGTACTGGTCAGAATGAATGTCATGGTGATCCACTAGATACTCAAAATATATACACTCCTTTTGATATATAGCAGTACGTCTTATATGAGGTTATGAGTAAAACGTCTTAGACTATAACATTATTTGTCATTTTTACATATTAAAGAAGAATTTACAGTCAACATTTTAACTTTATTTTTCACAATATTTTAGGTGAATATGATTGATTCATGAAGTGGTTTGATTCAATGTTGAATATCGAACAAAGGTATTTTCTGTGAAAATAAAGAAAAACTAAGACTAAACCTTGATTTCAAGTCTAGAGAAGAAGTAGTATACGGCCGGCTCGAAAGCCATATACGAAAAAGAATGAAAGATATATTGATGAGAAAAACGTAATTTTGTTAAAAAAAGGAGAAAATTACAATAAAATTGGTACTCTGAAACACTGTTCAAGTAAAAAATATTAAAGAATTATGCTATTTGGCACAACATAACTCTTCCATTGGCACCTGAGAACTTTCCTTATTTGTAAGGACAGTATAAAACACTTTTCTATACTCTACTATTTTCCATTACAAAAATGGTTTCATGCTAAATATATGGGAAAAAGATATTTTGACACTTACTTTAAGGAAAGACATTCAACACCTTAAAAAATAGAGAGGAAGGAAAAAACATAGAATAAAAAATGGTGTGAGTCTCATACCTTTTGTGAGAGATATTTAGGTATTTGAAATCTTCAGGTACTGAATAACGCTCCTCATATATTTGCCTTGAACTTATTAGTTTTTGTATATTTTAATAAATCAACAATGTTATTCAAACACTAAACTTTCTCAAATATCCAAACACCATACTCATACAACACGAGTCTTACCACTTACTTTTTCTCCCAATTTATTCTCTCTCTATCACTCCTGTCACATAATCACAGGTGTGGGTGTTGAAATAACATTTTTCTTCATAAATTGACAAATAAAATGAATGGAAAAACAAAGTATATACACGACCAATTATGGTGGTAGTGTAAACTGAAAATATCAGAATTAAGATTGAGATTGTTAATTATGCTAACTAACTCTAACCAATCATAATTGCAAGTGTTTGTCATGATATATAAATAACATCACCATCATCAAGCACCATTGGAAGCTTGGCACAGCATGGATGAAGGTCAAACCCGCACGACATACAGTGGTAGAGGAACCCATTCACACCCTTCTCCCACTAATAGGTGGACTGACAACGAGCCATGCTTGATCGTCACTTATGAAAGTTTCACCCTTTACTGTGTTTACAATCTTTCCATTATAATAAATAAGAATATTTACACAACTCTCTGCCATACTGCAACTCGACTTATCTGTAATCACTCTTTCTTCTTTTTTTTCTTTCTGCTTCCTTATAGTGAATGCTCCGAATGAATGCCCAGTGTGGTCATTATATAATGGTGCAGGTGATTTCAAATCAGTTTGAACAGATAACATTTGCTGACAATGTTAAATCGGTTCAAAACGATTATTCAGCAAGCCTGTTAATGTTTGTCAGTATGCATGAAAAATTGGTTCAAGCAAAATTTCAAAATCGGTTCAAACAGATTTTCAACTGGTCAAAAGTTCAAAAATCGGTTTAAGAAGATTATTGTTCAGTGTCAGTCAGTGTCAGGTTGTTCCAAAAATCGGTTTAAGTAGATTATTATTCAGTGTCAGTGGGTGGCAGGTTGTTCCAAAAATTGGTTTAAGCAGATTTCATAATTCTGCTTAAACCGATTTCTGGAACAACCTGACACCCTCTGACACTGAACAGTAATCTACTTAAACCGATTTTTGAAATCTTCTTCAACCGATTCTTGATCAACTTCACGCGCCCATGTGAGGAATGTCACTAAAATCGGTTTAAACCGATTTCCATTACAATAAAAAAGGACAATCGTGTAATACTATTAATATCCGGGAATATATAAAATATATGATTTTAATAATTTTATATTAGTAAAAAACTCCCTTTATCTGGCCGACTTAACTCATACAATGAAGCTACTAGCACAATCAAAATAATACAAACAAAAACAACCCTTTCTACAAGCTGTATTCGTGGACTCTTAATTATGTGAATGACATTGCTATCGTATAATAGATGGGAATCTTCAAGGGACTTAGTGGCACCTCAGGTTTTGACATGAAGTTCTTAAATACTGGCCTGTTATGGATTGCTTTTGTGTTATGTTTATCATCTAACGGGATTGATTATTGCCAAATATAGATAAACTTAGCCAACAGTTCATTCTTGAAAGAACCTGCATATAGATGAACTTAGACTCGTATCTTGCTTCCCTTGGCAGTGTGTGGTCTTTTCCTAGTGAAACATTTTCTCTTTGTTGAATTTCCCTTGGCAGTGTGTGGTCTTTTCCTAGTGAAACATTCATCTTTCTAGTTAAATTTTAATTAGGACTTTGTCAATATAGCAAATTCTTGCCATGGATAAAATTTGGAGAAAGGGTCCTCAATAGGGAAAAAAAAAGAAAAAGAAAAAGTTATGGAAAAAGATAGTGACATGAGAGTAGGTGATTTCATTAAGAGGAAAAGTATTTCAACACTTACGACGAGGACACCCAACACCCATAGGAAAAAAGAAGAAGAAGAAGAAGAAGAATGAGAGAGAGAGAGTGTGTAAGAGGACAAAATAGTAGATGTGGACCCATATTTTTATTTAAAGGGCGTTGAGGTGTCTAGAAAAAGAAGATGGTTAAAATAACAAAGAAAAACCACTCTTCTATTACATTTTCCATCTAGGGACTAATGCCTGTACGAGGTTTAATAACATTAAGAACCAAATGAATATAATTTATGTTTATTAGGAACCAAGTTGGCTAACAAGGAAAATGTCAAGAGCCTCTTAGAGGTTTACTTTGTATTCATACATACATATTGAAATTGAGCTCCACTAACTGTGTATTTTTCACTTTTGCCAACTTTATTGAACTTAAATATGATATTTTAAATTTATATTTATATAATTGTTTATGTTCTAACACATAAACTTTAATGTTAACAACTGTTTTATAATATATAATATACAATAATAGTACAATTTCTTTTCTCCTTTTAATTTTCCTCCTACGAGCAAAATGGTGAAAGGGAAAAAGCATCCTAGCTTTTATTAGCAAACATTTAATATAGAAACGAAAAAAATAAAAATAGCTTTTAAATGTTTTTTATTTTTTCTGTTTAAAATAGAATATGGCATCGGGTTTTGAAATATTTAAGCAATGAACAATTTTTTGAATGCCAATTATAAAATTAAAAATCATAAAAGTGGGGAAAAATGCGGATTAAAAAAATTTTAGGCCCTATCGCGATTTGAACTCGGGTTATTGGATTCAGAGTCCAATGTCCTGACCACTAGACCATGGAAGTTGAAACTGGAATAGCATTTCTATTATTTCTATTTTCATGATTAATTTTTTGATTTTTTCCCTCTAGAAAAAGTTGTTTGTTTGGTCGGTCTTCAAAAGGAGTTCAGACTAGCTTGTTCCTTCTTTGATCTCAAATACTAACCCCATCAAGGCTTGGAATGAAGCTTGTTCGGTTGATTTGTTTCATTTGCTACATTGGACCGCTACTGAATTTTGTTACTCCCTATTCCCTAATCATCAATTTATATATCTTGCTGCTGAAACGCTCATTTCCTTCAAATGTTCTTATTCTGCACATAAAAGATTAAATGGTATAAAACGGATGCAGAATAAATTAAAGATTCATTTGTTATTTTTTTAAGAGAAAAGACACTTTTATTAAAAACATATGTATATTAAAAATATTAACATAATTATATTTCTATTAAAAAGTAAAACAAAAATTGTCCATACCTTTTCATAAATTAGAATGAGTGATTTTCTAATAAACAAATTTAAAAAAGTTCACTAAGATAAAAATGAGGTAATTTAAGCTGCTAAGGTTGAGCTAGTAGTGAGAGATTTGAGTATCTTATCACAAGGTCACAAATTCAAGCTTCATTATCTTTCAAATATATTAAAAAAAAAGGTTCTCTAACTTACAATTAAATGAAAAATCAATTTAATCGGTCATATACGTCAAAATAGGGTCAGGTAGTATGCATGATGTATGTAATAAGTTCAAATCTCGTTGTTCTTTAAATTCTGTATCCAGAAGATTACTTACATTATAGAGATTACTTGTAGATATAACAACTTTTAAAATATTTAACTTTCTAGAAATGTAACAAACTCAGTCCAATCCTCTATTTTGATTTTAAAATCTCAATTTTTTTTGTACATATAAGCGATCGCAATAGATCAGTAATTTAATCCTAATCTATTAATAATCAATTCCAAAAATCTCTATCATTACTTCTATAAAAATGACACCCATTGGGAGGATATCCATTATTTTCATAACTTCGCCCACCAATCCCTTTGCTAGCAACATCACACAGTACTCCTTCCAAATCCAGTCTTCAGTCATGGATCTCAAGACAAAAGCTTGACTATGACCTTTCCTTTTTTTTTTTTTTTTCTCTCCCCTTCAATCCGTTAGTGTAAGATACGTTCTTTTCTTTCTATTGTTTTATTTATTATTCTCATTCCTTTATTTATTTTGTTATACTAACCTGATTAAGTCTAGTCTTTTATGCATCTTTTGTTTCTTTGTTAATCTTTTTATACTCTTTCGAATTTTATTTTCATAAAAAAGATTCTAACAAATAAAATTAACCCAACACACATTCATTTTTTTTTCTAGAAGAACGATATAATTTGGAGTTTTTTATTACATCATAGGATAAGTCAGCGCATAGAACAAGATGTGCCACCCCTTCCCTCAGATTGATTCTTAAAGCCTTTTTCTTAAGTCATTTAGTAAGAAACTTGTATACGCCGTTACTCTGTTCTATTGCTGTACTAGGAGATTGGCCTCATTCACTCGTCTCTACGTAACAAAATTGATATTGCCGTACTATCTATCATAAAGACTATACATCTGAAAAACAAAAAAAAAGTTATGTCAAAGATTGGTATGCTCAACAACAATAGGAATACATTAGCCAAAACAAAAAGAGGTTGGCTTTGCTTTGCTCTCAAGTCATCTGTTGGGCTTAACTTGGATACAGACCATTTCCTCACTGATCATAAAAACTGGTAATAACAACATTCCTTGGAAAATTCAGCATTGGTTTGGCTTAAAGAAAGGCACTGGGGCGATGTTGGCTGTCCCCATACAATATTCTTTTTTTTTCGTTTTGATGTGGCATATTAAATTGTTTTATGGAAAGAAATTAGCATTTTATGCATTATATAAAGTCCTAGATAGATGTCAGACTGGACTCATTTTTCTGTGACACACTGCGAGTTTAGTTTGTGGATGCCGCAAGACAAGTACAAAGTTAACTGTACCGAGACTGTAAAAATTTTGGACACACATGAAATCCCAGAACTTTCCAAGAAATGGAATCAAAGATTAAAAATATCGTATGAATATATTCATAAGAGAAATTCTTATATAATTTTGACTAAATGCCAACTTTACTGTCCAAAAATATATTGAAAGATAAATTAGCTCTTCAAAATTTAAAAATTCTATATTAGTTCCTTATAATTAAAAAAGGAGGATAAATTAATTCTTTTATATAATAAGTTCTTAGAAAATAATTGAGTTTTGATTTTGGTCATTGTAAAATAAAATTATTGATTTTGGTCCAAATATTTCCAAAATTATTTGGATTTTAGTCCATATTGTTAGTCTATCTCCTATAAATGCTGAGTTGGCTAATAAAAAATCATGTTATCAAATCTCATATAGTACTTACTAGTCATATATAACATATCACTAAAACCTATTGTAAAACAAGTTACTAAGTCTAGTAAGAAGGGTAGGAGTTGGATTAAATAGATATTCAATTAGAATTTTGATACATAAGATTATGATATATCACATTTGGCTACTGGTTACCATATATGATTGAATAATATATTTTTTTTTAGTTAATGCAATATTTAACAGAGACAGAAAAATTACATGGATAAAAATCATAACTTTTCTTAAATATTTGAGCCAAAACAAAAAGAAAATATAATAAACATATTTAAGCCTAAAAGACTCAAACTAAACAGATTAACATAAACCTGTAAAATCAAAGAAATAGATTTGATTAAGAAATTTTCATTTATTGGTGGATAGTTTGAACTCTGAAGCCACGTTCAGGAACTACACAGCCACACTGAATTTCCCTTCCTTTACATAGATAATTTATTTTTCCGAATGAGATCTTTTACAAACACATTAATACTATTTTAACACTCAAAAATAGGTGTCTAAGTAAGACACCCACTCCATTACTATTGGATAGGATAGTGGTTCCCACTATCTTCACCCATCCATTACATTCAATGATAATGAAGTGGAAGTCTTACTTAGACATTCATTTTTAGGTGTTGAAATAGCAATGCTCTTTACAAACATCTTGTCAATTTCAACCCCCTCCCTAGCTCCTACAATTTATGCACAACTCTCCTATAATTGTTCCAAGCACCATTCATCACATTCTTGGATATATTATTCTGCATTCTTAACTGTAACATTTTATAAATACAAATATAACAAGAGACAATGATAATTTACATAGCTAATAGAAAGGAAAACTAAACTAACACTTTTTTTTTCCCTTTACTCTCAATAACACCTTAACATTTCTCTGCCAAGTATATCATATTATCGTAGTACATTGCTATTCTTACACCCAAAAGTGGTGTCCAATTAAGACATCTACTTTATTATCATTGGATGATGTGATGGATAAGTGGAGAAAGCTGTGGCCACCATCACATTCAATAGTAATAAAGTAGAGATCCCAATTGGATACTCACTTTTAGGTGTTGGAATAGCATTTTTGTATTATCAAATCAAGCTCGTGACATTAACGAACCCGCAATCCCAGCAATGAGAGCCGTTGGATCTCCCAACACTGCGGAGACCACAATCTGCACTGCCAACCCAGCAATCTCACAGCACTTGCTGACCTTCTTCCCTCTGCCGGTGCTGTTGCGATGATGAGCAGCTTGCAGAGTGCTCTTGAGGCCAGGAATCACAGTCATCATCCCATCATTCCCCAGTTTCCTACCGCTTCCTAACTTGCTTTGTCCAACATAAATCTCGTGCCAGCTCTCCACTATCATCTCCCTCACGCATGCCACGTGCAGGTTGTACTTCTTGCACTTCGACCTGTAACTCCAGCTTCGCCCCTTTTGCCCACAGCGGTGACAAGGTGAGCTCACCTTCTTATACAGATACATCTTCACCTCTGTTTGAGTGAGAGATGAAGTACTGGTCAGAATGAATGTCATGGTGATCCACTAGATACTCAAAATATACACACTCCTTTTGATATATAGCAGTACGTCTTATATGAGATTATGAGTAAAACGTCTTAGACTATAACATTAGTTGTGATTTTTACATATTAAAGAAGAATTTATAGTCAACATTTTAATTTTATTTCTCACAATATTTTAGGTGAATATGATTGATTCATGAAGTGGTTTGATTCAATGTTGAATATCGAACAAAGGTATTTTCTGTGAAAATAAAGAAAAACTAAGACTAAGTCTCGATTTCAAGTCTAGAGAAGAAGTAATATACGGTCGGCTCGAAAGCCATATACAAAAAAGAATGAAAGATATATTGATGAGAAAAACGTAATTTTGTTAAAAAAAGGAGAAAATTATAATAAAATTGATACTCTGAAACACTGTTCAAGTAAAAAATATTAAAGAATTATACTATTTGACGCAACATAACTTCTTGAAAAAGAAGTAAGGAATTCTAGTGAACCAACCGAAAGAAAGATTACGGCAACATGAAAGAAAAAAAATAGTTTAGCCATATTTAGGGAAGAATAACCAATCACAATTATTTGTAAAGACGATACAAAACGCTTTTCCGTATTCTAATATTTTCCGTTACAAAAATGGATTCATGCTAAATATGTCTGGGAAAAAGATATTTTGGCACTTATTTTTAAGAAAGACACTCAACACCTTAAAAAAAATAGTGAGAAAAACAAAAGGATAGAATAAAAAAAGAAAAAATAGAGAGGAAGAGAAAAGCGTGGAATAAAAAAAAAAAAGGTGTGAGTCTCGTGCTTTCTATGAGAGGTATCTAGGTATTTGGAATTTTCAGGTGCTAAAATAACACTGCTCATATATTTGCCTTAAGTTTATTAGTTTTTGTATACTTTAATAAATTAACAATACTATTCAAATATCAAACTTTCTCAAATATTCAAACACCTTACTCATAAAATACATGAGTCTCACCATTTATTTTTTCTCTCAATTTATTCTCTCTCCATCACTCCTATCACATAATCACAGGTGTGGGAGTTGAAATAACATTTTGTTAATAAATTGGCAAATAAAACGAATGGAAAAACAGAGTATGTACACGACTAATTATGGTGGTAGTGTAACTGAAAATAGCAGAATTGATGAGATTGAGATTGTTAATTATGCTAACTGACTCTAACCAATCATAACTAACTGATGAATATAATAGTAAACGTTTTTGTCATGATATATAACATCACCATCATCAAGCACCATTGGAAGCTTGGCACAGCATGGATGAAGGTCAAACCCACACGACATGCAGTGGTAGAGGAACCCATTCACACCCTTCTCGCAAGCATTGCAGTAACGCGGTATGTCACCCGGTGGATGAGAGAGGAATTGGAAGGCGCATTTTGGGTAGAAAGGGTGGAACAGAGTTGGGGAAGGAATTGCACATTGCATGTGAAGGTCATAGTCACAAATTGAGCACTTGTAGCGTGACCCTATCCCAACTTCCTTGCACCCATCACACTTGAATGGGGATTCAGAGTACTCAAACCTCAGCTTGTGTTGCTTGTGTCCAAAATGGGATATCTCACTGTATTTCATGGTGCCCATCATGTTTGTGTCTTTCTGATGAAAAGAACTGCTTGAAGAGTACATTTTGGATGTGTAGAGGTTCTAGTTAACTTTGGAGTAGTGCATGTGACTTTTGAAGCTTGTGGGGGGGTTGGGATTTAACTTAGCTTATTATGGTTGAAGAAATTGAAGAGGATCAATCATTCTGACTCCTTTGAAGGTGGAGGTGGTGCTCAAGGGAATAATCCCCATGTCGACATTGGAAGAGAGAAAGAGGCAGACATAAGGCATACTAGGCCATGCCCACAAGAGAATATGTACCAATTATTTCTTTATTTACTTTTGATCATATATTCTAACCCGTGTAATAATCCGAAACCTGAAGCTCAAGTTTTCGTATTGTACGTGCATTAATTTAGGATTTTGGTTATTAATTAATATAATGCAGATCATGTAAAAGAAGAAACGGGAAAATATTCATGTAGGAGTTTCGTTACTGGAAAGGAATTTAGTACCTTCGGACCTTGAGTAATTGAATTGAAATGAATCGAATTATTTGGCAAATGTTCTTGTGATATATTCTCATCTTTTGACCGGAAGGTGTTTTAAAAGGACGCAAAGAATGAAGTGCTATATATATGGTGAATTATTGGATTCATTGAGCTTAAAGGTTAGCATGATATAGAGCATAACATGCACGCAACCTTAAAGTTTGAAAGAAAGAAAGACCATAGGAATAAATTCCTTATCTTATTTTATAGTTTTTCTAGCTTCTAACCTTTTAGATGCTATTGGCTCTAGGAGAGAATTTTCGGCCTGTTATATGGCCCTACTCTTATCCACTTATATCTTCACCTAGAATCCCTATGACCCATGATGTAGATCATCCTTGAAAATACGCCACATTAGTTTTTTCGGTGGACAAAAAATATGCAACAAAATATGCTTTATTTCCTTAAACTTGAGGCTTGCATACTTTAGTCTCTAAAATAAAAATTAAATACTGCTATATTTTCTAAATTTTCTTCAACTTATATTATTTCTATTAACAATAGAGAAAAACTTAACCCGAAAACAAAAATCAACGATGAAATTTTTTTTATGACCTACGGCTAGAGTAAAGTGAAATTTTCAATAATAATTGATTTGATTGGTCTCTCAAATATATTTATTCTCTCTGTTACCCGTATTAACTTTTAAATGTATCAAATTATATTGATTTCCTAAAATAATTATTAATAAAAAATAGGAAGAGTAACTCACATTTACACTATTATCAATATGCATTCTTTACTTTCTTAATATTTATATTTTTTTTTATTTTAGATGGATAACATTCTTCGGATGAGTACACTTGTTAATAAACTGAATTAAACTTACGAGGTTATGGGATTTTGTGGTCATGCATTATATTATATGATATTTTGAAATCTAAAAAGTGTTATTAGATGTGTTGATAGTCCTCACTTATCCTTAATATCCATCATATCAAATGGTTATAAAGTAGGAATCTATTCAGACACCTATTTTTTGAGTGTCAAAATATCATTACTTTACATCATCTACAATTCAAAATGCAAAACCTAATTAAGATGCACTGCAGCTGCAACGTACGTGTCACAAGATGAAAGTGTCTCATAGTGGGCGAGAGAATCCATACGTGCTATTCCCTTGCACAGTAGGACTACTTTAAGAACAAAGTGAGGATGAGGAGAATCAAGCAACCCAGCTGAACAAGAATAAGGAGGCTAGGTACTACTTTTATTCTTTTATTTATTTATCTATTTTTTGTCCCCCTTTTTATCCGTTTTAAAATTTTTACCATTTTTCCTTTTTGTTTCTTTTACCAGAGAAACAAACATTATGAACCTTCCGGTAAGCGAAAGCCATTTGTATGGAGACATGATCCAATGCTTCTGCGTCATCTGTGCTTATCAATCTTTTATCCATGTCAAGAATGAAATTATTCCTTTCAACTCCCATTTATCCTTTCGAACTAAGTAAGTATTTTTTTCTCGATGGGTACATCACATATTTCACTTAGAAAAACCAAAAATAAAAATTAACCACAACCTAAAAAAAGAAAAAAATGAAGACAATAAAGGCCCAAAAAACCCAACAAAACATTGTACCTAAACTAACCAAACACATAAAGTTACTAATCACCTGTACTGGGCACTTAAGTAGATTATTTAATTTCTAAAAGTTTTATTTGTACAATTGTAATTGAAAAGGAATAAGTCGAGATTGTGAAGCAAACTAGAGTAGAGCAAGAATGCAAGTTCGAATTACATGGAGTACTTTTTCAGTTTTGATCTCTCTTTAATTTTTATTTTGATTTGTATCTCTCTAAGAATTTTTTTTTTCTTCCAGTCCATACATTTTGCATGAGATTCGTTACTTGATGATAACGTATCAAATGAAAATTCACTAACTTCTAAGCTTCTGTCCTTCTGTTTCGAGTGACGGCTGCTTGCACGATGGGTATAGTAGGATGCTCTGGATCAACAGCAGCTTGTGAAACAACTTGCTTGACTGTGGAGCAATAATCTCAATTTTCATTAACCTCCCACATATCCAAAACTAGTAGATTTAATGAACAATTTCATCTTATCTTTCTACGAGGGATAATCTTCACTATTGAAGTATGAAAGTCCTTTTATAGTTTTATGAAATGTTATTTAAATGTGGATGTCCTTATTATCATCTGTAACCGATTTAGCTAAGATTTAATTTGATTTGGTTAAATGGAATTTGTTATAATTTGATTTAATATTGTATCTCTTACTCTTTAGTTATAAATAGTTATTTGGGTGCGTCCTTGTGCGATGCATAGGTTTAATATTCACTTTTTATCCTTTTCCTTTAAATTTGAATTTTAAATTACTATCATACTAGAACCAAAACTTTTATTTCAGCGAGAAAATTAAAAAGCAAAAAATATATTAAAAAGGAAATAATAAATATAAAAACTCTATGCAAAGCAAAACTAATAACTTCATAGAGTATAGGGTAAAATATATTTTACCCTTTTGAACTTTACGTCATATGCAGGTTACACCTTCACTTTTTAAAATATGCACCGTGACACTCTAGATTTTCCAAACAATGGAAAACACTCACTTCTATGAAGTTGAAATTTATTTCCACCATTTAATAGTGATATACATGTCACATGCATAATTCAACAGATAAAAATACTCTTCTTTTTAATCAAAATTTCCAACCCTAAGCCCTGCTCCAAAAAAAATGGATAAAAATACCCCTTTGTTACAATCAAATTCTAACATTTGAAGGGTATTTTTGTCCATTTTTTAGTGGGAGAGGGTTTAGCATTGGGAAATTTGATCAAAGTGAAATGTATTTTTGCCTGTTTAATTGAGTATGTGATATGCATATAATTACTTAATAGTAGAAATAGATATCAACTTAATTGAAGGGGTGTTTTGCAATGTTTGAAAAGTTTAGAGTGTTAAGATGCATGTTTTGAGAAACTAGGATATAAATTACACATGATCTAAATTTTAAAGGATAAAATACATTTTACCCTATAATACATATATGTTTGAAAATAAAGGGACCAACAGGTTCGATTATTATAATATGATCATATTAATTAGAGTTGAATCTAATATAAAAATATAATATCTACGTTTAAAAATAGATAGGCCAACAAGTCAATAATTATAATATCTTTACATAGTTTGATAATTTTATATAATAATTTGATATCTCTTCACAAATAATATCTTTTCAGAATTTATATCAAATCCAACTATTATAATATCCTTTCATAATTAACATATATATTCTAATTCTAATTTAATTTTGAATGAGTAATTCACATGTAACATGAATTTAAATTAACCTAGGCCTAAATTGTATATATTACTAGTCATTTGGCCTGTGTGATACATGGAATAATCATAAAAAATAGTTTGTTGACCATTATCAAAAATAAATAATAATTTATTCAAATATATCTTATATAAAATTGAGTATATAAATTTATTTTAAAAATAAGTTAATTAATAGTTAAATAGTTAAATAAATAAATAAAATATGAATGTGTTATTCTATTTTATATCTTATTTTAAATATCATGTTTATGAGGTTAAGAAAATTTCAGTAGATAACCTTTAACTAACAATAAAAAGCCTATTTTATAAAAATTTTATATATTTCGAAAGTCAAAATTATTAAATAATGAAAAAATAAGTGAATAATTTTACTATATCATGAGTCATTTATAGAGATGACAATAGGTATCCATGAGATCAAGAGGAGACATGTTCCCTATTCCCCTTTAAAATTTTGCTTCCCATCACTATCATAGGTCACCATTCTCCATTCCATGGGGATTTGAATCTTTATGCGTGTTCGTGAATTTATTAAAAAAAATTTAAAAAGAGAAAATTCCAAAAATAATTTAAAATTCAAAACATAAATATTCATAATAACAAAAACTACTAACATAACATAATCCAAAATAAAAATGAAAATGTACAATGTAAATTCAATAAAGATAATTGAAAAAAATAAAGATGTGCTATATATATCATTTATATAAATGGGAAATTAACAAGTTTATGGGGTAGGGACCTCATTCCTCGTACCTGTCCCGTTTAGCAAATAAAGACTCCTTTATGACCTCATGAAGACTAAACTCGTTCCCATTATGAGTAATCTTGCATTTACTTGCTTTAGTAGGTTTTTTTCTAATCAATAACCATTTACATCTTTTTAGTAAATTAAGATATTTAATTTTAAAAATAAAAATATATTTGCTAGTTAATAAAAAATAATGAATAAATTTAATTTATGTGCTTTCAATTAAACCTCCTTTTCTTGTATGCACTTTTAGTAAATTAAAATATCAATTTTAAATATAGGTTATAATTAATGTGTTATAATTAGGGAAAAAAATTATAAACAATCCTAATTTATGTTATCTCAATTATTAAAGTGATGCATCAATTACACAATTATTTTTAATAAAAAAGTAATATAATTATAATTTTTTAAAAAATAATAAATAATTAGTATCAATATCAAAGAAGTGTAAATTATGAAATTGATAAGTTTGAATATTTATGTATGTATATATGTATGTATGCATATATTTTGACTTTTCAAAGCTCTTAATTTGAAGTTAGAAACTTTTGGAGAAATAGGATGTAATATCCCAAGTTTTAAATAAAAGGATTAGAAAACTTTTTCAAACTAAAAACAGTGCTAATCACCGACACCTATCGTTTGGGTTCTGGATTTCACTAAATCTGGACCCTACATGTCCTTGGAGGGCTCTATGATAGAGTCATAATCTTGGGATCAAAAGTCTCGATAATAGTTCCCTAGAGAAAAATGAGTTGAAAAGTGATTTTTAATGAATTTTATAAAATCCTTAAACATTTCGTTTTTAGCTTAAGAGTTTATAAAATCATGAAAATTCACGAATTTGAACTAAAATCCAAAATTTGGATTTTGATTTTTCTGATATTTTATTTGAATCTAAATAGGGGAAATTTCCTTATTTACATTTATGTTTTAAAATGCATTTTGGAGCATTCTGGAGATCGCTGCAATGGTCATGAGCGCTGCAGCAATCAACAAAACAGTAAGGTAGTGCAAGGAACAATTTTTGAGCTCTTGGGTGAGCACTGCAGCGATCAACAGAATTATAAAAACCCCCACTTCAGGGTCTAGAATACTCCACACACCTATTCTCACCCCCAACCTCGAGCTCTCACCCACAAAACGTGGTTTTCACCTCAGAAACTCCATTTTCTTCCAATTTCTTCAAGTTTAACCTATAATCATCCCTCCTTCAAGCTTAAAGGTATGCTATCTTGTTAGCTTTACTTCAATTTCTTCAAGTTCTCCTTCTTTGAGGGAGGTTCTCCATGGTTCTCAAGGGAAAGAAGTTTTCTACCTCCTTAGAGATGGATTCTTGGGTATTGAAGAGGCTTTAGAGGTTAATCTAGAGTTTTGCTGCTTCCATGTTAGATAGTAGTGTTATCTCCTGCTTCTAAGAGTCCTGGTGGTGTTGTTGGTGCAGAGTTTTCATTGGTCATCCCGTCAGGTGAGTGGGTTCACATATGTAATCTTTATATTATGCATTAGAGTTATTTTCATAAAAATATGATTTACTTTTTGAGTTTAAAGATTTCTACAAAGAAGTTTTAGATTTCTGTTGAGTTATATGTTTTAGAACTCTTGTTTTTAGAGCATGAAATTGGTTTTTGATAAAACTTATGGGACCATGTTTGTTATACTGATTTTATATAGAATTGATGATATATGTGAGTATTAGAGGCTTTTATGATTGTTTTAATGGATTATGAAACTGGTTTATATATATATATATGAAATGGTTTTATACCTAGATATACAGTTTAGAGAAGAAAATGGAATTTAATTGCAAGCTTTGCTATTTTGAAGCATAATATTGAGTTTTCTAATTATGAAAAGCTGGATAGTTGAAATATGTTTTAGATAACTAATCAAAAGGTTTTTAGAGCTTGAATCTTCATGAGATTGAACAGTTGACGACTACATATTCTGTGGAGATATGGAATTATAAATGTCTACACAGGGTGATCCCTTGGACATGATTCGATAGCCACAGTTATACTAAGGTCAAACTGTTATAATCAGGTGGATTCAGAGCTCTCATAGTAGTAGAGTTTATTGTTGGTAAAGGATGATCTAGAAATTCAGATATAAAAGGATTTCAGAGCATTAATTTTTATATGACTCAGAACAGTTGGCAGATACATATTCTGTGCACTTGAAATCAGCTCGTATGATTTCATAGCTGCAGTTATGCTAAGGTCAAACTGTTATAGAGTTACAGAGATTCAAAGCTCCCAGAGAATTAAAAGGTTTTAAGGATTTTCTGATTTAAATGAATGTATTTAATCAAGTTAAAAAGTAGCTATAGAGAAACAGACTGTGTGTTAACAACAGTTAATCCGTTAACCTTGGTACCAAGTTGCCCGGACCAGAGATTATAAAGATTTATATCCACAAAATTTATTGTCACACTAGGGACGGCAAAACATGACTCCTAGATGTGACCAAAGATTTATATTTAGAGTTTTGTTGCACTGGGAACGGCGATACGTAACACCCAAATGCGACCAGAGATTCACATTCAAAGTTTTGTTACGTCATAGATATTGTGCGTAACCAGAGTAAAAACTACTGTTTCTCTATGAGCTACTATACTATGAGTTTATATGATTTCAAGTATGAAAATAACTTGAGGAAAATGTTTTATAATTTTATGAAATATAGATTTCTATATATATATATATATATATATGTACAAGCTTATGCATAACCTTGGAGTGCTAATGATGTTATTATAATTTTATGCATTATTCTTTGGTGTCCCATAAAAGGGGGTTTTAGGTGAGGATTCACTCACTGAGTTTTGGTAACAAAACTCACCATCTCTCTTTCTTCTATTTTTTTACAGATAGAGCAGTTGCTACAGATTATCTTCAACCCCTTTCTTCCAATGGCACTAGGCCTCAGTTGGTGAGTCTTCTTGTCAATTTAGTTTAGAGTGCTCCAGTGTAGATGCAGACAGGATCCTGGACCTTCAATCATATTTTGCATTTAGCATACTGTGATGGTATATTCATATTTTGTATTTAAAGACATATTTGTATTAATTTCACGAACATTTTGAAGCGGAGCTAGTTTTATATTGTATTATGGTTTCAAACTTCAGAGATAGGTTATGAATCAATAGACTTGATTATTTCAATTATTTTGTTTATTTTGAATTTAAAGAATAGGTGATTTATATGTAGAAAAGAGAAATCTTCTTATTTTTATGGTTTTTATGAATAGAGCACAGATGTAGAAACAGTTAACAAGTCATAAGAGTTGCGTAAGAATGAGATTTCTCATATACCGATCACGTTCCTAGATCGGGTCATGACATAGGATGAATTGAAAAATAGATTGTTGATATAACTATTTAGGAAAGAGACATATTTAAGAGAAAATATGCAATAATTTGTGAAAGAATATATATGTAAAAATTAACTATGCAAAATAAATAGAGGAATATTTTCCAACACTTAAGTTGAAGAATGTATTTTAAATTTTTGGTTTGATTTATTATTTTTATGGTGGTTTTCGAAAATTATATTTGTGCAAAGATTACATTTTTTTTCTACAAGTATATGAATGCATTTATTTTTTATGCTTTTTAATTTTTTTTCTTTTATTAATTATATTAAATGTTGTAATACCTTTCATTGCAATATCAAATGCAAGTTATAAAAAGTTTCAATTATAATATTTTAAGGCTTGTAATATATTGAATATTTAAAAATTATGAAACTGATAATAGGCATAATATTCAACATAGAGTATGTATTAATAGAAGAGAGATATAAAAGTATAATCAGAAAAATAATTAATAATCACAATGCAAACAAAAATTTAAAAGTTTACTTTAAATAGACATGTCAAGAAAATGATGGGGTATAAATTTCTCAATGAATGACATCTGACAAAATTTTCCTTGAAATGAGTCTAAATTATTAGTAGCATAGATAGATTAGTAGTATAGATTAGCAATAATTATTGCTAAAATTAACTAGACTAAATTAAAGTGTATCTTAGGTCTATGTGTCCCTAGTCAAATCTAGTATGACCTTAGAGTTTCTCGAGATCTCCCCTGTGTTGCCAGAAAGACCCCAAATAGGTGGAGGATAGCGAAAGTGTAGAACTGACGTGTTGCTGTCAAATAGGATTGCTAGTTATACTTCATTCATCCAGGTTCTGTCAAGATGTAAGTATTTTGAAATAATTATCTTTCTAAAATATTTATTTAAAAGTTTCTATATTATATTTTATTAACATAAAAATTTTCATAAATATAATTAAAATAGAGTGTACAATCAATAGGAAAAATATATTTGTTTTTGAAAAAAAATAAATAAAATTTAATTAAGCTATTTTGAATAACTACATAAAAGTTATTTTCTTAATTGTGTTGTTATATGTAACATTATATTCTTCCTCTATCAAGACAAATTTATAATAACTCAATTCCATCTTTATATTCCTCTATCAAGTTAAATTTAGTGCAAAAACTTTAGATAAAACTACCAAATTAGTCTCTCTAAATTTTTACGTCGACCAAATTGGTCCCTGTAAAAAAGAAACTCCAAATTTGGTTCCTCTAAAATTCAAATGTCTACCAAGCTAATCCCTCTATTAACATTTAATAATGGAGCTTGCCTACGTATCCGTACTGTACTGAAGTGGTACCGTACGTTATTCCCTCCCCTAAGCAAAACGATTCCATTTTGGCTCTATGAGTGTCTGGTGAGAATGGAGCTCGGCCGATAGGAAATGGAGTTCGGCCGATAGAAAATAGAGCTCGGTTAACATGCATGAAATAGAGGATTAATGGTGGGAAATGGGAAATAAAGCTTGACCAATATAAAATAGAACTCAAGTAATAAGAAATAAAGCTCGGCCAATAGGAAATAGAGATTGGGAGAAGGTGGGGCTTTATTTCCTATATGCCGACCTCTATTTCCCATTGACTAAGCTTTATGTCATATTGACCAAACTTTATTTTCAATTAACCAAGCTCTATTTCCCATTTCCCACCGTTAATCCTTTATTTTATCTCAGCCGAGTTTCATTCCCACCAGGTACTCTTAAGGCCAAAACTGTGTCATTTTGTTTAGTAGAGAATTAATGATGCCATATCAGCACAATAACAGATATGTATGCAAGTTTTGTTAGTGGATGTTAATAGAGGGATTAACTTGATAGATATTTGAATTTTAAAGAGACTAATTTAGGAGTTTCTTTTTTATAGGATCAATTTAATCGACTTGAAAATTTATAGGGATTTATTTGATTGTTTTGTCAAAACGTTAAAATCAAGCATATGCAGACGTAAAAGATAAAATAGGAATGAATGTGTCTCACGCTGGTAAGCCAAAGCCTCTCTTTTTTTTGTGTGTGTTTTTTGGGGTCACCTCTTATGCCCAGGCTTAGCTGTATTAAAAATACAGATCCACTCGGTTATATAGTATTTAGTTGGGCCAAATTAGCACGGTTATCACCTATATCTCATCCATTACTCTTGTAGATTTGTTAATAATTTAACTTTTGTGCTTCCCCAAGTGAACAAAAAATTAATCTTCTTTTAGTTCCGATCAAAATAATTATAATAATATTCTTTTAATTTTACATTTTTATATAAATGATCTTCTTTTAGTTTAATTTTGATCCTACTATTATTAGCGATATCAAGAATATTTTGATCAGGCTAATATGAGTGCATAACTACATAATTTCTATAAAAAGATTTTACATTTTTATTGATATGGGCATTCCAGGATGTCATTCGATTGAGAACTGTCATTGCAATAAACTACAGAAATTTTATTAGTTAAAGAAAAAATATATACACCCCATAACATTTAAGTCATGATGTGTTAATTTTATGGATCATTATTTCTTAAAATTATTTATATTCTAAAATTTATTACAATTCCAAAACTAAAATGTGTACTATATTTTGATTTTTATGATTAAGAATCGAAAATAATCCTATTGATTTTTTTTTTTTGTGTTGGATAAATTAATTCTTGAAAAAAAAAATTTGATATTTTGATTCTTAACATTTTAAAAATTTTAGACAATTTAGCCTCTCTATCAATTACCCCATTAAACTCTATAATATTGGTTATTAAGTAATTGACGTGTCATCTTTATTGTCCATCTCATTATCCATTTACAAGGCTCATATGTTGTGGACAAGGGTAATATTATGTATATAATAAAATTGTATAATAAATATAAATTATACACCTTATTATCATTAGATATGATGAGTGGTTCTACTCACTACACTCACTCATCACATATAATAGTGATAAAACATGTGATATTTATTTATTATGTAATTTTATTATTCATATAATATTATTTCTAGGCATAATTAATATTGCATGAAACATTAATGTAGCACGAAAAGTTAGGTGTGGCTTATGAATTGATGGCCTGTGCCCACTAATTTGGTTCTTGAAAATCTCTCTATTGCCAAAGAAAATTTGGCCTAGTTTAATAAAGAGAGTATCAAGAGGAAGACTTTCATCACAATTCACGTTATGAGTGGGAATTTAAATTTTTGACGGGAAATGGAGGAGAAGAAAGAATTTATTATATTATAAGATTTTAAAATTTTATATTATAAATCATTATTTTTCTTTTCTTTTCTTTTCTAACAAAGATACCTTAAGTTTTACATGGTTGTTATAAGTTATAACTAGAAGTGATTGTCGTGTAGGAAAATTTTCTTCCTCCTCAAGGCATGGTAGCCACAAATTTCAAGAATAAGAGAGAGAAAATTGATGAGTATATGAACAACACTCCACGTGGAGGAATAAAAGTTTTTGCTCGGGGGTACCAAAGCGTTTTCCATCTATCCAAATAGACTAAAACAATATTATTTTGATTCTTATTTTACGAGATATCATATTAATATATTTATATTTATTATTAAATAAGATATTAGATCCAAATTAAATAAAATTAATATCTAATTTAATTATAAATATAAAAATATTGACATGATATTTTATAAAATATTAGTCCAAATAGCATTACTATGTACCGAAGCATGGGAAAAATCCATACTGGTTGGTAAGGCTGGGATCTGCTTTCCCAGATTGTCTAAAGCATGGGGAAAAATTTTCAGCCGTACTATGCAATTAATTAAGATCAGTTCAACCATCTAGTAGACTGTACGATTACTTATGTTAAACTACTTGGGACGTATGTTTCAAGATATATTCAGATATTTTAAGACCAACTACTTAGGAATAATATGTTTCTATATTTATCATAAGTTTTATAAAATTATTTTCAAATATTAATTATTTCCTGCAAAAAGACATTTAGTGAGATTTCATTTCTATTATAAAAGGTGTGAATAAAGAAATTTTACGACTCGAAAGTGATAGTTATTAAATACAAATATGAACATATCCCTAAATTATTTGAATTTGTTCCTATAATTTTCATTTACTCAGGCTTATCTGTTTGATGTAGTTATTAGTTTTTTAGCATTTTATTTAATTATTAGATTTGGATGAGATGAATAAAATTTAAAAAATTAATTATTAATTTTATATTGATAGAAAAATATCTTTGAATTTATAATTTTTTTCTAGAAGTGTAATTTTTATTTCGGATGATGATAATATTAAATATTAGACGTATTTTAGAAAGCATAACATATATTCCCAAGAATATATATTATGAAACAAACAAATTTTAAATTTCTTTCTGAAAATCTCAACAAATAATCCCAGAAATATTTACTATTAAAACAAATCATTTATTTAAATTATTCAAAAAAATATTCCTAGAAATATCATTTTCGAAAATGTGATTCTTGAAAATATATATAATTCCAAATCTCGAACCAAATGCCCCTTAATTATTGCAAACTTGGACAAATAAAAAAAAAACTAAAATTATTGCAAGCATGGACAGATAAAAAAAAAAATTATTTCAGACATAGGCTAGCTAGAAAACCATTAGAATTGAGTTAGGGGTGAAATGCTTAAACAATATGCATGGAATTATAGGTTTGATACTCAATTACTCATCATTTCCCAGAAAAGAACATTGCCGTGGAATCTTTCATTAGATTAGTTTTACACTAGTTAATTACTGTTATATAAATATCTAGTTAATTTCACGTATTTTATGGCTAATGCTAAAATATTTATCATAACATAAATAAATAATAACACATAACTTTTTAATAATTAAATGTAATCTGTAAATTGTAATCCATGCAAGAAGAATAAATATTATTTTGTCTAGAATTTATCTAACCACTACAAAGATGAGATTTTATATTTTCAATACATACGATTAATAAAAAAAATTGAAACTTATCTTTTTTAATACCTTTAATCAGTATCCTAAGAAAAACTCTTATATTAATAGCTGATTTTGCATAATTAACTAAATGTGATCAATCTATATATATATTCTTCACTGCATTCTACATGTATTATACAAATGGAAAGGAAAAAAGGTAGCAATATGATGAATTAGTTATTTTACGTAGAGAAGTGAAAAAAATTTTGCCTCTAAATTATTTGATGGTCAATTTTAAAAGAATAAACGATATTAACATAATCAAGAAAAATTATTTTAATAATATTTTACTTATTTGCATGGAACAATATTAAACTTTTATCTCTAGATTTTACAAGGCCAATATTTAAATAACTACATTAATATGTTGAAGCCCGATAATATATATTTTATGATTTAAATTTTGACAATTAATCTACTTAGAAATTAAAAAGCATACAATTAAATTTATTTTTAATTAGATAAAACATTCTTTAAAGCTATTTAATAGGTTAAGATTATGATGCATATAGATTTTGTTAAGAAATAATATGTAGTATTAATGGGGTTATTAATTGCAATGCATCTCATTCTTGATCATGAGGGTACTTGGTTGTATGGCTTTTCTTGTGTGGCCTCTTGGTATGATGTGACCAATGCTGGAGCTCATGGCTCTAAGGAAAAGGGTTGCGTTTGGCTTGGGATCGAGGTTGGCAGCAGATTCTTTGTGAATGTGATTGTGTGGAGGCTACGTACTTGGTAGCTAGCTCCGTGGGTTTACGTACACATGATGTTTATACTATTGTTGCTGAGATTCAAAGGTTGTTGAAGCGGCAATGAGAAGTGCAGGTATGCTAGGTTCCTAGGATGGCAAACCAATGCACAGAACATTGGGCCAAGATGGCTGCTTTGCTGGCTGCCTCACTAGTTGCTAGTAACTTGGTGTAGGATTCTCCTCTTTTAGGGATACAGCCTTTACTGTGGTAGTTGTAGTTCCTTCTTTTCGTTTCTTTACCATGTTACCAAAAAAAACTATATATGATTGGTTGATTGTATTGAATTGAATAGTAACAATATCTAAAGAACAATATCTTTTCGATATTTACATAGCAACATTGTTTAATATTAATTATAAGTTGCATTGTCTTTGGTGACCTCAGCGAATGAACTGGGAATTCTTAGTTGAAAAAAGTGATAAAAACACACACTGCACTAAAAATGCCTAACTAAAAGCAAGCCAATATATTATTTTTATATCTAACTTTGAATCAATTTTATATATATCTTTTAAAAGAAATATTATTAAAAATGATTTTTAAAAAAATGTTAATAAAGGTGCAGTGGGGACTATCTCTAGTTAGATGTATAAAATTATGTGTGTGTTAGTGAAAATATCATTACCTTGTCAATATAATCTGTCATACAACACCTAATAATGAGACTTGTCAAACCAATTCCCAACTGCATGCATCCATATTTGTTCGTCCAACCAAACCTTCCCTACCTCCAGCAGACTTTGTCGCAAATCTCTTCAACTGTTTGCCGGCCCCATTGACTATTTTCATTCTCGATTCATTTTCCGATCCACCTTTTCCAACTTGTAAGTGTGACTAATTAATTAGGAATAAATGGGAAAGAATACAAGAAACGGACAAAAAAGGGCTACACATTACAGACTAAACGTTAGGTTCTGCTCCCATGGAATCATAATATAAGTAATTTTTAATTTTTTTTGGTCTAATTTAAAATATAAGTTATTTTTTATATTTCAAGAAAATATTAATTATATTTTATCCATAAATTTATTATGAGTGAGCATAAATAGATGTGAATATGATTATTCAATGAAAAGAAAATTTATAATGAATGATGAATGAAATTTTTATCTTTTATTTTTTATTTTTTAAAAGACCAATAAAATATAATCATCACCTTAATTCATATGTATAACCTTAAATGAGTTGTATTATAGAATTGAATGAGTAGTTCCTACTTACACCCCTCTGTTTACTACATTTTAAATATTTATATTATACTCACACCCCTCATTAACAGAGTATTATAGTAAACTTAGCAAAATAAATTTTTTTGTTATATTAATTGTTCCTAATTAATAAAATTATAAAAATACCCTACACACTCTCTCCGTTAATTGTGAAAAACATAAATCTCCATTTCTCTCACTTGCTCAATGACAATAAGAGAGTGGGTAAGAGTATTTTTATAATTTTATTAATTAAAAATAATTAATATTATAAAAATATCATTCAATTAAGTTTACTAATGGTGCTCTGTTAATAAGAGGCGTTAGTATAATATAAATACTTAAAATTTGACAAGCAGAGAGGATGTGAGTGTAAGTTGGATAACTAAAAGGGGTGTGAGTTGTATTTCTATAAATCTCAGAGGGGATGAATATAATTTATCCTATTTTTTTTCCTAGAACAAAAGCCAGAAAATCTAACAATAAAATGCAAGAAAGTATGAGTAGCTATGCCTGTTGAAATTCTCAAACTCAAAACAGAATGATATAGCCGGCATTACATACGTTTTTCTTAAGGGATTAAGTCAAGTACGAACTATGTGCCCTATATTTTTAAAGAAAATAATAAGTGTATAAGATATTTGTATAACATTTTTATAATATAGGCCAAAAAATAAAGAAAATAATGAATCCAAGGAAGTAAAACTTGAAATAGCCCAATCACCTTTTTTATTTTTTGGCCTATATTATAAGAATATTATACAAATAAATTGTACATATATCATTATTCATCTCTAAAGCGTGTGTACGATTCCTTGATCCTAATCGTTAATTTCCGCTATGCGGACCCATGTTAGCTGCCTTCATGCAGGATTTTAGGGTGCATTATTGGCCAGCCAAGTGGCTTAACTATAAGCAAAGCAAAGGTAGTGGCTGGTACTAAAATATTATTTACACATCTAAGAGTAATAGTGAGTGTCTCAATTATTACTGTGGAGAAAATAATAGTGGCGTCCACTTAATTAAATCCATCCACGATAATATTATAAGCATTCTAAACTGACACTTGTTCCTCAATGTACAAATAATACCTTGATAAACGTGCACCAAACATAAGAGATATTGTTGTAACCATATATATATATATATATATATATATATATATATATATATATATATATATATATATATATATATATATATATATATATATATATATATATTTGAGACATTGTACTTTGCCATTTTTATTTATATCTAGGATTTTACATTATCATCGTCTAATCAAATTTTGTTATATGGATAATTTTTGAAATAGTGAGATAAGAGTCAAATCTATTTTATGAATGTGATATTATGAGATTGGATGATTATCTAAATTTTTTTTTACACTTTTACTGTTTCAATATTAAACCCTTATATATAGGTTTATATGTCAAACAGTCTCCTTGAATCTCCTATTATATAAAAGATTTGGAAGAAGTCTAATCCTTGCTGTTAAAATATTACAATAATAATCATTAATTACTCACGAGTAGTAATGAAATAAAAATATATACTTTATTGAAATGTGAAATTAATAGATATTTTAAAAGATGATTCTATCTGAAAATTAACATATATTCTGAAAAGGAGTGACTAATAAACATCAAAACCAAGTTAATTAGCCCTAATTTCCTGTTTTTTCAATTGTGTTCAATTTTGTCTATTGAGATAATGACCGGGGCATATTCACCAAACTTTCACGGCCATCATAAATTGTGGGTGGGGGTTGAGTTGCCAGCAAGAAAAGGCACCAATCAGTTACAAGAGTCAAAGAGTAGAGTAGGAGGATAATAAAACAGCGCTGGAAAAATAGTTCAGATCAGATATTCTCTTCCAGAGAAAAATGTAATCTTTCAAATTTATTGTTTTGCCAATTGGATCAACCAACTCTCCTAATGCTTTTTCCCCCTTTGGTCACATGCAGCTCTATATATCTTCCCTTTCATATTTATTACAAGGCCCATATGAAACCCCACTCATGAGCTGAGTACCATTAATAAGAAGATCATCAATTCTTCATCATCATCATCATCATCCCCCTGCAAGCGCACAGACCTGCACATTCCATTGCAGTTCACAATGCCAGAGGTTTACACTGTAAAGGTGGAGGAGGGAAGGGCTGCAACTGATGGGAAGCCATCAGTAGGTCCTGTCTATAGGTGCATATATGCCAAAGATGGTCTCTTGGAGGTGCCTTCTGATTTACACTCTCCATGGGACTTCTTCAGGTGACTTTTTAGTCTGTTTAGTCTTCTTTTCTTGTTTTCCCCAAATGGAAATCAATAGAATTTGCCATGCATCTTTAATTTGCATAACCTTTTAGTTGGTTTTGTACTTTGTACAACAATGGTGCTTAAGATAAGAACAGTATTATTGTACTTATGGATTTATTTTATACTCACACGGAGAAAAAGGACACAAAAGTGGCGGGTCCTTTAGGATGTATATAGTTTTAGAAAATAATTTTTATTTTTTATTTATAGAATTTTGTAAAGAAAATATTGAAAACATGAAATGAAAATTAAAAACTGAATTTTATAATTTTTCATTATTTTCTTCACAAAAAAAATATGAATAACAGAAAAAAAATTAAAATAAAAAAAAGAAAATAAAAATGGTTTCTTTGAAACCAAATGCACTCCTATTTTTTCATTTTCAATACCCACTGTCTTTTGTGGCTTTTTTTCCTCTTTATCTGAGTTGATTAGCAGATAAAATGAGTATAAATATTACTACCCCAAGATAAAGCTCCAACAAAGTTAGTTTGTTTGGAAAGTGAGCAAGTGAAATATATTTATTTTTGAATCATTTGATCCATTATTACTATGAAATGGTGTTCAAATGTGGTCCGTATTTGTACTTATGGCCGCAATACTAGTGTTGCTGTTCTCCTAAGTACATTACAGCAATAATTGGGGCAGTCACACTTTCTGCAATTTTATGCGGTCTTAATAACCATAACATAATTATGATCGCAACTGCAATTGAAAATGATTATTACAAATTTTAACGTTTCGTTATGATGTTGGGGCAGTGGTTGTTCTAATATGTTTTCACCAGCACCTACCTCATAGTTAATCAGAATGGCCAACGAAGTAGCGTTTATTGTTTTAACCAACTTGCTAATATCCCATATATATGCCAGTGTTACTTAATCTATACTTGTTGAAAAATTCACTAGTTTTCACTAAGTTTGCACCGATGCTGATATTAATCTTTTATGTCATTAATTAGCTGATTTTAATGCATCAATTTATCAAGTAAATTTTATTTTATTTTAAATAGTGATTCTTCATCCGAATTATATTATTAATTGAAACGCATCACAGTAGAGCTTTTCTATACAAGTATTCGCCAAAAAAACAATTTACATGATATCTTAGAAAAGAAATAACAAATCATCAGTAATAAATTAATTTAGATAAAGGAATTAAACCGTACGTGTCTTTTAACCCAAGAATCTCTTTCTAATTGTCACTGCCCTCTCTTCAGAATGATTGCTATTTTTGACCAAAAAATAATAATAATAAAAGAATAATTGCTCTTTATTATCCACTCAGCATTTTCATTATCCAAACTGCCCTTTTATTGTTCGGTCAGCGCATTTAGAGAGTTTTATAGTACTTGACCGTTCAATTCTATACCCCTCAATCAGCCCTTATAAAATACCTAAGGATTACTCACCAATGACATGTTTCAACTTAACTTAAATACGCTTCTATTAGAAATATGTTTAAACTAACCTTGGGGTTTTCAAATGGCAAGTAGGTCATTTTGGACTTTGTCCGGAACAGGAACTAACATAAAAGGTTAATAGAGAATTATACCTCTGAAGAAGTTTGAATAAGTAGTAGAGTAATAGCACTAGTATTTGGTTTTGAGTACTTCGTTAACAGTTTTGATGGCTCCTTTTTGCAGGGACTCTGTTAAGAGGAATCCAAATAACCGAATGCTGGGCCGGCGTCAAAAATCTGAATCAAAGGTACTGAATTATGCACTTATGTTTCATGCATCCTTTCTCATAGCTTCAAGAGTTTAAATTATTATGACAAAAAAAAAAATCAAATTATTGGAAAAAAAAAAAGAAACTCTGAAAACATTTATGTTAACATTTAGCTGAATGAGCAGGCAGGTCCTTATGTATGGCTCACATATCAAGAGGTTTATGATGCTGCCATCCGAATGGGTTCTGCCATGGGGAACCGTGGTGTCAATCCTGTGAGTATGCAACACTTCTTGGCTTGTTGCCCTATAACGTTATACTTATGGTTTTAAATTACGGTTGTGGCCGTGATTACATCAACTGCAGTTGCAGGGCAGCATAGGGCACCCCTAAAGTAATATTATGGCTGCAACCATAATTGTTTTGTGAAGCATCGAAGGTGAAATAGTAATCTAACCAGTGGTTTTGCTTTTGTATCACAAGGGTGATCGTTGTGGCATATATGGGTCCAACTGTCCTGAATGGATCATTGCAATGGAGGTATACACAGATAGCTCTTTGTTTTTATTGTCCCTATTCACTTTACACTATAAAGGCTGATGATATCTTATGGTAATATAATTTGCCTTGAAATAAAGCCTACTAGAAAAGTTGTAGGACATTAATTTGATCATTGAAGAATTTGTGACTTCAATTTGATCTTCAAAATATTAAAGTTTATTTCAAGTTAGTCCGAATTCTTTTTTCTTTTCAACATTTTTTTGAACTAACTTGAAATAAATTTTGATATTTACATGACTAAATTGATATTACAAATCTTTTAAGAACCAAATTGATATTATAATTCTATTGAGAACTATATTGACGCGCCACAACTCTTTCAAATATCAATTTAAGGTATTGCTAATTATTCCAACGGGACTTCACTTTTATTCAATTTTTCCGTTTTGCAGGCTTGCAATGGCCGTGCAGTAACATATGTTCCATTATATGACACCCTTGGTATGTGTTCCCTTCCTTGAAATACGTCTCAATGTGGTTATTTTTTCTTTTACTCAACAGTATTCTGTCATTCAAACAGCTTTTGAAAATCAATTTAATTTGGAATTACGCTTTCTAACAGGTCCTAATGCAGTGGAGTTTATCATAAATCATGCTGAAGTTTCAGTAGCATTTGTACAGGAAAACAAGATTCCATCTGTAAGCTTTATTCTTCAAGCAAAAAAATTTCTTGTTTGACTCTTCATTGTTGCTTCCTTGTAAAAACTTTTTAGTGTTTCACCCTTTAACTAAAGATTTACTGCCTAAACGATTTTATTGTTGTATTGAATGGTAAGTTATGCATTGAATTTCTTATAAAAATTAGTTTATCATCTGAGACAGAACTAAACATCTCACTTGTGTTTTTTCCCCTACCAAACTCACGTGTTTCTGCAGATTTTGTCATGTCTTGATCGGTGTTCTTCAAATCTTAAAAGTAGGTTGAGCATTTCTATCACACCCACTTACTAGATTAAGGAGTAAAGTTTTATTTTGGTGTTTGAAATTATATACGTATTTCATTTAGTCCATGAAATTAAATTATCAATTTAGTTTCTAAACTTACAAAAAATATTCAAGTTATTTCCTATGGTAATATTCATGGGCTTTGAATCACTAAAAAGACTAATTTTAATAATTTTTAATAATTTTAGAATTAAATTGATATATTTTTTTTATTTCAAGGGCTAAAGTGAAGCATACATATAGTTTCATCAATCTTTACTCCTAGATTAAGGGTTTTTTCTCCTTTAGTTGGTGACCAAACTTTGTAAATTAATTGGTGTAGCTATTGTGAGCTTTGGAAGTGTTTCAACCACACAAAAGAAGGAAGCTGAGAAGCTTGGCGCATCCTGCTTCACATGGACAGAGTTTCTCCAGTTGGTAGGATGTCAAACCTGCTTTTCAATTGCCTATTGATGTTGAAAATTAGGAAAATTTTGCAACAAGTTAATCCTCTATTTTCCTTTGTCCTCCTTTCTCCAGGGAAGTCTGGATTGTGATCTACCATCAAAAAAGAAGACTGACATCTGCACAATAATGTACACAAGTGGAACAACTGGAGAACCGAAGGGTGTCATTATTAAGAATGAAGCTTTCATGGCAGAAGTGTTATCTATTGACCAAATAATTTCTCTAACAGACAGAGCGGTACGATTACCAATTTGATTGAAGTTTTATTAGTTTCATGCTGTGCATTTGTTTTTTGTTTTGGGCCCTGGCTAGCTGTAACACCCCCATCTTTCTTAGCTAGTTATAAAACATTCATATGCCCTGTTCTTCTATAACCAAGTGGTCTATAGGCACAGCTCAATCTTTATTGTCCCCCATTCTTCTAAATTGTTCACATTTCAAGTCCAAAAGAAGTTCTTGTGTGAGGGACATATTAGATACAAAACTATTCACATGCCTCTATTTAATAGCTTAAGATTTTAGGAAAGATGGTTCATAACACTACTGCCATGTTGATAAGTGCCAAGCTGATTCTCAAATGGCAATATTACAGTTAAAACTAGTGACATGATTCTTAAATTCCAATTATGTTTTGATTATTGGGCGGTTATGATTTTGTGAGCAAAACTAGTTTCATTGGCTGTATACCCCACAAGGATGCATCTTAAATGTGCTAGTCATATTCCAGATTGATACAAGGAAAAATGCAAGGTTGAGTTTCTCATCTTTATGACAATGCTAACAAGAAATCCGTGATATCGGAATATTTGCAGGCAACAGAAGACGATGTGTACTTCTCCTTTCTTCCTCTTGCTCATGTATATGACCAGATAATGGAGACCTATTGCATCCACAAGAGCTCTTCAATAGGATTTTGGCAAGGCGTAAGATTTGGATTAAGTTACGGAAATGATTTCTTTTTCAGTCTTTCAAGTGCTCTATTTTAATGCTTCATGTGGATTTTTTCACATTGAATTTTGCAGGATGTCAGGTTCTTATTGGAAGATGTCCAGGAACTAAAACCAACCATGTTTTGTGGTGTTCCTAGAGTTTTTGACCGTATTTGTGCCGGTAAGACAAGAATACTGCTTATGATAATCTCTTATTTGGACGTGATTATTGGTGATTCATGTACAAATAAGTGAGAAATTCATCAACATAATGAGGGAATCGAGTGAGTGCAGTGATAATTAATAATATTGTTACTCGATTCCCCACTTATGTAGGTGAATTCCCCCACTTATTTATGCAAAAATCACTGGTGGTCGACTGACACACACCTGTATGTCCAAATTACATTTTTTTCCCTATTTGAATAATGTTCTAAACCTTCATTTTAAGATCCTTTTTCATGTGTACGTACGTTATCTTATAAGCATTGCTTATTTTGCACCTGAAGGTATCAATAGCAAGGTTTCCTCCGGAGGAGCACTGCAGAGTGCATTATTTCAGTATGCATATAACTAGTATGTTTTACCACCACACCCTTGAACGTTTTAGTTATCTATCCACGTGTAAACTAATCTCGAGTCTACTAACAGCAAGTTAAGAAATTTGGAGAAGGGTTTTCCGCAACACAAAGCAGCACCTTTGTTTGACAAGCTTGTATTTGATAAGGTACACTTATCCTTATTAATTCTTTACAGAAGGAGTCTTTTTTTTTTTTTTGGTTCAAATCTAACACATTGGTTTTTATTGATAGACAAAACAAGCATTAGGTGGACGAGTGCGTATCCTGCTATCAGGGGCTGCTCCTTTGCCTAGGCATGTGGAGGAGTTTATGAAGGTCACTAGTGGATCTACATTATCACAAGGATATGGTATGAAACTTGATATTTTAATCTCTTGCTAAACAAATGTGGGGGCATTTAAATTTGGGTGTGTCGATGGACGCCTCATGTTGAGTGGTCCAAATAACACCACCCATCATCTTGCATCTGAAATGGTTCCATCCTATAAACCTGTTGTTTTATCATGATTTTGAAATCCTTTACTTACTCATTTATTGGGAATCTTGAGTAGTTCATTCAATCTTTGATCAAATGTTAATTGTGCCGTGTGTATGTTATATTAATTTATTATCATTTTGATGTGACAGGTCTTACTGAGAGTTGTGCTGGGTGTTTCACAGCAATAGGTGATGTGTATTCAATGACAGGAACAGTTGGAATCCCAATGACAACCATTGAGGCAAGGCTTGAATCCGTGCCAGAGATGGGATATGATGCACTTTCTAGTCTTCCTCGGGGAGAAATTTGCCTGAGAGGGATTAGTTTGTTCTCTGGCTATCACAAGCGAGAAGATCTCACTCAAGAGGTTATGGTTGATGGTTGGTTTCACACAGGTAGCCAATGTTCTTATTAGTTTAAAAAAAAAATGATATTTGTACATTTTCAGTTGACCACCGATGTAAAGGATTTACAAGCAAATGAGTGAGAATTTCACGTATATGAATGGAGAATCAGGTGCAGGTGACAAGTGATAATGCTGTCACCCAATTTTCCAATCATTTATGTGAATTCACCACTCATTCGCACATAAACCTAGCGGATAACAACATTATCATTTACTACCATAGTCACTCAATTCCCTAGTCATGAGCGAGAAAGCCTCGCTCATTTTCACTGAAATCCCATATGTCGATAGACATTAGACACTCAGCCATGTCCAAATATCAAAACCCCAGTCAAAATTTTCAAGTTATTACATTGCCACTAAATGCAAATGCTAAAGGATTGATTTCGAAATCATTGCAGGTGACATTGGAGAGTGGCAACCAAGTGGAGCCATGAAAATCATGGATAGGAAAAAGAACATATTTAAATTGTCTCAGGGAGAATACATTTCTGTGGAGAATATTGAGAACAAATATTTGCAATGCCCTCTTATAACATCGGTAAGTTTCTGCATCAATCACAGAACAGCATGTAAAATTAGAGAAACAAAAAGTAATTGCCGTTTCTATGGGTGATATGAAGTTTTTTTTCCAAAGTTCATAATTGGTCTTTCATTTTTATGTAGATTTGGGTGTATGGAAACAGTTTTGAGTCATTCTTAGTGGCTGTGGTGGTCCCTGAGAAAAAGGCTCTTGAGGATTGGGCACTAGAGCATAATGTGACTGGAGATTTTAAATCTTTATGTGATAATCTGAAGGCAAGAAAATACATTTTGGATGAGCTCAACAGCTCTGGTCAGAAACACCAAGTATGTATTAAAAATGTCCCCACCCTATACCACTAATTTATGTAATATGATATATTTTTTTGCTAGCTACATCTGACTTGAAATAAACTCTCTCAGCTTAGAGGATTTGAGCTGCTAAAAGCTGTTCATCTGGACCCAGTTCCCTTCAACATGGAAAGAGATCTAATAACTCCAACATTCAAGCTGAAGAGACCACAATTGCTCAAATACTACAAGGTTTGTCTTGGAACTATGATAAATATTTTACAATTATTAACTTCCTGTTACATTTCAAACCTGTAAAGTTTGTACCATATGCTATATTTTTTCTTCTGTTTCCTAAACTTCTTGAATTACTGGTATGATTCAGAATTAGTATCAGTTTAATAAATTAATCTTACTCTAAGCCAACACCTTGTGCAGGACCATATTGATCAACTATACAAGCAAGCAAAGGGAACAAAGGCGTGAACCACGTAGAAGGCTGGCACGTATATGCAATAATTCTAATTTCTGGCAGTTGTATCAAAAACCATTTGGTTTCTTGTACATTTTGGTTTGCTGTTGTATGTACAAAAGTGGAAAGCATACTAACATATTAGTATGCTTAATTTGACACTAGGCATAATAAAATTATTATTTTAATCAAACTCCTAATGTCTCCTTAACCCTAAAGTCTTAAAAAGACTTAGGCTTGTGTTAATTGAACCACAAGCTCATTCAACAAAGAGATAGAGAGATAGAACAACTATAGTCTTAAAAGTCTTGTTAGATATAAAACCATTCATATACCTTTACCCATCAGCTTAACCTTTTGGAAGAAATGGTTCAATGATATAATATCAGAGCTACCATGACTAAGATGTTAGGGGTTCAATCCTTATTATCCTCCATTATGATGAAATATTCACGCTTCAAGTCTAAAAGAGACATTCGCATGAGAGGGCGTGTTAGATATAAAACTATTTATGTGTCTCTACCCTTTAGCTTAAGCTTTAGGAAAAGATGGTTTCATAATAGTTTAAACATAACATGTTAGGACCCCAAATAATATTGCTGATAATATCCCTGACCCTTGTAATGTTACCACACATAATATGGTTTTACCCTATGCTAAAGTTTATAGCAGAAGGAGCAAACAGAGACCTATGCTAAAGTTTATGGCAGAAGGAACAAACAGAGAGAGGGGTTGACACGCGTTAAGGCAAGTGACAAGTCAGGGAAGGAAGGGGTGTGTAACTAACTTTGCCAGCTGGCATAGTTAGTGGGGGTGGGTGGATGGATGGATTGCATTTCTGTTACGGGAAGTTGGGGGAAATATATGGGGAGGGGTGAGTGCTGTGAGGGGCATCTCAGAGAGTGGGAATAGAGTGGAAATTAGGATAGTATAGGTCTCTCAAATACCTGAATTGATACACTTGTTTTCTTCTTGTTCTTGTGAATAACACACTTCATAGCAAAGGGGAGCAGCAATACTATACTGGTATTCTTCTTCTCTGAGTTATTCATTTCAGTTTCTGCATTTTATTTGTACCAGCTGATACCAGTTCTTACATAACACCCCTATCTATCCCTTTCATATAAAGAAAACCTCTTGGATATTTTATCTCACATTTTAAGTTTTCAAGCTCAGACAATTGCAGTTTCAAGGAGCAAAATAATTTGTAATCGGGAGATATTAACCATATTTTATACCACAGCACAATACACAAAATGTGAATACACAGGAAGTCAGGAAGATACAGCATTGCCTTTCATTTTTATCATCTATGTTCAATGAAGCCAAACTCCTTTCAAGAATTCAAATTTCACATTTATACACATCCAAACCATAGGGACATGCAAAACAGTAAAAGCCATAAACCTAGCGGATAACAACATTATCATTTACTACCATAGTCACCCAATTCCCTAGTAATGAGCGAGAAATCCTCGCTCATTTTCACTGAAATCCCATATGTCGATAGACATTAGACACTCATCCATGTCCAAATATCAAAACTCCAGTCAAAATTTTCAAGTTGTTACATTGCCACTAAATGCAAATGTTAAGGGATTGATTTCGAAATCATTGCAGGTGACATTGGAGAATGGCAACCAAATGGAGCCATGAAAATCATTGATAGGAAAAAGAACATATTTAAATTGTCTAAGGGAGAATACATTGCTGTGGAGGATATTGAGAACAAATATTCGCAATGCCCTCTTATAACATCGGTATGTTTCTGCATCAATCACAGAACAGCATGTAAAATCAGAGAAACAAGAAGTAATTGCAGTTTCTGTGGGTGATATGAAGCTTTTTTTCCAAAGTTCATAATTGGTCTTTCATATTTACGTAGATCTGGGTGTATGGAAACAGTTTTGAGTCATTCTTAGTGGCTGTGGTGGTCCCTGAGAAAAAGGCTCTTGAGGATTGGGCACTAGAGCATAATGTGACTGGAGATTTTAAATCTTTATGCGATAATCTGAAGGCAAGAAAATACATTTTGGATGAGCTCAACAGCTCTGGTCTGATACAACAAGTATGTATAAAAAATGTCCCCATCCTACACCACTAATTTATGATAATATGATATATTTTTTTTGCTAGCTTCATCTGTCTTGAAATAAACTCTCTCAGTTTAGAGGATTTGAGCTGCTAAAAGCTGTTCATCTGGACCCAGTTCCCTTCGACATGGAAAGAGATCTAATAACTCCCACATTCAAGCTGAAGAGACCACAATTGCTCAAATACTATAAGGTTTGTCTTGGAACTGTGATAAATATTTCACAATTATTAACTTCCTGTTACATTTCAAACCTGTAAAGTTTGTACTATATGTTATATTTTTTCTTCTGTTTCCTAAACTTCTTGAATTACTGGTGTGATTCAGAATTAGTATCAGTTGTACATCTGTTTTGGCTTTTGCATGGATCAGGATCCAATGCCTATCTATGAATTATGATCAGATGTTGGAGTTCTTCATTTTAATAAATTAATCTTACTCTAAGCCAACACCTTGTGCAGGACCATATTGATCAACTATACAAGCAAGCAAAGGGAACAAAGGTGTGAACCACGTAGAAGGCTGGCACATATATGCAATAATACTAATTGCTGGCAGTTGTATCAAAAACCATTTGGTTTCTCATTCATTTTGATTTGCTGTTGTATGCACAAAAGTGAAAAGCTACAAACATATTAGTATGCTTAATTTGACACTAGGCATAATAAAATTATTATTTTAATCAAACTCCTAATGTCTCCTTAACCCTAAAGTCTTAAAAAGACTTAGGCTTGTGTTAATTGAACCACAAACGACTTAGGCTTGTGTTAATTGAACCATGAGCTCATTCAACAAAGAGAGATAGAGAGATAGAGAGATAGAACAACTGTTAGTCTTAAAAGTCTTGCTAGATATAAAACCATTTATATACCTTTACTCATCAGCTTAATCTTTTGGAAGAAATAGTTCTATGATATAATATCAGAGCTACCATGACTACGATGTCGGGGGTTCTATCCTTATTATCCTCCATTAGGATGAAATGTTCACGCTTCAAGTCTAAAAGAGACATTTGCATGAGAGGGTATGTTAGATATAAAACTATTTACGTATCTCTACCCATTAGCTTAAGCTTTAGGTAGAGATGGTTTCATGATAGTCTAAACATAACACCCCTATCCCTTTCATATAAAGAAAACCTCTTGGACATTTCATCTCACATTTTGAGTTTTCAAGCTCAGAGAATTGCAGTTTCAAGGAGCAAAATAATTTGTAATCGAGAGAGATTAACCATATTTTATACCACAGCACAATACACGAAATGTGAATACAGAGGAAGTCAGGAAGATACAGCATTGCCCTTCATTTTTATCATCTATGTTCAATAAAGCCAAACTCCTTTCAAGAATTCAAATTCACATTTATATACATCCAAACCATAGGGACATGCAAAACAGCAAAAGCCATAAAACATTGGCAGGGAATTCTAGTCTCTGGATATCAACTTCCATCAAGTGAATGACACAAAAAGGAAGACAGCTTGTTTCACATCAGACACATCAACAAAGTCCAAGTTGCTGCTATGTCTGTGTGCCTATATAATGTAGAGCACCAGTGTCCAGATGGGATAGACTAACAGAACAATTATGCCAATTGTATTTGATATGCCATGAGCTTTGGTGAAGGAATTTCTAAAACCACCAGAGGCCCGAATGTGTTCTTGCAGCAAATAACATGCAATGGCAAGGCATATTACCACCCCAACAGCATTGCCCCTTACAGTGCTTGCAAATAGACCAGGAGCTACAACGATAAGAAGAATCAAAGCAGCAGGCAATTCCAGCCATTCTGCAATATCAATCATGACTTGTTACTAATTACAGTGAGGGGGGAAATGTTCCTAGTATTCAGTTTCTGTTTTCTTAGGTTCTTGGGTAGCTCAATACGGAGTTTGAGAAGGACCAACAAAATCTATTGGAAAAATCTCCAGTAAGGACTTAGATTTAAATGGCTTGTCTGCAGACCTGGTTTACAATAGAAAATAATGGCATTCTTTGATCCATATAATTAACCCCACCCAGTGGAAAAAGACTCTGTTGTTGTTGTGCTAGATGGGTCCTACTATACCCAACGGAAATGAGAGAAGTGTACATGGAGGATCTCTAACTCCCACCAAATAACTTGTAACATTGGCAAAGACTAGGATAGATACCAGTGGAGAGCTAAGCTCAGCTGGTTCACATAGAAGTCAGTTTTAAATATATAAAACTTTGATGTGATGTGGGACAGTGAGAAGTATGGTTGCTCTAGATCGGCAAAGATCAAAGAGGGATAGCAGCAATATACTTGAATATTTAATCAATAGATACCAGCAATAAGGTCTAGAGACACTATTTATAGTGTACATCTTATAAAAGTGAGCTAGATTACTATTAGCATAATTAATTGTACCATACCAGGGAAATGCCTTGGAAGAAAAAGCCGCAACACCACTGCAATTAAAGCTATCCATTTCCCAACCTCACCCCTGTATAACCATGAAAATAAGTACCATGAGACGGAAAAGGAAAATTGGTAATGAAGAAAACTGAAGGAGCAAAGTTGATAACAATTATGCATGACAAGCTAATCACCTGAAGAAGCTGAAAAGCCATGAAGGCAAGCTGAAGAAAATGTATGGAATGAGTAGTGATGTAAGAATGTTCGTCTTCCAGTTTGTACGATCCAGAATCAACAAATAACTGAAGTGCACAGATAAAAATTATAACTGAAGACAGAAAAACTCTTGTTTAAGCAAACAGTTTATAACAACATCATCATCAAGGCTTAACAAAAACATTATACAAGACCGAAAGGGTAACACTAAAGTAAAAAAAAAAAAAGTTAAAGTGTATGCTTACTTATGAAGTCAGGATTTCCCCTGCTACTTATAATGAACAATTTTTCTATTCTGTTGATCTGTATATTTGGTATGGGACTTAAAATGAGAACAAAAATTTTACAAATTAGATACATGGGGCAAATTACGCACGAATCTAATCCATGAAATTTTCACCCATACACAATGCAAACCTTACGCTAGAATTGAATAAGTTAATCAATCTCTAACAAATGGATCTTGTCTAAACTAATAATTGATCTAGGATGATCAAACATGTACATTTCCTTTTCTCTATTTTGTGAACTAAAAGCTGCATAACAAGGGTAACTCATCCCGTTCTATATAACTAATACATTTCAATCACATTTGAATCTTAGGCCTTGTGCACTTCACTAAAACAATACATGAACAAAAAGCCTAAATTGAATTGCTTAAAATCAATGACAGACAGAACAAAAACACAGAAAAAAAAGTTATTATAGAGAACAAAACCATGTAAATAAGTGACATGGAAAGTCACAAGGCACAAGTCATGAAGATAGGGTCAACACTACTGCACTCACTAGAACAGTTAGAAAAACGAACGCTCCAAATACACACGGAGAAGGTTGAAGAGAATCAAGACCCACTTACGCAGTTACGTTACTCAGATAGAGAAACACACTATATAAAATTGATAAATTAAAATAGGAATTTAATCTAATCTATATATAGGCATGTATTGTGACATTAGCAAAAAGTATTTGACTTCACCACCTGCTATCTTGAAAATCTTCCAAAAAAAAATTTTAAAAAAAAAACATACAGTTGGATGACAGTGTTACACTGCTCAATGCATCAAATAATCTTGTGTTATAAATAATGATGAGTCATTATAACAGACAAATTGTGTTTTTCCCCATGATAACATGAGAGAATCCTAATCGGAAATTAAAGGACAGAATCACAATCTTGTTTTTTTTTCTTTTTTTTTCTGGCTATAGTCAGTGCCATAAGAAACTGAAAGAGTAGTGTAAAATTACATACATAGCAGCAATGGAAGCGATCAATTCGAGAACGGAGACACCAGCGCCAGAGACACCAAGTTTAACGGCGTGTTTGGCGAGTCTGTTAGCAGCTGAACCAAGTTCCCTGAGATCAGAGCTAATCAATTGGGCTGCTTCATCCTTAAAATCCCTCCTCATTGCCAAGTAGTTGTTGGTCTTCCAAATCTCCCAGGGAACAAAGGAGAAGAAAGAGAGAGAGAGAGGAGACACAGTCAGACAGGTACAATACAAGTTGAAAATGCAAAACTAACCGGAAAGAGGGACTTGGAGACCAACCAAAAGTGATAGAAACAAACAAAACAAAGCTGAGGAGAAGAGTTATTTGCAGTAAATCATATCCACTTATTTGCAGTAAATCATATCTACTTATATCCCATTTATTATTAAATTAAATATAAATCTCATTTAAATGAGGTTCACAATTTCAGCCTGATAGTAAATATGATGTGAATCAATACGATATCCATATACAATGATTACAAATAATATTTTTTCGGAAAAGAGGGATGTAGATTTGTACGCTGACACGTTACATGGCCACCTCTGCGAGATGGAAACGCCACGTGGAAATCAATGACTCGGCTGTAAAATAGATAGATGCGTTGCCGTTTGGATAAGTACGTGCTCAACCACGAAATCCCGTTATGGTTTGTACTTGAATAGTTATATATGGCACACAATCATAATTATTAATGAAAATATTAAAAGCATGAGATTTTGTAAAAGATAAATATAAATATAAAACTTAATTTTGATTTTGTGATGGTTTAAGATATTTTTACATAATTATTTAACCACATACTATAATTAATGTTAACCAAATAACTTAATTTAACTCTCACAATGTATGTACCAAAAAAAAAAAAACTGTCTCGGTCTCTTCACGTTACTTTTAAAATCATGTATAGTTGAGCCAAGAGCTCTACTACCTTAGACATATAATGCTTGTTTAGGTAAAGCGAGTCTTTTGGCATTATGACTTAAGTTTATTTTCAAACCCTAATTACTCATAAGAACCATACATATAAGAAAGTTAAGAGCAATAATAATGGATCATCAGTCAAATATATTTCTGATACATAGGATCCTTTTCTAGAGATAAGTGTACAACATACTCTATATCTCATGTTGCTTGTCATTCTCCTTTTTCTTTATATCAGAGTAGCACACTATACATGTAAGATTGAATTTTCAAAAAGAAAAAGAGTGTTTAGAAGAACATATTGAGTTTACAACACCCAAAGGATTTTGTTATTGCAAACTTCTGATCTTATAATATCATGGAGCTCCGCTTTTATGGACAAGGGAGGTATAAGATAACACTATTCTACATGACATATCACTCACACATATTGATTATAAAACAACAAATAAAAGAACATGGCTCAGCAAGACGTCACAACTTTTATTTTATATGATTTAACTACACCGTAGTAAGACATGGTGAGTCATTATTTACTTTATTACTGAGAAGACTCCTCTTGTGTTGTCTTTAGTTTCTTTTGAAGATAAGTTCGTGGCTGGGTGAGAGATTCATGCATTGATCATTGTCCTTTTTCCTCTTTTTATCATAAAGCCTTATCTTTATATTTGTCAGCATTTGGTCTACATCTATCTCTTCATTATCTTCATATGGGTCTTGAGAATCTTGCATTATTACTCCTACATAATTGATTTGATTGCTAGCTGGCTATCTTCTTGGTGTGTTTTCTGCTGTTGATCCTACTCCTATATAGGTGTAGTTGTAATCCATTTCTTTTCTGGTAAGCAGATAACTTGTAAAGGTTTGAGCTTGGTACAAATGGATTAAACCACTAGCATTCTGATTTCAAATCCATTGATTTCATGAATATGGATCACCAATTTTTCTTTGTAAAGATACTGTTCGTCCTTCATGAAAGTATGAAGACTTGGAAATGTTCTATAATGTCTGGCCTAGTTTTGAGTGCAGAGCAATTGTGTGGCTAGATTTTGGAGATATGAACGATGGACAATATAGATTGATACAAGTTCATTTGCTTGATCATCAAACATTCTCCAACCATTCTACTTATTCAGTTCTTTGTTGAGCTCTATTTTCCACCATTCAATTGGAGTAAACCATTGGTAGGTCGTCCTCCATAACAAGGAATGTTTGCTCCTTAATTTTTGGAGGAATTCTCTTATTTTTGCAATGTGAATGATGATAGGATGCGAAGAAAGAATTGAGACATATGAAATGACTAGGTTGGCTTAGGAATGAAATTGTCACCACTGCAAGTTAAAAAATTCTATCAATTATCATCATTGCAATCAAACCTAAACTTCATTAACTACCATAACAATGCGAGAAGTGAGACACATTTTCTTTTCTTAGGGACATGATTCAAGCTATTCAAGAAATTCTCAATCAAAGCACAAAAATTAAAACTACAATTGAAAAGATAGAAGGAAAGTAAAATACTCCCCTAATATCTATGTGGTTGACCATGAGTTGGGTCTGAACGTTGAGCCCTTCCTGCATATCAAAACTTCAATGCACCATCCCTAATTGTTGGCTCCTAGACTATGGCCGAAGCAGTTCCACCGAAATGACTCGGGGAACATGGATTCTAAGAGGATTCCAAGTATTCCTCATTGATTAATCTCCTCCATTGGGAATGCCATTCCATGGCCCTAAGATCACGTAGGTAGTGGTCTAGCACTTCTACCATTGCATATGGGGAGTGGGATTGTTGCTCATGGCTGTTATTTTGGTCATTACAATTATCTTAGAATTATGAATGATTATTTATATACTATTATGAGCATGAAAAACCTCAAGATTGATGTCAGTTTAATTTTGAGTAAACCATTTTGTAGTAAAATTTTCAATTTGACATAAATTGGATCCTACAAAAAATTTTACATTAATTTGATCTTAATTTTTTTTACACATATATTTGTTCCTAGCATTTTTATTTTCAACATCAATTTAGTCCTAATATTTTTTTTTATTTTGACATAATTTAGTCATTTCATTAAATTGAAAATTTAACAAAAATACTAAATTGATATCGAAATTAAAAATATAGGGACTAAATTTATGTAAATTTTTTTGTTAAGATCAATTTGCTAGCAAATTGAAAATATTAGGACCAAAATGATTATTCACTCGTTTCTTTTATTATCATGAAAGTCATAATTTTTTAAAATCATATGGGACCATGTTTATTGTATGCATGCCAATTTATGCCTAGTTGTGAAAATATAAATTACGAAACATTTTTTTTTATGAATGATTAACATAAAAATTTGTACTTTTTTTTTATTAAAACGTGATTATTTAGAAATTATGGGATCTAAATTGAAATTTATTTAATTTATTTTTATGGACAAAATGATAATGTAAATTTTATAAAATATATTTTTATTCATATGGGCAAGTTTCATGATACACTTAAAGTTGAAGTGCCAAAAAGTTTCATTTTTTAACAAATATTGTCCACAATAATAAACTTTGGCTTTTTTACCAAAAAAAATAAGAAAAATAGTTATTTACTGATATGCATGCGTTTGGATATTATTTACGTATATACACTAATTTTGTAGGAATAGTAAAATGGCTCACTGTGGAACAGATTGAGCACGTAAAATGACTCATTGTTAAACGAAGAAGATGCTGAAATGGCCAACAGTCCACCTATTTATCGCTGCTCACTGACACCATGCAGCAGTTGTAGGCCATAAATCAGCCACAAGTCAGCCGAATTAAGGAACCAGTCAACCTGCAAATACCTGCAAGTCAGCTGATTGATGAAGCAGTGAACCTGCAAATGCAGGTGCACTAACACGGTGTAGCGTGGAAATGGTGGGCAGTAAGCCGATTTAATGAAACAGGCCACTGTTGGCCAATTTGTTCAAACACAGCATTGTTGGCCGATTCCGCAGTGGACCACTATAAAAATCGTCTTTTCGTGGTGGACCTGCTAGCCATTTCTGTTTTTGTTGTTTTTTCAAATTTGGCAAGAGACAAGGGTTAAAGTAGTAGTATAAAGGATATGGGAGAAAATAATTTATATCATCAGGATCAATGTGGTCATATCTCTGCAAATTTAAATGTTTAGGTAAATTTTTTAGTTAAACATTATCAGTGTGGATATATTTTTTTAAGTAGTGTATTTTTTTGTTAGGTATGTACTGTATTTATTTTAGCAGTGTAATTTTTTTATTTGAATAGTAAAGTAAATATAGTGTAATTTAGGTAGCTGTAGCCGAGTAGTTGTGGGAAATAATAACTTGAAAAATTATATTTATTCATTTAAAAAGTATTATTCACTTATTTTAATTTATGTTGTTATAGAACTAAGTTATAATTTTTTTTTTATACAAAAAAGACAATTGGTTGTTTAATTAACTCCTCAAATCATTTAAGTTATATAATGAGACTTATGCAATTGCGTTTGAACAAATATTTTATTATTTTGTTTATTTTGCATGGAAAAAGGACTCCCACCTATAAAATCAAAGTTAGATAAACAAAAGACGTATAACAATAACTTCTGAAATTTATTTATATTGATTGGAATATAATTTACACTTTTAGATATAAGTAAAACTTAATTAAAAATAAAACATATAACTAAACTTTACAAATAGTAAGTACAAACTCTTATTACTAAGGCAAATGCAAATATGCAAATCAAAATCCTTTGTTGTCATGTGACCATACCTATGGCCTTCATCTCGGTGCTGTGTCCACTTCTCTAGCGGAATTCCTTTGACCCATTCATCAAATTCTGGATGGAAACCCTCTACTAATCTATAATAATGATCAAACTCTGCTTGTGTATTCGAATATGCTGCATTAATTAGTGCTCGCTTTGCATCTTTGTCCTTGAACTTAAGTGCAAAGTTGGAAGCAATGTGACGAATACAGTAAACATGATAGGCTTGTGGAGGATGCCACCCACTTCCTTCTGTATCTAAAGCAGCCTTAATAGCAGCATGCCTATCAGAAATTATCAGAATTCCCTCTTGTGGTGTCACATGTCGTCAAAGATTGTTTAAGAAAAATGACCAAGCTTCTCTCATCTCCCCTTCAACCACAACAAATGCAATAGGAAAAATGTTTGAATTACCATCTTGTGCAATCGCCATGAGGAGTGTACCTCCATATTTTCCAAACAAATGTGTTCCGTTGACTGAAACAAAATGCTTGCAGTATTTAAAGGTCTTTACACATGGAGGAAGAGCCCAAAACAGACGATGGAACATCGCAGAAGAACGGTCAATCAAATCTCCCACATAATAAGGTAGCGTCGACGGTTCAAATAGCGTACCTGACATACATCAAAATGGAATACAAAAATAATTAATTGACTACAATGACATAAATGATCATAAAAATAGCTGGTAAAAATAATTAATTGACTAAAATGACATAAATGACTAAATAATATGTGGCTAGAAAAATAGCTGATAAAAGTACTTGGCATAAATGGTTACAAACCGAGTAACCACTTCGGAAGCTCACTGTATGGCTCTTCCCAATCTCCGTAAATCCGACCAATGGCTTTTTGTTTTGCTAGTCATGCTCTCCTGTATGAAATAGTAAATCCATACTTCTCATGCACTGAAGCTTGCAACACTCTAATAGGAACAGTCAGGTCAGTTTCAACAATAGAAAAATTGCAAGAAGTGATAGCATCAACATCCAAGTGGGGGTTGTGTTATGAAACTCCCCTAGCCAAACAGGTGTGTTCTCCATTATACTTCCTCACCTCCCAAATTCCCTTTTTTCTTTGATAAGTCACACGAATGCTCCAAATACACCCACTCCCATAATGTTTGCATTTTCCCTGATATTTTGTTTGGTCTGACTCATATACCTTGTTCTCAACTCCTCTTCGGATACTATAGATTTTAATTGCAAGTAGCACAGGCTCTTTATTTGGGAATTGCTGTTCTTCTTGCAAATGTTGCTCCCTAGATAATTGCACAATATCCACATTACTAACAATGCCCCTAAACCTTGCATCCATTGTTACTTGTGTTGCATCCATCTTCAAACTTGAATAACGGCCAATCCTTTTACTTTCTGATCGCTCAAGAGACCGTGTCAAAGGCTGACTCTAGACAACAGGTATTATCTCATTATCACCATTGTGCGGCACTGACAAGTTTTAAGTATTATCAAAAGATCATAATGTAAATAAGTAATAAAAAATAGCTGAATAAAAAATAAATTATTTTATTAACCATTTAAATACAAACAAAAAAAATATTGCACTACCTCATAGTTAACAATTTACACAATATTAAATAGTAGCATGCCAATAAAAAAAATTGCAGAATGTAATAAATTAATTCAAAGTTAATAATGAAAGCAAGTACTAACATATTTTATCAAAAATTAATAAAAAATTCAGACTTTATGCAATATTAAAATTTTAATCACATAAGTTCCAAAAAAATAATTAATAACTATCACTGAAAATAAATTATTACTGTTATTTGGCTCCTCTTCAGAAACCACCTCATTGTAAGGTTCATATCCGACAATTGGACCATCAAGTTGAACATCTCTATCAACCTCGGCCACCAGTTCTCTTAAAGTTAGGTCGCTCATCAAATTACCTGCATTTAATTCTTCTTGGTTTTCATAGCCCACTAGACTTGGCATCGAAATGATTTGCGAAGGTTGAGCTAAAGACAATTTATCAAATGCCTGAAACGGGAGTATTCCCATCAGATCTTCTTTGCAACTCTCCTAAAATTACAAATACCTCCATAACATGAAGTTCTGAAAATTGATTATGACAATCAAACACTATCCTCAAGTCATCGTCACTTTCAATACTATAACTCCTGTCACAACGTGCCCGGAGGGTGCCGCGATGGGAATGACAACCGATTTTAAAATAAAACAGGAGTCGCCACCAATTTTAATTATGGTTAAAACTGGAAAACCTTTTGATTTACAAACTGGTCTTTTAAAAGAGATTTGAGGTTCGAGAGTCTGATTATGATTAGGGAAGGGTGGAAACTTAATCCCACTACACCCCAAATTCATCCGTATAAATACGGTTACCCTAGAGCTTATTATGCAAATTGATTATAATTTTATAATATTTATTTTTCCCAAAACTTGTGGCTATTGCATATTTACAAAGAAACAAAGCAAAAATTAAAACAAGAAATAAAGAACAAATTTTATATATAAAAAAAAGTTTGGGCTTGATAGTTGTTGATTACGCCGACGTATCCTCTGGTGCAATGAGGAATTCAAAGCCACGTCGTTCTGTAGAAAATGATTGTGTGTTGAATTAATTTTATTAAAGAAAATAACTTTTAAGAAACTAAAACCCACTCTTGCACAGGATTTAGGATAGTATAAACTATATAATAAACCTTTCCACTCTCATGAAACTTGAGGATAGCAAGCTATACATCAATATCACAAGTTGTTGCATGGATTTTATTATTGAAACAAGAATTTTAAAACAGAAATGTTTGATTGATTTTAATTTTTGAAAGTAGATTTTTTATTATTAAATGGAAGGAAAATTTTTTTTTGACAAGCACTAATTTCAATAAGAACTGACAAAATAAGAAAAGAAGAAAAAAAAAGTTAATTCATAAACACAATTACATAACTAATTTAATCAAAACACATGAATACATAAGATAATTAAATTAAAAAAGCAAAATTAATTTACAAACACAATTACATAATTATTTTAAGCAAAACACATAAACATATAAAATAATAAAAAGGAAAATCAATTTATAAACACAAGTGCACAATTAAACAAAACATAATTAAAATATAAAAAAAAACTAAGAGAAACATATCATAAACTCTCTTTTTTTAAAAAAAATTAGAATAATCAAATATTAATTTTGAACCAAATTAAATAATTTTTTTTTTACCACAACAAACTCAATTCCAACGAATAAAACCTAAAGACTGAAACAAAACAAATACTAATCAAATCAAACAAATTAAAATTCAAACAAACAATTTTAAAATTTAGTCTAACATAAAAAATAATAATAATAATAATAACTAAAACAAATTCCTTACCCCATCCCAAACACACACACGGACTCTCCTTCTCACTCAAATTCACAGCCCACTCCCTCACTTAATACACTCGCACATGCTCACACTAATTCATTTTCTTTTCTTCACGCACACACACTTAACAAAAGAGAGAAAGGAGACGAGAAATAGAGAGAGTTAGAGAGTGAGATCGTGAGCAAGGGAGAGAATGAGGGTAAAGGAAAAAAGAGAGAGGGAGTTCCGTGAGGGGGAAAAGAGGAGCCGGCAGTGTAGAGAGCTGGGGAGGACTATCGCGATCGCGGGGAAGGTGTGGCTGTCTCGAGGTTGCGGTTCGAAGACAGTAGGCGGCGAAGATCGGCGCGATTGGGGCTTCTTGATGGTTATTAAGGCGGAGAAGTTTGGGGTGCGGTTGTTCACAGTGGTTTCGGATGTGGCTAGCCGTGCGCGGGCTTGGGTGAGAAGAAGAGGAAGAGCGATGGCTCACAGTGGTTTGTGAAAGCGGAGCCAGCAGTAAGGGTGGAGATCCGAGGATGGCTTTGTGAGGATGATGGTGATGTGAGATGCATGGAAGGGAAGCAGAGAGAGAAGAGCTTCACAGCGGGGGTTGGGGATCTGAGGCCGAGGTTCACGACTGGTTTACGGCGGCGACAGGAGTTTCGCAAGGCAGTCCAGCCAGGTCTGGTGTGAGGGGGTTGTGGGCTGAAGTGGAGTGGGCTTCGCAAAGTGTGTTCGCGACTTTGGGGTGCTTTAGATCGATGGAAGGGCAGCTCACGAGAGGAGGGAATGGGAGCTCCGCCGTGGCGCGTGATGGAGAGAGGCTTGACTGCGTGGTGGGTGGAATTCCGACGAACCCACGGTGGCTGTCAGAGGGCAGATGGGACTTCCTCATGGCTGTGGTTGCTCCGCGGTGAGAGTGGAGTTCTGATCCAATGGTGATGGCTTGAAGATGATGATGTGAGGCCGCGGTTGGGAGGAGGAAATCACCGCGGCCTCTTCCCCTTTTCTCTTTTTCTTGTTTTTTTTTTGTTAATTTTTGATGCAAAATTGATGATGTTGTTGTTGGATTTTACCTCGTTCCTTCCTTTTGTTGTTACTGAATTGACTGAACTGAATTGCTAGGAGGCTGATTTGTGCTGATGTGTTTTTGAATTTTTGGTGATTGAATGTAATTCTTGCTGATCTGAAAAATTTCCCCCCCTCTCCCCGGTTGATGATGGCTGATTATATGATCTTCCTTTTGCCAAACAAAATTATTGAGATTATTTTTACAGGTTGGCTGCCATCATAAAAAGAGAAGGAATCATGGAGTGGGGAGGATTGTTTATGATGGTGTTTGCCATCACTCCTACCTTCTTTGAGAAACGGCCAGAATCCAACGGCCCTTTTCTTTTTTTTTTCTATTTTTTTAGGATTGGAAATAGGAATCCAATATTCCCTTTTTTTTTATGAATGAACAGGCTGGACGAACCAAAAACATGGGCTTCAAAGGAATAAAACGGGCTGGATAAAGTGGGCTAAAAAAGAACATGAAATGGGCTACAACAAAAATAAAATGGGTTGATTGTTGATTTTTTTATGCAAATAAAAAATAAACATGAAAATAAATAAAAAAAGAAAATGATTGGACAAAATATGGTGTTCACAGTTGCCCCTCTTTACTTGTTTCTTACTGAAAAAAAAAGACTGTGGCTTTAACATTTTGCTGTAAGAGACAAGTAAAGATATGAACACATATTTTGTCCAAATACATGTTGATGATGAGTGCATAAAGACACAATGACAATGAATGTATGATAAGGATGTCGTGATCGAGGTAGAAAGACAGATGGTGTGGGGGACAAATGACATGATGATGACAATAAATGACTCAACTATTGAAATGTGACAATATGATGATTGGTGAAGAATGATAATTATAATGGAAGAGCTGATGGTTGCTGATGATGATTTTTTTTTTATGATAATAAATGATGTGTGTATGAACATGCATGGTAATGATGCAAAATGTCCTGATGAATGATGCTAGATGACCCATATATGAGTGCACACTGCAAATATCAAGTGGGGAATGAAATGTACGTGAAGACTAGATGCATGTGAAATTTAAAAGTATGTAGCAAAGCATGTGAAATGTAAAACATACAAAAATGGAATCTGCTAAAGGGAAAACATGTGAAATGTGAATGTAAAATCTGCAGAAGTAAATACATGTGGAATGTGAATATGAAACTGTGGAAGCAAATGCATGTGAAATTTAGAGTATGTGCATATGAAAGAAAAGTAAAACATGTGAATTTTAAAATTTGGTGAAAGTAGAGTGTGAAAGTAAATGCAAAAAACAGTAAATACATGTGAAAGCAAAGTAAATATTTGTGAAAGCATGTAAAGATTGTGAAAACAGTTTAACTTGTAAAAGCTGTAAATTGTGAAAGCTGGTAAATTGTGAAAGCTGATAAATTGTGAAAGCTGGTAAATGATTGTGAAAGTAAATGTGAAAGCCATAAATGATTGTGAAAGCAGTAAATTATGAAAGCTGGTAAATTGTGAAAGCAGTAAATGATTGTGAAAGCAGGTAAATATTTGTGAAAACAGTAAACGTATGTGAAAGTAAAGTTATGTGAAAGCAGTAAATAATTGTGATCGAGACAGAAAGGAAATGATCGGGGCTAAAAAGTAAATGATCGAGACAGAGAATAAATGATCGGGATTGAGACTGAAAGGTAAACGATCGAGACTGAAAAGATAAATGTTCAGGATCGAGACTTAAAAGGTAAATGATCGAGACTGAAAGTAAATGATCGGGATCGAGACTGGGAAAGTAAATGATTGGGATCGAGACTGAAAAGTAAATGATTGGGATCGAGACTGAAAAGTAAATGATTAGAACCGAGACTGAAAAGATAAATGATTGAGACTGAAAGTAAATGATCGGGATCGAGACTGAAACGTAAATGATCGAGACTGAGAGTAAATGATTGGGATCGAGATTGGGAAAGTAAATGATCGAGACTTAAAAGATAAATGATCAGAATCGAGACTTAAAAGGTAAATGGACATAGGTTGAAAAGGAGACAAAACTCAGTAGACACTGAAAAAGTTCTAGTGTTGGCACTGATTCTATCTGAGAAAGAATTGGAGAACAAGGTTTTAACCAAAAAAAAAAAAAGAAAAGAAAGCAAATCACACGTACCTTTCCTAAGATATATCATTATTATACTCATACCTTCATAGATTTTAAATTGACATTTAAATCCCTTCTCTTTATATATATTTTAAAACTAGTTATTTGACTCATGCGATATACAGAAAGATAATAAAAAATAGTTTATTAATTATTATAAAAAATAAATGCTAATATATATATATATATATCTTATAGAAATTGAGTATATAAATTTATCTTAAAAGTATGTTAATAGTTAAATAATTAAATAAGAGGATAAAATATAAATGCATCATTCTATTTTATATCTTATATTGAATATCATGTTTATAAGGTTGAAGATGACCTATAACTACCAATAAAGAGTCTATTTTATGAAAATTTTGTATATTTCAATAGTTAAAACTATTGAATAAAGAAAGATAATAAATGAATTATTTTACTATATCATGAACCATTTATAGAGTTGATAATAAATATCCATGAGAAATGGAACATGTCTCATGCTTGCCATCATTGTTTAGAATTTTGTCTCTCATCCCCCTTATGGGTCCCTATTTCACATTTCTCGTTTTTTGTGGGGATTTTGAATCCCGATGATATTTAAGGGTTTATTAACAAATTTTATAAATAAATTTTTTTTAAAAATATTTTACAATTTAAAACATAAATATCCATGATAACAAATACTATTAATGCAATATAATCTAAATTAAAATTAAAAATATATACATAATACAAATATAATAAAAATAATTAAAAAATAAAGATGTATTATCTATGTCCATATTTCATTTAACAAACGGGGACTTAACTCCAATAGATCATCTTTATGAAGTTGAAATATATGCCAATTAGTTTCTCCATTGGGTAATTCCCATGTGTATCTATTTTACAATTTTTTTATTATCTTTAGTCATTTATATCTTTTTAATGAATTAAAATATTTAATTTAAAATATAAAAATATATTTTCTAATTAATAAAAATAATACATAAATTTAATTTATATGATTTTAATTACACGTCATTTCCTTATACATCTTTTTAATAAATTAAAATATCAATTTTAAAAATATGTTATAATTAATGTGTAATAATTAATAAAAAATTATTTATAATTATAATTTATATAATCTCAATTATTAGAGTAGTATATCAATTATAATTTTTTCAATAAAAAATAATATAATTATTTAATTTTTATAAATTAATAAATATTTAATATCATTATCAAAGAAGTGTAAATTATAGAATTGATTTATTTAAATATTCTAATGTTAAAAAATTGAGGGTATTCTTTTTCAAAAAAATTAGTATAAAAAAATTATGAAATTGATTTATTGGAAGGTTAAAATTGTAAAAAATTAAATAGAATATAGTGATACATTTAGATGGATAATTTTTTTTATTTTGATTTTCAAAAGTTTTATATTTGAAATTAAAAAAATTTCCCCAATCCCATCTTCATTTAGAATTTTATCTCCATTCTCATGCACATTCTAGTCAAAGGTCTCCATTTTTCATTTCACATGGAGATTTGAATCTCTATTGATATTTACGGGTTTATTAAAAAAATTTAAAAATAAAAAATTTTAAAAATACTTTGAACTTCAAAACATAAATATCTATAATAATAAATATTACTAATGCAACACAATTATAATAGGTTTGTTATCGTTAATATTATAATTATATATATAAAATTTTTATGGTATAATATATTGAATTATAATTTTTTATGCTTTTTTTATTTTTTATATTGATTTTGTTAATGGTAGAGAAATATGAAGATATGATTAGAAAAAAATAATCGATAATTAGAAGATAAATTAAATTCAAAAATTTACTTTAAGTGTTAAGATTATGAAAAGGGTAGGGTATAATTTTTCTATATATAACACAGGAAGGTAAGACTTTTTATGTAATAAGTCTTAAATATTAGTATTATATCAATTATTATTATATTTGATTAAGAATAAATTTGGTATAAATTGAATTTTAAATTATTATCATATCAAAATTTAACAATTTGACATGCCCGTTTTGTTTAAAAAATATATTTATTTTAAAGCTTATTTATTTTAAAAATATTTTCTTTATAATTTTTTATATTATTTTCATAATGTGCGGGTATTAATGGTTCTTAATTTAATTATAGATCATAATTATATTAACATGGGTTCTCTTTTAATGAAAATTATAATATTTAATGATTTTAATATTTGATTCTTTAATGATTGTAATATCTAATTTTATTTCATATAAAAAATAATTAATAAGTAAGTTATAAATTAAGTTTAAAACAAAATTTTAGACATAAAGATTGAGAAAAGTAGGGCCTAAATCATTGTATGAATGACATATGAAGCATAGATCACTATATGAATGATATGTATAATAATTTTCATAAAATGAGTTTTAAATATTAGTATAGTAGATTTATACAATCAATAAATTTTATACCAAATCTTAATCATTAATAACTTCTAATTATAAATAAGATTCTGATAAATCTCTATCACTTTTTTATTTTTAAAATCTTCTCTAATTTTTTTAATTTTTTTCAACACTAACTCATTTTTTCAAAATTTATTCAAATCTTTTAAAGTCTAAAATTATCAAAATTGTCATGAATTGTATGATTGATTTTTTTTCCAAAATTTATTCAAATCTTTTAAAATATACAATTATCAAAATTATTTGCAAGAGCTCAGAAATTATTGAAAGTATAATTTTACGGCCATCCTAGGTGATCCTAGATTTTCAATTTTACCTGTGTACATGTATAAATTTTTTTATTGAATTGACATATTCTTGGTCTTCAAATCATTAAATTAGTCTATATATATAATCAAATAATGCCATCACCATTGACATGAAAAAATATTCTGCCTTTAAATAATTAAATTAATCATAATCTTATTGTTAATGAAAAAAGATAAATGATATACCTTAGCGCATATATTTTGCATCTTTCTTATAATTTACATACTTAATTTCATAAATTTAATATAATAGTATTTAAAAGAAAATCATCACCCACATCAAATATAAAAATTTTAGATGTGAAATTAATTTATTAATATAATTCATGATTTCAGCATCGCAATAATTAAAAATATTTAACTAATGTAATATAATTCTATTATTAAATATGATGATTATCAATGATATACTAATAATATGTAATAATTGTGACTTTTTTCTTTCAAAACAATTAATGAAGAAAGGGCCCTAATACATTATCATTATGACACGCATAAAATTTTTCCTCAAATAACTCTAAAATATTTGTATTATAGATTCCAAATTCTTTCTTTTCACTCCATTTGACTACTCATAGGCTCATCTTACCACCACCACCCATCATCTCTAAGAGCCTAATACTGTTGCAGCCAATAAGACCTTCACCATCTTTTTGCAAATACATTCAACTATGTAAATCAAACACATAAAATCAACCATTGCTATAGCGCAAACCAAAGCATAAACCATACATAAACTAAAACAAACATCAAAACAATCTACATTCACATACAAATTTATGTCAACACCAAAACCTAATAGAAATGGAAACAGAGCCACCAAATAGACCCCACACTCATGTTTGTATCTTCCACGGACCCCATCACCATTGCGTAACTTTACATACTTGGAATAGCTGTCTCCAAAATGTTTAGTGACTAAGTGAAATGATCTCATAACTAGTATTAGTGTTTTAAATTTCGGTTGTAGTCGTGAACGCAGTTGTGGTTGCGATTGTTACGGTTGCGGATAATGCGGCTATCACAACGCGCATTGTGGCTAATGCAGAGTGAAATTTTTGCGCGTTTGCAACTTAAAAAGGAATCCATTGCGACCTTTTGCGCTTACATTATGGTCGATTTATATGACAATACATCACACAACAATTGCGGTCTAATGCCGGTGCACTGCAGACCACAACCACAATATTGTGGTCGCATCACATGATGTGGTCCACAATTTAAGACACTCACCAGCACATTGGTCCTGCTTGTATTTTTGTAAAGTGCATATTTATGAAACTAATTGGTGCACATATTAGAGGAGGAAAATAGCAATTGCTTTGCTGAAAGCATGCAACATCCAATCCACATTGTGGAAATTCAAGTTTCTTGCCCTTCAAGCCCTTGAAAAAGATCTAGGTGTGTGATTAAATGAGAAAGTCGTCAAGTTTTTCAATGCATTAATTGGAGATGAAACCATGTAGCGAGCACATTGAAAAACCATAAATGTTGGTTGAAAACTGTCACAACCCAACCTGGAAACATGACCAGCATGTGAGGAATCTCATCTCCACGTAAGTCTCGTGACCTCTGGGTCCCTCTATATGCATAAAATAACATACTTTTCATTCTGAAATCATAGCTTCATCTAAATCTTTATTTAAAACTTCATATATAAAGCTCTAAAACATTTTTAATCATACCTCGAAAATCAAGTTAACTGGTGAACTGAATTACAAATACATCTTTGGTTTATTACATAAACTCTAATCAAGCTCTACAAGTTCAAATCCATAATTATGAACTGAAAATATTCATAGCTGAATATACATAGCTGTTCATATACTTAAATCAAATACATAATCTGAAAATAATGGATGGCTCGGTCCTACCTGCACATCTACTAGAGCGTTTTACTCTATCAAGACTTTAAACTAAGCCTTACTCCAAGGTAAGACTCATCGCTGAAAAACAATTGCGTCTACTAAACCAAAGTTTGGGCTACATCTGTACCTACATTTATGAGGAGGAAAGGATAGGGGTGAGTTATCGGACTCAGTGAGTAAGCTTTCACCCATCACCCATCACCCATATGGGACAACCAAGGATAATATGCATGATGCAATATATATGCAACAACCATAAACCATTTGATATTCATGTACATAACCTCATAGAAATATATCTCTATATTTATAAATCCATAGGGAAACATTTCTAAATTCTTACTCCAACTAGAAAAATCATTTCTCATGTATACAATGTCTCTTAAATCAAATATTCTTTTAAAATATTGATAATCTCTGAGAAAAATTAATACTCTTTGAAAAACATAAACAACGGTATTCTAATAAAGAAATAGAAATCTCTGGTTATGCTCAATTCAAGTGACATAACAAAATCTCTGAACTCTGGGGCACCTAACTAGGTCCTATTTCTGATTTCTCTGGCCCTGGGACGACTTGGTATACCAAGGTTAACGGAATAATTGTCATTAACTCATAGTTTGTTTCTCTATAGCTACCATATATTCTCTCTGTCATAAAATACGCATATCTCTACAATTTTGTGTTAGACTCTATTCTAGAGTTAAAACTCCATCACACATAAATATTCTGCTATTGAAATCTCTTAAAGTACTGAAACTTTGAGTATCAAACTCTTTCATACATAAATACTCTTATTCCTTGAAATCATCACAATAATTTATAAAATCTCTTAATACAATCATACTCACACTCTAACTCTTTGTAAAACCATTTAAATATGAAAACTCTTGAAACTTGTAAAAAGCTCTGGACTCATATAACTCTAGCAACTTGACTTTAGCATAACTGTGACTGTGAAATTATGCTTAAAGGATCACTAGCTTGTAGGCACTCCAATTTCAAGCTCATAGAATATGTATCTGGCAATCACTATGAATCATATTGAATTCCATATTTTTGGAATATCACAAGATTGAATTTCTAAAATCTCATTTCTCAAGATAACCTCTTTTATAAATTAATAACTCTAATATCATAGATTGAAATGGAATGGTTCAAATCATGAAATCTCTAACATTATAATATAGCATCTCTGTTTGACATTATTGTCAAAATAGCTTAACTGATACTCTAAAATCATATTTTGAAATCTCGTCTTGAAATATAAGTATGTCGCAACTCTTGAAACATGTGTATAATAACAACTTACTAAATCATATTTTCTCAAAATATATCTCTTAGAGTTGTACATAAAATATTTCCATAGCATACAATGTGCTAATCATGGTCCTATGGTTTTCTAAAACACATTTTCATGCCATATTCAAAATCATAATCCTTGGCTACTCACAATATTTGTAAATCATATATATATAAAATCAAAATTTCATCTCTAATGTCATATTTGACAATTATCATGCATCAAACATAATCAAAATGAAAAAACCAAGGCTACGAGATCAAACCCTTTCATTGTTTAGAGCCAGGAGTATGTGGGCATCACCAACTTGACCTCCGAAGCACGGAATGACACCAACAACTGCCATAGAGCAACACTGACTCAAGATTAATCGCCGTTAATCTCTAGATCACTCGAACACAACTCTAACAACATTAGGGGAGCTCTACTTGACAACAATGGAGAAAAATAACAACCCATAACAAGAGGAAGGAAGAATACAAAGGAAACTAATATAAACCAACAATAATCACTTACCTTGGATCTTGAAAGAAGAGGATTTGATGTTGGATTGAGTGAAACATAGTAGGGAAGGGTTTGGGGATGAAGGATTTTGGAAATGGGGAGTAAAATCCCAAGTTTGGGTTTTAAAAAGGGGTGAAGGGGCTCACTTACTCGAAACACCTTGTTTTGCACTGTTCGTGCACTGTCAGAACCTCAAATACATTGTTGCCACACACTGTGACCGTCATAGCAGTCTTGGACTACTATAATAGTGACAGTTCACCTGATTTGCTATATTATAGGTCCTTCATGCATCTTATGACTTCCTTATAACACGGGTAGGTCCCAAGTGACCCTGAGACAATACAGAACTTACCCAACGACATGTGTACTTGGGGTATCACAAAAACTTTGGCTCGAATGGCTCTATAAACAGAGCTTTTTTGCAACACTTTAGCATCACTGAAAAAAACCAAATGACTCCTAGTGATAGAGGAGAATTATTTGTTCCTTGTAATTTCTTCTCTTTTATGAGTTGAAAGTATACACTGGTGAGAAAATACTGTAAGGTATTTTGGATATATTTGGGATTTGGATATTGAGTAGAGTGTGTTTACATTTTGTATCTCTATTATATTTTCATATTGAAATATTTGATTGTTGTCTTTACCTGTGGACGTAGGTTTTAAGTCAAACCACATAAATTTCTAGTATTATTTATTTTATACTTCCATATATTTATTTTATGCTACTTTATTTATGCCTTTTGGGCTAACCATTTCACAAGAAGGTGCTCGCAAATTATACCCAAATGCGAAGTACTAAGTTGTGTCTAAAAGATCCACCGAGGAATTGAATGGTGTTATGGTGTAGGTGGGTTTTTAAGATTTAGGGACGTAGCATTTTTGGTTGGGGGTAATAAAGAGGAATGACATAAAGTAGAAATAGAAAATTAGTAAGGATAAAATAATCATTTTATGTATTTTTTAATTTTTAAAATTTGATAGAATTGTGGATTAGGGGAGATTATTGTAATAAAATTAAATAAATTAAGGGAGATACATTTTTACTTGTTTTGATTAAATACATAGTAAATCACGTAAAAGTTTTGATCAAAGACACATGTAAAATAAATAGTTTGGTCAAATAACATTACAGTAAGTCAAAATTGTGAGCAATTAAACCAAGCCCAACCTATTATTTCCATAACTCACAAAGCAAGCCACCAACAAGATAAGAAATTAGAGTTTAAGCATTTAATGAAGTTCAAGCTTATAAGACTTTTGAGATTCATCATATTTATTGTTATCATGTTTGTATTGACTTTGTAGTTTATTTTTTCTATTTGTCATTTTATGTCCTTATGCCCATAAAAGGCTGTGTACTATGTCCATGTAGAAAACCAAGAGTTGAATCAAATAAATTTTAATGTTTAAGAAAATTCGTCCTTTTAGTGTATTGTAGCTTTAGTTTTATTTTTTATGAAAGAAAATATTGAGTGATTGTTGGATTTGATATAAAAAATTTAACTTATTAAATTAAGATACATATTTCCTCAATCTGTTTTTGCATCAGTATATGGTTATCATACTTATGATTTATACAGTTCCACGTTACTTGTTCCATCTCTAGGACTTCAGGTGGACAAGTAAAAGGGAAAACTTAAAATTGAGACATGTGGTTTGAACATTTCAATTGAACATTATTTTCCAAAAGAATAATATTATATGATAAAAACTATAGTATCTCATACAACATCATACCAAACAGGATATAATATTAAAAGTTTATTAAAGTTTATACTATTATTTTTTATTTGAGTAAAGTATCACTTTTGTCCCTGAAATTATAAATGTGTTTCACTTTAGTCCTTATACAATATCGTAACAAATGTGATATAATATTAAAAGTTTATTAGAGCTTATACTATTAGTTTTTATTTGAGTAAAGTGTCACTTTAGTTCCTAAAATTGTAAGCTTGTTTTACTTTAGTCTTTGAAATTTCAAAATTAACTCTTTAGTCTTTGAAATTTCATTTCGTAGGTTATTTTAGTCTTTGATCAAATAAACGTTAGTCAACCGTTACTTTTACTAATGTGACAAATTAAATGACACATGTCATGCCACTTGTCGATGGCATGTCATGTTGATCCTACATGCCATGCTACATGGCATCCTGACGTGGCATCAAATAAAAAAAAAAGTTTAGATTAGTCTCTGAAACTTTTCAAATGTGTCAAATAGTTGCTAAAATTTTTTAAAATGTGTCAAAAAGTCTTGAATTTCAAATTTATTCTCTTTTGGTTCATAAAATCTAAATCCTCAATAATTCTTGAATCTACTTATTTCTCTATCTTATTTTCACACCCTATTTAAACAGCCCACATTTTTAAATATCCTAAACACAATTAAGAGCTTGATTATTTTGAATTTGAGACTCTTCATGCTTAGCTAGTATAATTAATTTATTAGCTATTATATTATATTTCTTGAAATAGTTTTAAAATATGCAAAACAAGATGCAAGAGGAATATCATATTATCAAGCATGGATAGAGTTCATCAAGGGCCTATTGGAAACCTTATTGTTAGTGATACATTCTCTTCTCATTGTTATTCTATGTGGGAGAGATCTTTATTTAAGTATGGTGTGAAAATAAGAGAGAAATAAGTCGAGTTAAGAAATATTGATAATTTAAATTTTATTGAAGAAATAAAATAGGAGAAATTTTGAAATTTCAGACTTTTTAAATATATTTTAGAAAATTTTAAGGACTATTTTGATATATTTAAAAATTTTAAAAACTAACCTGTACCTATTTGATTTGATGTCACGTTAGGATGCCATATGAGATCAATATGACATGTCATTAACACGTGACATCATGCCACATTATCAAAACATAACTGTTGTCTAATGTTTATTTGATCAAGGACTAAAATGATCTATAAAATAAAATTTTATAAACTAAAGAGTTAATTTTAATATTCTAAAAACTAATATGAAACACATTTATAATTTTAAGACTAAAATAATGCTCTACTCATTTTTATTTTATTAATGTTAATTATATTATCAAATATGTCAGATAGGTCCATAAAAAATATTTAAAAAAAGGGTGTAAAAATAGTTCACCTTTTAATAGGGGTACCTTGGGGTAGTTGGCATCAATGATTAGCTCCACCATCGCGATTATTGTGCATATTAAATAAGAAGAATATCAAGGAAACAATAAAATCATACCATACATATTTATCATATATTTTATTATTATTAAATATAATGAGTGATAAAATAAATAAAAATTACTGATCATATTTAGTAATCATAAAATATGTGATATAGGTTTATTATACAATTTTATTACTCCATACCATTACTTATTAATTAACTCCTTTATTATATTTATCACGTGCACACTGCATACGCGATTCCAGATCCTGTGTCTCGATACTCCCCGCCTCTGCTGCATAAAAAATGAAATGATAATTCATCCACTTTCTATTTATATACATGCTTGCATTTTCTGTCCAATTCCCTGTATAAACACACAAACAAACTCATTAATCAATCAAAAGCACCAAAACCAACCCGTGAAGTGCGAAGTTGTGTTTCTCTCAATCAACCATGGCATCTTCAGACACATCCTCCACCACCACCAACACCAAGACGAAGCAGCAGCAGCAGCTTCCACTGAAACCAATCCCCGGAAGCTATGGCTTTCCCTTCTTCGGACCCATCATGGACCGTCACGACTTCTTCTACCACCAAGGCCGCGACCAGTTCTTCGCCACAAGAATCGAAAAATACAACTCCACCGTGTTCAGAACCAACATGCCCCCAGGCCCCTTCATCTCCTCCAACCCAAGGGTCGTAGCCCTCTTGGACGCCGCCTCCTTCCCCATCCTCTTCGACAACTCCAAGGTCGAGAAGCGCAACGTCCTCGACGGCACCTTCATGCCCTCCACCGCCTTCACCGGCGGCTACCGCGTCTGCGCCTACCTCGACACAGCCGAGCCCTCCCACAGAGCCGTCAAAACCTTCTTCATCAACACTCTCCTCAAGCGAAAAGACCTCTTCGTCCCTCTCTTCCGCAACACCCTCTCCGAATCCTTCATCGAAATCGAGGACCAGCTCTCCGGAAAATCCCGCACCGCAAGCTTAAACGACGTCGTCTCCTCCGCCTCCTTCAACTTCATGTTCCGCCTCTTGTGCGACAACAAGGTAGTACTAGTATAGCTAAATAAAATCTTACTCATCAAACATCTCTTTTACCCCCCTTTTCCTTCTGATTGAACTCACAAACACACCTTAAATAGTTATTCTCTCCTTTTTCAAAATAAATACTTCTTTCACTATTTATAAATCAATGTCACGTATATTAAAGCATTTGTTTTGTGATAAGTTAGTTACAGTTGACTGACTAGTGTACAATTTCTGTTGTACAAGGATCCCTCGGAGACCAGCGTCGGCACCAAGGGTCCGAAGCTGTTTGACACGTGGCTAGTGTTCCAGCTGGCACCGCTGGCGACGCTGGGGTTGCCGAAGATCTTCAACTACATAGAGGATTTCTTGATCCGCACGGTTCCGTTCCCGGCGTGCCTCACGAAATCGGGCTACAAGAAGCTCTACGAGGCCTTCTCTTCTTCCGCAGGCAAGCTTCTAGAAGAAGCGGAGAGAGCGGGGATCAAGAGGAGCGAGGCGTGCCACAATCTGGTCTTCATGGCCGGGTTCAACGCCTACGGCGGGTTGAAGAACCAGTTGCCGATCTTGATGAAGTGGGTGAGTTTGGGTGGCGAGAGGCTTCACAGAGAAATCGCCGGAGAGGTTAGAAGCACCGTCAAAGAGGAAGGAGGTGTGATAACTATTGGGGCTCTGGAGAGAATGAGCTTGGTGAAGTCCGTTGTGTATGAGGCACTGAGGATTGAGCCTGCGGTGCCGTATCAATACGCCAAGGCGAGGGAGGACATAGTAGTGAGCAGCCACGATGCTTCGTTTGAGATCAAGAAGGGTGAGATGTTATTCGGGTACCAACCTTTCGCGACTAGAGATTCTAGAATCTTCGAGAATGCGGAGGAGTTTGTGGCGCGGAGGTTCGTCGGGGAGGAAGGGGAGAAGCTGTTGAGGTATGTGGTGTGGTCCAATGGGCCCGAAACGGAGGAGCCTTCGCCGGAGAATAAGCAGTGTCCGGGGAAGAACCTGGTGGTGCTGCTGTGCAGGCTGTTCTTGGTGGAGTTCTTCTTGCGCTACGACACGTTTGAATCTCAGACCAAGACGAATGCTTTCGGCGTAAATGTTACCATCACGTCTCTCACCAAGGCCTCCAGCTTCTGACCTGAATTTTCTTGGTCCCCTTCAATGCTCATTGTTGCATGAATAATAATATTTTAACATTTAATAAATAAATATTTATTTAAATAATTATTTTATGATTATTAGATAAATATTTATTATATTCAATAATTTAAATATCCACATTTTTAGTGTGGAAATATCTTTATTCTATTTCTGTTTTTTTATGTTCGACGTCGAGTTTAGAATGTGCAAGTTGTCGAGTTGAGTACCGTAATGTTCCTTGATTTGAAGATGGGAGGTTGAATTGTTGACCGCCAACGCATGTACATGTCTGCAAATCATAGTACCCTGCAAATTCATGAAAAAATAATAATTAAATAACGACACGGTTTATGTTCTTGTTCTAAATTATTACCATACGCAAATTGACTGAATCTTTGCTATTCGTATATAAGTTGAGGTGAAACTCCTTCTATTCATACATAATTTGTCATGTTTTAAATGAGTATAAGAATTAAGAGAACAATTAATAATATTTTAATATTAATAAAAATTATATATGTATTTCATGATATTATCATTAATAATTTTGACTAAGATTGTATTCAATATAATAGGAAAGAGAAAATAGTCAATAAAGGGTATAATTGAAAAAAATTAATAAATATTATCTAAAATTTTTAAATAAATAATTATTTATGAAAAAGTAAAATTTTCAAACTGAATAATTATCTGTGAACAAAGAGAGTATATTTTAAAAATTAAAATTGAAGCCACAAAAAGTGTTATGGTGGGTTATACTCGTTATAATGAGCTTGGCTGCACAAAAATGCAAATTTCTGCATTTCATAGTTTTTTCTGCATTCCAGGATTTTTGAGGCACCTTAAAGCTGTACCAATCTTAACTAGGGATACATGGATCAAGGCAACACAACCTTTCACCCTACAAGCCACCAGCTTCACGCTTTGCTCTTTAGACACATTCATGCATTTAAAGAATCTATCTAAATTTACAAGCCAATCAAAATTTCTCCTATGTTGAAATTGCCATGAAAAGTAAGAATATCTACCTTTAATCTATATCCATGATGATCCTTGCCACGATCAGTTCTCCTAGGCCAAGAGCATAAAAGTCCAGCTAAGTGATTTTAGACCAAGAGCATCCCATTGTACCTAGGCCAAGAGCATTGTATCCAGCAGAGTGATTAGACCATCGAAGTATCATTCCAATCAATCTAATTGCTCATCAAATTATTCAGTCATTGCTCCATAACCCTCAATTCTACCCTTTCATCGAACCTTGCTCTAGTTACCTATTGACGCAGTGAGAAAGCATAAAATTCAGCTAAGAGCATAAAATTCAGCTAAGCATATATGCCGTGTTCGTGTTCTGTAATTTTTTGAGTTTGGTGTGTCTTGATATTCGTATATGTGTCGTGTCCCGTATCTATATCAGTGTTTATACTTCATAGTGTGAGAACAATACGAGGAAATTATGTTCAAGTTTTAAATTAAGCAGGGCTTATCCTCCTTGGGAAATGTCCATTTTTCAAAGGAAGCTCTGTCCAATTTTTTTCTTTTTTTGAAATGCATGGTATGTTAAGCTTACATATGTTCTCTATGCGCAGGTAGGTTGGGACAAATTCATTGTTAGAATTTTATAATAAAATATATTTTTAATGCATAATTATGGAATCCAAATTAAAAATGGTTTTACAAAACAAACTCAATTTTAATCTATTTTTTATTGAAGTTATTTAATGTTATATGTCGTATTAGCAAAATTAATACATTTAAGATTTGTTATTTTAAAAATTACCCGTTGTATGTTGGCTCTTATTTTTGTTAAAGTACTTATATTGAAAGTTACCGCACTCGGGCTTAGGAAGAAAAACATAAATAATATAAAAAGTTTATAAATCTATAATCTATCTATAATCTATATCTATAATCCTAATATTTCAAAGTCGTCTGTGGGAAAATTTTACACGTGCCGCAATGAAAATATTTTATGACCCACATCTTTTAAGAAGTTATTCATTAATTTTTTTTAAAAAATAAAACTACAATTATTACATATTATTAGCAGATCATTGATAATCATTCGTATTTAATAATAAGATTGCATTACATTAATTAAATATTTTTAATTATTGTAATGCTAAAATCATGAATTATATTGATAAATTAATTTCATAATTTTAGTATTGATTTCACATCTAAAATCTTTATATTTGATGCGGGTGGTGATTTTCTTTTTGAATACTATTATATTAAATTTATAAAATTAAGTATATAAATTAACAATAAGATTATGATGAATTTGATTATTTAAAGGCAGAATATTTTTTCGTGTCATTAGTGATAAAATTATTTAATTATATATATAGACTAATTTAATTATTTGAAGACCAAGAATATGCCAATTCAATAAAAATAATTTATATATGTATGCAGGTAAAAATGAAAATCATGGGATCACTGGGATGACTATAAAATTATACATTCAATAACCTCTAAGCTCTTACAAATAATTTTGATAATTTTATATTTTAAAAGAATTGAATGAATTTTAAAAAAAAATCAATCATACAATTCATAACAATTTTAATAATTTTATACTTTAAAAAATTTGAATGAATTTTGAAAAAAAAAGTCAGTATTGAAAAAAATTCAAAAAATTGATGAAGATTTTAAAAAGGAAAAAATGATATAAATTTATCAGACTCTTATTTATAATTAGAAGTTATTAATGATTAAGATTCTGTATAAAATTTATTGATTGTATAAATCTACTATACTAATATTTCAGACTCATTTTATGAAAACTATTACACATGTCATTCATATAGTGATTTAAGCTTCATATGTCATTCATACAGTAATTTAGGCCTTACTTATCTCAATCTTTATGTCTAAAGATTTTTTAAAACTTAATTTATAATGTACTTATTAATTATTTTTCATATGAAATAAAATTAGATATTACAATCATTAAAGAATCACATATTATAATTTTCACTAAGAGAGAACCTATATTAATATAATTATGATCTATAATTAAATTAAGAACCATTAATAGCCTTACATTATAGAGGTAATATAAAAAATTATAAAAAAATATTTTCAAAATAAATAAGCTTTAAAACATATTTTTTCTTAAAGAAAACGGGTAGGTCAAATTATTAACAAATTACTAATTGATTGATTTTGATATGATAATAATTTAAAATTCAATTTATACCAAATTTTTTCTTAATCAAATATTTAAGACACATTATAATATTAATATAATACTAATATTTAAAACTCATTACATAAAAAGTCTTCTATGTGTTGTTTATAGAAAAATTATATCCCATCCTTTTCATAATCTTAATACTTAAAGTAAGTTTTTGAATTTAATTTACCTTTTAATTGTCAATTATTTTTTTTTAGTTATACCTTCATATCTCTCTACCATTAACAAAATCAATATAAAAAATAAAAAATAGCATAAACAAAATTATAATTCAATATATTATACCATAAAATTATACATATATAATTATAGTATTAATGATAAAAAATCAATTATAATTGTATTACATTAGTAGTGTTTATTATTATAGGTATTTATGTTTTGAAGTTCAAAGTATTTTCAAAATTTTTCATTTTTAAATTTTTTTAATAAATCCGTAAATATCAATAGAGATTCAAATCTCCATGTGAAATGAAAAATAGGGACTCGTGACCAAGATGTGCATGAGAATAGAGGCAAAATTCTAAATGAGGATGGGATTATGTAATACCCCAGGTTTTTAAATAAAAGGATTAGAACATTTTTTCGAACTAAAAACAATATCAGTTGTAACATCCTCTGCTGCTTTATGGATTGACGACTGTCCCCACAAACCAATACGTGTCTTTTCAGCGTACTTTGTCCTCACTCACTCGCTTCCTAAGAAAACTTCCCCGGAGGTCACTCATCCCAAAATTGTTCCAAGTTAAGCACGCTTAACTGTGGAGTTTTTTAGTGATGGGCTACCAAAAAGAAGATGCATCTTGTTGATATGGGTAGTACAAATCAATTCATATAAGCCTTCCTTAACTGTATAGTCCCATACCTATATTGTCTTAGGATCCCTCTCATTCGGGTATGTAATCGGTTCTTTCATGTACCCCTCCACTTTCGAAGTCTGCCAGAAGCTGCTCTTTGTCCGTGTCTCCTTGCACCGACGATCACTCCCCGACTTCGCAATCCCCGGGCGTTACATGCCCACTAGCTTCGGCTTGGTTCATCCTCGAACCACACCATACTGGGAGAGGTGCAGACTTTGATACCATTTGTAACATCCCCTCCTACTATAGTGCTATGCTCGAGTCATAACATTACAGTAAGCAGTCGTTACTCATAACTTATATATTTGCAATTTCTTAACTATATGAAATATATACGTATAAGTTGTAATAAATATGAGCCTTGCACTAAAAACTATACTAACTTGTCGCAAATCACAATCCTTACAACGTAATAGTCAACTTATAGAAATAGTGGAAATGTAATGCGCATCCTAAGAAGTTGGCCACCCGATAACTTACATCTTATATCACACCTATAGTAAGCTAAGTCACATAGTTATACTATATACATTCATACCTAATTACATATATATTATAAACAATCCTACCCTGGTCCTCGCAATGACCACCTAATCTGGGTTAGGGTCTAACAAAAATATAAGCAACTACAGACAGATAAAACTACCTCCCCCAGTCAGTGGCTCTTCAAAAAGTCAAACGTAAGAGCCTATGACGGTCATATAATATGAAGGAATCTAGGTGATGCTATGTCTATAAATAAGGTTTATACAAGACTCAGCAACCAGATACAGTGACCCTAACTCTGGGTTATAATGCCACTGCTGCTCAGGCATCTCAAGGAAGAACACGATCGAGGCCATCTATATAAAATACATCATACAGCAGGGATAAGAATCAATGATTCCCAGTAGGAAAATATGCCAATCTACTACTCAATAATATTCAACTTAATACAAGATAAGCAAAGTACTTCAGTTATTTATATATTGGTTTCATTAGTTAGAATCACTATTTCTTATGGCTTAATTTTATTAGGAAATTTTAAACTTAACGGTAGAACTCATAGGACTCTTCTGATATACTTCTCTTTGGATCGTACTGTCAACGATATAACGTCGTCACGTTACAACCTGATATAGTTCACTAGTAATGCCTGGGGATTGCAAAGTTGGGGAGTGATTGTCGGTATAATGAGGCATAGACAAGGAGCGGCTCCTAGCAGACTTCGAAAGTGGAGGGGTACATGAATGAACCGATTACATACCTGAATGATAGGGATCCTACGACTGTATAGGTATGGGACTATACAGTTAAGGAGGACTTATATGAATTGATTTGTACTGTCTATACCAACAAGATGCATCTTCTTTTCTGAAGCCCATCATTAAAGAACTCCACAGTTAAGCATGCTTGACTTTGAGCAATTTTGGGATGGGTGACCTCCTGGGAAGTTTTCTTAGGAAGCGTGTGAGTAAGGACAAAGTACACTGAAAAGACCCATGTTGGTTTGTGAGGACAGTCGTCAATCCATAAAGCAGCAGGGGATGTTACATCAGTCACATTTACTTGTCGTTCGGGTCCTGGATTTTACTAAGTCTGGACCCTACACGTCCTTGGAGAGCTTTATGATAGAGTCATAATCTTGGGATCAAAAGTCCCGGTAATGGTTGCCTAGAGAAAAATGAGTTGAAGAGTGATTTTTAATGAATTTTACGAAACAATTAAACATTTCATTTTTTAGCTTAAGAGTTTATAAAATCGTGAGAATTCTCGAATTTGAACTAAAATCCAAAATTTGGATTTTGATTTATTGGGATATTGATTTTTCTGATATTTTATTTGAATCCAAATAGGAGGTATTTTCTTATTTACATTTATGTTTTAAAGTTAATGAAGAGTAAAATAAATGAGGTAAGTGCATTTTGGAAAGTATTCTAGAGCATTCTGGAGAGCACTGCAGTGGTCATGAGCATTGCAGCGGTCAACAGAACAGTAAGGCGGTGCAATCAGGCTCTAGGATAAGCGCTACAGCGCTCAACAGAACTATAAAAACCCTCATTTCGGGGTCCAGACTATTCTAGACATACCCAACATCCTCCAATACATGAGCTTTCACCAGAAAACGTGGTTTTCACCCTCTCAACTCTATTTTCTTCCAATTTCTTCAAGATCAACTTAGAATCTTCCATTATCTAAGCTTAAAGGTATGTTATCTTGCTAGTTTTGCTTCATTTCCTCCAAGTTTTCCTTGTTTGAAAGGAGTTCTCTATGTTTCCCAAGGGGAAGGAGCTTCATACCTTGTTAGAGATGGATTCTTCGATATAAAGAGGTTTTAGAGGTTAATCTAGTGTTGTATTGCTTCTATATCAGATACTACTGTCAATCCTAGCTCCAAGAGTCCTGTTGGTGTAGAGTCTTCCCCCTTCATCCCTCCAGGTGAATGGATTCACATCTGCGATCTCTATGTTATGCATTAGAATTATTTTCATAAAAATATCATTTGTCCAGTGATTTCTACAAAGAAGTTTGAGATTTCTATTGATTTATATGTTTTAGAACTCTTGGTTTTTGAGTATGAAACTAGTTTTTCACAAAATCCATAGGACGATATTTGTTATGTCGACTTGATATAGAACTGATGAGATGTGTAATGGTTAGAGACCTATATTGCATATGATGTTGAATTTTCTAGTCTATGACAAGCTTAATAGTTTGAGAGATGATTTAGTCAATCAACTAAAAGGTTTTAAGGATTCTCAGATTCATACGGATTTATTTAGTTAGTTCTGATGGTAGCTATAGAGAAATAGCCAGCGAGTTAATGGTTGGAACCAAACGTTAACCTTGGTACCAAGGCCCACGAGGGGCAATTTAGATATATGATAAATCAGTCCACGAGGGACGCAGTTCATGAGGAACCGTTGAGATCTTAAATAGGAGCCCTTGTTCATAAGGAACTGGGGTACCCACAGAGCAGAGATTACTATTTCTCTAAGAGCTACTACACTGTAAGTTGGTATGATTTCAGGTATGAAGGCAAATTGAGGAAGTTATTTTAAGCTTAGACAATGATAACTCGAATATATGTATAATTATATCTATGCATAATTGATTATGTAAGACTTTAAGTGTTATTGGTGTTGTTATGATTTTATGTGTGTTTCTTTGATGTCCCATGGAAGGGGACTAGGGTGAGGACTCACTCACTGAGTTTTGGTAACAAAACTCATCCTTCTCTTTTTATTTTTTTTTTCTATTTTTATAGATAAAGCAGCTGTTGTGGACTCCTCTTAACTCTCTTTCTCTTAGCAGCCCTAGGCTTCAGCAGATGAGTCTTGTGGTCATTTTGATTTAGAGTGCTCCAGTGTAGATGCAGGCAGGATCCTGGCTATAGAGCATGTTGTTCTTATAGCTTATTTGCATTAGTTCCATAGTTATCTGAAAGCCAAGCAAACTTATAATGTACATGTTGTGTGAAGACATAGGGACTTTGAGTGAGATTACGAGACACTAGCTATGACTGTATATGGTTTCTGTTTAAACAAGAATAGATGAAATATAATATACGTGGAAAAGAGAATTTTCTATTTTAGATAGTTTTATAAACAGAGTATGCATATAGAAACTGTTAACAGGTCATGAGGCTTGCATAAGAAGGGAAATTCTCACATGCCGGTCACGTTCCTGGATCAGGTTGTGACAGATTAGGGAAAATTTTCTAATTTTAAATGTAGAACTTTTAAAAATCATAATAAAAAAATTATCTATCTACATGTATCACTATATTCTATTTAACTTTTTACAATTTAAATATTTCAATCTATCAATTCCATAATTTTTTTCATACTATTTTTTTGAAAAAAATACCTTCAACTTTTTAACACTAAAATATTTTAAAAAATCAATTCTATAATTTATACTTCTTTGATAATTATATTAAATATTTATTAATTTTTATAAAGTAAATAATTGTATTATTTTTTATTAAAAATTATAATTGATATACTACTCTAATGATTGAGATTATATAAATTATAATTATAAATAATTTTTTTACTAATTATTACATATTAATTATAACATATACTTTAAAATTGATATTTTAATTTCTTGAAAGGATGTACAAAGAAAGGACGTATAATTGAAATCATATAAATAAAATTTATGAATTATTTTTATTAATTAGAAAATATATTTTTAAATTTTTAAATTAAATATTTTAATTTACTAAAAAGATATAAATGACTAAGGATGATAAAAAAAATTAAAAATAGATACGCACAAAAATTACCTAATGGAGAAAGGAATTAACATATATTTCGTGTTCATAGGAATGATCTATAGGGGCTAAGTCCCTGTTTATTAAACGGGATAGAGACATAGATAATACATTTTTATTTTTTAATTATTTCTATTATATTTACATTATATATATATTTTTAATTTTAATTTGGATTATATTGCATTAATAGTATTGTTATTGTGGATATTTATGTTTCAAATTATAAAATATTTTTAAAGTTTTTCTCTTTTTAAAATTTGTTAATAAACTCTTGAATACTATAGGGATTCAAAATCTCCACGGGAAATGAAAAATGAAAAATGGGGATCCATAAGGGAGATGGGGATAGGGATGAGAGACAATTCTAAACGATGACGGGAGATATAGGACATGTCCCCTTTCTTATGCATACTCATTGTCATCCCTATAAATGACTCATGATATTGTAAAATTATCTATTTATTCTCTTTCTTTATTCAAGAATTTTAATTTTTGAAATATGTAAAATTTTCATAAAATAAGCTCTTTATTTTTAGTTACAGGTCATTTATCAAGATATTTTCAATGTTATAAACACGATATTCAATATAAGATATAAAATAGAATAACATATTTATATTTTGTCCACTTATTTAATTATTAACTTATTTTTAAAATAAATTTATATACTCAATTTTTTATAAAACATGTATAAATAAATTATTATTTATTTTTTATAACAATTAATAAATTATTTTTTTATTATTTTTTATGTATCACAGGGTAAAATGATTAATTTTAAATAATTTAAAGTGCGAGTTAGATTTATTTAAACAGTAAAATTGGGTTAGAAGTTAGAACGGTACAATGTCTTGGATAAAAGGCTGCCAAACTTATAAAAACCAATGAAATCTGTCAACCATGAACTTTTCGTGTATAGCACGCAAACAACAAGAATAACACAGTGACAAATATAATTTCATCCAACATTATTGAAAAAAAAATAAAAAGTGAACTTTGCACAACTTATGCACGATCCTCAATTTTTTGTATAATTTATTATAAAATTTAAATTTTATATATAATTAAAATACTTAAAATTTATTTTTCAAAAATTAATCTTTTTCCTTTTACTAAAAAAATTAAAAATTGATTCTTTTAAATCCTGATTTTTTTTAAAAAAATTATCTAAATATATAAAAATTGATTTTTTTAGGATGAATAAAAGTGATTTTCACTCTGAGAATTCTCATCCAAACTCACCTTAATGATAAGCTGACATTTAACATGACTAACACGGACTAGATACTGAGCATCTTGACATGTACTTGCCCAAAATAAGATGAGTCCTCTCCAATTGTTTTTTTTTTTTTGTTTATTACAAGGCAGCATAAACCAATTCACTCACCAAATCCTACCTTTTTTCACATAAAATACATCTAATCTGGATGCTTTTTTTTTGTTTATTACAAGGCAGCATAAACCAATTCACTCACCAAATCCTACCTTTTTTCACATAAAATACATCTAATCTGGATGTAAGGTCGCTTTACAAAATTAATATTCTGTAAATTAGGCTAAAAGCATCAAGATAACAGAACATTTAAAGTATTTAATCATCAAAGACAGGCTTTACGCACCAGACATGAAAAACATGTGCGTGAAATTAAACCTCGTGAAGGTTGGACTTACCTACCAACCTTGGCATCGCCTTTGATCAGTAATCTCATACAACTATGGCGTTGTTATGTCCTATCATATACTTTTGATATGTTGTGCATTTCACATCATTGCTAGCTGTGTTGGATTCTCTTGCAACGCACTAAATGTTAATTTGTCCTATAGTGCACGTATCACCATGGCTCTGAACCCATTACCTCTTGGTAAGATATGAAGCTATTTACCACATTGATCAATCATACACTTGTGAAGCGCAGATTATCTTACCAATCACAAAAATATCAGTTATGCTAAATGGACCAAAATGTAGAGTCTGACAATGTTGATGAAAGGTGGATTAGTCGTAATCAATAAACATAAAAAGTAAAACTAAAACACCTTTCTATTCAAAGGGTGGCTAAATAGTAGAGGTTGATATAGGGCAGGCTAAGTAAAACTTTGATATAAATAGGCCTGATCGGTATTTTAAAAGTATCCTAACTTGAGCCTGTTATCTAATGCGGTCTAAGTTTAACTTTCTTAAAAGTCTAATATAATTTTAAAGTCTACATTTAGAAGCCTACTTAATAATAAAATTTCTAAATAGAGCAAAGTATCTATTTTAAAATAGGCTAAAAGACTTCTAAATATATTAAAAATAAATATATTTTTAAATATTTTAAAATGTTTCTATCATCACAAGTTGTTTTTAAAGAATAACATCTATAACAATACCAATAATAATAGTAGATCAACTTGTTAGGCCTAATGGACTCTTTTCATCACATGTAGTCGGTCACATGCATGTTTGACTAAAATATTTGTTGGAGAGTCTTGGTCTAACTTATTTACTAAATAGGTTAGACTGAACAAGGTTAAACGTTCCAAATAAGTCGTCTAACCTATTTTTGCTCTTAGTTAAATAGTATAGTTGTTTCCTTTTCTAAAAGTAAAATTGAACTGTAATAAGTCACTTAATAATATATTCTGTGTAACATTGATGGTTGTCTACAAAAGCTATATAATACCACAAATACACGGGTCACTCAAGTAATATAGTAATGAGTAAAAGAATATTATTTCCATAGGAATTGTGTAGATAAATGCTAGTGATAAATTAAAATACCATATTCAAGCTTAATAAGAAATAAGCGGAGACAAAGAAATGAACAAGTAACTAGAAAATACTAACACAACTAAAAACAAGAGACAATCAAAGTTAAAAGGTTTAGGGGACCATTTTCACCCTCTATTTTACTTGAATATGCAAATTACTTAAATAAACATCAAACAAATTGGTTTTATTAGCATACCAATTATAGTTAAAAGCCTATATCTATGTTAGTTAACTGTGTCTCCTTCGCCTAAATTACTAAATGTCCTTGTGAATTAGTGTAAAATCAACCAATTGAGAACACACATCAATCTAAGCATATACTATGTAAGGCCAATAGATATGTTTCTATCCTATTGACTAATCCTCACACCTAAGCTAATTAAGTGACAAAGACAAGCATTACCCATAATCAATGGATATGTTTCTATCCTGTTGACTAATCTTCACACCTAAGCTAATTAAGTGCAAAAGACAAGCATTACCCAAAACTAATGTCTAATAATATCCCTATTTCTATGTTTAGTTCAAAGAAATCCCTCAAATCAACTTAAATGGTGGCCAAACATATGAGAACATTAAGATAAGAAATAGGTAATGAAAACTACACTCACTAATATTTAAGTAAGAAAATCTACAAACCTCTAAGATCCATAGAGGGCTCCAAAAGATCCCTTAACTATAAGTTTAGCTATCCATAACAATAAATAAGCAAGCCACTAGTTCAAAAACTATAATGAATATTAAAGAACAAAAAAAGAAAGGAAGAAAAAGAATGCTTCAATCCTCCTCCAAGCCTTTAGTCTTTAATCTCCAAGATGAATCTCTCTTTAATGTTAGCTTCTCCCAAAACCCAGGTTTTCTCTTTGAAAAAATGCTAGAAAAAGCAAAATGAACTCCCTCTTTTGGCACTTATCTGTTTCAAAACAATACTAAGAATGGCTTGGGCCGCATTAGGTTACAAGTTGGGCAAAATATCATGTCGTGACTCGACTTGAAAAAAATGATAAAATGCTATATGCACCACATTAGTTTACAACCCAGCGGATTTTAGGTCATGACTTAGCGATTAAAATGATCCTCTCAATGGCTTTTTCTTCACGCCTTGCTTCCTTTCTCTTGGCTATGAATTGGGATTCTTTTTAAAGCTCCAAAATTTACAATTTTCATTTTCGAAAATCACCCAATAGATTCTAATTTGAAACTCACCTCAATAAATCATGCTTTATGACATTAAATTTTCACTAAAAGTTCCAAGATAATGGCAAGCCAATTCTTCTTATTTTAAAGTGTTTCACTTAGAAAAACTAATGATAAAACATGCAATTTAAACCAAATTAGAAATTAAATAACTCCATAAATTGGAGTTACCAAATATATATATATATTAGATAGAGGTGTCAAAATGGGCTGACCTGTCTCGCCATATGTTCGTCAAAATGGGACAAGGCAGACTAGCTCACCAAAATAAATCAGCCCAACCCATTTTAAGGCAGATGCCAACCTGCCAAAAAATTAAAAAAAAATCAATTTTTTTTAATGTTTTGATTAATTTATTTAAAAAAAATTTCAAATTTTTTTTTATTTATGTATACCTAATTTTTTAAGTCCATAATAACTATATACAACTTTGACTAAAAATATTATTGCTAATAGTGTTGTTTATGAGTTATAACACTATTTTATTTTTAAGTTTTAACTTTGAGTGAATAGTGTCAACTATATAGTGTTATTGTATTGGTGAGTGTACACATTTTTTCTTTTTTCTTTGAGTTAATACTCATTTTAGTCCTTGACTTTATACTTGTGAGTTATTTTAATCCTTTACTTTTAAAATGAGTTAATTTAGTTTATAACGTTGCAAAACATGAGTCATTTTAGTCTCTCAACTCACTTTTATTTAACATTTCATCAATTAAATGATGATAGGTAACCTTAAATGATATATTGACATATCTTATGTCATTTGAAGTATAATGGAATTTAAAATAACTCATTTTTATGTCTAAAATTACACAAAATTTATTTAAATTTTCATTCCAAATCATAAAATGAATCATTTTGTGTAATATTATACCCCATATAATGAGTTATTTTAAACTTCATTCTACTTCAAAAGATAAATGGTATCTCAACATACATATCACTTAAGATTACTTATCATCATTTAATTGATAAAATGTTAATAAAAGTGAATCGAGGGACTTTATATGGCTTATATTTTGTAATGTTAGGGACTAAAATGAGTCACAAGTATAACGTAAGGAACTAAAATGAGTATTAACTCTCCTCTTTTTTTGGGTTACATTTCTTTTTGTATCAATAAATTGTGAACTTTTTCTAACAAAAAAAAAAGGACTTGACCCATGGGCCAGGCTCGCTCCAACCCGCCTAAACCCGTGGGTTAAGCGAGCCGAGTTAGGCGGACTTGGATTATTTGGTTGGCTCAAAACTTTAAACCATCTTGCTAAAAATTGCAGATTTGGTGGACCAACTCGACAAGTTCAACTTGATTCAACATCTCTAATATTAGAAAGTTTGTTGCTTCAATAATTTTACATGACTATTAATATTTAGATAAATGAATAGGTGGATTATTGTACTAATATATTTCCCATGAGCAAAACATAAATTGTGTTATTATTTACCATGTTTTTATTTTTTTACAATTATTTGTATTTTTAATAAATATAGACAATAATTATATCTTACCTTTTACTCCTATACTCTTATTAAATAATATGCATTGTAGAAAGAATAAGTGCATAAATTAAGTGTGACACAGAATGTTAACGAAAATCTTGTAAAATAAACCTAAAATTTTTCAAATATCTAAACTCATTTCATATTTCTTTAATCCAAGTAAACAAATAAAAATAAAGGCTTACGAAAAACAACAAGAACTCTAGTAAATATTTGAATTTTTACTATTTTAATATTCTAAAAGTGAATACCTATTAAAATATCTATTTTATTATTATTGAATGTTATGATGATCAACATTCATTTTATTTATCTATTATATTTAAAAGTGATAAAGTAAATATCTCAATATACATCTATTTTTTTTAAGGTATTAAAATAGCTAAACCGCCACAAGCACATGTTCATGTCTAGGCAGTCAGCATCCCCCCTCTTCAAATCAAACATGTCACGTAACTTCACATGTACCTTCCGAACTCGACAACACACGAACCAAACCAGAAACGAGGAAAAAAAAAAACCAGGAGCAAGAGAGGACCACACAATCTGAAAGAGCTAGAGAGGCCAAAAGAAAATTCACCGCATCGATCAGAAGCTGGAGGCCTTGGTGAGAGACGTGACAGTAATATTCGGAGTGAAAGCAGCCGCCTTGTACCGAAATTCAAACGTATCGTAGCGCAACAAGAACTCCACCAGTAACAGCCTGCACAGCAGCACCACCAGATTCCTCCCCGCACACTGCTTATTCTCCGCCGTAGGCTCCTCCGTTCCGAGCCCATTGGACCACACCACATACCTCAGCAGCTTCTCCCCTCCCTCCCCGACGAACCTCCGCGCCACAAACTCCTCCGCGTCCTCGAAGATTCTAGAATCTCTAGTCGCGAAAGGTTGGTACCCGAACATCGTCTCGCCCTTCTTGATCTCAAAAGAAGCATCGTGGCTGCTCACTATTATGTCCTCCCTCGCCTTGGCGAGTTGATACGGAATCGCGGGCTCAATTCTCATTGCTTCGTACACGATGGACTTCACCAAACTCATTCTCTCCAGAGCCCCAAAAGTAACACCTCCTTCCTCTTTAACAACGCTTCTGACCTCTTCGGCGATTTCTCTGTGAAGCTTCTCGCCGCCCAAACCCACCCACTTCATCAAGATCGGGAACTGGAGCCTCAACCCTCCGTAGGCGTTGAACCCGGCCATGAACACCAAATTGTGGCACGCCTCGTCCCTGTTGATACCCGCTTTCTGCGCTTCTTCTAGAACCTTCCCTGCGGAAGCCGAGAAGGCCTCGTAGAGCTTCTTGTAGCTTGATTCCACGAGGAACGCCGGGTACGGAACCGTGTGGAGCAGTAAATCCTCTATGTAGTTGAAGATCTTCGGCAACCCTAGCGTCGCCAACGGTGCAAACTGGGGTCCAAGCCACGTGTTAACCAACTTCGGACCCTCGGAACCGATGCTGGTTTTCAAGGGATCCTTGTATAACAGAAATTGTACAACAGTTAGTTATACTGTAACTAACTTGAAACAAAATGTAACGAGCTAGATTCATATGTCGACTCTTAACTAACGAAACTCACTGCTTAGAGTGTGATTGTGAGTTCTATATTGGAAGGAGGAAGAGAGGAAAGAGAAGGTGTTTGCAAAGTAAAATGTTTAGGGTTCAGTTTATTTTTTTCGATTTTCAATTTTTAATTTTTTAATTTGTAAAGAAAAAGCAGAAAATTGAATAATTTTTCAATTTTTCGTTTACACATTTAAAAAGTTGAAAATTGAATACTATTTTCAGCAAATTAAGGGTCTATTTGTTTTGCATTTTGCAATTTTCAATTTCCAGTTTTTCAGATTTATAAAGGAAAAACTGAAAAAATTGAAAACTGAAAACTGAAAACCGCCAAAGCAAATAGGTCCAAACGGCCCTTGGAATTTAAATATGTTTTCATCATATTTAAGTCAATCCTACAAAGTTTACTTTTTATATCACGAAAACATTTTAGGGCCTAGTTAGCTGGTTAGCCTTAGTTAATTAGTACCACCATGTCGTCGCACAAGAGGCGGAACATGAAGTTGAAGGAGGCGGAGTCGATGGCGTCGTTCAAGTTAGCGGCGCCGGATTTTCCAGAGAGCTGGTTGTCGAGTTCGATGAAGGATTCGGAGAGGGTGTTGCGGAAGAGAGGGACGAAGAGGCCCCTTCGCGCCTGAAGAGTGTTGAGGAACAAGGTTTTGAAGGCTCCGTGGGAGGGCTCCGCAGTGTCGAGGTAGGCGCAGACGCGGTGGCCGCCGGTGAAGGCGGTGGAGGGCATGTAGGTGCCGACGAGGACGTCGCGCTTCTCGACCTTGGAGTTGTCGAAGAGGATGGGGAAGGAGGCAGCATCCAAGAGGGCTATGACCCTTGGGCTGGAGGAGATGAAGGGTCCTGGCGGCACGTTGGTTCGGATGACGGTGGAGTTGTACTTTTCGACTCTTGTGGCGAAGAACTTGTCGGGGCCTTGGTGGTAGAAGAAGTCGAGCCGGTCCATGATGGGTCCGATCAAGGGAAGGCCATAGCTTCCGGGGATTGGTTTCAGTGGAAGATATTGTTTCATGGCTAACACGTACAATTCACACTCCACAGGTTGGTTTTGGCACTTGTTTAAAGCTGGTTTGTGTTCGTTGAGAAGGATATTTGTTTTTGGGTAACGAAGAAAGGATATATAACTAGGGATAATAATATGTTAATATTCAAAAATAAATGTATATCTATTTTTGTTTAAAAAATACTATTTAAATACCTAAAAGTGGATATTTATTAGGATATTCATTTAATAATTATTGGATGTGATGATGAATCCCACACTCCCTATCTATCACATAACATCTAATAATTATTAAATGAATATCCTAATAAATATTCACTTTTTGAGTGTTTAAATAGCATCACCTTTTTGCTTACGTGTCTAAATAACACTTACTTTTAAATATAAAAGTATTATTACGTATAGCTGCGTTCTATTGTGCATTAAACTGTATTTAAGGAATAGGGAAGTACACATACGACTATTGAGGATTGGAGTAGGAGGAGTGGTGGGACCCACACACTTAAAGTTTTGGTATATTTGCAATCTCACCCCATCTTATTCTTATTGTTTACAGTCTCACCTCTGTTATATTTTTAAGTATCTTCTTCTGTCTATATACTATATGATACTAATATACACACTTAACTTTATATCAAATGCTGTCCTTATTATCCTTTTCACCCATTCTAAACTCTAAAACACATTTTTACAGTTCCTCCTAGAACAATACCATCCCCAGTTTGCTAAGAACGACACCGTCCCCAACCCTTTTCTCCTTGTAAATAACTTGTCCACTTCTTCGTGCAAGTGATGAGCTTAGCTAACAAGCATGGCAAATAGCGGTGAAGAGAAGTTACTCTTTGTGGCATGGAATAAAGCAAAGACATTGGGCCACAATACCAACGTGACTGATGATATACTTCAAAGGTTTAATCAGTCTGTCAATTCCTATAATTTCATCAAATTTTTAATTGAATCTCTATATTTTAAAAATTTTGAATTAAATCTCTATATTATATAAAATTTTTCAATCAAGTCACTGAAAATAATAACGATTACAAAAAATAGAATATTTTAAAAATATTCTATCTCTATTCATTTTCATCTATTTCTATAGCATTTATCTTCCCTCTTCACCACCCACCACCATAACAACTCACCCAAATAATCAAATAACCATCTATTTTTCCTGATTCATCATTCACCATCGAAATCACCACAACCAACTTATTCAAACCATAAAAAAAAACTATAAAATAACCTTGACTAAAATGGTAATATGGGCATGAAAAAAAAATCTAAAATTACCAAGAATTCAAGATTGAAGGCATGCACCCACGACCCACCCTTTTCTTGCTGCGTCAATTTGTGTCTCAAGAAAATGTGGCAACCATGTGCAAGCAAACACGTCATTGTCAGAAAATGACTGCTACAATAACAGTAGATAATAATTGTTTTGAAAAAAAAAAGAATCAGGCCATTTTTTATCCTTCAGAGAAGCACGTTTCGCAAAACGCGGCGTCAGTGGCACACATCGGAGGTTGTGAGTGTAGGATTTCTGAAATGGCTTCAAAGCCTTCGTTCGTCCTTGAGATCGGACCCAACGGTCTCCCTAGGGAAGCTCCCGTCATCAGCTACACTGAGAAGGTTCCCTCAATTCTTCTTTTCTTCACTCTTCAATCCACCATTACTTCATTTTTCTCATCCTTCGTTTTTTTTGTGTGTGTTAGTGTTGTTGCAGATCATCGAAGGATAGCAGCTTCAATTGCAAAAGTAACTTCTTCTATCTTTCTATTGTTTTGTTCATTCGGATCTTGGTTTGGGGTTTTGATTTGGTTGTGAGTTTGGGGGTAGAGAAGAAGGGAGATGGTTGCCGGTGGTAATGAAGGAGAGGGATAAGAGAAAAGAAAATAAGAGTTCCTACCATGCTTTAGTAGAAATGAGTGCATGGTTACAATATAAAATCTCATATTTTAGATTACATGGTGTATGAATTCTATATATATTTAAGATTTAATTAATCTGTCAGTCCTTATAGTTTCACTAAATTTTTAATTAGATCCCTATATTTTAAAAGTTTTCAATTGGGTCCCTATACTGAAAAAAAATTTAATTGAGTCCCTAGCCCCATTATCTATTACAAAAAAACGTGAAAGTTAACGAATGACGTGACACCTTCCTCTACCCCACCCTTCTTTTATCTTTCCTGTGTGCCACCACCGTACTCCTCCTTGCCATGCCACTACCAGTGCCACTCTCCCACAATTCCAAATCTCTAAAGCTCATACTTGACAACCTAAACCCCAAATAGATGAGTCGCGAGCTCGAGACTGTCGCCGAAACCATGTCCCACTCCCTAAGCTCCCCTCCATCATCGAAACCATCACGAAGCTCAATCCCTCTCCACCTTACCTTCGCTGCAAGAGCTGCAATGGCGGGCTCTTCTGTGGGGTTCAATCCTCCTGTTGCGTCTTTTGCGGTGCTAATCCCCGCCACGATCTCCTCCTGACCCTACCAAGTTCAATAGCACCCTAGGCTACAAGTGGTTCCTCGAATCTTTTCAGCTCGATGGATCGATAACATTACTAAAAAAAATAACAAAATAAATCACCAACAGCAACAGTAAAATAGGTATTTTCTTTATTAGTATCAAAAAAATAAAAAATATATATAAAAAAGGAAGGTGGGGGGCCGCAGTACTCCACCAAGCCGTCACCACCGGCGACCTCCCCTTCCTCTTTTCCTTCTTCATCGTCATTAACATAATCACTTGATATCCCTTCCATGGGCATAAGACACCGGATTGGCCCACTGCCAGCTTCCCATCGAGCTCCTGCATCCTCACTGCGTGAACCACCACAAACTCGACCACCGCGATCCAGGCGCCGCGCGAGCTCAGCCAAGCGGGATTCGCCATTGCTGCATGTAAGCTGCGGCAGAGCCGCTCCTTACTTGGCGAGATTTTTCTTTTGCTGCTCCTCCGCTGCGAAAAGCCCAACCTCGTCGCACCTCTTCACCCAGCATCGCGACTCCGTCGGTCTTGCTTACCCACACCGTCTCCACCTGCCCTCTCTCCACGCAAGCTCTGCGGACCAGGCCACTGAAGCAATGGTGCCGGCTCTTCCTCCTTCTTTCTTCCCCCACGGCGGCCCACCGCAAGCACCCTCTTTCTTTCTTGCTCTATGTCTCTCACTCTTTGCCTCTCATTCTCTCCATGTGTGTGTGTGTTTCGCTTTCTTTGCTGCTCTCTATCTGGCAAGAAATTAGGAAAATGGGCAGTTGGGTTTGTTTTCTTGAGCTTGTTCTTTTTGGGGTTTAGGTTGTCAAGTCTGAGCTTTGGGGATTTGGCTTTGTAGGAGGGTGGCACGACTATTTGTAACATTTCCAATTTTTCTTAATATAGCATTATATTATTATAGTTTTTTATTAAATAGCTTGAGGATCTATTTTTAGCAAGAAATATTCAGGGGTAATCATAGATTATAGAAAGAATGTAACTTCTTATTATAAAATTATAAAAAATATCATTAATGATAAAGCTAACAAGAACCTTAGAAAAGTTTAGAAAGTATCAAAGAAAAATTAAAGAAAAAATTATAAATATATTTCTAAAAATAATTTTGATGATAAATATCAATATTTGGTAAATTTGTATAATATTAGTATTATTACACAAAAATAACTTAATTTAGTATGTAAAACAAGCTCCGAAAAATCCTAGAAAAAAATTCTAAGTCTTATAAATTCTTTTTTTACTAATTTATGATATTAGATAAAGAGGACCACGAAATGGGATTTTTCATTAGACCATAGATAGTATTAAAAATCACTTTAATATTTATTTAACTAATTTTGACTTAAATAAAGCTTAAAATATCTAATTAACTACTTAAAGTTTTAAGATAATTTTTATAAATCTTGATTAATCTCAATAATATTCTTACATGACACCTAGAATTGTCTAGAAATCAGTCTCATCAAAAAATAATAATATTTATAATAATATATATTTGAAAGTGAAAGATATTTTCAAAACTAACCATTTTTTACTAAGACTTTCAAAAATGGTGAGCTTGTTCCCTTATCACATTGGATAGCTCAAAACCCACTTGGAAGGCTGTAAAATTTTTTTACATATTTTATTTAGAGATAATTAGATATTAATTAATTTAAAAATGGACTAAACTAAGGTAAAAATACATAAAAAATATTAAAAATTATACAAAAAATTTATAAAATTTATAGATAATTTATAAATAAGGTAAATATATGTTCTTGATGATAGATTAGAAAAAAATAATTTTTGTGATTATTTTATGAATTATTTAATATATATAACTTTAAGATAAAAAAATGTAAAATTTGTCATTTTCACATATTAATCATTCAAGACAACTTACCAACCTTTACAATTTTATTAGAGATAAGATTCAGACATATGGGCTGTCAAAGAAAAAGATAATAATAATTTAATGATAGTTAAATAAATTATTATTTAATTAATTTCTAAAAAAACTAGTAATAGTTTAAAATACCAAATAAAATACAAATGATTATAAAAATTTGTATGAATTTCGTGAATCCATGTATTACATCTCTAATAACCTTATGATGATACTTGGTTAAAATAATAATAATAATAAAATTATTTACTAATTAATTAACTTAATTAAGATTGACTAGTTTAAGTAAATTTACCTTATTTTGAATAATTGATTATTAAATTATATGTAAATATATTAAAATTTAATAAATGTCTTTAAATCATGTCACTAACATTTTAGTATGTCTTTAAATGATAATTGAGAATTTATTAAATTATTTAATGTTAGCTTTAATATTTAATTAATTAAACTAATTAAACATGACAAATAAATTATGAAATTATTAATATTTTAATCCTAGCCTTTCTCTATAAATAGCACACCTCTAAACACAACTTCACACTTCATTCTTCAGCCTAAAATCCATCAAAAATTGTAGTCACCATTTCTCTCTTCATTTCCTTTATTTTTCACAAAAATAGTTACAAAATTTTAGCAAAAACACCTCTAAACCATCATCTTTTCTTATCATCATCCAACACCAACACTTCACAGCCCTATATATGAATTTTAGCCCTTAGAAAAGGCTTAGAGAAATTGAAGAAGTTGCTAGTTTAGCCTTGGTGTAATTACGTTTCTAAAGCTCCGATAACAAATAGGGGTTTTCTTTCACTTCTAAGCTTCATGTATGATTTTCTTGTATGATGTTGTGTTATATGATATTCAAAACTTATGTTTATTGTTTTTTAATATCTTTGAATGACTTGAAAGTGGTGACATAAAATACTTAAACTATGTGTATATGATGCATATTTATTATCTACTTATGTGATTGAAAATTATGATTAAAGATCATTCTTAAATTTTGATTATGCTTTCTTCAAATATCTAAATATTGTGTAAATTCGTTTTAATGTGTTAAAACATGTATTTTCAATTAATAAAGCCTTGAGCATAAGTTGTGGTATTTTAAGGTGATATAACTTGGTTTTGATCTCATTATGTATTGATTGTAAAATATTTTTGATTTATAAAAGTGTTTTATTTAATTCATTATAATGAATGAATTCTAAACCTTTGAGCATGTAGTATTTAGCTTGGTTTATGTGTTATGTTCTTCTGGGACCATTAAAACTTAATAAGATATAAAAAGATACAAAAAATATATATATTTATATTAATCATGACCTTTACTAGGAACTTATGAATCTATAAATATTATATGGACTATTATGAATCTTTAAGACTCACTTGGACTTGATTTAGACAGTTATGATCATTATATTTGAACTCAAACTATGGACCTTGAACTATTGACCTTGAATTATGGACATTGGACTATGGACCTTGGACTATAAATATTTGACATGATTATACATTTATTAACATAAGGAAATATTATTTACAAAGATTTTAAGTTATGGTCTCATTAGGAATATAGCATGTAAATTAGCTAGTTTCTTGCTTGAAGTGGTTTTTCTAATGGGTACAATTTTGTTTATATTTTTTTAATATTTCTTAAAAGATTCGATTGCTCTTTTACTTTGCTCTATGATCATATTTTTATATAAATGAAAAATATTTTTACCATATATATATTTTCTAAAGATAGATTTAAAATAATTTTTATATGTACATAAACCTATGGAATTAGTAAAGTTATTATATGAATATTTGAAATTGAATTATTACATGATTAAAACTGAGATAAGTATATTTTATTATAAAGAAAGTAAGTTTATTATAATAGTGTGATTTGGTGCTTCATTGATAATTACAGAGAAAAATGGGTTTTATTAATATTTTAAGAATCCTATGTTGTTTGGATTTATGTGAAAATATGAAAAATCTTATGGTCTGTATGTGAATATCAAAGAAATTGTGAAAACTTAATGTAATTTTCATAGTTTATGAATTTTATACGCACTATGTAAAAGGGATACATGAATAAGTGATACTTCGAACCCCGCCTGGTAGCGGGTAAGGACTTAGTAAACACTTAGTCTTGCAATTGTTAAATAACACCTCGGGCCCCGCCATGTTAGCGGACAAGGACTTGGTGTATATTGCAGTGATGTCTCGGGCCCCGTCGTGTTAGCGGACAAGGACTTGGCATTCACTGATCTGACTAGGGGACGCCCTAGTAATGAGAGCTCTCACAGATCCAATATGAAGCGTGATATTAAAAGGAAACGTGATATTAAAAAAAAAGGGAGTTTTACACTTACACTTCTTCTACTGTATTTTATTATGATTGATATTATGCACTTCCATCTTGCTTGATAATAGTAAAATATAATTTGAATTAATATGAAAGATTGCATTTTGCTGCACTCCTGCGTTATTCTTAGCCTTTTTGGGATGAAGTAAGACTCCCCTGGAAACATCACCCTACTGCGAGACTTCTCTCACCCCTTTTCTCTGATGTTTCCAGATAGCATGGATCGTCATCAGCAATGAAATGGATATAGCCTTGGACTTAACTTCTAAATAATCAAATTCTATCATGTGTGCTAGATAGAATATTTACTATATGTTACCAGACTTGGAATGTCATATTGTTGTATTGAAGTTTTCTTTATGTATCTTGAATATTTAATGTGTACTGTACCCTATGAATTGATGTTGGCAATGAAGTATGTTTTCTATAGATGATAGTTGTCTAAACTGTGGGAATTAGTGATTAATAAATAATAGTATTAAGATAGATTCTTTGTCGTTTAAAAATCATCCTTAGGTCACTGGATGTAAGTGTATCACTATGATTGTGTAGTTTGGAAAGGTTCTGGCTAAGGAAAGACTTGGTATTTAAGCATGTCTGTTGTGACCCACCTCTCTTTCCTGGGAGTCTACTAGGTACATGAATTACAGTTGATATACATTACTCCGGTATACGACTATAAATAATAAACATTCATAAAAAAAAATTCTACAAATGTATGATGTCCAAAATAATTATTTAAGGTCAAATAATTTAGATTTTAAGAGAGTGTTACACTATTGGCATCCGAAGGAGGAGCATGGTGGTGGCACACCCATTTCAGGGGCAAACATATTTGCAGTGAGGTGAGATGGCTAACAAGAAAGATGAAAGAAGAGTGGGGAAGAGGAAGGTGCCACGTCATCCATTAACTTTAACAGTTTTTGTAATAGATGATGGGGTTAAGGACTTAATTAAATTTTTTTTTTTCAGTATAGGGATCCAATTAAAAACTTTTAAAATGTAGGGATCTAATTAAAAATTCGGTAAAATTATAGGAACTAATGGATTAATTAAACCTATATCTAATGGTGTAGATAATAAGTTTTATAGTACATATGACTTTATTAAGTGCACCATAGCATTGCTAGATATATTTTTGTAATGGTGGTTAACGACAGGAACTTGATTGAAAAATTTTATGCAATATAGGGATCCAATTAAAAATTTTTAAAATGTAGGAACCTAATTAAAAATTTGATAAAATTATAGGAACTGGTGAATTAATTAAACCTACTTCAAATATTCTTCAACTTTGATGGAAGGTTCTTGAAGGAGAACTTATCAGAAAAAGTTGCAAATAGTGATCCAAGGGCCTGAGTCACACTGGATCACTACCTCAAGTCCCTCGACCATTGGATCTCCACTTACGGAGAACGGGAAGTGCAAAAGGTTTGTGGTGTTGTTCTTGGAGGAACTGTAAAATCGGGTTTTAGATTTCAGGTGAAAAGGATAATAACTACAGTATTTGGTATGAAGTTGAGTGTGTACATTAGTATTTTATTGTATATAGATAGAAGAAGACGCATATGTAAAACCATAGACGTAAAAATATAATGGGGGTGAGACAGCAAATAAAAAGGATAAAGTGGGGTGAGACCACAAATTAAATATGCCAAAATTTTAAGTGTGTGGGTCCCATCACTCCTACTCCAATCCTCGTCAACAACCACGGTATACTTTACTGTTCCTTAAATATAGCCTGATGCACATTAGAATGCATCATAACTAGAAAGTCGGTGATTTTTTTTTTCCTTCTAACTGAAAAACATTATTTGCATGATTTTTTGAAAACACCTTTTACATGTGTAACGATATTAGTTGAGAAGTATCCTAATTTTGATTTTATTGTGCAAACTTGACGTAGAGCATAAAACATAATTACTTATGTTAATGAAAATAGAGATGATCTTTGAGATGAATTTGTCAAATAAAATAGATTTTTTTGAGAACTAGTGACAAATATAATTTCTTTTGACTACTATTTTATTGGTGACATAATCTTTAAAGATCAACATGGTCCGTAGTTCTTCCTAATTTCTTTTTAGAAAAGAAATGGGTGAACTAGGAACCCGATAAGGGGTGAACCTTGATGCCACTGCCAGCAACCCATGGTACCCCCAAATTGATGCCATTGCCCGCAACCCATGGTCCCCCCAAATTGAAAGAGAATATTGTTTTCTGCCACTGTTTAACACTTCAGCCTTTGGTTTGCATACGTAACTAATTAAATATGGGTACTTCTTTTGTGATGAATTACAGACATTATTAAATGAAATAATGTTTTTTAAAAAATTAATGTCCATAGCATTGATTGATGAAATGTTCAAATGACAGTCTCAATACGTCTCTTCTATTTGTTCAATGAGGGATAGAATGTAGAATAGCATAAATCACGCGTGAAAACCATATATAAAACGACAAATGGGTTCAGTAAATATGCATTTTTCGAATTTGAGTGAAATCAATTTAGTTTTTAAAATATTTTTTAATATTAAATAGCTTTTTGAAAAAAAAAGATTCAATGTGATATTGCATTATTCTCTAAAAATTTGACATTAAATAAGTCCACAAAAGTTAAAAAATAATATTACGTCAGTCTAAATGATATACTACTTTGGCTCATTATTCTTTTTTTTTTTTATAAAGTATGAGTTTTCTATAAACCAATTTAATATCACATAACTTTTAAGAAATTAATGTAATGTCACGATTGAACTTTTAATCAAGAATTTATGTTGTGTCAAACAACTTTTTGAAACTAATATAATAATATGTCATTTTAATTAACTTTTTTTTTGTTTTAAGGAGCTCTTAGTGGAGCTAAAAGGAAATGGCGAAGAGAATGAGCAAATGAGGATAGAACCCCTGACCGAATATCAACAATCTCTTAATCACTTGGACCAAGAGTGATACCATGTGAGCTATAGCTCATTGGCTTTTAATTAAGTTTTAAAAACCTACTTGATGTCAAACAAAATATTGAAAAACTAAAATAATATTACATGTATATTTTAAAGACTAAAATAAATGGATTTAGATAGTCTAAAATAATAATCCGTTAAAAAATGCCAATTACTTGTTCAATTATATTTATTAATTTTCTAAAAAAAATTTATGAACATGTACAATCCTAACACATTACAATTAGACGTATTCATACTACAAAGAATGAGTATTTTTAACATTGAAAGTGTCAATAAAGAATTGTCAAGAAAAATAATATTGACATAAAGTGATAATTGACAATAGTTATAAGCCTTTATTGATAAATATTAAATATTGATAGAGCTTATAAGTATTTTCAACAGCTACTTTATTTCAAAATTATTTTTCTTGACAATGCTTTTACTGACGCTTTCAGTGGTTGAATTGTTGAAAATATTTATTTTTCTTATAGTGTCACAATAAATGAGTATAATTCATAAACCAATGAGTGTACATTGAGAAAAAGTGAAAAGGTAGTTGATAAGGATGGCACTTGCTACCTTATCCACGGAGCACCTGCCATGACACATCCTGCATTGGGACAGTAGGTGGGAGGGCATGTTTTGCTTATGGGGCCAGTTAGGGTTCAAAGTGAATCCATCTCGCACCTATATATATAAGGAGCATATCATATGAAATGAGTAATTTATTGTGAGAGTGAAATGAGTGAATCTTAATTGTTGGATTTTACATGAATGATTTGTCATGACCCGACTTGGGAATATGATTAGCAGGTGAGGGATTTCATCCCCATGTAAGTCTCATGATCGGTAAGTCTTTCTATATACATATTTTAATCATAAAATCTATTTCTGAGACATTATTATTCCATCTCTAACAATAAATCTCTTCCTCTTTGAAATCAAGATAATCATAGACAATAATTTCATAATCAAACTCTGAATATGTCTATGGCCCGAGACTCTGCCTGCAATAGCATTAGAGCACTATAACAACAACAAAGGGCACTTCACTCTAAAGTAAAACGCATCAATTGATATCTCTACTGCTAAGGAGGAGGTAGCTGAGAAGGACTCATAATAGGTACAATATCTTTAGAGGGAAAAGGAAAGGGCTAGGGTGAGTTTTATCTAAAACTCAATAAGTAAATTCTCGTCCATAACCCCCTTCGTAGGACAACAACAACAACAAAAGGATGCATGAAATTGTAATACTAATAACCATAAAACAAGCTTTAAAACATTTTCATATGTACATACATATTAATTCAAAACCATAAATTTCTCTAAATCACAAGTAACAGTACTCTAATAAAGAAACATAGATATCTTGTTATGCACAAAGTATGTGGCATAGCAAATTCACTAGTTATGCATATTAAATATGACGTAATAATGCATTCTTTGGTTATGCATGTCAATCATGACATAACAAATTCTTTGATCTCTGGGATTCCTCAAGGACCTAAACTGGACACCTAACTAGATTTCATCTCTACTCTGGGGTGAGAATGTCCCTTAATGACAACTTAGTATTAAGGTTAACAATCACTCACAATCATTAACTCATTATTTATTTCTCAATATATAGCTACCGTCTAGTTAAAAATCATCGAACTAAACATTTTCTCTAAAACTCTGCATTGGACTCTACTCTAGGTTCTGAAAGCTCTATCATATACATATATTGCTCTAGAAATCATTAAGGTAGTCATAGCATTTCTAATATAATCATATTCGTAGTCAAATCCTCATAAAATCATTTTAACAACAATGGTCCCATGAATTTCTTAAAACATATGCTTCATGTTCTTCGAAATCCATAATCTTATAAACTTGGGAAAATCAACCGTAAATCTCTAATCTCTTGAAATGGTCTCTCAAATCATGCATTCAAGCTACATTTAATGAAAATAGCTCTAATGATCAACATAGATATCACACTCATCTGGAGGGGAGGAATGAAGGGTGTCAACAGCAACTGAGCTCCGTGGAGCATGAATGACACTAATGTCTGATATAATAACCACAAAAGTCAAGATTAACCTCTAACAATATTAGGAGAGCATCTCCACTTAATAAAAATGAGAAACATAACAATATCCAACAAAACCAACTAAATCTCTTACCCTTGAGCTTTGTGAGAGAAGGATATTGATGTTAGATTGAGAAAAATTAGAGAAAATGAAGTTTAGGAGTGAAAGTTTCGATTTGGGGTGGGAAAACCCAAGTATGGGAGTATTTAAAAGAGGTTGGAGCTCTTTAAGTGAAACTATATCATTTTAGTATTGTTCTAGGATTGGGGGCACTGCCATAGTGGTCAGGAGGCTTAAGCACCCCCATGCTGAAAACATGTGATCACTACAGCGGTGACAGCAACACTAGCCTCTGTTTAAATGAGTCATTCATGCATCTGGGGCCTCCCAACAACATGGGTGGCTCCTGAAAACCTTAAGACCATACGAAACTTGACTACGGACACGTGTATTCGAAGTATTACACTATCAAGATTAAAACATAAAGTTATGTGACTTTTTTAAAATGAGTATGTGGGCATTAATTAAATTAATTAACTTTCAATTCTGACCATCCATGTATGATTATATAGTCCAAATTTACTGCTCTCACTCTCATAACAAACCATTCCTCTCATGTGATATGCCCTCTATATATAGAGAGTTTACCCTAACCCCAATACCCTATCAAATAATTAACAATGAAGAAGAGGACATAGAAATTGAAGAATGATAGCTTGAAGAGTTATGAGGCTAAAGATGAAGTGATGATATATTTGTTGTAATTTAAATGAGTATGTTAACTTAGTTGGAATTTAGCTTGTTGTTTACTTGCTACTAAAGTTTTTCATATACTTAATAAATATTGACATACTTTATAAGATTGTGTTTGACTTATTAGATTTTTTGTTTGTTATTTTCTTGAAACTCAAGTTCTTCTATGTGTTTATTAGATTTTACTATAATTTTATAGATTTTTTTCCAAAAAAATAAATAACGGGTAGGAGTGGGCACTTATGGGACGGGTGCAAGTTTATATTTCTAAAATTCACAAGTAGAGGCAGAGCCGATTAAGACTAGTGTTAATAAAGTGTGGGTGAGGACGGGTTGAGCTAAAACAAGCCCCATTGCCATCGCTGAGTAGTGGGGTTCATAAACAAATTTTTGCTGCCAAATTATCACCAATTTGTAAATTTTTCTTTGAAGATTACATGTCAAAGTGGTCATAATTATTATAGTAAGATTGAGTAATTCCAACTCAAAGCTAGTGTGGTATGTTTTCAAAAGTTGTAATAGCCGTTTTATATACCCAAGCGAAGTTTAATTTTTTTTTCCCCCTCGTTTTCCATGGTATATTGACATGATTTTAGCTTGTGCAAAATTTTAAAAAAAAAAAATGGATATGCAAGATTCAATCTCATTATCTATGTTTCCGCAAATACAACGTTTTAAAAAATTGTCAAAATGTTAATATCTCTTTATATTTCAACCTTTTCAATTAACACGGCCAATTATGATAAAAACAATACAATTGACTTTATCTAATAACTAGAATATTTTTGAAAAAAAAGGGCAACAATCTCCTAACAAAATAAGCCTTAGGCAACATTCCTTATATCTTTAAAGTTATGTTATTTATACTAATAGAAAAATAATCAAAAATATCAAAAAGAAAAGATTAAAAAAACGAACCAAATCAATCATTGAGAAATTAATTTGTTAATAGTAAGGAATTCGTGCTCAATTCAAAACATTTGAGTATGTATATAACTAGAGGGAATCGAGGGACAATCTTATTACTCAACATTTAATTAACTTAAGTTTTCCACCATTAACTCATGCAATTCCCTTAGTCAACTCAACTTGTTTTTAAAGTGAGTACAAATTACTTTTCTTCTTCTTGTGTTAAATTTTAAGGAACAAAAGAACGCAAATTGGAATGGACACATGGCCCGTGGAGGACTAACACTTTAACTCATGATGAACCACTCAACCGCTTTGAATTGCTTCAAAAAAGGAACCAAAAAAAAAGAAAAAAGACATGATTTGAATTATATCTTCACACGTCCCAGGTCCCAAAAAAAATCCCGACAGTGACGGGCAAGTTGTTTCCCTGATGAAAACAAGCTAAAATTGTAAATACACAGGGATATATATTTGTATTTCTCGATATAATGGGGTCATTACATTTATTAAACTGAAATATGCCGAGTCAAAATTAGAGGGACCAAAAAAAAAAATCAATTATGGCTTCCAAAATGTTTCTGAATATCCTTGAATGATATAGTGGCTGATCCCCTTCTTTTTGCCTTCTGCTGAGATGGATGTTCTCTCCATCCCGTCATATAAATGACCTACAAAAAAATGATCATATAATACCCATTCTTCATCATCATTAGTCTAAAGATGCATGTGCTTTTATTTTATCCTATTAACTTATGAAGCCCAGACACACACACACGGACACGATACAGACATGAGGGACACATCAAAATTGAAAAATTATAGGACACAGACACATTCACACAGAAACGCGAAGTGCATTACAAGTTCCTGACACAATTTTATCAATTTACTCCTGACAGTTTTATGCTCAAATGATGCTTCTATTTTGATTACCTGGAAGGTTGCAGGTACAGTGCCATCTTCTGCAGCAAACATTGAATCATAAATAGCTGCAGTTGCTAAGGCTGTGTCCCTCTTTAGGATCTGTTTCATTTATCATCCAATGTTCAACATTTGATGAAAGGAAATCCAATTTAAAATTCATAGATCATAGGTATGAAAGGAACGGAAAAACATTACAGTATTCATTTGGAAAAGAGAATTTGTTTCACCCATTGCACGTAGATGTTCTATAAGTTCCAGAGCTGTATCAAACACAGACAAAAAGCGACCAATACAAAAATCAATCACAAGAGGTACAAGGTTATCAAAGTGATATATTAGTTAGAGAAGAACTTGGCTGCAAAAACAGAAGACACAGTTGGCCACGAAAAAAAATTCACCTAAGGACAAGGGATCCACCGGGCAAGTTCAGTCAGGTTGCCTCTCTTTATCTAGATACCTTGTTAACAGGGGAGAAGAATAGGAGAGGAACTAGAAGAAATAAAACGATTTCTGAACTTATTGACTACTCTAAATGACTATTCTTATGTTTCAAAGACTGAGACATTCAACAAAAGCAATTGGAAAACCTATGCAGTGACTCTTATTTAATACATAATCCATTCCATAAGTGCCCACAAATGTAGGTAGTATGCCTGTGTATATCTAAAAATTATGCAAACAAGAGAAGAGAATTTTTGAATTGAAGAGTCCAACAATATCGCACCAAAATAATTCTACTATAAAACCGAATGGGAACTCACCACATTCATATTTAACTGTATACTCATCAACATCAACACCTGGAAGGCTGAAGCCTGCCCTTGTCAAAAGATTCCCAGCATCTCGCACCTAAAAGTGGAGCACAGGAGGTCTTCTCAGTTCCAGCTTTATTCTTTATTTCAGGAAAAAGAAAATACAAATCTACATCACAGGCATCAAAGTTAGAACCAGCCACATTACCGGCAGATCTTAAAAAGGTATGCAAGACTAATGTTGCCATGTGATAAACAAACTTAATTGCTTTAAAGTAACAACCAATAAAGATGAAGAATTAATTTCAAACAAAATCATCACGATCATGAGAACAGCACCAACTGACCAGGATTAGCAGCAAAGAAACACAATTCTATTTTTTTAAAAAAATACTGTTGCATTCATTCAAACTAAATAGAAATGATCATAACAAATAAATAAATAAGAGACAAGTTTGCCAATTAACACATGCCTGTGCCAACGGTGAAACTCGGGGACTGATCCCTCCTTCGCGCTCCATTTGTGCTACAGTACAAGCAATTCGGAGCTCCCTGGTGATAGCACAAATATCATAAAAAGGGTCCATATACTGATATACTAGTGTACCAACAAACCTTCTAGAAATAAAAATAACACCATCACCTTAAGGTTTCTCCACCAAGAATAGCTGCTAAAAATAAGCCATCAGGTTTCAATGCCATTCTAGACTGCAAAACACAAAAAAGCACATCAAAATAACAATAAAGGATACAAAAACTGGCATTCAGATGACGAGACAGGTGAACTGCACATAAAAGTTTTCTATGTAGTGATTAGTGCAAATACTCAAACATTATTGCAAATCATGATCGAGTTATCAGCCAAATGACACAATTACAGTCAGGCCTTTACAACTAATGAGGCTTCCCTTATCCCATGTTTTCTGTGTGTGTGTGTGTGTGTGTCTTTCTCAGCCTTTTAGAATGGGGAATGAGGATTCTGGTGGCTAAGCCATTACCTGAAGTGTAGAAAGTCCTGTCTGATTCTCCTTCCCTCCCCATCACATTAGCAGAGTCTAGAGACTGAACTATTTCTCATATTGGAGAAAGCTTTTTCTTTCCATATTTTTATTGTTTCTGTGTACCTTAATTGTTTTCCAGCCTTTCTTCTACTCATAAGCATTTGCAGGTGTTCAATTTCTTGAACACCATTAGACAACAATCAACTCAAATACAAACCGAGCTATTAAACACCTCAGTCTCAAAACTGTATGAGTATATACCTGTATCATTGCTCCTGGAAGATCATTAGTCCAGTGTAGTCCAAGGCAACTAATAACCAAATCCACAGAGCTGCAAACCACATACAAGGATTCAAAAAGAAAATTGTAATCGTAAATCAATCAATATCAAGCATAAAGATTATAACTGAATATCAAGTGTAAAATTACAATTACATGTAAGTAAATCTGACTCCATGTGCACCTTTCTTTGATAGGCAAAAATTCTTCGTCAGCAACCACAAACAGCGTGTCAATGTTATCATTGCTCAAGGCATCCTTGGCATTTTTGCAAGCTTGTACCATTTCATAGGATGCATCCATCACAATAAGCTTTTCTATGGCACCTGGGATCAATCATTCCATTATAATACCGAATAGCATTGCCCCTAGTTAGTTGAAAATTGAAAAACACCATTTTGCAATTTTGGACACAAGCACAAAAAGCTCTTCAACTGCGCACCTCCAGGGTGACTTATTCTCCTATTATCGACAAAAAGGAGTGTTTGAAATCATTTCCTCAAATGCGGCTACACGGATACTAGATTTTGTTCCCACATTTCAGCTGTTGTGTTTCAATGCGTAAATGAAATAAAGCATGCTGTTTTTATAAAAAATGACATGAGTTCTGTAAGCGAGTTACTTACTGTGGCTGCCAAGAGATCGGGTGATAGGTAGCAAAGAGCCTCCCAAACACAAGGCCGTTGGGAAAGTCTTCTTACAGTCCTAAAGGAAAGGAAAGGGCAAGTCATTCATCTAATCGTTGATTTGAAGAACTGATCAGAGAATAGAGATCATAGCAGTGGGCAGGTAGTGTAGGAACGAACGAGCAAGCGATCGAGTAGATTGTCAGCAACAGTATGAAGGAGAGGATCCTTTGGGATTGAGGGCATCAACCATGCAGCTCGGTCTCGCTGCAGCAGCAAAACCAAACCAATTTAATTCAATTCAATTCAATCTGAGTTTGGAATTTGGAATTTGGAATTTGGATGGCATGGCATGGCCTGGCCACAGAGGCATAGCATTAGCAGAGCAGTGAAAAAGAAAGAGAAGAAGAAGAAGAAGAAGATGAAAGGCCTACCTGTTTACGCTTGAGCTGGCGGTCAAAGATCTTGATCCTTGAGGCTGAGGTATCAGTGGCGGAAGAGAAAACAGCAGCAGCAGCAGCAGCAAATGGGTGTATACTGCCCCAATTCCTATTCCTGTTCCTGTTCCTAATCCCATTCCTATAGGCTGCTGAGGATGCTGAACGCAACATGCAGCGTCTCCTCTTTGCAGAGTACAAAACCAGGTGAACAAGAAACTGCGATCATTTCTCAAAGTTTTTAACTTTTAGCTCACTGTTCTCACAAGTCACAACTCACAACACTGTAACATTATGTAAACCGGATAGACAACAGCAGCAACAACAACAACATCAAATCATACATACAACAATAACAAATCAAGAGCAAAAAAAATGAAGAAACAACAAGAATATATCATATAACCAGAAAAGAAAAAAGAATAAGAAATAAGAAGAAGAAGAAGAAGAAGAAGCACCTAAAACTCACTTTTATGGCTTAATCCCACAACAACAACAACAAAGCATGCATGCGAGAGCAGAAACACAGATCTATGGAGAGTAAGGGGCCTCGCTGGGGACGAACTAGACTCGCCGGAGATTTTCAGAGGCAAGGGGAGCTGAGATCGGCGATGGTGAAGATAGATTTATCGCATCCAACCCGGCGTCGCAGTCGCAGAGATGACCGGAGCAAAAGGAGAAGACTCGCAACGGCGGTGCTGTAGTGAGCGTCCGGCGCGACAGCGAACTACGATGAGTTGATGCTGTGAAGGGCGGCGAGAACAAGTGTGAAATGGTGGGAGAGAGCGGTGGACGGCGGCCTCGTTATGGGTTGGTTTTTGGGTTTTGGCCCTGTTTTTTATTTTGGTTACAAGGGTTTTGGCCCTGTTTAATGATACTATCTTCAACCAAAACAAAAAAAAAAAATCATAGTTTGCTTGAAATGTCTATAAAATACAAGTTTTATAAAAATAATATGCTGTATTTAGGGGTAATTCAATAATTTCATATATTCGGCATCCCGGTCCGTTGAGGCAGAGAGAGTGATCCCCACCCTCGTCCTCGAATTTTTATTGAAGAGTTTTTCCTTCTCATCCGCACCCCTGTGAAAAATAAATGCCTGAAGTTAAGACCTCGAATTGGGCAATCCCTACAGGGATCCTTACTTGATGAGGATTTTTGCCACTGCTATGTTGAACATAAAAAAGGTTTGACTTCTATAAAATAAAAAGAAACTGTAATATTAAAAATTTATTTTAATCAATAGCCTCATTAAAGATTTTAAAATAGATATCCACCAAAAATGAGATTTTAAAACAGCTAAGTTTATAATTCACTTGGATTTAGTTTCTTTATAGTAAGAATATTGATAAAGTTAGTGATTAATCACTATTAGATTGTTTAATAGAACTCATACACAATATGAGTTATGGATCTAACATGGATAGAAGAAAAAAAATCCCCACACGACAAGGTCGGGCAAGGGGATGATGTAGGGTCGTGAGGACAATGAGCAGGGAGGCCCTCCCTACCCTTACCTTGCTTGAGTGTCATCCTTAACATTATCACGGCAGCAATCCACATTGTCCTTCATAGATTTCCTCATGAGGGTGTCTATGTGGATTCCTCACAATGTTATTATTATTGTTATTTAAATAATTGATTATGTTATTAATTATTATTATAAAAATTTAATATAATATCTATACCGATAATAATTCAAAGGACTAAACAAGAGGAGTCGACAAGTGTCACTTCGATTTTTCTTCCTAAACTTTAAATTTCAAACAATTTAAATTTAAATTATATCAAGCATAAATAATTAAGAAATAGTGATTACATTTACCACAATTAAGTAACATATATCAATTAAATCAATCATATCTAATTGAAAAATCATTAAAATTGATCTAAATTAAGCATCAATATCAATATTCGTAAAAAATTCAAACAATACAAGTTTGACATATATTTAAGGCAATGCATATCCGTACAAAAAAAAAAGAAAAACATATTCTTTTCTAAAATTTTTTTAAAATTCTAATCTAAAATATTAAAAAACTCACGTTGATAAAAATTGGAAAAAAGTAAATTTAGATTTGGTTATTAAAAATTGAAGGTTTATTTCACAATTAATATAATCAATTACCACATTTAAATTTCGAAACTCAAATTCAAATTCAATGCTTATTCTTTTAATATCTACAGTGATTACTATCGATTATTATTTAAATTTATTTTCTATGTGGTCTCAAAACCATTTCACTCACCCTCCTTTTTATCTTTCCTGCTATAGAAATTCAATTCATATTGGGTTTTATTTTCAAGAACCGTTCTCATCCATTATCTGATGTTATTTTTCTCATCTTTTTCGTTGATCAATTTCTTCTCTCACTCCTGTCTTCTTTAATAATTTTATTTTGATTTTTCTTTGCATGCCTTTTCTTTAGGCTGCCGATGAGGATGGTTAGCAGAGATGTTTTCGTGGTAGTAATAGTGGCAACAGTTAAGGAGTCACTAGCAAGAAACTATGGGAATTGTTCATTGAAAAAGGAGCATTGGCTAATCAGAATGGAAAGGCAAAAGTTTAAGCTATGGGAATAGGTGAGGGATAATCCCTCTTTTTTCTCTTTCTATCCATTATTTTAAACATCATTTTATTTCATTCTTCTTCTTAAGTTTATTTTTCTCTATTGTACTCTTCGTCTTCCATTATTTATTAGTTATTTGAGTTTTTTCAATTACATTAATGTCATGACCAGGGAGCATAGTCGACACGTGATAGATTAGGTCCCCACGTAAGCCTCTTGGGTAACGTGACTTAATATATGCATGAAATAACATGATTTTCATTTTTAAAACATAATTAAATCTAACTCATCATCCAAATCTCTATTCAAAACATAGTATTCGAATTCGTAAAGCTAAAGTATTTTTAACATACATAGCTCTAAAAGTGTCTTAGTCAAATATGTTATTCATGAAGACATAAACAGTTTCATTTCGCGAACTTAGTCATAATCTGAAAATTGGTTAAATTCTTAAAAATTGAATCATCAGGACATATCTATCTCATTACCTAAATCCTTGATCACAATCTCTAATTAAAACCCATAAATTCTGGAACATGTAAGGATATATATATATTTCGAAAACAAATACACAATTTTAAAATAGAAAGCATGATTCGGATCTTGCTTTATATCTATTGGAGCACTCTAATCTAATATAACTCTATACTAAACCTTACCACAATATAAAGCTCACCATTGGAATAGTAGCTGAACGATAACCTGATCTGCAACTATAAGGAGGAATTGAGAAAGATGAATCATCAGACTTAATGAGTTTTACTCGTTGCAGTGAGCTTTGTGGCTTGAGACAATTTTAAATATTGGAATTTTTACCTACTTGGGCCCATTTTTAGTAATTTTAAAGATGATGTAATACCAAGATATTGGAATTTCGAGGCACATTTGTCACGACCTGACTTGGGTACATGATCAGCACGTGATGAATTCTCATTCCCATGTAAACCTCGTGATCTCTGAGTCTCTCTATATGCATATTTTGATAATGAAATCCAATTTCAAACATAATTTCATCTATGATATAAATCTCTAACTCTTTAGAAGTCAAATGATTATAAATACTTTCATAATCAAACTCTTATAATCAAGCTCTAAATATATTTCTTATACAAAATACATGAGTTACTCTTAATACAAAATAAACTGTAGAAACCATAATCATGAAAATACAAAATATTCATGATAAAATATGCCAGTCTATCTCTATGGTCCAAGACCCTGCTCATCATGCACACTAGAACACTCCATCTCTAAACAAATACCAAAAGTACTTCACTTCAAAGTGAAGCTCACCAACTGGAAATCTCTATTGTGGGGGAAGAGATGGAAGAGAAGAACCCACAGCGTCTACTGCACCTGTAATAGAGGAAGGGAGAGAGGTGAGTTGCATCTAAAACTCAGTAAGTAAGTACTCACTCATAACCCTCTCATGGGACAATCAAGAAGATAAACAATTATATAGAAATCATCAAAAGCAGTTTATGCAATAACTCTGAATTTCATATTCAGATACATGTGTATATATAATATCTCTAAATAGAATTTCTCTGAAAAACATAACAACCATACTTTACGAGGGAAACAAGGATCTCTATTCTATGATCCATCAGGGATCTAATATAGACACCTAAATAGGTTTCATTCTCTGCTCTATGAGATTGTCCTCTCAAGACAACTTGGTACTAAGGTTAACGATTGGGGTACAGCCATTAACTTACTGTCTGTTTCTCTATAGCTACTGTCCAGTTCAATCAGAAATCTAAATCTTTTCTCTATATCTCATAAGTCTTATACCCTAGTGTTCACAAGCTCTAGCATATAAAATCAACAGTTCTGAAATTCATATAATCATTTAATTATGAAAACTCTTGAACTCGGAAAGCTCTGGTCTCATATAACTCTACCAATCTGACTTTTACATAATTGTGACTGTGAAATCATACCCAAGGGATTATCCATTTGCAGGCATTCCGATTTGAAGCCTACAAAGTATGTATCTGCAGTTGTTACGAATTATATTGAATTCCATACTTCTAAGTATCATAAAAACACTTATTTTCTCTAAAACTCTATCATATACATATTCTTTACTCTGGAAATCATTATAATGTTTCACAAATCTCTATTCAAATCACAATTATACTCTAGCTTTTTGATAAATATCATTTAGCAACAATAGTTCCATGAGTTTTTAGAAAAATATATATAATTCATGCTATAATTATTGAAATTAACTCTAATAATTAACATAGGGATCATAGGATCTGAACCTACTCATCGTTTAAAGCCGGGAGTATGTGGCGCCACCAACTTGACCTTGAGAGTTTGGAATGACACCAACAACTACCATAGAGCAACCATAACTCTAGATTAATATCTAAAAATATCTAGAGAGCTCTATTCTAACTCTAACAAAATTGAGAAAACATCCCCACTTGATAAAAATGAGAAAAATAATCGGTCCAAATCCAAGATTATGAAGGAATAAAGACATAATCTAACAACATAAACTTACCTTGAAGCTTGGAAATGATAGATTTGAGAGAAAGAGAGAAAGAGGGAGGAGAGGAGGAAGGATGCCCTTTCTGGTTCGTTCTGTGCCCAATTTGGGGGTTTTAATGAACTTTTGACAACCTGGACGTTAAATGACTGCCTGGGCGGTCCTCTCTCTTTCCAGCTGGACCGCATTACCTTTAGCTGACCGACTGGGTAGTATCCAAGAGGTCTATTGAGGTCACATACTAGAATGTATTGGATTAGGCTGTCTCAATACTCACTTATTTACATCTCATTTATTTTACTCTCCATTAACTTTAAAATATAAATGTAAATAAGAAAATACCCCCCATTTGAATTCGAATAAAATATAAAAAAAATTAAAACCCTAACAATTCAAAATTTAAATTTTGGGTTTTAGTTCAAATTCGAAAATTTCCAAGATTTTCTAAACTTATAGGCTAAATCGAAATGTTTACATGTTTCGTAAAATTCATTGAAAATCACTCTTCAACTTGTTTTCCATCAAGGAACAATTACCGGAACTTTTGATCCCAAGAATGTGATTCTATCATACAGCCCTCCGAGGAAGTGTAGGATCCAGATTTAGTGAAATTTAGGATCCCACGGTGGTTCCCAGGGAATCCTGAGGCTATACAGAACTTTACTACTGACCCGTGTACCTCGAGTATCACATTCATTCATGATTATGATTTCTACGGTTTATTTTGTATTAAAAGCAACTCATGTGTTTTGTGTCAGAAATATATTTAGAGTTTGATTATAAGAGTTTGATTATGATAGTATTTATAATCATTTGATTTCCAAAGAGTTAGAGACTTATATCAAAGATGAAATTATGTTTGAAACTAGATTTCATTATCAAAATATGCATATAGATAGACTTAAAGATCACGAGGCTTACGTGGGAATGAGGATTCCTCATGTGCCGATCATGTGCCTAAGTCAAGTCATGACAACTTTTTGCCATTTTGAGATAAAATCTAGCTTTCGGAGTTGGAAGCTCTCTCCTCTCTTCTTTTTCTTCTTGCCTCTTGAACAACATTTGCCTACATATTTTCTTTGCTGAATTTCTTTATTTCCTCTCTAAATTCCTTTAGTTTTTACTGTTCTTTTGCTTTGTAACCTCCTTCATGGATAAGTAGTTTTTCTTGCTAGCTTAAGGGATTCAAGAGCCAGGGTTTAAGTTCTGAAACATTTTAGGTTTTTAATAGAATGCTTGTTGTAGTTGTCTTTCCCCTCTTGTTTTTTACTTCTCTTTCCACGCTTATTGATTTTATATGTATACTGAGTGAAGTGCATTTTCTATGCATGTGGTTCTTGATTTGTATGCATGCATGATTAAGTTAGTTGATTGAATGCGATCTAATTAATTAATTGGAAGATATTTAATTGACTAAGAGGGTTGAGTTGATCCTTGATTTATGATTAGGCTATGGTATTGGGAGCTTAAACTAGCCCATACAATTAGGTATTGTGATAGCAATTAACTACATGTATATGTTAGTTCTTTCCCTTTTAGTTGATCAACGTTTAGGACAATTATTTGTCAATTGTGTGATTGTGTAACGCCCGGGGATAAAGTCGGGGAGTGAATGCCGGTGCAAGAAAGCATAGACAAGAAGCGGCTCCTGACAGACTTTCAAGCGGAGAGGTACATGAATGAACTAATTACACACTCAAATGAGAGGGATCCTGAGACTGTGTAGGTATGAGACTATACAGTTAAGGTGGGCTTATATGAATTGATTTGTACTACCTATACTAACAAGATGCATCTTCTTTTCAGTAACCCATTACTAAAGAATTCTATAGTTAAGCGTGCTTGACTTGGAGCAATTTTGGGATGAGTGACCTCCTAGGAAGTTTTCCTAGGAAACATGTGAATGAGGACAAAGCACGCTGAAAAGACCCGTGTTAGTTTGTGGGGATAGTCGTCAATCCATAAAGTAGCAGGAAATGTTACAGATTGCATAATTAACAACATAGCTTCCCATCAAATGTTTGTCCTTTTGCATGTGTTACTGATAAGCATTCCTTAGTTTGAGAATCCCCGAGACTAGCTCTTTTATCATCGCTATCTTTACTCAATCGCAGTTTAATTTTCACATGCAATAAAGCCCCCTGCTCTAAAACTCCAATTAATTAACACAACTTCCTTGCAAGATAACCCATGTTGCACATCACTATACTAGTGCTCTAGTGTAGCTCGGTTTGGGAATTGTAGGTTGAAAGTTACACGATAAGGGGGGTTGAATTATGCTTTAACTTTTTTTTACCTATTTCTAAAAACTTTAAACAACTTCAAGTATAGACTTCAAATGCAGCAGAAAACTTAGTTAGCAAAGATCAGAAAGTCACTTTTCTGGACAGAGTTGAAAATATGAAAACAAGTTAAGACAGATTTTTATAAATGTATTACAATAAATCACAAAATAGAATGTAAGAGAGATGAAGGAGTAAAGAGATACTGCACCGAACAAAATATGTTTCATGCTCTTAAACCATAAGTTCATAACATGATAAATCAACAGTAATCTCGAATCTCTTCAAAATAATCTCTAAGCTTATATAATATGCAATATTGTGATGAAGATAGCTCTAATAGCCAACATAGATCATAGGTTTGAATTTGCTCACCTAGAAGGGTGGAATATGCAGGATTAACACCATTGGACTCTGGGAAGTAGGAATGGTATTAATATATGACATTGAAGTAACAAAACTCTAGATCAATTTTTAGATAGCTCTAATCTAATTCTATCAATGGTGGAAGAACACCCTAGCATAAAGCAATGGAAAACACAAGAGCTAGCCCTAAGAACATGAAAGATTGAAGGAAAAAGGGAGCAAAATCAATAACCAAGCTTACCTTTGAGCTTTGGAGGAAGAAGATTGAAGTTAGATTGAGAAAAATGGAAGACAAATGGAGTTTGGGGGGTGATAAATCGCGTTTTCTGGGTAGAGGCTGGATGAGGCTTCGTATTTTGTATTTCTGGCTTGGAAACCCAAAATGATGGTTTTCATCTAACCCAAGACTGAGCACCACGGTGCTCACCCGAGAGCGTTCTCTTGATGCATTGCCTTATGCGCGCAACCGCTGCAGCACTAATTGAGCACTACAGCGCTCATCAGTGAGCACACTCTCCTTGTCTGCGCCGCCTTACTCTCTGTGACCACTGCAATGCCTCCAAAGAGTCTGTTTTTAGAATTTTAAGTTGTCGTGTAAGCAGGGTCTTTCAAGCAACACTGGTAGGTCTTGAGGGATCTCAATACCATACTAGACTTGCTTAGGAATACATGTATCTAATGCATTACAAATTCTAACTTGTGGCTCTTGTTTACATTGTATCAATAAAATAGTAATATCTATTGACCTTTTTTTTTTGAAAAAAAATATCCCCCTAAATACTCAAAAACATAACCAGTATATTAGTACTACTGCTATATCTATTGATCAAATAAATCACATTTTCCGGTAAATTTAAGTTAACCGAAAAAAGAACTCATAAATTAAAAGAATAATGCGCTAATCTTATGAATCATTTGATAATATCTGATATTAAATTGGTTGATATATATCATATAAAAATTACAACTTTTAATGTATTAAAAATAACCAGTTAAAATATACGAAAAAGTGTTACAAATAATAATTCTTTTTGGATCTAGTTTTTATCTATTCTTTCGGTGAGATTTTTATAACGATTGTATTAAAAATTATATAATTAATTTCATAATATTGAACTCGTTCATATGCTACATAAAAAGATAAATTTTAATGTATTGAAATAAATCATAAAATAAAATCATTAATTTATTTCTATCATTTTATTTATATTTTATCAACGAACCAAGTTTAATATATTTTTCTCCTCCAAATAATTACAAATACTAATATTAGTCTTTTTCATGAATCATTAATTTAATTTTTTGTTCTCTTTCAATGAATCATTATTATTAGCATACAAACGTCTTGTCCAGCACTAACATGCCTATTAAACCGCAATTTTTATTAAATTTATATACATTATTTATATAAAATTTTTTATATAGATATATTGTCGAGTATTATTGTTTTTTCAAAAAAAAATAATTGTTTAAAATAGAATAAGAGTCGACAGAGGAAATAAAATAAAAAAGAGTTGGTAGAGGGAAATTGTAAAAGGTGGTTATTATACCAGTTCCCTTTATTATTGTGTGTATATATATATTAGCCAATAATCTTTGTAATATACTAAACATGTGTAAATTAAATTAACTGCGTATATCAAATACTTTATTATAATATTATCAGTAATTTAGGTGGTGATAATTTAATAGGCTGGATTGTCAATTTTTAGGATTTTTTACATAAATAAAATGAAAAAAAAGAGAGAAATTACACACTTCTCCTATTTTCTGGTTGGTTACATATTTATTCTATTTTTTTTAATGGAGGTTGATTTGAATCGACTTCCTTACACTACAAATTTTTTTAGCAAAAATAACACAGGAGTCGACTTAAATCAACTTCTGTTCCGCATATATTCCAGACTCAAGTCATGTCACATCATATTATATCGGGTAGGCTAAATAAACACCAAAGTTGATTTGAGTCGACTTCATAAGCATGTCAGTTTTTATCAGATTGTGTCAAGTAATCGATTGCAATCGACTTCTGTAATACACAGGAGTGGATGAAATCGATTGCAACTGATTTCATATTGTACTTGAGATAATATGATAATTAAATTTTAATAACACTTAATAATAAATTTTAAATAAGACAAAATACAATACAATATTATTAGATAAAAAAATTAAATTATATTACCTGCACTGTCAATCTACCCGCTACATGATCAAGAACATCAAGACGATAGATCTCACTCTTCATGGCTATCAGTATAACACTCCCCTCTTTCCTCTTTCCCTCACTACTTCCTTCCTTTGTCACATTTGATCCCGTTGTTATATTGATGGTCATGGAGAGCGAGCCATACCATCTTGATATTATTGATCATATTGCGGGTAGACTGGCAATGTAGGTAACTTAATTTAATAATATAATATTTTATTTTATCTTATTTAAAATTTATTGTTGTTAAATATGAAATTGTTCAGTATGGTGTTATTTCTTTTTTATTGTTCTAGTATGTTAAATTTATTTTAGTTTGGAACTCCATAAGTAGGATCTTATAGTTTAATTTTCTTATATTTCATTTTATATACAGGAGGACACAAATAGTTATTATAAAACTATGCTTAAATTTGTTACTAGTATTGTATATTATTTTATAAGTAAAGAATAAATAAGTGGTATTAAATTTGATTATTTAATGTGTTAAAACATTTTATTTGCTATAATTTATTGAAAATTATTCAAGTTTTAGAAAACTAGTGGGCATTTAATTTAATTTTAATTGGCAAATTTGGATAGTTTAATTTTAGGTTTTGCTAAGTTTAGTAGAATATTGTAATATTATATGGTGGTAGTTAAAGTATTATATTATTATATTATTAAGTGTTATTAAAAATTTAATTATCAGAGTGTGTTAGGTATAGTACGAAATCGGTTGAAATCGACTTTTGTAATACATAAACGTCAATTGCAACCGATTACTTGATACAATCTAACAAAAACTAACATGCCTATGATGTCGATTCAAATTGACTTTGGTGTTTATTTGGCCCACCCGACATGATATGATGTGACATGATTTAAGCCTGAAATGTATGCAGAACAGAAGTCGATTCAAATCAACTTCCATTAAAAAAGAGAGGACATATATGTAATCAATTGAAAAATAGAAAAAGTGTGTAACCTCTCTTTGTTTTCATTTTATTTGCATAAAAAGTCCCCTTTTTATTCCATAAGGGGTTTGGTTTTACTTTCTTTTCTTATATGTTTCTCCACATTGAATTAATGTAAGGGAAAAAAAATTAATTTAACGACCATTAATTTCACATCTCTCCCTCCTACAAAGTCATGAGAAGGAGATGAAGAAGGAAGTTAGAAAAGAAAAAATGAGTATTAAGTATTGTAAGAGTCGTCTGATTTGAGTGCCAAATTTTTAGAACGTATTTGGTTTGTGAAAATATTTTCTATTTTCATTTCCTGTTTTCATTTTCTGAAAAGGATTTCCATTTTTAGATTTTCAAAATTAGAAAATGTGTTTGGCTTATAATAGTAGATTCTGTTTTCAGAAAGTGAAAATGATAAAAATATGTTTGGTTTGTTAAATTTTAAAATATATTTTCAAAATCAAATTTAAGATAATAGTATTATATTTGTTATTATTCTCTAGAATAATTTTCAAATAATCTATCTGTACCATATTGCATTTTAATAAAATTATGTATTTATCTGTATCAAATAATCTATTTGTATCATGTTACAATCAAATTTCTTATTTTATATGACTTTTCAAGTAGTGAGAGTAGAAAGTAACTATATTTGTTGATGTGTCATTATACGATTTGATGAACGTGTAAAACTTTTTTATATTATTGGTACATTCGAATTAAATCCTTTATAATTTTTTAATGGTAAAATCTATTTAAAATCTATTTATTTTCTAAATAAATTGTAATAATCATAATAAAATAGATGTTTTTACTTGCCCTACATGTAATGACAAAATCACATTAGAAGCATGGGAAACAAACCTTACATGATTTTTTTTAAAAACGTTTTTGATTAAAACATAATAAAGTAAGAAAAAACCAAAACAATAAAGCAACCAAGTTGAGAGAGGAGTAGCCACGTTGCAGTCCTAACAACCACATATGCATTCTTCTCACTACTTGTCACAATGGTTCCATCCATGGCTTTCGAAAGTTTCAGATTTCTTTTTCTTTGGAGTTGTTTTGTAACTTTGTTTGAGCTCTAGATTAGTAAATGCATGTATGATGACCAACTATCACTTGCGCCCAGTTCCCAATCCAACGTATCATTTTATGAACGAGATTTATCTTGAACAGTAAGTCTACGAGCTTAAGAGAGAGTCACGACCAAGATCAAGAGAGAGCAAAGTTGAAAGGAAGACCGACAGATACTACAAAAGGAAAGAATTTGGCAGAGCTGGTTATAGGTTAGAGGCATTCTAAAAAAGAAGAAAAATAATGTTGTTTTCTTTTAACTGCGTTCGAATACAACACATCAGTGTTCATTCCTCATATTAACCAAAATACCACCACTTTTTCATTCGGAAATGTTTTCAAATTCATAACTGAAAATAATGAAAGCATGGATTTGACATTTTTAATTTTGTGTATCTTTTAATTAAAATAGTAAACAAACATATTGTCATCTCCTAGTTTTCTAATTTTTAAATTTTATAAAAAAAATATTAAAAATTTTAAAAATTAAAAATTTAATATTAATTTTTAATATTTTATTCATAAAATTGTGTAAACTATGAAATAAAAAATAAAAGCCGAAAACATGCTCTAAATTTTATGGGAGAGGTGTAGGTGTTTAAGATTCAGATAACATTGCTGACCCAAATCCTGCCGCAAGCAAACTTCAATAACGTTGGACTGCACGTGGAGGCCTGTAAGGTGACAATGCCTAAATTCTCGTTTATCGAGAGACACGTGGACTCTCTTCTGTCCGCATTTATTCATTTACACTTTATCTGCTTAAGCAAAAGTCAAAACCCTGCCGCACAATTGCATTTCTTAGTCAATCCAATAAAAAAGATTCTTATCTCTCTTTTCTATGGCTAGACATCTACAAACTTTTAATTTAATCAAATATATCATACGATGCACGTTCAGATGTCCCTTCCTTCCCACACATAACAAAATTTTATACACTATAAAAATATAATTAATATAATAAAGTGTAGTGTAATTGAAGTTTTAGAGTTGGGTTGTCTTCTTCTTCTTCGGAATATTTTGGTGTGTGTTGGAGCTGAGGTTTCGTGTGGTGATGGAGAAACCCTCATTCATTCTCTTTTTGGGAAGATTTAATTGAATCTCAATAAATACCCTTCAACCTTGTAAGCTCAAAGTTGAAATCTTTGGGCGAAGATGGCAGTTGGGAACATGGGAGCCACCGATTGGTTCCACAAGAAGATCACCGATCCTCTTCTCTCCATTCTCCGAAGGTAATCTTCAAACTTGTCCCTTCTTTCACCTCTGTTCTGCTTACTACTCATCTGATTTCCAATTATTAAGTATTAAAAACAAATTGGGATACTACAATTTCCTGGTATATTTATATATAGAATAGTAGTAAATAGTAATTACTGTTTTGTTATGGACTCTTAATTGATGTTTGGTTTTGCTAGCTCAGGCGTTTTTCAATTGGAAATTAAGGGTGGTTTGGGTTGTTTTCAGCTTTCCCGTTCTCAATATTTTGTGATGAGAAAAGTGAAAATGGGATGGAAACTGGAAATTGAAAATTGAAATTTATAATTTTTCAGAATTTTCAGTATTTTCTTCACAAAATCTAAAAAATCGAAAAATTAAAATCTGGAAATTCGAACTAAACCGCCCTTCTGTTTATCATATTTCATGACAATTATTAAGGCTTCTAATAATGACTGCTGCAGTTACTTAATCTCTCTTTTTTTTTTTTCAGAGGTGCTGAGCCCAGTCACTTGGCTTTTTCTGCTGCTCTTGGCATTACAATGGGAGTATTTCCTATATGTGGTATGCGCTGATTAAAGCATTGACGGTTGTGGATTATGATTTTTTTTTTTTAAACTCTTGGAACTGATATGTATATGACTAGCATAGTCTCAAAACTATGCCTCATTTCAAGATGGAGAAGCAACTGTATGATTTAACCTTCCAAACACATGGCAAAGCATTCAAAAGAGGCAAAATATGTGTTGATTAAATGTTTGAGAAAGCATAATGATGTGAAATGTGGCCTATTACAATATTTGTTAGACATGCTATTGTTTTTCAAATAGGTGTCACTGTATTCCTCTGCGGCGTGGCTATTGCATTGCTTGGATCAAATTGCCATGCTCCAACTGTGATGCTTGCAAACTTCATTGCTACTCCAATAGAGCTGAGGTACAGTGCATTCAGTTCTATCTATTTGAACCTGCATTCCATTGCTAAGGTGGATCATTGAACTTGTATTATGTTGATGATGTTGCATTCAAGATATTTTATGCAAATTTATTTGTAAACGACTTCTCTGTGACTCAACTTTTGGCAAGATTTGTTTTAACTGTCTAAATTTTTTACGGATCTTCTTTCCAAATCAAATTGCATCCTTGGAGGACAAATAGAGGCTCCAGTGATAAATGGATCAAATGGAAGATAGTCCAATTAAAAGGGTTAGAGGAAAACCTAGGAAAACTTTATTATGAAACTTTTTTGAAGACATCAGGGGCGATGTTTTTATTGAAATTTTTTCCCTCTTATAGATCTTAGTGATGTCGATTGATCTATGGAGCTGATTCCTCCAAGTAGGAATTAATTCAGCTGTTGTTGCATCCTAGGAGTTGTGAGTTACAGAGTGTTGAACAATATATACTCCACAATTCATGTTAATACAAGAAAAAATGCTTTTACTTTCAGAAAAGGGCTCCTATCGGAAATCCAAGTTCAAACCCCTCTATCTATTTTTATTGGTACTGTTCCATAACGAAACAAGATTTAAATGTTAATGGTTTAAACATCAATATGTTCTATGTTAGAGCATTATGCCTTCATCTGATCCATGTACTCAACACCACCTAGTGAGACAAGACTTAGTTAATATATTGTTTCATAAAGAAACATACATGTTGAGAGCCCCTTAGAACTCATGAAAACCATCGTCAGACTTTTCTTAATTTTGCTTATATGCTTTTTTATTGTTTGGTAGTTTATTATATGCACGTTTCGTGTGTTCATTTTATTATTGTGAGAACATCGGTGTTCCATTATTCCTAATGTAAGATTTATTTTGCATTTCAGTCTAGTTGTGCCTTTTTTACGCTTTGGTGAAGTTGTCTCTGGTGGATCTCATTTCCCTTTAACATCTGATGCTTTGAAAAAAGTTCTCACTGGAAAAGCTTCACATGAAGTCCTATTAAGTGTTGCCCATGTGGTAGGTACCACCATACCATAAATAATATTGTTTTGTGCATATATATATATATATAATTGAGTTGCTGCCACTTGATGCATTCATCATAAATCTGGCTGCTTGTAGTATCATCCCGTGAAATGCTGCACTTGTCTCTGATGTAATCTTAATCATTTTCAGAATAGTATGATATCATTATGTGTTACTAGCTTGCTTGAATTATTCATTTTTTATTCTATATAAAACTCTCTCTTCTTGAATCACATTGTGTTTTTCTGGGGGATCCATGTTTGATTTCCTTTCCAAAGTTGAAACATTGATCACATTTTTAAACTTAATTTGTTTATCAAACCTTTGCAGCTATTAGGGTGGCTAGCCGCATCACCTTTAATCTTGGGAGGTCTCTACATATTACTTTTACCATGCTTCAAAGTTCTGGTCCAAAAATTCTCAACTGCTCCTTCAAGTCCAAAGAAGCCGCTCCTTCCACAGGCGGAAGTTGGGCTGAAGGTAAGGGACGTTTGACTAGATAATAAGAAAAATATTATTTGTTCTCATTTTATGTGAGACACTGTGCCGGCTCACACCTCATCCACCATTAGATGGGTTATGGACCTCACTGGAATGGGTCTCACACTCTATCCAATGGGGGATCGAATGTGAGTCGACATGATATCTTGTATACAATGAATACAAATAATAGATCTCACATAGTAACATGTCATAGTTTCTTTTTCTGCTCACTGTGGATTATCAGCCATTTACATGTTCATTTTCGACAAAAATTGTACATAAAAACCAAAGACTCTTTACTGTTTATAATGCTAAGATGGATTGATTTATTGTAAATTAAGTACTTACTACTTACTTAGCTTGTACTGGAAAGAAGTGCGTAATTAAGTGCGTAATTACGGAAGCGGTAAGAAGTACTGTATCTATGGTGTAATTAAATATCGGAAATAACAAGGATTTCAAATTCTTCAGGTAAACAGGTTCATAAAGGGTAATCCAATTCCAAGTAATTTCTTAGAATATAAGGATACAAAATAAAATAAAAAATCATGAAATGACATTGTAATTTTTAAAATTTACACTTTATTTGGTCCTTATTGAAATGTATCCACAATCAATTGCTAAAGAAGAATTAGTTCACTTCAATAACACTGATTTAAAATGGCCGACACAAAATCGTTGTCTAATCTCAGTTTTCTTATTTAATTTTATTTTCTTTATCCCTGTCAAAGGAAGCCCGGCATGAAGTTGAAGTACAACATCACCGACAGCCTGCAGTAGAACAATAGGCAAGAAAAAATATTTGAGTTTCTCAAATAGTGTTTCAGTTTCATTTTTAGGTATGGAACCAACTACCTTTTTTAATTAGAAAAAAAAATGTGCGTTGTTATTCAATACTTGAGTTACCATTTTATTTTAACTCTATACCATTGGTTGGACTATAAAATAAATCTGGTAAACTATTGAAGTTGGCATTGGATTTGTGAGAATGTGGTTGTTGGAGTTTGGGTGTTTGTCGATGTGTAAATGAGCCCTTATGGTGTTTGAGGATCTATTTTAGAAATAAATAAGTAGAAATAAAATTACCCATATTTATAACATGAATGAAAATCTTCTGTGCTAGGATCATCTTCCCTTCTCTATTCCATCAATCATGTATTATTATGTCAAAAATAATATTATATATTTACTAATTATTTTAAATTTTTAAATCCTTTTCAATTTATATCTCTTATGTGGTCATATATGATTGTGGAATAGGGAAGGGGATATGGTTTGGGACAAAAGATTTTCATCTATGTTAATTGAGAATGAATTGTGTGCCCTGACGGCAAGATATTAATCACCATTTATAAATACGGTTTAATGAAATTTAAGTAAAGTTGCTGATTGATACCATTTTCCACTCATGTAGTGGGCAAGCTAGTCGGAAATATTGGAGATAATTTGGCCACCCCAAAGCATGTGGTTATTGACCATTTCGAAGGTGGTTAATTTGCAATTTTTTCATTTTTGCTTTTGGGTTTTGGATTTTGGGCGTCTGTTGAAACTATGGGCTTCTGGCTACGGATCAATTTGGAACAAAAGCCCATAACACAAATGACACCTTTTGGGACAGCGCACAGTTGAAAAAAAAGTCACAGTTTGACAAGATAGATAAATAAATAAATAAATAATACATAAACACGTGTACACATACATGAGATTAAATTTAACAAATTGTTATTAAAAATTTTTTACTATATTTTATCTTTTGAGGTAGTTAGTAGGAAAAAAAAATTCTATTTTTAATGATATGACTACTGATAGTATATTAAAATATTTTCTTTTACAATGTGTATATATACGCAGACACTACTTTTTAGACTAACTGATTATTATATGATGTGTTACACTCAGCATGAGCTTTTATGTCTTCATGAAACCTCATTGAACAGAAACAGAAAAGTGAAAATATTAAGAGAGTAAAATTATAATTTGTTCTCTAATAAATATTGCAGGAGACAAATTAATTGTTCCATATTTAAAATTATGAGCCCTTATCTTTTATAAAAAGAGACACTTTAGTGTTTATATTAACTCGTCATTTCACCACCTAGCAGAAAAACATATGTAGTGTATTGTTGACCATTAAATTGATGATGTAACTCTATTAAACTTTATAATAGCACTAAATGACCTATTTTTGGCTTGAGATATGTGAAAATAAAGAAGAAATATAATGTGGGGAATTAGGGTTTGAGTATGTATAAATATGTTGAATAGGAGTGTAAACAGGTTGGTTCAGATTCATTTTTTTTCTTATATAATCTGAACCAAATTGATCCAATTAAATTCAGGTTGGTTTGAATTAGATTATTTGATTTTGCCTTTTTTTTTCTTACAATTTCTTTATAAAAATTCAAAAAAGAAAAAAAATTTGAAAAAGATACGCAGGTGTGTAGACAATTCCACTTTTAATCTATAACATAATGCCACAACTCAAATAATTCCAATATCAAAACAACTATGATATCAACTCATGAGATATCAAAACTCTCGAGCGGAAGTGGGAACATGAATAGAAGAGAGGTTTCTGACTTGTGTTAGTAGTAAATTTAAGTTAGCAATTAGTATAATAGGAGTCAAAAAATAAAAATAAATTACACTCATCTCTCTTAAAATTTGTTGAAATTCAACCTACCTCCTTTCTAATTATCGAATCTATATTAACCTCTTCTAATCCATTTTTGCGATGAGTTATAAAAAATATCCTCATCCATAACCCTTACCATCTGTCACACTGTCCTATACTCTCTTCTCTCTTCCTCCCCATTCCTCACACCAACGTGGAGCTACAAGAAGCTAAGTTGATTGTGCAGAAATGGAGATTCGGGAGGTGGCCGGATGATGTCCAATCTCTAGTATGTGTTTCTAGTTTTTTTTTTTTTCTGCGAATTTGATTTGGTTAGTTTTTTCTTTGCTTTTCTGTAGATTGATTTGACTTAGGATTTACTATTGTCGAGCTCACACATAATGACGTGCCTAAAGAAGATTGGTTAGTGTTCTATTGCTAGGTTTCCTTCTTGTTTTAAATGTTATGTTGCGTTTTTTTATTGGCCAATTTGTTTATTGATATGGTTATTATGATTTTGTGGATGTGTGTGTAGGTATGGGAATGCTATTGTGGTCGAGAACACTGAGAGCGGGTAGCAGGATCTCATCTTTCAAAGGATACGCCCAGTATTTTTTGGTATTTTTATAATTTTATAATTAAGAAGAGTTAATATTATAAAAATATTATTCTATTAAGTTTACTAATAATATTTTGTGAATAAAGAGTGAGGCTATAATATAAATACTTAAAATTTGACAAGTAAAAATGTGTAAGTGTAAGCTGGACAACTAGAGAGAATGTGAGTTACATTTTCATAAATCTTAGGAGAGGTGAGTGTAATTTATCCTAAATAATATACCATAAATGTTGAGCTGCCATCTTGTTCATTGGTACAGTGGATAATGATATCTTCCACCGTTGCCACTGGCAGCAGAAGCCGACTGAAATGGCTGCCGAAAAAGATTGTTCTTTTCTTCCTGTTTTGAATCTTGGTAAGTTTGAGTTGTTTTTCACGGCCGGCAGAACACAAGGTTTTATTTCATGTATTGACGCTATCATCAACTTTTAAGAGTGGCTAATTGATAAGTAACCAGCAATCACACAATTACTCGTAATATCTCTCCCTTTTTTTTTCGCTTTTTTATAAATCCAATGGAATTTGATGGTTGAGAATGAATTAAGTTAAGGATATAAAATAAAAGATCCACTATCCTATTTAAATTATCATTTAGCCCATTAATTTATGTCTCCTTTGATTGTGTGCTCTCTCCCTTTCCACCCATTCCAATAACTAGTATTAGAAATGATGCTCTCTCCCTTAATACCTTTGTGTCTCACTTCATCACGAATACTCAAAAAAGCTTGCGTTAAGGAGGGAGCACACTATTGTAGTAGGGGTGTTAAACAAAAATCATATTGATTAAATTAAAAGAATTAATGTATAAATTGAAAATCCTAAATATTATGTTAAAAAATGAAACAAATTTAGATATAGATAGAAAATATTGACAAAATAATATATCTAATTAATATATAAAATTAATGTAATATGTTATCAGTTCGGTTTAGTTTGATTCGGTTGTGGAAATAAGAATTGAAAACCAATCGATTTGGTTTGGTTTGATTTTCACAAATCAAGAACCAATTCAAACCGATTAATTTTGGTTTTGATCGATTTTCAATTTTTTGGGATTGGTTTTTGGTTTAGATTGATTTTGAACTCCCTATATTGTAGGCCTCACTATAGAGGGGAGAAATTGGAAGTTCAAGTGTGAGTTAATGAAGTCTCACATTTAATTAATTAATCATGGACTAATTAAGTGAATAGTGTAAAAAATACCATGACCAATAAATATGTAAGTTTTAGGTCCTGAAAGTATTATTTGAGAATATGCATTTAATTTAGAAAGTTATATATATAGGAAAGGACTTAAGTGAGAGGAGTGATTTATTATAAAAGTGAGAACAATAAATCTAAGTCGTTGGATTTTATATGAATGATCAAGATTAAAACATAAAATCAGGTTATATTTTTAAATAATCACGTGATCATTAATTATTATTAATAACTTTCAATCATGACCAAACTGTATAGTTATATGACCTAAATTTACTCTCTTCACTTTCATAATAAACCAATCCTTTTACTAGATTTATCCCATATATATATATAGATTGCTTAAATCTCTAAATACAAAATGTTTTAAAAAGTTATATATCCATTACGAGAAATTCTTAGGTGCGCAGAGAGCAAGACAAAATATTTGCTCTGTTCCCTGTTCCATTTAGTGATTGAAAAATCAACTATTGCATTAAAAACGTAAAGGACATGAAAGATAATAATGGTCTATAAAACTTATATGTCAATTAATAAATGGATCAGAGCAAATGTTATCTCTTACTCTTGGTACAGCTAAGCATTTCTTATTGAGTACTGTATAGTTAAGACTTAACAAGAATAGGAAAACAAAATCAATAAATTCAAATCATAATACTTCCTTAACAAAATAAAAACGTATTGCCATGCATGTGGGCATGAAATCAATTAATATCTCTTCACAAACACAACTTAGGTTCAAATGGTTTTGATCATTTAGCCCATTAATTTATGTCTCCTTTGATTGTGTGCTCTCTCCCTTTCCACCCATTCCAAAAACTAGTATTAGAAATGATGCTCTCTCCCTTACTCAATACCTTAGTTTGTGTCTTGCTTCATCACGAATACTCAAAAAGGCTTGTGTTAAGGAGGGAGCACACTATCGTAGTAGGGGTGTTGAACAAAAATCATATTGATTAAATTAAAAAAATTAATGTATAAATTGAAAATCCTAAATATTGTGTTAAAAAATGAAACAAATTTAGATACAGATAAAAAATATTGACAAAATAATACATCTAACTAATATATAAAATTATTAATGTAATATATTATGGGTTCAGTTTAGTTTGATTCGGTTGTGTGGAAATAAGAATTGAAAACCAATCGGTTTAGTTTGGCTTTCACAAATCAAGAACTGATTCAAACCGATTAATTTTGGTTTTGATAGGTTTTCAATTTTTTTGGGTTGGTTTTCGATTTAAATCGGTTTTGAACTCCCTATATTGTAGGCCTCACTATAGAGGGGAGAGATTGGAAGTTCAAGTGTGAGCTAATGAAGTCTCACATTTAATTAATTAATCATGGACTAATTAAATGAATAGTATAAAAAATACCGTGACCAATAAATATGTAAGTTTTAGGTCCTGAAAGTATTATTTGAGAATATGCATTTAATTTAGAAAGTTATATATATAGGAAATGACTCAAGTGCGAGGAGTGATTTATTATAAAAGTGAAAACAATAAACCTAGGATATTAGATTTTATGTGAATGATCAAGATTAAAACATAAAATCAGGTTATATTTTTAAATAATCACGTGATCATTAATTATTATTAATAACTTTCAATCATGACCATACTGTATAGTTATATGGCCCAGATTTACTCTCTTCACTCTCATAATAAACCAATCTTTTTACTAGATTTATCCCATATATATATATAGATTGCTTAAATCTCTAAATACAAAATGTTTTAAACAGTTATATATTCATTATGAGAAATTCTTAGGTGTTTCAAGAGCAAAAAAGAAATTTATTTTGTTCTATTTAGTGATTGACAAATCAGCTATTGCATTAAAAAAGTAGGGGCGTGGAAGACAATAATGGTCTACAAAATTTACGTGTTAATTAATAAATGGATCAGAGTAAGTGTTATCTCCTGCTCTTGATACAGCTAAGCATTTCTCATTGAGTGATGTATAGTTAAGACTTAAGAAGAATAGGAAAACAAAATCAATAAATTCAAATCATAATACTTTCCTAACAAAATAAAAACGTATTGCCATGCATGTGGGCATGAAATCAATTAATATCTCTTCACTAACACAACTTAGGTTCAAATGGTTTTGAAATGGTTTTGCATTTTCTGAAGTAAGGAATCCGTGCATTATAAATTAATATATATATATATATATATATATAGATCCAAATTTATTTATCGCATTCTCATAAAATAAAATATTCATTATATATATATATATATATATATATATATATATATAATGAGCTAATTATATCTGATTAGTCAGAAACCAAGAAACTCCAAATAATACTAAGAGTCCAGACAGGACAAAAAAAAACAATAATAATAATAATAATAATGTCGTGCATTAGAATGGCTACTTTGTGTTAGAAATAAAGACAAAAGTGCAAACATCTAGCTTGCCTACGTTTTGACTAATTAATCACCTAGCCACATCGATCGACTAAGTCGGTTAAGGAATGTAATTAAACTGCTGCCACTTGCCCTGCCAATATTTGATCAGCCCTCATGAGTTTTGGCAAACAACATATATATTCTGTAATCCTTTGACATTGATTTTGTAAATAAGTTGAGATCCTATAAAGTATATTAGGTGAGAGTGATGTTCGGCATTAGGGTAACTTGTTTGATGCATAGCAGACACACAAAGTTGCAAAAAGTAAAAGTGAACTAATTTAATGAAGAAAATGGTTGCTTGAACAGAATTTCTTCCACTTTTTTATATCTCAGGCCAAAACGTCAAGGATTGTGTGTCACTTACACATGTTCAACCTGCAGGGCAGTTGAGAGCAACAATCTACAAGAAAGGAAGCTGCACTTTTCACCAAGTGTCCAATACAAATTTCTAGCATGATACTGATGAGTGTGTCATCGTTGTAATTTTAGTTGTAAGTTGTAGCTCCTCTCTTTGGAGTGATTTTGACCTGGTGTGACCACTATAGTTGGCAGCGTATCTCAACAGATTTTGTAATGAAACTTATTTTTATGCATGTATCATCAGACTGTCCACATATTGATGAGCACACACTTAGTGTGTGTTTGGTTTGAGGAGAAAAGTGATGTTAAAATTTTTATAAATGAATTCTATGTATAAAATAGATATGAAGCTTATACATGAAATTTACACCTCAATTTTACTCATTTTACTTTGTAACTAAACATACATTTAATCTTTACGGCAGAAATGTTAGCCACGCGCAGTACATATATAACTGCACCCATCCAATTTGCTTGATTCATATGGATGTTTGGGAAATGCAAGTTTGACGGAAATTTAGTTTGAGAAAACTCTTAGGCTAATTAAATTATGGTCTTTCTTGTTCATCACATCAATTACAGACATGCATGAGATATCTAGATGTGCCCCCCAATAAATTTAGGAGGTTTATTTCTTTGTATTATAGTCATCTAATCAAATTATTTTATTTGTGTTACTTTTCAAATAATAGATATATGAAACTTAATTATTTTTATTACTGATGTGATAATGCATAATTAAATAATAATATTAAGAAGTTTTAGATTATCTCTGTACAAATTAAACTCTTAAATTTAATAGCCCGGTCACAAATTTTATTTTTCACAATGTTACGTAAATAACATGGTTGTAGTAGTTTTTTCATTTTGGCCTGAACATGGTTGTAGTGAGAAATCAAATTGCATCAAGTTAATGATTGTACAAGACACGCGCAAGAAGGCAGTGAGAAACCAATCCCTAATGCTGCTAGAACGACTTCGCTTTAAAGTCAAAATGTTGGTGAAATGGTTGCTCACTTATAGCAGAAAGCTGCTAAAGTGCTAAGTACAAAGAACTTTATACCTACCAAAGATAAAATAATATAAACCAAATTAAATGCGGTTTGCAAGAAAAATCTAATCGAAATCGGTTCTTTTCAGGCAATCTTATCGGTTGACTTAAAATTCATAAATATTATTAATATGTCAACAAGAGGGAAAAAAAATATTCAAGCTATATCCATTGAAAATACGCATTGTGATTAAGTCTAGCTAGTAGATTTTGGATGACGCAGAAGGAATCTTTTTTGTACTAGATCATAATCTAACGTGATCTTAAGTTTTAAAATTCTTTAATCGGTGCTATTTTTTATAATTTAATCACTACTACTATAATTATCGGGTTTTTAATCTTTAAAGGGTTTCAACACAACCTATATAAAACCGGGAATAGATGAAATTGTCACGATTTTAATTTGCAAGGGTGAATATATTCAGGGACTTAATTATAAAATTTTATTTATTACACATATAGAAATGTGATTGTAAATTTTTAAATAATAAAAATTTGATGGTAGTGACACACTTAAGAAAGGGGAGATTTTATCAAGTGTATTTTAAAGCTTTCTACACAATTAAACAAACTATTAAAAGGTTTATGACGAAATTAAAACTCTTATAATTTTAGGAAATATTCAGTGTAATGTCTCCTAAAATTTAGAAATGAGCTGAGAAAAACGTATGTAATAGATATACGTTGTAAACTACTATAAGAAGTAAATCTTTTTGTATTTTTCTTATTAGATGTAGCAACTTAAAAGGAATATTAGACTTAAACAAAAACTAAAGATAAAGGGTAAGAAGATGTGCACCACAGATTTATTCTACTGGTTTGACCTCAAAGTGTGATCTATATTTAGTCCTCACCCCCAAGGATGAGAGTTCCACTATTTCTCAATGTTTTCTAAAGACAAAACAAATCATAACTAGAGTTGACACTCAACAAAGAAGATAGGCACAACAACAAGACCTCTTCTAACAAAGACCAGTCAACAAGAACAAAACCAGAGAAGGAGCACAGCTCATGTAACACTTGGCAAGTTTCTCTTCTTCAGCTTTGTCATTTCAAGACCCAACTTTTGCTTAAACACCCAAATTAACACTCTGCTCACAAAACACATTAGTTCTCCAATTACATTTTTACCCAACTTATTATCTCTTCATCACTTCTCTCACACCCATATGGATGTCTAGACATGGTATTGAAATAGAATTTTTCTTCTATCTAAATGGCTTTTATAATAAAGTCTCTCACTAGTAATGAGTCTTAATTATATTAAAATGAAATATGCAATACTTGTACTTTTATTGAAGGGAATTCAACTTACTAGCTAATACTCCTTCTAGTTTTAAAAAGTTAACTGATTGTACAAATATTCTCCCTCATTTATTAAGGGTATTAACAGAAAAAAGATTAATACTGCCTATATTTTCAAAATGAACACTTATTTTAGACCAAATATAATTTTAAGAATAGACACTTATTTGATACTATAGGGAGCATTATAATAGCTCTGGCAATATGTATGCCTATTACTTTTTGGCGTTTTCGCTGGCACAAGTAGCTTGGCAAAACCGTTAGCTAGGAATTATTCTTTTCCTTTTCATTATTGAGACTTTTTGTATTTTCTTTTTCTCTCTTATAGCGGACAAAAATGAAAGAAATTTAGTTAAATTGCATGTCTAATTTTATATATAAAGCTCGTATATATAAAATTTCTCTCTTTATTACCAAACGCACCTTTTGCGGTTAGAAGCTTATAGAATAAGATGTGGCTGAATTTGTCACAATAACAAGGTCGTCATCAAACCACCATTTCAACTTTGATAGCATTAGTATGAGCGCCGGAAAGGGAAGGGAAGAACTCAAAACCATGGCTATTTCAGCTTACACGGCTTTGGAAATATGAGTGTCGCAACCGGGATCGCGACGGGGACGGCGAAAAAAGGAAATTTTGTTTGAAAATTACTGGAGTCGCCACCAAGTTTATTTACATTCGGGAAAACGTTGGAAAAACCCATTCATTTTGAAAATGGTATTTGAAACCATATTTGAGTTCGGAAGTCGGTTATGCATAGGGAAGGGTAGGAGTTTAATCCTGCACACCCTAAGACAATCCTTGAGCAGTCTGCACTTTAATTAACTGTGCAAATTAAATAAATAACCTTTTCCAAACATTTATTTTCTGTTTCAAGACAATTAAAATAAATGAGCGAGTTTAAATTGAAAACAAGTATATAAATTACAAATATTTACAAATAAGAGAATGAAGAAGATTGATTTTTTTAATTTTTTTAAAAAGAACATAAAAGAAAAACAAATATTTTTGAGAGAAATTTTGAGTCATTAAGCTGTCACAACTCAAATGACCGAAATATCGAGTTAATGTTCGTCACGGATAAATTAACTCTTTATCTATAATAACAAGAGTTAAATAAAGTATTTTGACATAAAATTATGAGGAAAAAGGAACTTATAAATGAAATAAAATGCATAAATAGCATAGAAAAATATTTAGGAAAATTATTTACAAATAAATTAAGTGGTGAAAAAGTTAATTTTGAAAAAAGAATTTTAGAATATTAAGCTGTCACAGCTAAAATATTCTAAAATATAAAGTTAACAAACCGTCGCGGTCAAATTAACTTTATTCTTAAAAAGATATATTTACAATTTAATAATTAACTTAAATTAATATAATAATAAAAAAAGTAAAGTAATAATAAATATTTACAAACAAAATAGTATTATGAAAATCTAATTTTGAAAAAAAAAAAAAGTTTTAGAATATCAAGCTGTCATAGCTAAAATATTCTTGAAACATAGAGTTAACAAGCTGTCATGGCTAAATTAACTCTATTTAAAAACAAAAAATAATTCATCAATTAATTAATTAAATGAGTTTTAATAAAGCAAAACACTCAAGTATTCATTTCAAATCCAAACTGAATAAAACTCCTCTTTTTAGACAAAAATTCTAATTTTAACAGGAACCTACACAATTAATGCATAAAAACAAATATCCAATGAATTTGAACCAAAAAAAAAAAGTTAAGATAATTAAGCTAACAAAGTAAAATTAAAAAAAAAACAAAAACACAATTAACTTAAATAAAATATATAAATATATAAAATAATTAAATTGAACAACGTGAAATTACACATAAAATAAAAATATTTAAACTAGAAATGAAGATAAATCCCTAAGCACAAATACACAACCAATTCAAATAAAACACATAAGTATATGAAACAATTAAATTAAAACAGAATAAGTATAATTATGCATTTAATTAAAGCAAAATATAAACATAAAATAGTTAAACTAAATAGAAATAAAATTAGCACATAAATATAAACAAGCAATTAAATTGAATATAAGGAAAACTAAACTAAACAAGGGGTCCTAATTACCCTTTTTTTTAATTAAGAAATGCTAGCACTAAAATATCCAAAAATCAAAGAAAATATTAAATCACTTTTTATTTTGTTTTTTTTTTTATTTTTTTTATTTGATCTATTTGATCCTACTCAAATAAAAAGAAGATAAAAGAGAATATCTTATAAATTAAAAACAAAATTTATTTTTGAATCAAATAAAATCCCTTAGTTCAATTAGATCAAAATCAAATCCAAACCCAGCAAATAAATTCAAGAATTAAAATTGACGTAAATGCTAACCACGTAAACACAAGCAAGTTCAAAATTTACTTAAAAAGGAATAACAATTAAATGAAAATATACAAACAAAATTTAACTTAACTTAAATCTATTTTTCATTAACACAACATAAAAAACACCTAAACATAAAACAAAAAAGGAATTCATTTCTCTCTCATACTCACTCACGAGATACATACAAAATTTAAAAAAGAAAATCTCTCTCTCTCATACTCACTCACGTGACCCACATACCAAATTTAAAAAGAAAATCTCTCTCTCTCATATCTTCACGAGACACACACATACAAATCTAAAAAGAAAATCTCTCTCTCTCATATCTTCACACACGTGACCCACATACCAAAACTTTCACATGCTCATACACACGCACACACTCACGGGTTGGCATGCACTCTCTTTCCTTTCCTTTTTTTTTTTTATACAAAACATAACCACATCACACAATTACAAACGGAGAAAACAGAGGCAAGCATGAGAGAGAAGAGAGGGTGAGGGGAAGAAGAACAGGGAAGCTGCGGAGAGAAGGAAGATTGCGCCGCGGCTCCGGTGGGGGGGGCACGATAACGTGGTGGCTATGAGTGGGTGTTCGTGGTGGTGGCACCAAGGTGAGTGGTCTCACGGTGGCTTAACGGTGCGGTGGTTGGCTTGAAGGAATTCATGGTTGAAGGGGAAGAAGATGAAGTTGACAAAGGAGGGGAGGCCGTGTGATGACTACAAAGACCGAGGGCGCATCACGGAGAGACCGCGTGAGGCACGATGGCAGGGGCTTAGAGAGGCCAAGGAAGGAGCAAGAATGGTGGAGGTGATGATGATGGGTTGAAGGAGGGTGCTAAAGAGGGGGTTGAAGGTGGCTGATGGTGGAATTAATGACTCGAGAAGGGGTGGCGGTGGCCGAATGGTGCACGGCGAGGAAGAGCATGGCAGAGGGGAAGGATGAGGCGACTCACCGGCGCGGTTCGCGGAGGTTGAAGGGAAAGGGTGCTGGGTTCACGATGATGATGGTGTTGATGTTGATGATGATGAAGAGGGGTGGCGGTTGGAGGCTGTGGTGGTGTTTCATGGAGCTTGAGGAGGCTGTGATTTCGTGGCGGAGATCCGAGGAGGTGCTTGGTAGAGAAGATGACTGGCGATGATGATGGTGCTAGAGAGGGGGGAAGGCCGATGGTGAAGACTTGGAGGATGGCGGTTGTTGAGGAGTTGCAAGGGAGAGGGGAAAGGGGGCTCACGGTGGTGCCGGGTGGAGGTTGTGGTGGTGGTTCATGGAGGAGCTGTGAAGGGTGGTGGTTATGGTGAAGGTTGTGGATGATGATGGGAAGCATAATGATGCTGGAGAGGGGATGATGCTGAAAGGGGATGAGGGAAGAGTGGAAGGGGCCGCGGCGGTGAAGGGAGGCCGCGGCCCCCTGTGTCCTTTTTTTTTTTTTTTTGAAAAAAAAACTGATGATTGATGATGATCAAATTTTCTTCTGTTGTTTACCTTTTTAGTGCTGGATTGAATTGTTGATTTTTTTTTTTTGAGTTCTCCTTGCTGGTTTCTTTGTGTATCTTGATGAACTGGACCGTCTATCCTTCTCTCTGTGTATCCCGTGTTAATATGTTTCAACTCCACCGAAAGAGATCTAAATTCCAAAGACACCATCATTGCCTCTATTTTGATTTTTTTGCTTTTCTCATATTCCCAGGCTCTCCCGTGAGCCTTGGAGACAGAACCCACAAGGAAGAGGAACCCGTGAAGGTCCTCTGTCTCCTTTCACCCTTTTTTATTTTTTTATTTTATTTTACCTTTTTTTATTTTTATAACAGCAAATCTTTTTTTATTTTTCAATAGAAACATTCAATGAAACTATAATAAAAAGATAAATTAAGTGCAAATTGTTTGATTTTATTGTTAAAAGATTGAACAAAATCGGGTGTTCACAGTTGCCCCTCTTTATTCATTTCTTATAAGAGAATCTGAAAAACTTAAGTTTTATATTTTCTTCATAAGGAATGAATAAAGACATGAACATCGATTTTGTTCGACAAATGCATGAAATATAACAATCGAAATCTAAACAACAAAGCATATGCACATACGAGAAAGTGAAATGCAAATGCACAAGCTAGCAAGAATCTAGAGCAGACGATACTGACCGAAACTTAAAACCAATAAAGGGGCTGACTGGAAATGTAAAATGGCAATATGAGGTTAACTGGAAACTAAAAATGGCATCTGAGGCCGACTGAAAACGTAAATTGGCAGCTGAGGCCGACTTGAGATGTAAATTTGCATCTGAGGCCGACTGAAAATGTAAATTGGCAACTGAGGTCGACTGAAATGTAAAATTGGCATCTGAGGCCGACTGAAATGTAAAATTGGCATCTGAGGCCGACTGAAAATGTAAAATTGGCAGCTGAGGCCGACTTGAAACGTAAAATTGGCATCTGAGGCCGACTGAAATGTAAAATTGGCATCTGAGGCCGACTGGAATGTAAAATTGGCATCTGAGGCCGACTGAAATGTAAAATTGGCATCTGAGGCCGCCTTGAAATGTAAATTGGCATCTGAGACCAGCTGAAAATATAAATTGGCAGCTGAGGCCGACTTGAAATGTAAACTGGCATCTGAGGCCGACTTGAAATGTAAATTGGCAACTGAGGCCGACTTGAAATGTAAATTGACATCTGAGGCCGACAAAAAATGTAAAATTGGCAGCTGATGCCGACTTGAAAATGTATTGGCAACTGAGGCCAGCTGAAAATGTAAATTGACATCTGAGGCCGACAAGAAATGTAAAATTGGTAACTGAGGCCGACTTGAAAATGTATTGGCAACTGAGGCCAGCTGAAAATGTAAATTGGCAGCTGAGGCCGACAAAAAATGTAAAATTGGCAGCTGAGGCCGACTTGAAAATGTATTGGCAACTGAGGCCAGCTGAAAATGTAAATTGGCATCTGAGGCCGACAAAAAATGTAAAATTGGCAGCTGAGGCCGACTTGAAAATGTATTGGCAACTGAGGCCAGCTGAAAATGTAAATTGGCAGCTGAGGCCGACTGAAACGTAAGTTGGAAAAGAAAACAGTTTTTTTTCCATTTTTCAGATTACATGCAAAAGCCTTGAATTATCCACCTTCAGTTTATACAATATTGAAAAACTAACCGTAACTCAATTGAGCAAGCCTCGAGAAGAACTTTAACCGATCAACTCATAATCTCAGCATTGGACCTTCCGGCACAACAAAGGCTTTCACTTCTTCTGTGACCTTGCTCATTTTTATTCTTCTCCCATTTCCCTTTTCAGAAGGATGATTACTTTTCTATCAAGCTTAGCTAAAATTTCTGAATTAATACTAATCATTGATGTATTGCTGTAAACATTGTTAAATCGTATAATTGAAGCTTAAATTTATCCTACTTGAGACATTATGAATAAACATGCATTCAAAGGGAAGGTAGAGGGATCAACTGAATAGGCATTTCATTGTTTGGTGTATTAAATGACAAAATGCTTTGAATAACAGAAATGCGAAAGATAAAATTTTGGGAGACACAAAATTTTTGCCCCAGTTTAGGTTCTTGGTGGCTCAATCAATTGACTTCTTAAAGCAAGTTGAATACCATAGCCATGATATCTAACAACATGTCTTCAAATTCCCTTTAAAATTGCCCTAGTTTCAGCCCTTATCTGCTTGACTCGCTGGATTATCAAAAATTGCCCCAGTTTCAGTTGCCAGCGAAGATGCTTATCTTTTCTGCTCTAACTTTTACCTCGGCCGCTTTTTCAAGTTTCCAGCCTAGCAAGCTCTTTCGTTTTGCTGTTTTGCCCTAATTTTTGCTTAGGTCGCTCTTTCGAGTTTTCGACCTAACAGGCTTTTTAAGTATCTGCTTTGCCCTAACTTTTACTTAGGTCGCTCTTTCGAGTTTTCGGCCTAACGGGCTTTTTAAGCACCTTTTCAAGTATAAAATCTTTTGACGGCATCACTGTTGATTGGTTTAGGCAATTCTTGTCCCTCCATGTTTTGCAAAATCAACGCTCCACCTGAGAATGCATGCTTGACAATGTAAGGACCTTCGTAACTTGGAGCCCACTTTCCCCGCATGTCTTCTTGGTTAGGGAGAATTTTCTTCAGAACCAAATCTCTTGGATGAAAATCTCTAGGGCGGACTTTCTTATTAAAAGCCCTAGCCATTCTGCTTTGATACAACTGGCCGTGGCAAATGGCTGCAAGCCTCTTCTCTTCGATCATGTTCAATTGCTCATATCGAGCTTTCACCCATTCAGATTCTTCCAGCTCAGCCTCCATTAAAACTCTGAGCGAAGGGATTTCAACCTCTATAGGAGATATGGCTTCCATTCCATATACCAATGAAAAAGGAGTTGCCCCTGTGCTTGATCATATGTTGGTACGATACGCGTGCAGAGCATACGGCAGCATTTCATGCCAATCTTTGTGAACCATTTTGGCGATGATTTTCTTGATATTTTTATTTGCAGCTTCAACCGCACCATTCATTTGAGGTTTATAAGGAGCTGAATTATGATGCTTGATCTTGAAAGTCTCAAAGAACTTCTGAACTTCGGCACCATTGAGGTTAGGAGCATTGTCTGTAATGATCCTTTCTGGAATTCCATATCTGCAGATGATATCCTTTTTGATGAATCTGAGAAACACCTTTTGTGTGATATTAGCATATGAGACAGCTTCTACCCATTTAGTGAAATAATCTATCGCCACCAAGATGAAACGATGACCATTAGATGCTTTGGGGTTAATCGGACCGATAACATCCATGCCCCACATCGAGAAAGGCCAAGGAGACACCATGCTGTGCAATTGAACTGGGGGAGCATTGACTCGATCCGCATATATTTGGCATTTGTGGCACTTCCGAACATAACTGATACAGTCATTCTCCATAGTGGACCAGTAATAACCGCTTCTTAAGATTTTGCGAGCCATCATATGTCCATTGGCATGAGTTCCACAGATCCCTTCATGAACTTCAATCATGATTATTCGAGCTTCATGAGCATCTACACATCTGAGGAGAGTCGTGTCATAGTTTCTCTTGTAGAGGACTTCACCATTCAGGAGGAAAGCCATGGCCAGTCTTCGAATCGTCTTTTTATCCACCTCATTTGCACCTTCTAGGTATTCTCCATTTTGAATATACCGCTTGATATCATAATACCATGGTTGTCCATCTGGTTCAGTCTCCAGATGGTGACAATATACAGGTTCACCTTGCATTTCTACATGGATGGGTTGGACATTAGCATGGACCTCCAAATTAGTCATCACGGCCAAAGTCGCTAAAGCATCCGCAAACTGGTTCTTGTCCCGAGTTAAATGAGAGAATGATATGTTATCAAAGCGCTCAATTAACTGAGACAAATGCTTCTGATAAGGTACCAATTTCGGATCTTTTGTGCGCCATTCTCCATTAACTTGATAGATTATGAGCGCAGAGTCTCCAAAAACCTTTAGTTCTTTGATTCCCAAGTCAATCGCAACTTGCAATCCATTTGCACACGCTTCATATTCTGCCATGTTGTTGGTACATTCAAAGTCTAATTTGATAGAAACTGGATACTGCTTCCCAGCTGGTGAGACTACTACAGCTCCGATTCCACATCCGTTCATATTGGCTGCTCCATCAAAGTACATCTTCCACACATTCCCTTCTTCCTCATCTTCTCTTTCCAGTGTCAACACTTCGTCATTAGGGAATTCAAGCATAGTGGGTTGTACAACCTCCAGAGGGTTTTCAGCTAGATGATCAGCAATTGCACTTCTTTTGATAGACTTTTGAGTGACATATTTGATATCAAATTCAGACAGCATTACTTGCCATTTTGACATTCTCAATGACACATGAGGACTATCAAATATGTACTTTAACGGATCCATTCGAGAAATCAGCCAAGTAGTGTAGTATAACATGTACTGCCTCAACCTCTTCGAAGCCCATACTAATGCACAGCAAGTCTTTTCAATTGCCAGATAGCGAGATTCGCATTCATTAAACTTCTTGCTCAAATAATAAATGGCCTGTTCTTTCTTTCCGGATTCATCATATTGCCCCAACATTGCCCCGAGTGAAGTAGGTAACACTGTAAGATACAGTATTAAAGGATGGCCTGGCGTTGGAGGAATCAGAACTGGAGGTTTCATTAAATAAGCCTTTATTTTGTCGAAGGCTTCTTGGCATTCTTCATTCCATTCTCCAGGTTGATGTTTTCGCAACAACTTGAATATAGGCTCACAAGTACTAGTCAAATTGACAATGAATCTAGCAATGTAGTTGAGCCTCCCAAGAAAACTTCTTACTTCCTTTTCGCCGGGGCTGGCATTTCTTGTATAGCCTTCACCTTATCCGGATCCACCTTTATCCCTTCTCTCACGACAATGAATCCCGAGCACTTCCGTGGAAGCTCCAAAGATGCATTTATTCTGTTCAACGCAACTTGTATTTTCTGAACCCTCCAAACAGTTTTCGTAAGACTGCTACATGGCTTTCTCCCTCTTTGGACTTAGCGACCATGTCATCTACATACACTTCAATTTCCTTGTGCATCATGTCGTGGAACAGCGCAACCATAGCACGTTGGTAAGTGGCACCGGCATTCTTCAACCCGAACGACATGACTGTGTAGCAAAATGTTCCCCACGGAGTTATGAACGTAGTTTTTCCTTTGTCATGAACATCCATGAGAATCTGATTGTACCCGGAATATCCATCCATAAATGAAAATCGTGGTTTCGGTCAGATATCAATAAGGACATCAATGTGAGGAAGTGGAAAATCGTCTTTCGGGCTAGCTTTCTTCAGGTCCCGGTAATTAACACATCCTAACATTCCCATCCTTTTTAGGCACAGGCACGATGTTGGCCACCCAATCCGTGTGTCTCGACACCTCTAGAAACCCGGCCTCTAGCTGTTTAGTCACTTCTTCTTTTATCTTTAATGACATGTCAGGCCGCATTTTTCTCAACTTTTGCTTTTTCGGCTCAGCTTCTGGGTACAAAGGGATCTTGTGTGAAGTAATCTCTGGATCCAATCCTGGCATATCATGATAAGACCATGCAAAAACATCCAGGTATTCTTCGAACAAAGCAATCATCTCTGTCCGCTCAGGATTCTCCACTATTTTCAGCTCTTTCCTCTCTTCTTTGGTGCCCATGTTAATTACTTCGACCACCTCATTGTCTAAGTCAAATCCTTTATCCATGTGTTCCAGTAACCCTGAAAATCTTTCAACAGTTTCTTCATCTTCTTCAGATTCATAGCTATCACACTCAAGTGCAGTAAGAGAGTCAATTGATTGGCCTTCAAAATCCCTTTCATGTGGCAAAATTCCTACACTTAAATCCCTGGAAAGTAATTGCGGTGGGTTGGAATGCCAAGACAAATAACGGGTAAACATGAATAAAAAGGCGCAAATTAATGGTTTGAGGAAATAATGGATAGAAAAGAGAACAATTGCTGGATGAACATGCAAGTTTATTCAAATGATGTCTCAAAGTAGCATCCATAAAAGCAAATACAATTAATACAATCCCGAATGATTACTTTGAAGTAACAACATCAAGCACTGGTTCAGCTTCCCAATTCATCAGCATCTCATTGTGGTTGACAGCATAAGCATTGTTGCATTCTTCAGGCTTCTCAACATCCACCATATTGATGGTTGAACAACAACTAGCTTCATAACTTTCTTCAGTCACAATTACTTCAGCCGGATAAGGAAAGGTCTCTTTCAGATGAGGGATCTGTTTCATCTTCTCTTTTGGTTTCTTTTGCTCAAGAGCCATGGTCCTGATCTGCTTCTCCAATGATGCCTCATATCCTAAACCAAATCGGTTAGGCTTCCCTGAGATAGGTAGAGGTGTCTTGATACCTTGTAACTGTGGTCCCAGTCCTTTGCCGTGCAGATAACCATTTTTGGTCATGATATGAGCCACTATCTGATTGACATCTTGCCTTACGAGCTCATTCTGTTCTTGCTTCAATTCCACCACCTCCAGACTGTGCCATAAGCTGTTTTCCACTAACTCCATATTTTCAACATATGGAAGTGAGACAGGTTTAGATACAATGATCTCCTTCTCTCCATGGATCGTAATGACTGAATCATTTTCAATGTATTTAACCTTTTGATGCAAGGTTGAAGGAACAGCACCAACATTGTTGATCCACGGTCTTCCCAGCAGCATATTGTAATCAGACTCAATCTCCATCACTTGGAATAAAATCTCAAATCGGCTCGGGCCGATTTCTAATGGCAGCACTATTTCCCCCAGTATGTTTTTCTTCGCTCCATCAAAAGCTCTTACGATCATCATTTGTGGTGAAATGTCGTCCTTGCTTATTGACAAGTAGCTCAATGTCGATGCTGGCAAGACATTTAATCCCGACCCTCCGTCAATGAGGACTTTGGGCACTATATAGCCTTTGCATTTAAGGGTTATACACAGTGCTCGTGGGTTAGCCTGTGATACGATCTCTTCACTTGAGAAAGTGATCATATTAACACGCTTTACCGGATCCACCATATTCACCATATTCTCCAATGAGACATCCGGTTTCACATAAGCATCTTTCAAGACCTTTAGCACTGCCTTTTGATGAGATTCAGATGACAAAATTAGTGACAACAGGGAGATTCTAGCAGGAGTCTTTTTCAATTGTTCCAGTATATCGTACTCACTTTGTTTCATGATCTTCAGGAACTCTTCTTCTTCATTTTCTTCTCTTTCTTTTCTGTCTGCACCAAAACCCTTTCCCACGTTCTCTTCTTCAACAAGCTTTCCCTTTTCCAACTCTCCGGGTCCGTAAATTCTTCCACTTCTTGTTATTCCTTTTACCTCTGCTATCACTTGGGCTTTCGAAGTTTCCCCTATGTCTCCATTCGTCTCCACATTAGTTTCATAGTTCCAAGGGATAGCATGTGTATTCTCATAATTGAATGGTGTTGGTTTCTTCACAGTGATCACCACTTTCTCTGGTTTCGAAACTTGATTCAGTGGAGGGATGCGGAGTACGAAACGATCGATCACATTCACCTCTTCAGGAAGATTCGATTTCTGTTTCACTTGAATCACACCCAGGTTGAGTAATTCTTGTACTCGAGCTTTGAAATCCCAACAACTTTCTATATCATGACCAAAACCTCCAGAGTGGTATATGCAGCTCGACCTTATGTCGTCTTTCTCATTCTCTTTTATCATGGATGCAGATGCTGCGATATGGTACCCCGCCTCCTTCAAACCATTGAACACTTTCTCCATAGGAGTTCGGAGACTCATAACCTTCTTAACTAGAGGTTCTTCCACCTCCAAGGCATTCACACAACTTCCTCCTTCGTGTTTCGGGATCGGGTTATTAACAATGTCCGGCTTTGAATCTTCTTGAAAGTCTAGCCTCCCACAAGCGATTAACCTTCTTACTGCTGTTTTGAAACCTTCGCAATCCTCAATGGAATGCCCTGCTATGTCCATGTGGTATTTACAGGTCAGGTTCGGGTTATACCAAGCTGGGTATGGTGGTTCTAATGGGTGCACAGCATATGCCGAGATCAGATGAGCATCAACTAGCTTTTGAAACAGGTCGGCATTCGAAATAGATAGCTTTGGGAAAGGTGGGAAGTTGGGGAATCGATTACGGTTTTGGTTTTGGAAATTTGGTCGATGTACTGGGCTATATGTTGGGCGGGTTGGTTGGTATGGCCTTATGTGGATGTTGTTAACTTGGGGTCGGGGATATGGAACAGTGTTTGTGGTCGGTGTGGCTTGGTATGGTGGGTAATGAGGGATAAGGGTTTGGTATGATCGTGGTCGGGTTGGTGTGTATCGTGGGACGAAGGATTGCTGACCATGCAGATAATTCACATCCGCTCTCCTTCTTTCCGGTGGGAAACTCTTTTTAGTGTCTTCACTGTTCACGGGGAGCTTGCCGGCTTTTGCTAAGCTTTCAATTCTTTCTCCAGCAGTTATCAACTCAGAGAAGTCTTTGTATGCTACTCCTGCCATTGCTCCAATGTATGGGGATCCCAGGGTTCCCAAGAAATAAGAACACATTTCAGTTGGGATGAGTGGCGGTTGAACTTGGGCAGCCAAGGCTCTCCACCTTTGTGCGTATTGCTTGAATGACTCATCTTTCTTCTTCTGCATAGAGCTTAACTGCTCCCGTGTAGGTGCCACCTCAAGATTGAACTTGTATTGGCTCATGAACAGATCTGCCAATTCTCTCCAGCTAGAAATCTTCGAATGGTCTAGTTGAATGTACCACTCTAGAGCGGGTCCCGTCAGGCTTTCATGGAAGAAATTGATGAGGAATTTTTCATCCTTTGACCATATCGCCATCTTAGTGCAATAACTCTTCAAGTGAAAAAGAGGATTACCCATCCCGTCATACTTTGAGAAGTCAGGAACCTTGAAGTCCCTAGGGATTACTACATCAGTAGAAGGGCAGAGTTGTTCAACTTCCACATGCCCATAGAGGCTAGGTCCTTGAATAGCCCGAATCTGCTCTTAAATCTTCTCCATCCACTCTTCTTTGAACTTTCCTTTTTCTGCCTCTGCACGACTATTTTCTGAGGAGGATGGCTGCTTCTGAATGACCACACGAGGTTGCTCCTGCAGTGTAACATGCCCGTGCTCATGAGTTTGCACATTTTCTAAGGAACGATAGCCTTCTCCGATAGGGATTACCAATGGTATCGTGGGCGGTGGTTGCCCATGGAAGTTATTCGGGATTTCACCCATATCATTCATCCCTACAATGACGTTTAGAGCTGCACTCGGCACTACGCATATACCAGTGTCGTGGTCTTTGGTTGCACATTCGCTGAATGAGCTCCCAATAGGTTAAGTGATTCTTGTATGGCCCGCATCATATCCTCCAATTTTCCTTGGTTATTTGACAGTTCATTTAGTTTTCCTCTCACCGCGTCAACTTCATTGCTCAGATTTCTTCCTCCTTCGTAGTAGTTGTGATTGGGATACCCTTTCTGTGTCACCATTCCCTCCAGCCATTTTGGTGCGGGCTCTGGTATTGTGAATTCGAGTTTGATCGGTATCGGTTTTGCTTGGGCGCCCAATTGTGACGAAGTTTTACCTGATTCGTAAAACAATTTTAGTGAAAGCTAAGAGATAAAACATGGCTATTTCTTAGAAATCATCGAGCCGAGTTTTGATGTCAGTAGCTTTCATGATAACTGCCTCGTAACGCCTCGTTCAAAAGTACTAAGTCATGGACATTGCTACGAGACCAACACAATACAGAGAAACAAAGATTCTTTTATTCATGAAGGCATATTACAACCATCATCCTTCTTACATTGATTCTCACAACAACAAAAGAGAATACATTGTAAAGCCACAAATGCCTTCCTCAAAATCTCTCAAGAATCATTTGCTTTATTCTTCCAATCAAGTCTTTACAATAGTCAACAAAATTACAAATCTCGATTGGGGTCTTGAAAGGGATTATTCCTTGCTCGGCCAATCCTAAGTATCTTGGAACATCTTCAATGGCCGCATTAGCTAATCCTGCCAATTTTGAGAAGCGAGTCTTCAGCTCATGAATAATGTGGTTCTGATGTTGTATTTCGGAATCCAAACTTGCAACTCTAACCTTTTCTTCTTCCAAAGGCAACCTGATATTCCATGGTCTCATCATTCATGTGTTGACTTAGCTCTTCAATCTTCCTTTGGTATTCATTGTTCAATTCTTCCATTTGTTGTTTCATTTGTTCTTTGCCTCTTAGCGCGGTTTCTTCAGCAATTTTGGCTTTTCGAAGTAAGTTTTTCAATTGTTGATTTTCAGCTAGCACTTTGTTACGCTCCTGTCTTCGAAGTCCAAGCTCTTTGTTGGCAGCTTTGAGGCATTGCTTGGTTTTCATCATGTGTTCATGCCCCATCTTCAACCTCTTGCTTGTTCCTTCTAGAGCTTGATCTTTTTCAGTACTTTCTCGCTTTAACGTTGCATAATTATGGCGGACACTTTTCAACTCAGCTTCTACTTGCATCTTTTCTTGTTCAACCTTGTCTAGTTTCTCCTTCACTTCTTTGATTTCTTCATTTCCATGGAAACCCCAGGTTGATGCATCGTCCAAAGGAGTAACAGTTATGACCTTGAAGGGCAGCTTGATCTCTTGAGCTCTATTTTTCACCCATTGATGATAACTTTCTTTCACAGCACAACTCCTAACTCCCAATTCTTTTCCTTTCTTGACAACCTTGTTCCAAAAGGACCGGATCTTCTGGAATAGGTCAATGTCTTTGGAGTCTTGATAATATGAGACAAACGGAGTAACTGCGGCTTCAGAAGGAGGTCCCATCATGGGATAACCGAGTTGGCGTAACACCAAGACAGGATTGTAGTTTATGCATCCTCGGGTACCCATGAGAGGTACATTTGGAAAGCTTCCGCACTGATAGATCAGAGTTTGACTATCCTCCCTCCAAGGATACCATCGTATCATCTTTTCATTCAATTTGGCCAGGTCTTGAGCCCACTCTTGTCCATTCTTCTTCTTGATATTATGCATTCGTAGGTCTTCAATTGGACAAGGCGCCTTGTAATTCCTTTGGAATATGTGCGAAGTAGCCCACACATATAACATTGGTAAACAAAGATGCATTCTCTTACCATTTCTCTCATGGAAAAAGTTCAGAGTACAATAAACATCTGCCAAGAGGGCTGGAACGGGATTATGACCATGGAACTCGCGAGCAAGGAATACGTCAATAGCCGCAAAGTCTACAAGGCCTTCAATATTCGGAAATAAGACAGTGCCGTAGATAGTGAGAGCCAGTACATCTACAAAAGCATCCCAGTTTTCGATTTGAGCTAAACGGCGCATGTGCTCTTCCAGGTAATCTCTTGAGAATCCATAGGTCCCATTCCTACATTTCTGTGCTTCATGCAGATTCTTTACACCTACCCTTAGGACAGTTGATAGGGTTTGTAAAGAAGGATAATGGCCTTGGTAGTGATAGGGTTTTTCTCCTTCTAGTGGTAACCCCAGGATCTTCTCAAATTCTTCAATGGTCGGTGCTAACTAGAAGTCTTGAAAAGTGAAACATCAGAGTAGAGGATCGTAGTACTGTGCCAGTGCTGTGATTGCTTCTTCCTGTTCGTCCACTTCTAAGAGATTCAAGATCTTTCCATACCTTCTGGTGAGAGACAAGCGTTGTGGTGACTTCAACAACTGACCCAAAGATCTCAGGCTTTTAGTTTCAGGTGTCTTGGCTTTGAGACGTAGAGTTCTTTTCAACTTTTCACCCTTCTGACTGTCTGGTCTCATATTTGTTTCCATTTTCCCAAAGATACTCACAAAAGATTTCAGTTCGACTTTCTAACAAACCTGCCATAATAGAAAGAAAAATTTAATTTAAATAAAAGAAGGAATAGTAAACAATTTAGGAAATGAATGTAAATTATGTACAAAGAACAAAGATAGGAAATTATGTACAAAGAAAGGAGTTAAAGAAAATGCATGCTCTCTTTGTGTCCTATATGAGGTAAATTCTGGAGGTTAATTCTATAGTTCTATGGTCGTTCTACCTTGTGCACACTTTCACTGGGTGGATCTACATTCTCAGAGTTCTACGGCCTCTAGAGTTAAGATTCATTTCAGAATGTTACCCACAACAGCAGGTGAACCGCTAGATGTAGGGTATTCATGAAAGAATCACACTCTAGATGAGATTTTCGCGATAACCAAACAGGATGAACATCCAAAATGGCTACCGCTACACAATCTCTTACCTATCTCAAGTTACACTCAGACCCGGGTATAGGGCCCCACTCGTTTGTGATTAACATGTAAGTGTTGTGTGTGAAGAGAGCATACAAACCTGAAACCCTAAGACTACCCACGACTAATTCCTGCAAAAACAACTCAAACAGACATGCACAACATTCAGTAACAGTCATCTACCCTAAGGTTTTAACAAATAAAGCTATCACTATAAATAAACACATGAAAAATGAAATTCTGTAAATAGACGAAGCATACAATATTAGACAAAGTAAAATAAAGAAAGGAAAACAAACATCAAGAGGCTATATTTAATTCGCACAACTAATTAAAACAGGCCTGACTCTCTTGGAAATCCCCAGTGGAGTCGCCATCTGTCGCAACCGGGATCGCGACGGGGACGGCGAAAAAAGGAAATTTTGTTTGAAAATTACTGGAGTCGCCACCAAGTTTATTTACATTCGGGAAAATGTTGGAAAAACCCATTCATTTTGAAAATGGTCTTTGAAACCATATTTGAGTTCGGGAGTCGGTTATGCATAGGGAAGGGTAGGAGTTTAATCTCAAGCACTTAAGACACCGTCCCTGAACTGTACCTTTAATTAATCACAAATTAAATAAATAACCTTTTCTAAACATTTATTTTCTGTTTCAAGACAATTAAAATAAATGAGCGAGTTTAAATTGAAAACAAGTATATAAATTACAAATATTTACAAATAAGAGAATGAAGAAGATTGATTTTTTTAATTTTTTTAAAAAGAACATAAAAGAAAAACAAATATTTTTGAGAGAAATTTTGAGTCATTAAGCTGTCACAACTCAAATGACCGAAATATCGAGTTAACAAGCCGTCACGGATAAATTAACTCTTTATCTATAATAACAAGAGTTAAATAAAGTATTTTGACATAAAATTATGAGGAAAAAGGAACTTATAAATGAAATAAAATGCATAAATAGCATAGAAAAATATTTAGGAAAATTATTTACAAATAAATTAAGTGGTGAAAAAGTTAATTTTGAAAAAAGAATTTTAGAATATTAAGCTGTCACAGCTAAAATATTCTAAAATATAAAGTTAACAAACCGTCGCGGTCAAATTAACTTTATTCTTAAAAAGATATATTTACAATTTAATAATTAACTTAAATTAATATAATAATAAAAAAAGTAAAGTAATAATAAATATTTACAAACAAAATAGTATTATGAAAATCTAATTTTGAAAAAAAAAAAGTTTTAGAATATCAAGCTGTCATAACTAAAATATTCTTGAAACATAGAGTTAACAAGCCGTCATGGCTAAATTAACTCTATTTAAAAACAAAAAATAATTCATCAATTAATTAATTAAATGAGTTTTAATAAAGCAAAACACTCAAGTATTCATTTCAAATCCAAACTGAATAAAACTCCTCTTTTTAGACAAAAATTCTAATTTTAACAGGAACCTACACAATTAATGCATAAAAACAAATATCCAATGAATTTGAACCCAAAAAAAAAAAGTTAAGATAATTAAGCTAACAAAGTAAAATTAAAAAAAACAAAAACACAATTAACTTAAATAAAACATATAAATATATAAAATAATTAAATTGAACAACGTGAAATTACACATAAAATAAAAATATTTAAACTAGAAATGAAGATAAATCCCTAAGCACAAATACACAACCAATTCAAATAAAACACATAAGTATATGAAACAATTAAATTAAAACAGAATAAGTATAATTATGCATTTAATTAAAGCAAAATATAAACATAAAATAGTTAAACTAAATAGAAATAAAATTAGCACATAAATATAAACAAGCAATTAAATTGAATATAAGGAAAACTAAACTAAACAAGGGGTCCTAATTACCCTTTTTTTTAATTAAGAAATGCTAGCACTAAAATATCCGAAAATCAAAGAAAATGTTAAATCACTTTTTATTTTGTTTTTTTTTATTTTTTTTTATTTTTTTTATTTGATCTATTTGATCCTACTCAAATAAAAAGAAGATAAAAGAGAATATCTTATAAATTAAAAACAAAATTGATTTTTGAATCAAATAAAATCCCTTAGTTCAATTAGATCAAAATCAAATCCAAACCCAGCAAATAAATTCAAGAATTAAAATTGATGTAAACGCTAACCACGTAAACACAAGCAAGTTCAAAATTTACTTAAAAAGGAATAACAATTAAATGAAAATATACAAACAAAATTTAACTTAACTTAAATCTATTTTTCATTAACACAACATAAAAAACACCTAAACATAAAACAAAAAAGGAATTCATTTCTCCTTCATACTCACTCACGAGATACATACAAAATTTAAAAAAGAAAATCTCTCTCTCTCATACTCACTCACGTGACCCACATACCAAATTTAAAAAGAAAATCTCTCTCTCATATCTTCACGAGACACACACATACAAATCTAAAAAGAAAATCTCTCTCTCTCATATCTTCACACACGTGACCCACATACCAAAACTTTCACATGCTCATACACACGTACACACTCACGGGTTGGCATGTACTCTCTTTCCTTTCCTTTTTTTTTTTTTTATACAAAACATAACCACATCACACAATTACAAACGGAGAAAACAGAGGCAAGCATGAGAGAGAAGAGAGGGTGAGGGGAAGAAGAACAGGGAAGCTGCGGAGAGAAGGAAGATTGCGCCGCGGCTCCGGTGGGGGGGGCACGATAACGTGGTGGCTATGAGTGGGTGTTCGTGGTGGTGGCACCAAGGTGAGTGGTCTCACGGTGGCTTAACGGTGCGGTGGTTGGCTTGAAGGAATTCATGGTTGAAGGGGAAGAAGATGAAGTTGACAAAGGAGGGGAGGCCGTGTGATGACTACAAAGACCGACGGCGCATCACGGAGAGACCGCGTGAGGCACGATGGCAGGGGCTTAGAGAGGCCAAGGAAGGAGCAAGAATGGTGGAAGTGATGATGATGGGTTGAAGGAGGGTGCTAAAGAGGGGGTTGAAGGTGGCTGATGGTGGAATTAATGACTCGAGAAGGGGTGGCGGTGGCCGAATGGTGCACGGCGAGGAAGAGCATGGCAGAGGGGAAGGATGAGGCGACTCACCGGCGCGGTTCGCAGAGGTTGAAGGGAAAGGGTGCTGGGTTTGCGATGATGATGGTGTTGATGTTGATGATGATGAAGAGGGGTGGCGGTTGGAGGCTGTGGTGGTGTTTCATGGAGCTTGAGGGAGGCTGTGATTTCGTGGCGGAGATCCGAGGAGGTGCTTGGTAGAGAAGATGACTGGCGATGATGATGGTGCTAGAGAGGGGGGAAGGCCGATGGTGAAGACTTGGAGGATGGGGGTTGTTGAGGAGTTGCAAGGGAGAGGGGAAAGGGGGCTCACGGTGGTGCCGGGTGGAGGTTGTGGTGGTGGTTCATGGAGGAGCTGTGAAGGGTGGTGGTTATGGTGAAGGTTGTGGATGATGATGGGAAGCATGATGATGCTGGAGAGGGGATGATGCTGAAAGGGGATAAGGGAAGAGTGGAAGGGTCATGGCGGTGAAGGAGGCCGCGCCTCAGGTCCTTTTTTTTTTGAAAAAAAAACTGATGATTGATGATGATCAAATTTTCTTCTGTTGTTTACCTTTTTAGTGCTGGATTGAATTGTTGATTTTTTTTTTTTTTGAGTTCTCCTTGCTGGTTTCTTTGTGTATCTTGATGAACTGGACCGTCTATCCTTCTCTCTGTGTATCCCGTGTTAATATGTTTCAACTCCACCGAAAGAGATCTAAATTCCAAAGACACCATCATTGCCTCTATTTTGATTTTTTTGCTTTTCTCATATTCCTGTGCTCCCGTGAGCCTTGGAGACAGAACCCACAAGGAAGAGGAACCCGTGAAGGTCCTCTGTCTCCTTTCACCCTTTTTTATTTTTTTATTTTATTTTACCTTTTTTTATTTTTATAACAGCAAATCTTTTTTTATTTTTCAATAGAAACATTCAATGAAACTATAATAAAAAGATAAATTAAGTGCAAATTGTTTGATTTTATTGTTAAAAAATTGAACAAAATCGGGTGTTCACAATGAGCAACATATCTGCTACAATGATTTTGGTAGTTTTTTTTTTCCTTCTCGGGCTAATTTTTGGTGTGTATGGTTAGCATAAAAATTAAAAGAGTAGGTTGTTTTGAAACATATAAATAAAAAGTGGTATTATTTGAACATCCAAAAAGTAAGTATTTATTGATACAAATACCATCACATTTAATGATTATAAAGTTGGTGTCTATTGAGTGTTTAAATAACATATTTGATTAAAAAAATGACCAAAATGTGATAATTAAACGCCATCATGACATCAGCTGAAATGTGCTAATTTGATAAGTTACAGGAAGAATTGCGCCAACCCTTTCCTTCTTGTATATAAATTCACATGTCAAACGCAGCAACCTCAAACAGCTATCAATTTTCTTTCTTCTAGCCTCACGTACCCCATATAGCGTGTGAAGTTCAACTAAATTAGAATCGCTCAACTAATGTACGTCCTCATTGTTAAGTTAAAAAGGATCTCTCCAAAGTACTTAGCTTGTTGGTTTGAGTTTAATCTGACTCACTTGATTGAATTTTGTAATAGAATTATCACTTTTTAAAAAAATACTAATAACCCAATGATAAAGTAACGGCCGAGTGAATTTGTTTAGATAATATATGTCTAATATTTATGTATGTCGTGTTTTGAACAAGGCGAGTACAACTCAAGTAGTTGGATTAGTTTGTCGGTTTATGGCAAATCCATGTAAAGAGCATTGAAATGTTGTTAAGAAGATTCTAAGATACATTAAAGGAATTTCAAGTGCTACATTATGTTTTGAAGAATTAGAATTTGTAGTTAGAGGATATGTTGATTTAGATTTTGTAGATGATCTTGATAAAAAGAATTCTACTATAGGCCATGTGTTCATTCTTTTGGATGTACTTTTTAGTTGGTTATCCAAGTTATAGATTACTGCACACCTTGTTGACTATAGAGGCACAATTGAGTATATGGCAACTACATAAATGCAAGGAAACTAACAATCTCGATTCAAAGATTAATGGAGTAACTTGAGCACAAATATTTTGTATCACTACAAGGAATTTGCAACCCAGATGAATTTATCTATATGTAGATTTATAGACTCGGATTTTTTCATTTATAAGATAATAGACAGAAAAATTTGTCTGTAATATATATATATATGTATATGTATGTATGTATAGTTGCATCTATCCATCATCTCCAACAACCCTGCTCTCCCCGAAGCCACTAATGTAGCCAAACAAAATCAATTGAGAGCATCCCACATACAAAAACCAAAGTCTTTCCAAACCTCAAACAAAATAAAAAGGGAAAACTAGAAGCAAAAAAAAGGAAGAAATAGGAAGCCACGCCATTGCCACTGTGTCCTCCACCACGCCATGCCAGCTACGGTGGAATCAAAGCACCAATGTTCCAAATGTGGCCTCTTCAATCATACACATTAAAAACTAAAAACTCAATGGAACCCACAAAAGAAATGGAAGAAAAATAAGAGTAAACCAATTAAAAGTTTCATAACATTACCACAAACACAATAGTGATGGCCATTTGCTAAATGGTGGCCTGGCGAGCAGCAGCAACATAAAGAATGCTGACAGTGATGGAGGCTCGTGGAGAGAGAAATGAGAAATAAGAAGAGGACATCTGTGTTTTAAGCTGTAATTTCCTCATTACATATGGATTTTTCCATCTGTAACAGTGACTGAAAGGCACGATGACACATGCCCAAAAATTCAAATTATAGATGGATTTTTTTTTGTCTATAATGGGTACATATTAATCCCACGTCTTGAAATTCAAGTTATAGACAGATTTTTTTGTTTATATGTTTTGTTAAAAAAATAGTCTCTTCCTTTCAAAATTTGTTTGTAATTTTTGTCTATAACAATTACACACCAAGTGGTGGGAAGTGACACCAATAGCTATAAACAGATTTTCAAACGAATTGTGTAACTTTGACAATTTTTTGTGTGTGTCTATTTCTCATTTTCCATCTGTAAATCCTTCTAAAATATAGGCGGAATTAAATCCATTTGCATTTATTATCTGTATTTTGCAAGTTTCTAGTAATATATTGTGACAAGCAAAATGCTCACACATTGCAAGAGTTATTCATCATTATTTCATTCAAGGTCAAAGTACATTGGAGTTCAATATCATTTTTTTCAAGAAGCAATAGAATAAGAGAACATGGATATATAGAAGATTCACACTAAATATAACCTAACAGATATCATGGCAAAATCAATTAATAGTAACAAGTTTAAGTGGTGCACATCCTCATATGACTTATCAGAAATGTAAACAATATGAAAATGACAAGTTGAGAAAGGTTTTTAAAGCTCGGGAAAAATAACTTTAAATGTAAGATTGTAAATGGAGCAGTGGCATAAAGCCAATTTTTATGGCTTTTGAAATAAAAAAATGTTGCTCATTTTCGGTGCCTTAGATGGAAGAATGGGCATAAGTGGTTAAATGGTAGAAGATGTGGCAAAAATATACTTCTCTTGATTGAAGGTGCTGTAATGTTAAATAGAGTTTTGTTCTAATAGTCCATACATCCCAACTAAGAGCAAAAAATTCTATGGTGTGTTTTGTGATCTCCTATATATTTTATAGAGGGGAAGCATATTCTTCTAACATATATAAGAGAATGTGTTATTATTCTCTCCTTATATTTAGAGAGAAATTGTAAATTAACTCTCACTTCACATAGTGAAAACCTTCTTCTTTTTTATTTTTTTCCTATGATTTTTCCCTCGTCATCAGAGTGATTTTCAATGTTAAATATTTTGTATCAGTTTAAATTTTCTCAATTAAATTTGGTTGCATTATACTGTTTTCATAACTCTAATATCATACAAGTTGATATACATAGAAATTAAATTTAAAAATATTACTTTGAGCATAAAAGTATCATAGTTTATCATTATTTATTGGGTTAAATGCATTTTACCTTCATACTTTAGGTCATGTATAATTTAGATCCTACATTTTAAAATGTGCATCGCGACCCCCTAGATATTATAAACAGTGTAAAATGACCCTTCTATTAAGTTGACATCTATTTTTATTATTAAGTATTTATGTACAAGTCACGAAAGATATTTTTTGGACAAAAATAACATTCCTTTTAATTAAATTTACCAACCTTAACCCCCCTCCACTCAAAGACTCATTGAACCATTGAGCCACTGCAAACCCAAGCTCGGGTGTATAGCCTAGCTACAACATACATTAATTTCCATATACCAATTCTTCTTCATTCACACTTTGTAATGCTAATTTCCCGAATTAATTGAGAGAGAGAGAAAAGAATTGATACCTTAGTGTAACCCTTCAGGACAATCTCACTGCTAAGTGGAATCCAAAGCTAGTTTCCCAGCTCCTCTTTGTTGGAACCTTCCTCATTGGAGCTCCTCAAATCGGAACTAGGCAACAATGGGGTCTTATTGTCGTCATCCTTATATTCGCCCCCGGTGGCAGGCCAGCGGCCCTAGCATGACATCATCATCCTAGTCGAAATCCTTAGCACGCGGATGCTGAGATGGTAACGACCCGATCTCCAAACTGACGTCCACAAAGGAATATCTTTTCTTGGACCCTTCTCAATTCGATGATTGCCCAGCTCATTGGATTGCTTAATCTTGTATGTTTCAAGTTCGTTTCTCAGCAAGGGTGTGTGTAGTCATTGCTTCCTCGACACTGTGTGGTGTCATCAGTGCGACTCACTTCTTACCTCGGCGCAGCCATTGATAGGGTTCACATTTTCCAGATTCACATTTTGTGCTTTTGTTTGTTAGGTCCCTTTGTTGTAATGATTCCCTAAATTGGCGTTTGAATTTGGGGTTTTGACTGTTGTGATGTTGTGAATTTGTTGCATTGAATTGGAATTTTTTTGTCTATTAAAAATGCATTTTTTTTTTCTGTTTTTCTCTTACATTTTGAGGTTCAATGGTTCAATAAGTTTCTAAGTGGAGAAGGAGAGGGTTTGGGATTAGGAAATTTAATTAAAAGAAATGATATTTTATCTAAAAAAATGTCTCACGTAATATGCATATGATTACTTAATAGTAAAAATAGATGTCAACTTAATAGAAGGGTCATTTTGCACTTTTTGTAAAGTCTATGATTTTGTAATGAACATTTTGAAATGTTAAGATTTAAAATGCACATAATCTAAAATATATAGGGTAAAATGCATTTAACCCTTATGTGTTAGAAGAAAAATACAATTTTAATTAGACTTAGACAAGTCAACCCGACATAAAGATAGACGGAATCAAAATTTCAAAATCCAAACACATAAAAAATAATAAATTCTATGCTGGGACAAATCATCAATATACATGACTCAAAACAAAATAGTGACAACAATAATCTTCCTGATCCTTTTTTTTTTCTTGTTTGCTTCTCGTTCAAATTTTGTTATGAGCTTTCATTGACGTATCATAAAATGTGTTAAAATTAAATTTCAAATAGAGAAATTTAGTTTTGAAGATTCTTGTATCTCAATTCAGCACAGTGAAATACACATGTAAATAGTGAAAAATTCATGTTGATAAATTAGAAACCAAAATTATATTGCAGTAGTCAGCAATAATATTGTTGTTTGAGTATAAAATTTATGTACAAATGACTGGAGATTTTAATTCCATAAACTGAGAAATATAATCGGAGACAACATTTATTTATTATTACCACATTTTTTTATTCTATATGAATCAACTTGAATTTACATCTACTCTTTATCTATACATATTTTTCTATATTGAGTCAATATACTCAACTAATTAATATGTACAAACAACTTACTCCTTTAATTTAAACATTGCCTGTAACATTAAAGTCTCTGCTGGATCTTCATATATCCATATGAGTAAACGCTAAGCATCCAGGAAATCTCTGCAATCCATTCCAGTATGGTATAGAAAAAGTCTTGCATATAGGAGGACACAGACACACATACACAAAAGTTAGTAAAATTAGTTGACAAGTGAGTTATATATTAAAATTGATGAAGCTTACTTTTATTATGAGTATGTCCAAAAAATAATGTGTTATAATTATGTATACAAGGATAATCTCTCTATACCATGATAAGCAAATGCTCCATATTACATCACAAAACTATGCATATGAGAATATATTTTCAATGAACATAACCTAGACAGCTTTAGCGATCACCACATGTCCTCCAATTACTGTTCCATTTATCCTCCTCTCTCCATATAATATAACCCCAACCCCTAATCCCCCATCTCAGCTTAATTTCCACTAGTTCCTCCATACCACCACCACCACATCCTTTCTTCTTTCACTCTCTCTTTCTTAATTTCTTCTCCCCTGCGAAAGCAGTAAGCCAAGAAGACAACCCATAATTCTCAATCAACTTTCAGTTTTCTTTTTGGAAAGAAGAAGCAAACCCTTTAATTTTATTTCTCAGGTTCTTTCTCTTCCAAAACCTACTTAAATCACAATTATATTAAACATGAAAGGCACCATCATGTTTGTAGAACCAAGCCCCTTACACCGACCAAAGCTCGGGAACTTATTTCACTCTGATCCGCCATCACTTCACGACCACGACCACGAGGATTCCTCGTACTTGATGTCACCCTTGAACAACCAAGCCACCACCACCTCTCCCTTCAACAAGTCCCCATGGCTGTTACCTTCCACGCCCGTAAAACTCTTTCGCAGCGAACACTTTGCGGTGCAAAACGGCCTCGTGGGGTCCATTATTCGCGAAGAAGGCCACATTTATTCATTGGCAGTTTCGGGGGACTTGTTATATACGGGCTCCAACAGCAAGAACATAAGGGTGTGGAAGAATCTCAAGGACTTCACGGGATTCAAATCAAGCAGCGGCTTAGTCAAAGCAATAGTGATCTCCGGCGGAAAAATCTTCACCGGCCACCAAGACGGAAAGATCAGAATCTGGACGGTTCCTCACACGACAAACCCAACCAACCACAGGTAATTAACAACCCAGACGGCTCATGTTAATTATAGGAGGTTCTGGTCAGTCACTCAATTAGTTGGAAAGTTTTCTGTCGTAACTAACTCTTTAGTTTTGATACTCTCAAGTTATAGAGTATACAGTCCGTAAGTAAATATAGTTGGCAACTAATTGAGCTCCTAAACATCTAAACAGCGTTCAATTTCTATGGTGTATATAAAGAGGATTTCGTGAGTAGAAATAAAACTTATATCTATGAGTTTTAAGAGAATTAATCATTTTTTTCAGCTATGAATATTACACAAAGGAAACAAAAAAAAAAACTAGTTTAATGATGAGATCATATAATGTAAATAAAAAACTCAGTTGCAAGGGATATCTCTGCTTAGAGTAATACTACACAAATATATATACTGACATAATCTTTAACAAGAAGTTATGATAATTTTATTGAAACTTAAATAAAATAAAATGATATCTCATTTAAGTAAAAGCCAACAGTCATATCATTTCATTCTGAAAATAAATATTATCATCTAACATTTTTTTTTTCTGGGAGATTATTATTCTGTAGGAAACCAGAAACGTTATTAATGGCTAGCTTATGCATAAACGAGTTCTCTACTAAAATTTGCTTCATTTCATTTGGACAGGCGAATAGGTAGCTTGCCAAGCCTAAGAGACTACGTGAAGAGCTCTGTGAATCCCATCAGCAGCAAGGCAAAGAAGGCGAAGCACTACGACGCCGTTTCCAGCCTCAGCCTCGACGAGGAGCACGGCTTGTTGTACTCCGGCTCCTGGGACAAAACGGTCAAGGTCTGGAGCGTCTCGGATTCCAAGTGCCTGGAATCCATCGAAGCTCATGCCGACGCCGTCAACGCGGTCGTGACGGCGTTCGGGTGCTACGTCTTCACCGGCTCGGCAGACGGAACGGCGAAGATGTGGAGGAGGGAAGAATACGAGTACGAGGGGAATAGTAACAACAAAGGGAAGAAGAGGAAGAGAACAAAGCACGTGCTGAAAGGGGTTCTGTTGGAGCATGAGAGGGCGGTGACGGCGCTGGCGGTGAACCGGTGGTCCGCGGTGGTTTACGGCGGCTCCTCCGACGGGGCGGTGAACTACTGGGGAAGGGGAAAGGGCAATGACGAGCACTGCTTCTCTCATGACGGAGTCTTGAGAGGGCACAAGCTTGCGGTTCTGTGCCTCGCTGTGGCATGCGGCCTTGTGGCGAGTGGATCTGCGGATAAGAGTGTTTGCGTGTGGAAGAGGGAGGAGAGCGGGAAGCACACGTGGCTCTCGGTTCTTAACGGTCACACTGGGCCTGTTAAGTGCATAGCTGCAATCCAAGTAGAAGAGGAGGAGGAGTGTGAGAGTGACGTTGGTAAGTTAGGGTGTAATGGGAAGGGTGATCAGCAGCAACGGTGGGTGGTGTACACTGGGAGCTTGGACAAGTCGGTGAAGGTGTGGAGTGTGTCGGAGAATGTGCCGGAGTTGAGCTTGATCCAAGGGTGGGTTCCTCCGCGTGATTCGGCAGCAGAGGCTAACGACAGGGAAGCTAGTCACTTTTTGCCCGGGAGAATTAGTTTTAGTGGTAGCGATCGATGGGAAAGAAATCACTTGTCTCAATTTGGTGTCTCATTTCCCGTTCATCAATAAAAAAGTAACATGTAAATTATGAGTAGTTATTAAATGTTGGTTTTGAAAAAATTGAAAAGTTATTCTTGATGCTGGGACACTTGTCAACACATAAGTAAGAAGACAGAGAAGAGGACAGAGGATTTGATTCCGCGATCGATGACTGCCAAAACATGAGGAGATGACACTTTCAAACGTGGAGATCAGAAGCAACTAATTTTACCCTCTTTTATGTTAATTTGTATAAAGTTTTGTACGATATTAACTATGGAATTTTTTCTTTACAAGGTTCCTATATCAATACATGATTAATGGTGACATAAGAAATGGTGGTGTGTGTATAAAGAAGCTATGTATGTGCGATACAAACTTTCTTGTCCATTGCGTTAAGTTGTAAAATAGAATGGAATGGTCAATGGTAGATACATACATGAAAGATGTTGCATTCAAAACGAAAAAATGACAACAATTTCATACTTTCTCACAAGTAAATTTCTAGTGAGTTGCGTGCATTTGATAGTTAATACGATTATTGTTTAGCTTAACCTGCAAAATATACCTAATTTATCTTAAATTTATATGATGTTCATTATTGATATTATAATAATGGACAAAAAAATTTTAGGTACGTTTTTAGAGAGTTTTATTCTATACCGCTTAGTATTTCATAAACAAATTAGCTGTAGCTATCATTATCTTCTATATTTTTTTTTCCAACCTTTTTTATGCAATAACTAATACCTGAAAATGTTGAGTACTATAAATCAAGACTATTAAGAATTTTTCATGAAATTCGGTTATGGTCACTTTAATCATTGAATACTTGATTACAACCGTTCCGATGAAAAAAAAAGTGTGAAATGAATTGTTATCCTAGAAACTCACGGGCAACAAATACATCCCTTTATTTTGTGTTGCCCTCATCATAAGGTCTAGATACTAAGTGTGCTGTGTTGTAATTAAATTAACCTCATCCGTACCAAGAAATGCAATTCTACGGAATCAAGGAAGGCACAAGATTGCATGGTCTGAAGATGACTAGAGGTGGCAGAAGCTCCTGAGATGTTAGAATAATGGTTGTGGTGGTCCATCAGACACATGCAGGAGAGGCTCAGAGCCTCAGACGACTTTGGCGATCGGGGGTCCATTAATTGGCTTCCCCTAAGAGAGGGAGTGATTGAATTTGGCTGCTTCTTCTGTGAAAGTAACAGCCTATTGCCCTGAAAGGAGGGGACTAATTGTAGCCTGTGAGATGTACGGAGGTAATATTACATATCAACATGGGACGACTCAAGTGCCAAAAACGGCCAAGAAAGAGCTAAAGGACATTCTTTGTTTTAATTGCTGAGAAAAGAAAGTTTATATAAAGAGAGAGATACCTTAAATGGGGTTTTCAATGTTGCATGAGGAAGTGTCAACTTTATCTATGTAGCATATTTGTTATTTGCTATGGAGCACGGACACGGACACGGACGCGGGACATAATATGAACACAAATATGAAGACACACCAAATTTAAAAAATTACAGAATATGGATATAGCATACACTACCAGAAACACGAGGGAAACCGGCGCGGTTATCAACGGGTTCTTACCCGTCGGTAATAACCGACAACCTTTACGATGGTTTGACGCGTTATTGGAAATAATTATGATACTTGCAAGCACCTATCGGTAAATGCTGGCACATTACGTGGCGCGCAAAGCAACCGATGAGTGTAACGACGGGTAATTACTATATTCAGTATTAATTATTTAGTAAATAACTTACCGACGGTGAAGTAATGTGTTTATTAAATGAATTAAATTACCGACAGGTCTACCAACGGATGGTCAAAACGCAACATTTCATTAATAGTACTTACTGATAGGTTTTTGAAATTTTTGTTATTGCCGCGTAAACCCTTCGTATTTCCATTAACTCGTCGACAAACCCATCGGTAACTACTTTTAATGAAATGTTGTGTTTCATTAAACGCGTACCTGTCGGTAAGCCTCTGTCGATAATCCGTGAATTATAACCCCCTCCCCTGAGACCCTTCTTCCTTCTCACTTGGAAACCTCACTCTCTTTCCCTAGCCACGCGCCGCTACCATGATTTTCCTCTCCATTCACCGCCACTGGAGCTCCATTTGAGAAACGGATGCCACCTCTACAATCCTTGTACTTTGTGAGCATTTTAATCGGTTTAATTTTTTGATTTGATTAACTTTTTCCATTCGTTTATGGGTGCCCATAGTGTTGTGTGTTTGTTGCATTGATGATTAATTATTGTTATTAATTTGTTAATGTAGGAGTTTTGGTTGAGGGTCATAGCGATTATTGACTTTGGGATCGGTTTGCTATTCTTTTTCTTTATATTAGTCTATGTTTTGTATGTATATAATTGTAGTTATTGAAATTTATAATGTTTGATTTTTAGGATTGGATTTGGTTGAACACGGTGAGCTTCCCTACATTTTGGTTTTTTCTTTACTGCTATAGAGATTAGTCGTTGAATCCTTGTTATTTATATCATTTAATAATTTATTATATATGTATGATATATAGAGACTTATATTTCTAGGATAAAGTTATAGGAAATGGGGATTGCATGATTGGGGGGAAGGGCATAGAGGTCCTTCCCTGACTTGTTTGATTTGTTTGTTGTGGGATTCTTTGTGTTTGCAGAGATTGCAGGATGCATGTTGTGGAGTTATAAGGGGATGCACAATAGAACGGTTTTTAGGATTATGTGAATTGTATGTAATTATTAACATGTAACTGTTTCACTATTCCTATTCTATTGTTGTTTTTATAATAATATCTATAATTGTTGAATTGACTGATATATCTAACGATGGAAGCTCCTAATTATAGGGGAGGTGCTATCGAAATTTTGTTAATTTTTGTGTGGGAATAATAGATTAAAAAATGTAACTATATTAAGAAAAACTTAAAAACTTAAGAGGTGGTTGATTTTGTTAAATAAAAGTTAAAGACCAACCAATTGAATGCACAAGTAACCTCCCAATCAGAAATCATGAAGATGAAATAAATGCTAGTAGTGCTGATGATTCACCTAGTGATCAACAACAGAGTGATGATGAAAAAAGCCCTGCACTTTCATATTAACTGAGGTGTTTAATATTATATGTTTTATTATTATTATTATGAAATTATAATAATTTTTTGATTTAATAATTTTTTTTATTGACTACTTTTTAATTGTTTCAGTATGGTTCGTAAAAGTAAAGGCCAACCTCAAAAAGTCGGTTTACCCAGCACCACCACCGCCCTTCCTACCACTGCCCCTCCCACAACCTTCGCCACCGCCCCTCCCACCATCTCCGCCACTATCCCTTCCACCACCTCCCCTTTCCACTACCTCTACCTTAGTTCCTACCATTAGCACCCCAGGCTTTAGGATGATATCCACTCTTGGGTATGCCAGGCCTCGACCTCCCTCGTTTTCACACCCACAACCTACTCGCATCAATGATCCCTCCCCTAGCCCTCCCACTGCCCCTAGCTCTGATGGCAGGCCACTTGGGGCTAATGGTAGAGCGTTCTGCTAGATCAGGCCGGACGGTAAAGACAGGTGAGTTGAATTTATTTTTTTTATTATATTATAGTTTTACATTGCTTATAACAATTAAATCATTTTGGTTGTTTTGTGATTTATTTTATCTATTTAATTGTTTTGAGCCATTTGTGCTGGCTCACCATAGGATCACAGAGGTTATACAGAGTTGGTATAACCATCCGTGGCCCACATGGAATGGCCTCCCACAGACCACCAGGGGGTCATTTTTGGAGGACCGGAAAGTAATTCTATGATTTATTTGTTTTTATTACAATGCATGTTTATATTTCTTAATTGTATTCTTATATATAATAGCTTGTATGCTGTGAATTTTGTATGTAGAAATCCTTCTACATTGACCCCGAGCATGAGCCCGCAGTAAAGAGGGTTTGGAACATAAGGTCTTCCAAGCAATTGCGGGATATGTTTCATGCTATCCGGAAGGGGCAGATGAGTAGCTAGTGGCTAGGGGATGCCACGCTCAGTGAGCTGCAGTGCCACTGGGCCAGCGAGCGACTCGACCTTTATTGATAGGTAGACTAAGGGAAAGATAAACTGAGCCTCACAGAAAGGTGGGTCGATGCACACCGGTAGGTCGAGCACCCAGGAGGGGACCCGCAAGCGTTTGGTAATTTTTTAACCTTTATAAATTTTATAGTAATATTTACTATATTTGAATTGTGACAAATACTATATGTATATGACTTTATTGCGCTTATTTGTGCAGCGAAGGAGTTGAGCCGCCCTCCGACACAAGGCAAGTATTTTCAGGAGATCCACACTCGAAAGGGTGTACAGAGGGATGATGATGAGCCTGGAGAGGTCTGGGTGGATGCTCGCTCCGAGATGACCAATGTAAGTTTGAATTTGTACATAACTTTACTTAACTTTTATTATTATTTCCATTTATGTCATAATTATTACTTACAATGTGTTTTATCTTTTTTCCCTTGCAGCGCGAGTTTTTTGACCTCTGGGAGCAGTACCAAACCCAGGTGGCTGAGGCTGGGCCTAATGCTGACATTCCTCCTCTTTCAACCGAGAAGGATGTCTGGGCCCAAGTGGTTGGTGGCCTTTATAAGGGCCGCATATATAGGATGGGGTATTACCCTAAGAGTATATCCCCATCCTCTACCGCTGGGTCAGCTACTGGGGATGATGCCCTGAGGGAGCATGTGCATGCCCTCAACCAGGAGCTGCAGCAGCAGGCACAACTCATCCAGGAGCAGCAGACACAGTTGATCTAACAACAGGAGCAACATGCACAATTCCTTCAGTAGCTCCAAGAGCAGCAGGCAGGCCGGACAGCTTTGGAGCAGGAGTTGAGAGAGATCTGAGAGCTTAAGCTCTCCTTAGAGCACCAGCAGCAGGAGATAGCAAAGAAGGAAAAGGCTTAGCTTCGGAAGATGCAGCAGCAGGTCATTGCACATGTGATGAGCTTTTTTCAGGGCATGGAGCTTCAGAATCCTCTAGCTCCAGCAAGACGCTTCCCTAAACCCTATTCCCCCATATCCTACTCCCATCCATTGATAAGGGCCAGTCACAGTTGCACGGGGCGGATGATGATGATGGTCCTGATGATGATGCCGTCGATGATGCTGATGCCCAGGACTTTAGCTAGTTTTTATTTATCTTCATTTTTCTTCCATTTTGGATTTTTTTCAATTCATTATGATTTGTATATATTTTATTGTCATAATTTGATATTTTATTTAATCAGTTTAATTTATTCTTTTTATCAATTTATTATTTTCTTATTTAATATCATTTTAATTGATAATTAGGTAATTATATATAAATAAATATATAATTAATAAATTGGTAAAAGGAAAATTATTTAAAAAAATTATTTATTACTGACGGGTATAATGGATTATTTATTTATAATAAAATTGCAGAAAAATAAAAAATCGTCGTTAAACCTGTCGGTAAAAACAAAAAAATCAAATTAAATAAAATAATAACCGTCGGCAAAACCATTGGTAAAATTATGTCTTTAACGGATGTGCTGACGGCTTTTATTTAATTGTATCGATGCTATTAATTCATATGTCCATCGGTAAAGGAGTCGATAATAACCGACGAGTTTTCCCATACTGTCGGTAATATTCATCGATGCCCTCCTTACTGATGACCCCATACCCGTCGGTAAGGCCATTGATAAAATTGGTGACCATTGAAAAACCCGTCTGTAAAGTCATCGGAATAGCGCGTGTTTCTTGTAGTGATATGTGTGTGTGTGTGTGTATAAATATATATAATTTTTTTTCTTTTGTTGTATAATAAAATAAAATGACCCAACAGTACAGGTCAAACTAAATAACTAGGGTTGATTTTGGATTCATATTGGTATTAAAATTTGAAAAAAAATAAAGAAACCAACTTAGGCATATCTGTGGGGTGTCCAAGTTACGTCCATTGTGAATTAGAGCAGTGTCCAACCGTGTTTGGTGTTTGTTCAAGTTAGAAAAATTATTTTTTTAATTGGACGCGTACAGATGCGTGTCCAATACGTGTTGTGTGGGTGTCGGACACTGACACGTGTCCGACACACGGACACGCCACCAAGTCCGTGTGTCCTTGCTTCTTAGGTTCTTTGAGTTATGTTATTTGTATTCACAATACATGAGATATCGTGTCGACTCATATCTTATTCCATCCACCATTGGATGGAGTATGAACCTCATTGAAGTAGGGTCCACATCTCATCTAATGGTGGATGAGATATGAGTCAGCACAGTATCACATACATTGTAAGTACAAATGGCATTTTCCTTGTTCTTTAATGTAAGGGGCCGAATTTAATGGCTTGGATGGGTTATATATACATCATCTAGAGCTTCTAGATATGGTTAATCTTCTTGTTTATAACCTTGATTACGTCGGTAGTTGTTGAATTTTTGGATTGAACAATCGTGGAAATTTTGTGCGATGTGTTAGCGGCAGTTTGATAAACAATAATTTGCTAAATAAATATTTAGATGTATAAAAACGTAACTCTTTATATTCGACTAAAATCACAATAAAATTGAATTCCGCTAGCTTTATCTCATACGTACTATTTAAGTTTGTAATTTCTACTCTTTCCTACCAGTTTCACTAGAGCTGAGCTCCATGGGAAAAAAAAGGTCATGATAAATTTATTATAAATATACTTAATAACTTAAATATAAATATAAGGTGATATTGTATGTACAATATATTTCCTATTCGCTAGCAGTGTGTAGATCGTATAAATTAGGTTATTAGCTTGATCAGCTTCAAAGCCTCTTTTAGGCTAGAAACATAAACAATTAGAATAATAAAAGAGAATAATAATTGAATTATGGATCACTTGACCATATAGAAAAGTTCTAATACTATATATTATGAATCGGTTCTTTTAAAAGTTTAAATTATTGGTTATAGGAACCTAAATAGTTTTATATTTTATAAAATATTTGCTACATTTTTTTCCTGGTATACTGATAGGGCAACAATCTTAGCTCCTCACAATGGTAATGATACTATTCCTAGTTGAATCATCTAATAGAAGAAAACACAGCTATGCAACCCCCCTTCCCATTCCTCCCCCCCCTCTCTCTCTCTCCCCCTTTTTTTTAATTGAAAATGAGATTCATTCCCATGTCGTACTTAACTATTCCGAACAAAGGAATTGGGCAACAGAGGCCTATTTATTTGAGGCCCATGGTCTGTCACGCAGCATCTAAGTCCATATTTTTAAGGCCGGAAAAAAGAATAGAAAAATAGGTCGTACAAAAGGATTGGTTAATCCAACGGAGGGTCGATTTTTAGACTCCGTCAAATTTTAGAATCCAAACCCAAACGAATAATAACTCGACTAGTGATCGAATCGAACCTGTTTAACCCGACTTTCAAATATCATATAAAAATAAAATTTTGTAAGTAAGAAATAAAATTTAAGAGATATCTTATAATATATATTTTAAAAAAATTATATCATTGTAAAAATAATATTAAATTATGTAAAATATATTAATTATATTATGAAATCTTATAATTTTTTACTAATTATAATATATATAATAATTATTTAACTTTGGTCTAGGTCGGACCAACCTAAAATATGACCTAAAATCAATCCAAAAAATATACCGAGTCAAATTTCAAAACTCGAACCCAAAACAATAAGCGTGGGTTGAGCTAGATTGCCGGGTGGAAGTGTGACCACCCATAAGAAATCTGATATTTTCAAAAGAGACTACCCTAAAGCATGTGCTCTATTCTATTAGCGCAATAGACCGAAAACAAAATTCTAATAGCCCAGCTAATGTGGAGAGGGAAAGCTTAAAAAATTCCTCAACACCGCTTTGACGCTGCATGCTTTCCTTGCCTGGTGCCTGCGCTCCTTTGTTTTCCGTATTTTGCTTTGGTTTTGTTTATTTTTGTTTATTTCTTTTGCAATATTTTCATTATATAGGATATGTCTGATCTCTCTTATGAAGTGTATCTCTTATAACAGTGTCTCTATACAGCATCGTAATATTGCTTCCATGGTAGACGATGAATCAACAACCTTTATCAATGATGGTCAAATGGGTCTTCCACCTTTGTTCTTTGCTGTAATGGTGATATCAAAGCTCAAATGGTCTGTAGCGATTTCAAGTTGTCAATCAAATACTTGAATACACCAAGGAGTGGGAGTAATAACCTTTTTGTATTGTTTGTTGCTCGAGGTCTGAAACTTGCTTATGTTTTTAGGGGGATTTTCACATGCAGTTGACGGTCCATACCTATGCTGCAGTTGTCAGAGGTGCCCAATAGGAAATGGACACGTGGCGTTGTGGGGTCAGCCATGGGTGGGTTAATTGCACAGACAGAAAAGTTTAAGTATCAACAATAATAAGGGCATTTTGGAGCAAAGGCTATGAGTTGAAAATGTTATCTGAAATTTTAAAAGATTAAAAAATTCCCCTTCCTCCTCTCCCTCTCATCTGCCACAAGATCTTGCTGCCCCTCAGCCTCAGGTTGCCGTTCCCGCCAATGATTTTCCGTTCTTCATCGCCATGATCTACGGCCCTCGCTATCCGCTGTGGAAGAAGCTCATGGCCGCCAAGTTCGTCATGTTCCTCCCTGTTAGTCCCGCTACTGACTCGCCTGATCTGGTCATCGGCATCATTCGCATCGACATTATCATTGCTAATCGAATTATTAAATAAGCGTAGTGTTTCAAGAATGAGTAGAACTTGCATCATATTCGCATATATAGGGTGTTGTGGTTGGGTTTCCCCAATGGGTTTTGAGGCAAAAGTAGTCTGACTTTTAAGAATTCGGTTAGTTCAAATTCGTTGCTGTGAACACCCGATTTTGTTCGACCCCCAAAAAAACCAAAAAATTTTCAGTCCATTTCACCCATTTCATTTTTGGTTGTTGTTATCATTTTTTTTAAGCCCGTTTTCAGTCCATTTCATTTTTAGTCATTGTTATCATTTTTTTTTTTTGGAGTCCATTTCATTTCATTAAAACAAAAAACCCATTACTTTTTTTTTTTTTTTGGTTTACAGTCTTATCCCATTTCATTTTCATTTTAATTTATTTATAAAAAATAATAAAAAGGAGGAAGTTGAGAACCGATGCAGCGTGGAGGACAATATACAAGAGGGAACAGTGTTGGAACGTGAAAACGTGAACTAAACAAGAAAATCAAGCTGTAATCTTCCCACTGAGTCAAATCACGGTGGCACACTCACATGCTTGGGAAAAGAAAAATCCGAAGAAGCAGCATGCAAGATCAAATACAATCCCATGAAATCAGCAATGATATCAATTAAATCAAAAATGGTTGCTGTGGGGTTTGACAAACTGATTCACGAAGATGTATAAATGGGATTAAATTTCACGAGAGAGGGATTGGTTTTTCAACAAAAACTACCTCTCATCATCTCAAATATTTTTTGCCATACACAAGGAAAAGAATCAAGAATTAGAGGTAAAAATTTTTCCAAATTTGATTCATTTCCTAGTGTATCTATTTTCGATGTCGACAAAACCCGTGAACCCGGTCAGGGATCAAACCAAACTCAAACCATAAGCCAAAACACAATCCATAACACCCATTTATACAACAATAGTCCAGGTTCAATCATCGTAAAAATCAAACAATAATCCCGGGTTACTGCTTTCAAAATATATATATAAAAAAAAGCAGGAGGAAGAACCTCACCGCTTACTCCTCCGCTATCTCAAACCACCGCAGCCTAGCTCCTCCCACACCGCCGATCAACCCACCGTCCGATTGTGAACCCGCACCGAAGAAGGTTGCGTGCCTGCCTCGGGTATGAGAAGCCCGCCACAAGCGATCACTATGACACGCGACTCTCGCCTTACCTCGCGACAAAGACTGTAGCTCGGCCCTACGGTGATCATTCCCTTGGCCGAACGGATCAAGGCCGCCACTTCGGCGTGTGTTGGGGAGACTGCGCTCTACACTTCTGCCGTGTTTGCAGCAACAGCCGCGGAGTCCGCCGTGCATCTTCGCCAAAACCGTACCGCCATGGGGTCGCTGCAAAGCCTGGGCCGAGCCTCCTGTGAAGTCTCTCTTCCCGGCGCATCCCTTCCCTTTCTGTCACCACCACCCAACCGATTTCCTTTCCTTGGTCGCTGATCCCTCTCTTTTACGCCATCTCTGCTTCTCTCGCGAAAGCCTCGAGAACCAGTTTGCGAACCATCATAACGCTTCCCCCTCTTCCCCGTTCTCGGATCTCTCTCTTTCTCGTTCTTTCCTTTTGTCTTCCATTTCTTTCTCGTACTTCTCTCTCTCTCCGCGTTTCTCTGTAGGAATGTGAGAGTGGGTAGTGCTGTTACTTTTTTTTCTGTGTGAAAGTGTATGTGAGAGAGAGGCCAAGTGTTAGCGTAAGTTTGAATATGTGTAGGAAGTGTGCCTTAGCCTCCCATTATCTCTGTGTACAAAAAAGGGTAAAAAGGAATCCAAGATGATAATGCTCTATCTCTCTGTCCCGTTGTTGTTTGAGGATTCCCTTTTTGTGTGCCTTACCCATTAGGCTTAGAATTCCTTTTTTAATTTACTGATGGGCCATAGAGTTTGTGTCATATTAGGCTTAGGATTCCCTTTTCTTTTTATATTCTTCTCTTATTTAAAAAATAAAAATTTTGGTTTATTGACTCAATTGTTTTCTTCATGTTATTATCTTAGGATTTAGTTTGCATTTGTGCATATGTGCTGTGCGGGTCTCAGCGTCTCCCATCATCTCTTTCTACAAAGAAGTCAAAAGGAAACCAAACAAATAATTCTCTACCCCACCAAGTCATCATATGTTCCCTTTATGTTTTTTTTTTTTAAAAAAACCAAGCCACCTGATTCTTTTTCCAAAAGTCACGAGCATGTTGCTCTTTTTTTTTTTTTTGTCTTTTTATTTGTCATTTATTTTGTGTAAATAAGATGTTGTTTTTATTAGTCAGATCCAATTTCGGGTGTTGGCTTACTAATTGAGTCACAACTCTTTTGGGATTTAATGGGATGTTGGTTTTTTTTTTTTTTTTTACGTAACTTTGAGCCTCATTATGATACAGGATAGGAAGACGATTTTGATCACCACAAGTCAAAATTAAATTTTCATAATTCATTTTACTTGAAAATATTTTTCTAATAATTTTTTTTTATATATGGAGGAATATTTTGTTAAAAATGTTAATTTAGCCGTGAACTGCTAACTCAATAATTTGGATATTTGAGTTTGTGTGAGTTTAATGGTCTTCAAATTCCTCTAAAATATATTTATTCTCTTTTGCATTTTTTTTTATTAAAAAATATTAAAAATATCTTTTTCCTTTTCTTATTTGTGAATATTTATAATAATTTTTTTTTAATTTAAATTTGTTCATTTATTTATCATTTTTTAATCCAAATAAGGAGAGTTAATTTAGCGTGGACGCTTATTAACTCAAAATTTTGGACATCTGAGTTGTGACAGCTTGATGTTTCAAAATTTTATTTTTTTAAAAAAATCTCCTAACTTTCTTGTAAATAGATATTTCAAAAGGTTATTAATAATTTGCACAAATCAATTATATCTGCCATGGAGTGTACTTTGCAGGGGTGTGTAGGATTAAATGCGCTTACTTCCTAATATGCATAACCGACTTTAACTCAAATCTGGTTCCAAAGACTATTTTGTAAAAATAATGGGTTTTTCCATGTTTTCCCAATTTTAATAAACTTTGGCTACATTCCATTTTTTCAAAAAAAAAATTCTTTTTCCGCCCGTCACGCGATCCGGTTGCTATGTATTCTTTGTCGTGGTACGATATATTTTTTATTTTATTTTCTTTTTTATCTCTTTTTTTAAAATTTTAATTGTCACTTAATATTTGTTATTTTTAGTGAATTTGCTTTTGCCTTATTTTTTATTTTAATTTTAATTAACTTTTACTATCTAATTTTTTTAATTTTTGATTTCCTTTTTTTTGGTGTTGAATATAGTTTGTCCGAACTTTGTTATGTTAACATTGACCTTGCTTTTTTATTTTTTTCTTTTCATTTTTATTTTTATTTTGGTAATTATAATTATTTTTAATATTTATTTTTATTTACTTGTTAAAGAAATTGGTTTGTTTGTATTCTTTATTGTGTATAGCATATTTTTTACTGGTATTTTTTTAATTATGTTTTTGAAATTTGCAATTGTATTCCATATTTATTTTGTAATATTTTTTGTATTTTTAGTGAATTTGCTTTCATATTACTTTATTATTTTGTTATAATTTCAAATAAATTTTATTAGTATATTTTTTAAATTTTTATTTCAGTTTTTTATTTTTATTAATTTGGTTTGTACAAAATCTGTTAAGTTAACAGTACTATTTTTATTTTTCATTTCTGTATTATTTTATTATGATTTTTTGTAATATATTTTTTTATATTTAATGTTTATATTTTTAAATTTTTATTCTTAAGATTTCAGTTGGTCCGACTTTTTTGTTGTGTACAGTACTTTTTATTTTATTTTTTCTTTTCATTATTTTTATTTTAGTAATTTTAATTATTTTTAATATTTATTTTTATTTATAACGCAATATAAATGACTAAATTACCCTCATTATATGTTTAACTACTTTTACCTACAATTAACGTTACCACTAATGATAACTCTTCATACATCAACGTGTCATATTCAAGAGGCATCATATTCCAACTTCATCATAAGCATTGACTAATGCCTGTATGGAAGTAGTCACCATGTTTTTATCGGTCAAATTTACAATACACCATTCAAGTTTTGGCACATTCAATGTGCTATTAATTTAACACAGAGGCTGGCCACCTTGGGTCAGGGCGAGTTTTTCACTTGACCTAAATTTTATGTTGATAAAAAGATATTAAGAATAATTATAATTTATATAAGTAAACTTTTTCTTTTATAATTTTTAGCTCATATACTAAAAAAAAAATTAATAAAAATTTTGATATTGAAGATAGAAATATTTATGAATTTAAATGAGAAAATTATTATCCACCAATATTTTCTTTCAATAAAAATATGAGTTTAATTAATTTATATATTGTGCAAAACTTATTTTACATTATTATTCAATTATATGTTGTCATATTAGCATGTGTATTTAATTCTTACACTCACTATTTGGATTATTTGATTGGATAACATGACAATATTTAAAAAATTATATACTATTAATGTATCAAAATTGAACTTAAAAAATATGACTCAACAATATTCTCTTTTGAAAAAAATTAATTAAGGAAAATACTAATCATTAAAATCATATACAAATTTGAATATACAAATAAATAATAAAATAATTATCATCAAAGCTATAAATTCAACACATTTCATTCACAAAAAAATTAACTAAAATATTTAATTATTTGTATCAATTCCATGGCTCTAAAGTGATGGTCATAAGGATTGCTCTACAACCCCTCAAAAATGTCACAACAAGGATGTCATCGGAAAGTATTCATACAGCATATCATCAAACAAATGACATTCTTGAAGTTGAAAATTGAGATATCTATATGATGTAGAGTTAAAGGAACTAGGATTAATTTAGTGGTGAAAGATATAAAGTCTCAGTCTTAAATCTCATTGTGATCAATATAATTTCAGAAGTATAAAAAGGAAAGAAGGAAGAATTAAAGCAAGAAAGTCTACAAATGCACTATAAACAAATGTGCTAATGCAAAAGCACCCAAAAAAAAAATGCAAATGCAAGGATTTATGTTTAGATACATTGATTTATGTATGTGTCAAAAAAGTTTTAAAAAATTATTGCGAAGCGGAGATAGTAGTTTCTAGAATTGACTGCCTGTAACTGGACATAAACTTTCCAAATGCCCAATAACGAATCAACACTGTTTTCATCTCTTTTGAACGAAGAATATAATTGGTCAATTATTTCATTTGGTTAATTTTTTACTTTCGATTTATCTATGCTTAATAGTTGTTTTTACACTTTTATACTTGTATTCACTTGTTAGAATTTTACACGATTTGTTTCGTGCCATCTAGCATTGTTCCGACTAAAATCCTAAATACCAACTCGTTAGAAAGACTAATGGGCTGATCTCAAGTGCCTATCAATTCAACTAAGACAAAGGTAAATGGATGAGCTCATTGAATTACGAGTGTATTTACTGCTCTCATCCATCGTCACTCGTACTCCATCCTTTTGATCTAGTTTTTGAACAACCTACAGTACTTTCTTTCGAATATCAAAGAAAGAAATGGAGTTCTCTAATTAAAAGTTATTACCCAGCATCCTCTTTGGGAGAAGTTAGAGAAACCTTCCTCATTTAAATTCTTTGTTCATCCACACACACTGTGATTTATTGAGAGGCTCCACGTTAGGGATATCTGAGTTGCGTGCACCTCAAGTATATTAAATATTTTATGGATGAGAGCGGAAGCATGCCCGAATTTATGGAGAGTAATCGATAAATAAAGCACGTAAATAGTACTTTACAATGGGATTCATTTGTCACTATTCACACAAGCAAAAATAGATCAAGAGAATTGCATGCCAAATTTTTAATGTGGAAAATCCTCTCCAATAATGAAGGAAAAGCCATGGGCCAAATTTCAAAAAATATTCCACTATATTTAATGAATTAATTACAATATAATATATCCCCAATGAGATATTCTCTTACACTAAAATCTGTAGTATTAAAGAGACCTAGAGAATATATTCAAATCCCCAATATATATTCACACTAAACTCTTAGAATTTTCTTGCACATATACACTATTTTTTCTCTCACTATAAAAAGCTTACACTGCTTTTTCTACTGCCACTGAAGAAATGTTTTAGCTTTGAATGGTTTCTCCATTGGGAGCTTGTCGCTCTTTATAGAGCTTCTTGAATCACGTGCAATAAATGCACACTAACACCATCCAACTACAAAATCACTATTGGTGGATTTGCTTCCCAAGGAAGTAAATATTTCAATCTTCCTTTGTTGACGTTTGCCAAAATGCTAGTCATATCCTGATTATTCTCCAACCTTGACCTGCATTTGAAGTTCTTAATCCTCTACAAATATTGATCAAATCCGACCAATGCTTAAACTTATCAATCGACAATGATTTGGCCATCATATCTATTGGGCTCTCAATTATGGCTATTCTCTGAAATGCAACTATACTGCTGTTAATATTTTCTATAAGAAAATAAAGTCTAAGATCAATGTGTTTAGTACTTTCATGACAGACTAGGTTTTTGGCCCGATGAATGATGCTTTGACTATCACATTGTATATTTGTTGCATGTTGATTCAACCCAAAACTATCCAAAAGACCATGCACCTAAATGTTCTCGTTAACAGCCTTAGTCAATGCCATGCACTTAGCTTTAGCAGTTGATACTATCACTGTAGATTGCAAAGCTGTCTTCAAGCTAATAGTACATCCAAACACTATAAAGATATAGCTTGTGAATGACCTCCTTTTATCCAAATCACTTGCATAATCAAAATCTACACAACCTAGGGCTTCACGCCTCTTCTGACCATCAAATAACAAACAGATATCAGTAGAACCTCTCAAGTATCGCATGATCCATTTCACAGCTTCCTAGTGTTTCTTTCCAGATTTGTTCAAAAATCTGCTCACCACCCCTATATTACTGCACGTGAAAAATCTGATCTAGTATACACCATGACATATGTGAGATTGCCAACTATACTAGAATAAGGTATACGGGACATGTGCCATACTTCCTCCTCAGTTTTTGGACATTTCTTCAATGACAACTTAAACTATATATGAAGTGTCAACTAGTTTGAACTGATCCATATTGAAGCATTGTAGCAAATGATTTGCGGAGTTCTACATAAATTTTGAGTGGGTACTATCACAACTGCAAATTCATTGCAGTCGAGAGTGCGTGCATACTATCATCCACTTGACATTGGAAGCTAGGAATGACACCAATAACTATCATAGAATAACAAACAATCACTACCAAAAAAACTGCTATTATCGACAAATTTTTTGAGTTATCGACAAATTTTTTTATTATCAATGGATTTTGTCAACCGGTAATAATGTCGTTAAAAACAATTACCAATGGAAAAAATCCATTGGAAATTTTTACCGACGGATTCTTCGATGGATTTTTACAAAAAAATCTGTCGGTAATTTGATTCACAAGATCGTCAGGAAAATCACCGATGGAAATTTTTGCCGATGGATTTTTTATTTATTATCGACCGATTTTCCGTCGATAATTTTTTAATTAAAAATAAAGATTTTTATAATTTTTTAAATTTACTGATAGAAAATCCATCGGTAATATTACCGAAGAAAAATTCGTAGATGATGGTAAGTAATAAAATTTTAAGTTTTATTTATTTTTTATTTTATTGACAAATTTTCTGTCAGTAGTAACTAATAGTTTAAAATTTTTCTTTTTAAATTTACCAATGAATTTTTCATCAGTAATATTTTTAATTTTATTTTTATTTTTTAATTTTACCGATGAATTTTTTGTCGGTATTTATAAATTTCAAAATTTCAATTTTTTTCTTCTGTCATTTATTGACAGAAAATCCGTCGGTAATTGTAAATTTTGAAATTTCAAATAATTTTTTTATTTTATAGACAAATTTTTCGTTAGTAATTAAAAATCCAAAATTTTAAATTTTATTTCTTTTTTATTTTACCGATGAAAATTTCGCCGGTAACTTTTTTTGTTTAAAAAAATTTAGCAATATTTAGATTACTTGATTATTTAAGAGTTAATTTTTTATTTAACAATAATTATAAATATATAAATATATTTAATAATAAAAAATTATAAAAAAATACTCAATAAATAAGCACAACAAAGTTCCACTATTGTTTACAAACATAAACACAAATGCAATAAAGTCTACAAGTATAAATATAAGGAAGTCAACATATGATAAATAAAGAAAAATAGTAACTCAAATCAGGAGAAATCAGCAGCGTCATCAGTATCACCATCACTGCCACCACCATCAGCATCACCATCGCCACCACCACCACCATCATCATCAATGTCTGGTGGTGCGAAAGAGCTTGCCTGCATCTTTTGTCACAAAGACATCATCTCTTTCCTCTTCTGCTTTAGTAATCTGATCTCCAAGGCCTTTTCATTGTCTTTAATGTTCTTTTTCACCTCCTCCAACTCTCGCTGAGTCGCCGCATCCTTCTCTTGCATACGATGAAGTTCCGTATTGAGCGAGTGAACTTGCTGCGAACCCCGTCATCATCAACGGTGGACCCAGTGCCTGTAGATGTCCCAATGACAGAGGCAGTGGATAAAATACTCGAATAAAATGATCACATGCCATAGATGCAGCTCTTGTAAGAACTGCCGACTACCTCCTGCCACAACTTGTCCTCATCAATTGGTGGGCAGTCTTCACCAGGTGTGATCTTCTGCTCTCGTTGGGTCGTGGCCTCCTGATAGCACTACTCATAGGTATGCTATAAAAAAATAAAAGTAATGACAATCAAATATATGAAAAAAAAATAAATTATATATATATATACATACACATACATACACAATTAATAAGTGCACAAAACATATATACCCCAACATTCTCTGAACGAGAATTGACCCACGTCTTCTCTAGCTTACGCCTGTGAGTCTTTTTGAACAACTCACTCTGTGTGGGTGGCCTCTTCAACTCATTGGTCTGCAATTCAAGTGAAACATGTAAAACATTAATATGATAAAATATAAATTTAACAAGAGAAATTAAAAGATGTTTGAGATAATGACTAAACCATCCGGTAACGTGTAGACTCGATACTAGCAGAACCACCACAATGAAAGGAGCCACCCTTATGCGATGCTTGACTCTCCTTGGCCTTCAAAGACCTTTGAACTTGTCTCCTTTCCAGTGTTGCCACATATAGTCCAGGCTGGCCTGAGTCATCCACCTGGGTTTCTCGTCCTGCCCCTCCTGAATGTCGATATACATGTCTTGCAGCCTATGAGTTGCCTTGGATTTGAAGCACTTAAACATCTTTGGGATGGATGATTAAGTGGCTCTACACATGAAAATAAACAAAAAAAGGTAATTGAAAGTATTTCTGAAGTAAGTCATACATTTCATAATAATTATTTTATTAACCTTCCACTCAAGAAACCAGCGCTCCTTCTCGAGCTTCGACAGCTTGCTGAAGGACTCAATCAACCATTCATATAATTTTTGGATGGTGTGTGTCACCTCGTGCATGGCCGATATGTTTGGCTCCCCACTGCCTGCATCCCCTTTGACACATACCCCACTATTGTTTGTTGTTTTTCCTTGGCCCCATTCAAATGTATGAAACTTATATCCATTCACATAATACATTGGCCAATTGTTTGCTTTGTTAGCAGGAACCCAAGCCAAACTTTGTAAATAAGGACATGTTACATTATTGTTTTGATCAAACACCTACATGAATAATTGAACTTCAAACATCAACATAAAAGATGACAACTAGAACATGTGTATGAATTTTGGATCAAATGGTTACTAGATAATTGGATCACATACAAAGGATCTAAACCATGCTGGAAATTGTTAAAGGGTATGCCACTCATCAACTTGTTCAAAATACTTGTAAATTAAACATTGCAGGTAAAATAAGATTTGATGCATGATAGTGTATCAGCAATTGAAAGTGATATATTGATATAACTTACGTCTTAAATGGTTGCACTTTATTACAGTTGATTAAGATATGCAAATATGCACCATGTTTCTCTCTCTTTGATAGCCAATGTGGTTTGGACTTTCCAACAGCACGTCCTGGCTGATTGAATATAGACAAAGTATATTGAACTGAACTTTCACCCCTATCATCATTCCGACCAACCCTTGTTCATCTAGACTGAACATGAGACTTAAAGTAATAGGAACAAAAGAAAGATGTCTCCTTCGAGATATATGTCTCACATATGGAACCTTTTACTTGAGCTTTATTTTTCACAGTTCTCTTGAAACTTCCAATATTTCTTTCAAATTGATACATCTATCTATATTGAACCGGCCCACATACCCGTTCTTTATATGCCAAGTGTATGGGCAAGTGTTCCATAGAATCAAAGAAACCAGGAGGAAATATTCTCTCTAATTTGAACAGAATTACTGGGATGTTTCTCTCCATAATTAGGAAATCTTCAACCCTCAGAGTGAACGAGCATTCCATAGGCCGAAAAATCATTGATAATCCACATCAATGCTGCCCTCAGCAAGAAATTTTTTTTCATGGAAATATCATAAGTTTGTACACCTGAATACCACAGCTCTTTAAGTTCGTCAATCAATGGTTAGTGGTAAACATCAATCTTGGCTTTGGGGTTATCGGGGCCAGAGATTATACAAGTTAGAAACATGTAAGGGTCTTTCATGCATATTTCAGGAGGCAGATTGTAAAGTGTAACAATCACGGGCTAGTAGGAATAGGGTTTGCTAAACTGATTATTCAGAGTAAATCCATCTGCACAAAGCCTAAACCTAACATTCTTAGGATCCACAGCAAAATCAGGATAAGTTTGGTCAAAGTATTTCCAGGCTTCACTATGGGAAGGGTGGGTCATGACACTATCATTTCTCTTATTCTCAAAGTACCATCTCATGTGAGGTGTTGAACTCATTGAAGCATACAACCTCTTTAACCTTGAAATTAGGGGAAAATAGTGCATTCTTTTATAGGGAACATCCTTATATCTTCCATTTCCATATCTTTTTGGTTTAAACCTTGGGTTTTCATAAAAATTGCATTCGGTTAAGTCTGCATCATCTTTGTAGTACAACATACATCCCTTTAAAAAACAATCTATTTTTTCTGATTTTAGCCCGAGTTTTGAAACTAATTCTTGGCCTGATAGAAATCCTTTGGCCCGAGTTTTGACTTTGGTTTACTTCTAACTTTATAGCTAACATCCTAACCACTAGAGACAATTTCGAGTGTACACACCCTTCCCACAGAGGAGCCCTTATAGCCTCCAATATAGAGAAAAATTTCTCAATCTCGACATTAGGAGCCTCGACAGAAGGTTCATAATTTGCATGAATTTGAGGACCAACTGCATCATAAATCATTTCCTTATATCGTCTAGAGTTATCCTCCCAATTAACATTTCCCATGACATACTCACCAATATTAACTCTACTTGAACTACCTCTAGCATAGGCATTTTCAATACTAGCATGTTCAAAATTTTGTGTGGCAACTTCCCCATGCTTAGTCCAAACCTAATAATCCGTCATAAAACCATCCTTATATAGGTGATACCTAATGGTGTCCATATCAAAATATTTCCTATATTTGCACCTAGCACAGGGACACCTAACTTTCTATTCATTCATAAATTGACCTGTCTAACAAGCCACCCTTATAAATTGTTCAATTCTCGCGTAGAATTCAGGTTTGATTCCCCCTCGATTGGAGTGCACCTTGTCATACATCCATAGTCTGTTTGTGGGAATCATGGTTCTTGGATGTGTAATTTAACCTAACAAATTCATTTAAAGATTCAAAAATTAAAATTTTATTTAATTATAAATATCTTTTAACAGACTATCTTCTGAAAGTAAAAGTCTTTTAAGTAAATGGATTATGGTCTTTAACTTCATAGAATATCTTCCATGTGCGAGTTTTTAACTTAACAAAAGATTAGTAGAACCTCCCCTTAAAATAAAATTCCAATCTTTAGCTTAAAAAAAATCAACAGAACCTCCCCTTAAATTAAGACATCCTAAGAAATTGATTTCAATATATATATATATCCAATCAAATAAAGTTCGTAAACAATCAAATAAACATTTAAAGATCCTAAAACCGTTCCAGAGCACACCCTCTTATAACATCACAACATGCATTTTCTGCAATCTCTACATACACAATCAATCTCCACAGCAAACAATGCAAATAAGTCGGGGAAGAATCTCTATGCCCTTCTCCCCAGTCATGCAATCCTAATTTCATACAGCTCTAACTTATAAATCATAAGTCTCTATCCTAATAAAAATATAATTAAATAAGGAGAAGAAATAATTACTTACCTTAGAATTATCGGATTGTCCTTATATATGGCTTAGCTCTTTGAATGAATTATTCTCTTTGTGCTTGATAGAAGTAATAGCCTTCAAGGAGCACCTGAAATTAATCATGCATTGTTAAGATGATCTAAACACACAACCCATCAGGGTTTTCCAACAGAAATAATCAGTCCAAAAAATTGCTATATCAACAATGATACAATAAAGGAATTTGTTTTTCTATATAAACATCAAAATTTATAAAAATCTCTTATGCCTGTTGGTCATTTTAAAGGTAGGTAAAATTCAAGAATAAATATTTTATCAATGTTAGACATGAAAGTCAAGAATCTTCAGCATTATCAAGAAATTACTATCAATAAATAGAGTTATGCACACCTGAGGAGGCTTTCACAGAGAGGCGAAGGGTTGGACGGTGTCGTGGGTGGCGGGGCTAGGCTTGGTGCGTCGGCCTCTAAGCTGTGGTCGCAGGGTGGAGGGGCTGGCCGGGGTCACTGGGCATAGGGGCGAAGCTATGGACGGTAGGGGCGGGGCAGGGGCGACGGGGCGGGGCTTGGTGCCCGAGGTGCAGAGAGGTTGGGTGGTGGTGCACATGCCGGGGTGGCGAGGCGGGGGCAGCGGGCCTTGCCCGGAGGTCGGCGGTACAGGTCTCAGAGATAAACAGAGAGAGTTGAGAGGAAAGAGAATGTTTCCTTTAAAATGAAAGATACAAGCATATGTAATTGTATTACTGACGAATTTTCAAATTACTGACGGAAAATCCATGGGTAATAATTAATTCCAAAAAAAATTAAAAATAAAATTACCAAGGGATTTTTCGTCGGTAATAATTAAATCTAATAAAATTAAAAAATTAAATTACTGGTGAAAAATCCGTCGGTAATTCTTAATTCTGAAAAAATTAAAAAATAAAATTACCGACAAATTTTCCTTCAGTAATGATTAATTCTAAAAAAATAAAAAAATTAAAATTATCAATAGAAAATTAGTGAGTAAATTTTAATTTTTATTAATTTATAATTTCAATTAATTACTGACGGATTTTTCGTAGGTAATTTTTAATTCCAAAAAAATTTAAAAATAAATTACCGACAAAAAACTCATCGGTAATAATTAATTCCAAAAAAAATTTAAAAATAAAATTATCGACGAATTTTCCATCTGTAAATTTTAATTTTTATTAATTTATAATTCTAATTAATTACCGACAGATTTTTCATTGGTAATTTTTAATTTCAAAAAAATTAAAAAATAAAATTATGAACGAAAAATTCGTTAGTAATAATTAATTCCAAAAAACTTAAAAATAAAATTATCGACGGATTTTTTATTGGTAATTTTTAATTTTTATTAATTTATAATTCCAATTAATTACCGACAGATTTTCTATCGGTAAAGTTAAACTCAAATAAACTTTTCACATCATTACCAATGGAAAATCCATCGGTAAAAAAAAAATTTGAAAAAAAAATTTAAAATAAAATTATCGATGAATTTTCCGTCGATAACACGCATTATACTTCACGCAATATGGCGCGAAAATTATCGTCAGTAACGTCCTCAGAGCAAAAAAAAAATTTTTCTCAAATTTCTCATTTTCTGTTAGTAAATCCCTCGGTATTATCGACAAAAAAATTCCGTAGGTAAAATCCATCGGTAACCCCGGTTTTTCTTATGGTGAATGCATAAGACACCAAAGAACATGATATGGTAGATTTAGGGGAAGGAAATATCAAAATGATTTTTGCTTAATGTATGTATAGTGTAAATATCAAAATGATTTTTGCTTAATGAGTTCATTGACTCCCTCTCTCCCTTCCTTTTTACAGCTACAAACTACAAAAAAAAATAGGTAAATTGTGGCAATTCCAAAGAACTGCCATAATATATGTGGATTAATGTGGTTTTCTCAGCCGCCACCATTTTAGTGAAAAAATGGTTGTTGAAAGGTAAATAACGGCGATTGCCATTTCAGCTAACAAAAAATAAAAAATAAAAAGTGAGGAAAGCAATAAGGGTTAACCCTTCCCCATTCACACAACACCACACCACAAACACAGCCTTGCCTCCCCTAACCTCTCTCCCGCTCTGCCCAATGCGGGGCCGCTAGCGACTCAGTCGCCATCGCCATCACTCACATCAAGGTCTTGTTCTTCGCGTGCCCTACCACCATGGAGTCATCGGCATTTTAGGCCTCCTAATCAATGACCTCGTCCTCCTTTCCTGCATCGACCTCCGCCCCATCATGGTCCATGGCGGCGGCCCGGAGCTCAACCAATGGCTCGGCCGCTTCAACATCCAGGCTGTGTTCTGCAATGGCCTCCGTGTAACCGACAGCGAAACCATGGAGATTGTGTCCATGGTGCTTGTCAGAAGGGTCAATAAAACCCCAGTCTCACTCATCAACAGGGCCAGTGCCATCGCCGTCGACCTCTCCTGCATGGATGGGCGCCTCATCACGGCCATCCCCAGCCCCAAGGCCGCCGACCTAGGGTTCATTGTTGAGGTAGAGCAGGTGAATCCAATGTGTGCCATATTCTTTGTTGCTGGATATTTTGACTGATAAAGGTGCTAGCACAATGATCACTGGCCAAGAAAGGTGGTGTTTCTTGTTAATGCAGGGTTTTGCTCTTTTCTTTACCAAATTGTTAGAATAATTTTGCTTACCATTTTAATCTAAGCTCATCTGGTTTTGAACTACAAGTTGATAATTAACATTATCATTTAGGCGAGGAAAAGATTTTGATTAGGATGCATTTGTTTTTATTTTTTTATGTTGAATGAAAGACTAGTTACGTACTAATTACGTGTATCCATATAACATACGAAATTAAGCTTGCAATGTATTTGATGAAATAGATTGAAATTTTTGTTGGCCCTACTTCAAATTGTTCTATGAAATTGAGATTGCAATGTGTTTGATAAAATGTCCAAATCAATGTTCTCCTTTCTCTTTTTGTTTTCGAGACAGGATCTTTCCTTTGTATTGATTATACCTTTTATCTACTAATTTTTCTTTCTAGGTTCCTATCTGATTTGGTTGGTTATTATTTTGTTCAACATCGTCAAAGGTATTTTATTGTTATTTCTTCATTCAACTTGCATATCCTTGAATCTCATGTATTTTCTGTGAATTTTTCCCATTGGTTTAGGTGAACTCATACTTGGAATAGCAAGTTAAGGCATGTTTTTGTTTGACACTTTCACTTAATATAATGGTAATCAATGGTTTATCTTCTACTTCATTATTATGCCCTTTAACTTGCTGTGGCTGTGATTTGAATATATGTTATTGGTTAGTCCATTCAGTTCTAAGGTTAATCTGTAGATAAATGTGATCTAAGGTTTTAGTTTCTTAGTCTTTGAAGCAATGACCACGTTCATAGGCCAAGTCCCTGCTCTTTCCCTCATTGCCATTTTTGGTACTACATCCACAACCATCGTAAATTGCTTTCATGAGCTTTTCATCTTTTTGTTATGTCTGAGTATTGTGTTCTATTGGAAATTTTGGGTTTGAGCTGGATAATTTTTTTTTGGCATAATTTTAAATTGCTATTGCAGTTGGATTTCTCATATTTTCTGTAAATTTTCTGTAATTGCAATAATCTCAATGCAAATGTAGTTTGAAACCATGACTTTTGGTTACTGTAGTGTAGTTCTTTGATCATAGAATGATTAAGTTTTTTATTGCTTCCTTTTTTGAAGTGTACTTGGAATTTTGATTATGATGGAAAAGTCAAATTCAGCGTAGAAGCTGCATATGCGAATGAGGCTATGGAAATTTCTGGATCAGTATGTGATTAAGCCAATGGATGGATCTTCTTCTGGTTCTTTTTTGTCAATTAGTCGAAAAGATGGCTCCATGAAGCTCATTGATTTGTTGTTTGTTTACTTCTGTTTGCATTTTTTTTTGTCCACCTTGTGATTGTGCTTTGCCTTAGCATGTCATATTTCAATTCTTGTTTGTGTTTGTTTTGAACAGATGAGATCCCATAATACAGCACCCTTCAAGTTCCGAAGATTATGACAATATATGGTGTGGTTGGGATGCTAAAGATTTTGGCTAGTAAGTAATCAGAGTAAACACTCAAACATTGGATAGTAATAGTAAGAGTGGTTATTTTATCTATTATCTAGATTCTCCCTTTTGCTTTTGTCTGTTGATGTTGGAATGATATGTTGGTGTTTGCTGATGACCATGTGATTGTGCTGCAATGTTAATTAACTAGATTAGTTTTTTTTCCTTGCTAAGATATCATAATTGGGATCATTAACTAATGATATGATGATTGATCTTTACACATAGATGAAAGCAAAAATAGAATAAGATACTAGATTTGTTGGGTGCCCTTGTGGTCAGATGATAGGGTAAAATATGCATTACTTTCCTTCACTATTTTTTCCCTTTTTCTTCTTTCTTCCTCTAGTTTTCTTTTTAAAAAAAGGCAGAGGGGTCAAGGATAAAGTAAGATATACATTAAGATAGCTTGACTTCAAAATTTCATCCATGAAGGTTTTTCCCTTTGATCAAACTCTTAACAATACCCCTGCTGAGCAGGTAAGCTGCTAGAACTCAATTTGTTCCTAATTTAATTCTGTAGTTCACAAACAATTTGAAACTCAAAATTGTTGTACCATATTTTGCAGAAGAAAATGAAGATGGAATTTTCTAAGCTACTAAATGTTGCTGACAAGATGTCTAGTCTGTTATTCTCATATGATACTAATTTAACGTTGAGGTGAACTTCTTTCAATATGTTTTTAAGATATCATCCAATGGTAATTATGAATGGAACTAGGTATGTTTCTATTTAAATTCTCAAATTAGCTGCCTATATTCTTGCTTTGATTACTGAAACCATGAATTCTTTAAACATAGAGAACAAGAAAGGTTCTTTTTTTCAATTATGATTAATATTCCATTTTTACCATCACATGTAGGATTATTGAATTATTCAGACACTTTTGAGAGCTTCAGCTTGCATAAATGGCATTCACACTAAATTTAAAAGATATCAGTATTTAGCAATAGTAAGCATGAGTCTTGGGCATATCAATATAAGCACATTAATAGATCTTCTCTGTTTCAGGAAATCAACCTATGTTGCCCCTATTAAATGTAAACCTATACATCATGAGTTTTATGGATGTCAACTTATTTTAATATATGCCTTTACTTTGCATTTAAGTAGAGGAAGATATTTTCCACTTTTAGAATTGAAACAATGTAAAACTACATATTGTTGCAATCTTCATTGAAAGGCATAGGCATTATTTTAGCAGTAATAGTGACTATTACTTCCAAGATAGAAAATTTTGCTAGTATGAGGGTGAGTTATGTTGGATTGTGTATCATTTTTTGTCATTGTGTTCTGTTGGATTGTGCATAATTTTCTGTCATTGTGTTTAGAGCAATTACAGCAATCCTATCTATTACATCAATGCTAATTATGAGTTTGGTCATATTGGATTTTGGCATTTATCTCTGATGCTTGGTATATTTTTTACTAGTTTGGAATTTGATCAACCTTATAAAAGATGGTTTCCCGTGATAGAATTAGCATTGCCCGAGAATTACTATTTTGCATGATTATTTGAACTTCTTTTTTTTAAAAAAAAATTGATGTTGCAATTAGAGTGATTTAAAATTGTTGTAATAAATAGTTTTAAAAAATTTTCAAAAAATATTTTCACTGCAAATTGCGACAATTTCAAACTGCTATGATTATTTTTTTTAAAACATTACCATAGATTGCAGCGGTTTCAAACCACTATAATTTATTTTTTAAAATATTTCACTAATTGCGGCGATTTGAAACTGCCATAATTTTACCGCCACAATACACTTGAATTATGGCAGTTATACAAGGTGATTGCGATAGTATTTTTATAACCGCCATAATTTACTGAATGACATTGGTAATTACGACTATTCAATTTGCTGAGAAAAGCGGCAGTTATAACCACCGTAATTTACAAAAAAAAAAAGACCGCTATTTTCCTGTTTTGTTGTAGTGTATTGTAGATCCAGTTATTGTTCAAGCATCATTTTGATAAATTACAATTGTTCCAGTAGTGAGCTTCACTTTGTAGTGAGTCTTAGTATAGGCTCATGTTGGATTATAGTGCTCTAGTAGTTGTGTAAGCAGGATTCAAACCATGTATCCTAATTTCAGATTATGTATTTATTTTCAAAGTTCTTGAACATCCCTAGCTATATGTTTTCAGCTTTGAAGTATGAATTTGAATTGTTGATTTTGATTAAGTTATGTAACAAATAGGTTATGTTTTTATGTTTTGGATTTCAAGCATTGAATTGATTTACAAATTATGACTATGATTATAAGATGAAAGTTTACATTGTCATCATTTGCATTAACACATGTTAAACTTAATTAAGATGTAGTCATGGTTATGTATATTGAAACATTTTGGTTTTATGAATTCAAATACGATGCTCTAAATAGAGAAATTGATAATAATTTAGATGAAATTATGTTTTAAGTATGAAAATCACGTTAATCCATATATACTTTTAGTAAGTCACATTACTTGTGAAACTTACATGGGGACCTAATCCTTCATGTGTCGATTACGTCCCCAAATCAGGTTGTGACACTTATGAGTTGTTTGTGATTCTATGGTAGTTATTAGTATCATTCTGTAATACCCCAGGTTTTAAATAAAAGGATTAGAAATTTTTTTTTCGAACTAGAAACAGTGCTAATCGCCATTACCTATCGTTCGGGCTCTGGATTTCACTTAGTTTGGACCCTATACGTCCTTGGAGGGCTCTATAATAGAGTCATAATCTTCGGATCAAAAGTCCCAGTAATGGTTCCCTAGAGAAAAATGAGTTGAAGAGTGATTTTTAATGAATTATATGAAATCCTTAAACATTTCATTTTTAGCTTAAGAGTTTATAAAATCGTAAGAATTCCTAAATTTGAACTAAAACCCAAAATCTGGATTCTGAATTGTTAGGATTTTGATTTTTCTGATATTTTATTTGAATCCAAATGGGGGGTATTTCCTTATTTACATTTATGTTTTAAAGTTAATGGGACATTAACTTAAAATTAGTAAATGTAAATAAGTACATTCTGTAGAGTATCCTGGAGCATTCTAAAGACCGCTGCAGCAGTCAACAGAACAGTGAGGCGATGCAATCGGGCTCTCGGGTGACCGCTGCAGCGGTAAACAGAATTATAAAAACCTCCATTTTGGGGTCCAGAACACTCCACACACCCATTCTCACCCCCAAACTCAAGATCTCAACTAGAAAATGTGGTTTTCACCCTAGAAACTCCATTTTCTTCCAATTTCTTCAAGTTTAACCTATAATCTTCCCTCCTTCAAGCTTAAAGGTATGTCATCTTGTTAGTTTTACTTCAGTTTTTTCAAGTTCTCCTTCTTTGAGGGAGGTTCTCCATGGTTCTTAAGGGAAAACAGTTTTCTAACTCGTTAAAGATGGATTCTTAGGTATTGAAAAGGCTTTAGAGGTTAATCTAGAGTTCTACTGCTTCCATGTCAAATAGTAGTATCATCTCCTGCTTCTAAGAGTCCTGGTGGTGCTGTTGGTGCAGAGTTTTTATTGTTCATCCCACCAGGTGAGTGGGTTCACATCTGTGATCTCTATGTTATGCATTAGAGTTATTTTTAGAATGTAATACCCCAGGTTTTGAATAAAAAGATTAGAAAATTTTTTTTTCCTTGAGAACCATGGAGAACCTCCCTCAAAGAAGGAGAACTTGAAGAAACTGAAGTAAAACTAACAAGATGACACCTTTAAGCTTGAAGGAGGGAAGTATAGGTTAAACTTGAAGAAATTGGAAGAAAATGGAATTTCTGGGGTGAAAACCACGTTTTCTAGTTGAGATCTCGAGGTTGGGGGTGAGAATGGGTGTGTGGAGTGTTCTGGACCCCAAAATGGAGGTTTTTATGATTCTGTTTACTGCTGCAGTGCTCACCCGAGAGCCCGATTGCATCGCCTCACTGTTCTGTTGACTGTTGCAGCGGTCTCCAGAATGCTCCAGGATACTCTACAGGATGCACTTATTTACATTTACTCATTTAAAGTTAATGTCCCATTAACTTTAAAACATAAATATAAATAAGGAAATACCCCTCATTTGGATTCAAACAAAATATCAGAAAAATCAAAATCCAAATTTTGGGTTTTAGTTCAAATTTGGGAATTCTTACAATTTTATAAACTTTTAAGCTAAAAATGAAATGTTTAAGGATTTCATAAAATTCATTAAAAATCTCTCTTCAACTCATTTTTCTCTAGGAAACCATTACCGGAACTTTTGATCCCAAGATTATGACTCTATCATAGAGCCCTCCAAGGACGTGTAAGGTCCAGATTTAGTGAAATCCAGGACCTGAACAATAGGTAACGGCGATTAGCACTGTTTCTAGTTTGAAAAAAAAATTTCTAATCTTTTTATTTAAAACCTGGGGTATTACACATTCCTAGCTTCCAAGGTCAAGTGGATAATACTCACATACTCCCAGATCCAAACGGTGAATAAGCTTGAACTTATGACTTTAATTTTTTTGTCATTATAGCTATAGTCTTAGTATTATGATTGCTAAATATGAATTAACAAGTGGAAATATGTCACGAATATGATGTTATAGAACATGTCATGCTTGGAAAATTATGGATTTTCGATTCTAGCATGAAAATATGTTTTAACTAGAAAACCATGGAAACATGATTGATATGTTTCTATGCCATGAAAATATTTTATTTTCTCAGGAAGAGATTATTGGAAAATATAGGACCTAATAACAAGTTTACCAAAATTGTCAGACATGTAGTATGGATTGATAAAATTACCAAGTTTTCAAGATTTTCACTTTCTTGGTCATGTTTTAGAATCTCAAGTTATGTTTTATAAAAGAAATGTTGAGTTGAGCATAATTTATTTCTATTAACAGACATGTTATTGTGATTTTCAAATTACCATGTTTATGAAATTGTTTTATCTTGAAATATGATTTTAGAATTTCAGTTATGTGATATTAAAATATTGAACTAAATATGATTTATAACATTAACCATACACATACTCTATGAGTTAATTTCTTAAATTCGAATGCCTACAAGTGGGTGATCCCTTGGGTATGATTTCAGAACCTTGCTGTCATGACCCAATTTGGATTATAATTGGCACGTGAAGAATCTCACCCCACATAAGTCTCGTGATTGTTGCATTGTACTGTATGCATACTTTATTCATAAAATCTCATTTAAATCACAATTTAACTTATAATAATTTTGAATAGACCTTTTTCCATAAATAAAATCTTAAACTGCAGCTGTGAAATATAATTCAACTAAGTTGCTCTTTGACAAATAGATTCATGAAAGCTATATTAAATTTTAAATACAAAAAGAATCATAAAATCAAAATGCAAAATATGAATCTATGGTTCGAGACCTTCCCGTCACATCACTGGAGCACTCTAAAATGACCAAAAAGATTTCACTGCACGTGAAGCTCACCCAAACTGGAGATATCTAATGTTGAGGAGGAGGAGGAGGAGGAGGACGAAGATCCTGTGCTACACCTATATCTATAAGAAAAAAGGAAGAGAAGAGGGGTGAGTTTTGTCAACAAAATTCAGTGAGTTGATCCTCACTCATAACCATACATGGGACATGAAAGAAAAATACATAAATAATAGTAATGCAACATTCACAAAATATTTCTATTTATATTTACATAATAATTATCATCTCAGGAATTGCAAAAGAGAACAGGCTATCCAGCAATGATACAAAGGGTGCCCAGTCTCTAATGAACAAGAGCCCTTAACTAAATGAGGTCTTAATGGTCCTTAGCGAACCGCGTTCCTGGCAGACTGATCTAACTCAAGGATAACGTGCCCCTAGCGAGCCTTGGTATACAAGGTTAATGGAGTGACTGTCGTTAACTCACAATTTTGTTCTTCTCAGTAACTCTCAAATCTAAAATCAACTAAAATTGTAAAAGGGGAATTTCTATATTTCTAAGCTCCATATTTCTCAGTTATCACAACAAACCTAAAGCTTCAAGTTTCTTCATCAATCATAGTAAATTCCAAATGTCATCATAACCAAATCAATTCAGGAGTTTAAATTGTATAAACTCTTCATAGAACAAGTAAGGTCTTATGCATTTTCTAGAATATAAATTTTGATGTGTAGATTTAAATGGAGCATTCTAAATAAAACACATTTGTCATATAATTCCATATCACGTGAAAACTAAGTTGTTTTACAAGTCTCTAAATGCTCCATAATTCTAGAAAATAATAATGTAATGACTAAAATAAGGTCATGAGATCAAACTCACTCACTTGGAGGGGTAGACTATGAAGTATCAACACCACAGGGACTCCAAGGAGGAGAGATGACACTAATGTCTGCCATTGAAATAACAAAACTCATAAACAACCTATAAGAAGCTTTAGATTACTCTAAACATACATTAATAACTTTTGAGGAGCACCCCCACTTGACAACAAAGAGAGAAATAACAAAGTCCAACTCAAGATCATAAAAGCATAGAGAAAATGGAGACAAAGTCTAACAACATTTACTCACCTTGAAGCTTAGGGATGATGGCTTAAAGTGGATTTGAGAGGGAAATGGATGAAAATATTTGGGGGAGGGCTCTGCTTGGTTTCTGCTTTTGTGTGGAAGGGGAGCCCTGAAATGGGGTTTTAAAATAGGGTAAAAAATGAAATGACATCGTTTATGGATACTGTTCACACTCCAGGGAGACCGCTATAGTTAGGAGTCATCGCGCCCTCGAAACAGTCACTTACGATCGCTATACCGGTCCTCATACCACCAAACCCGTGAAATGCATTCTTGTGACAGGTATAGCGGTCCTAGACAGCTATAGCGGTGACAGTAAATTCCAACTTCTGCATTTTTTCTATCATATGGCATATGGTTTATCTCAACACTCACTTATTTACATTAAGTTAATGTCCTTATTTATTTTATTTATTTTATTCTCCATTAATTTTTAAACATAAATTAAAATATCAAAAAAATCAAAATCCCAACCAATCAAAATCCAAATTTTGGGTTTTAGTTCAAATCCAGTAATCTTCAATATTTTCTAAACTTGTGGGCTAAAAACAAAATTTTTAAATGTTTCATAAAATTTATTAAAAATCGCTCTTTAACTTATTTTCCTTTTGAAAACCATTACTAGGACTTTTGATTCCAAGAATGTGGTTCTATCATATAGCCCTTTAAGGACGTGTAGGATCCAAACTTAGCAAAATTCAGGACCTAGCAATATGGGTGGATCTTGGGGACCTTAAGGTTGCACAGAACTTACCCACTGACACGTATTCCTCGGGTATCACACTTGCTACGCTTGATAGTCAAATCATTAGAATTACATGAATTCAAAACTTTCAGAGTTTTTAGATTTATTTAGTTTATTTGCAAATTAGTTTTAGATGATAGCTATGGAAAAATAGACAGTGAGTTAATGGCTATAAGATCGTTAGCCTTGCTATCAAGTTGTTTGTCAAAGGACAATCTCACCCTTTCAGAGTATTCAGAGAATGAAACTTAGTTAGATATCCACCTTATATATTAGACCTTGTTAGGTGCCCTTTTAGAGTTTAGAGATCAAAGTAATTATAATTATTATTATGCATATATTTATCATATTCAGATATTCCTGTTTCTCTAGTAATTATTGCATCTTGAATTTAGAAATGATTTCCTATGTAACTATGTACATAAATACCAAAATGATTTCGGTTTGATGCGTTTATGTTATATGTATGTTGTCCCATATACGTGATGGAAGAGAATCTACTTATTGAGTTCAATGACTTGCCCCTCTCCTTTTCTCCTCATAGCTATAGTTGGAGATCTAGTTGTTGGTCAGTCACCGATTCAATAGTTTACAGCTGTTCCAGTGGTGAATTTTACATTACGGTGATGTTTAGTCGAGGATTATGTTAGATTAGAGGGCTCCAATAGTTGTGCAGAAAGGATTCGAATCATGTATTCTATTTTAAGATTATGTATTTATTTTAAAAGTTATAAACACCCTTGTATGATCTTAGATTTCAAGTATGGATTTAAAATGCAGATTGTAATTATTAAGTTTATGTATTTATGTTTTGAAATTCAAGCCTTGAACTCGTTTATGAATTATGACTATAATTATTATGGAACAAGACAATTTGTGCTTTTGGGAAATGCCGAAGCACATGTTAGATTTAACTAATACTAGTTTATGGATATGTATGTTGAAGCAATTGAGTTTTGCAAAATCATTATTATTGTATAATTAGATACGTTGATAATGATTTAAATTATATTACATTTTGAGAATGGAAACCATGTTTAGCCATACATGTAGTGAGTCATGTTATCTTAGAGACTTTCGTGGAAACCTAATTCGTCACGTGCCAGTCACATTTATTAGACTTTTTGGGCATAAATTAAAAAAAAAAAAGTAATCCAATCACCCCTTCCATAGCAACTCAACTCTCAAGCTTGATTATGGTTCAGTTTGGTTCATATTTTGCCAAAAAAATTTATTCTGTTTGGTTTATTTCTTCAGTCTTTCTAAACCAGTCCACTTGCTTCCCTGATGCACGTAATCAACTTTTTCTTCGTCACGAGAGGGTGGGCCTTTAACAAACGAAAATCAGCATCATGGTCTCTCTCAAATCATTGGCCAAACACAAAAAGTAGCCTCCAATGAATAGCGTGCCCTCTAAAGTCCAAGTCAACGCCTTCTTTTTGTTCTGCCTGCCTTTCTTCTCTTGGTTTCATAATATTTAGTGTCATTCCCAACAACCATATGGAAATAGAGATTTCAGCTGCTTCTTATTCTATTGGTCATTGCATAATTATGAGAGGATGAAATTATTACTATATCTATTTTTTTATATGGTGTTAATTACTACCTCCATTCTTTGATACGATACTATATTATTTTGATAAATTGAAAAGTTAATGTATCTACTGATAGGTTATTATTGAGGAATGAAGGGGTATTACTATATCTTCTTGCAATGTTACATAAAATTACATTTATTTCATTTAAAATTTGACGTTTTAATTCCAATTAGTAAATTCTATTATCAATTTATATATTTATTATGGGTCTAATTTTTATATATTAACATATAAAATTAGCCAACAAAAATCTAAGAAAATACTAAATTATAGTGGATAGTTATGGTAGTGAATAATTATTTAATATGATGTGACATTTTTCTTAATTTTTATTGGTTGACGGTATAAAATTATTTTGTATTGTTAATATAAATAACTTAAACTCATTTATCATTTAATTTTTGAAATAATAAATACTTTTATTCTAAATAAACAAAATATAATCTTATACATGTCGTTTTGATTTTTCCAAAATAGTATCTAAGATACTTTTGCTCACGAGTTTACTTCTTATATGAGAAATTGATAATTTTATAACGATTAACTACTCTTGTCCCGCAACTTAATTATTTCTCACGTATAAATTAACATGATCAATAGACTTTAGGGGTTTTTGGTATCACTGGAAAGTTCAAGGATATCGATACCTTTCAATTATTTATTGTTAAAAAAATGACATATACCTTACTAACTCATTTTATTAAAATATAGAAATTCAAATATTCAATCATAACTATTAAAAATCATAAGAGTATTGGGACCCATGGTATCGAAATCAAAATCCTTTTTCTTTCAATTTTTTTATCTTTCAAAAGTATGCTTTTGATTTCTTTAATTATTTTGGATAAGAAGATATCTTCAATTTACTATGAAAAAAAACTACTCTATTTAGAACTAGGACAAATTACCTGTAAAAGATATTATTGGCAACAACACAGTTATTATTATTATTATTATTGTTGTTGTTGTTGTTGTATTATTTAGTTTTTTTTTTCTTTTTAGGCAATTATGTTTGACGCTTTGTCGAGCATGACATGTGAGTACCTCTTTTATTGGGGATTCAGGGATTAGAACCGCGTTTCTCTATATGTGAGGGAACAACTTTTGCTAGACTCAACCTTCATTGATAGTAGTTGTTATTGTTACTAGTTACTATTAATATTATTTGTTTAGTTAGAATAATAAATGATAGTCTAAATATACTTTGGAGGGGTTGAATGAAGTATATCTTTTAAATTATTCCTGTACACTCACCAAATTTATTAGACTTTCAGCAAATATCTCCTGTAGTGATAGGAGACTTTTAATAAGTTTTCTAAAAACGTTGTTTCAAGTATAGCACTTCAAATTTAAAGAAAATGATTAGTTAAGACAATTTGATTTTGTTATCTTTAAAGAAGCACTGTTTTAACTATTTCTAGAAAAACCTTTTTAAAGAAAATCAAGGTTGAATAATTTGAAACATCAATAAATAAGAGATTAGGGAAGAAGAGTTAGGTACAATGTTTTTATACTGGTTCGATTCCCTATCCCTGGAACCTACACCAGTACCTACCTTAAGGTTAGAGCTGGGTATGCGGACCGGTCTGCTCTATTTAGCCCAGTCCGCGACGGACTAATATTAAACGGACTGGACCAGATCGATCTGCTTCATTAATGGACTAGCATTTTGCTTGGTCCGCATTTGCCCCGCCCAAGCCCACAAGTTCACGGGCCGGTCCACATTTTTAGCCCAACAAAAACACATTCCCAGCAACCAAAATCCCTGTCATCAGACAAAACAAACTAGAGACAACACCCACAAAATCCCAGCCAAAACCAAAATACAGATCAAACCAAGTCATCATCATCAACAATCCATCTTAATAAAAAAAAATTCAATTTCCAGATCATAATCTCAATTTCTCAAAACAAAAAGGGAAAAGGAAGCAGAAACTGAAAGAAAAGCCATGGCCACCACCTCCCTTTGCCTGCGGCACAGTCGCCAGCGGCTTCCTTCCCTCGCAGCGGCCTTACTTCTCCCCCCCATGGTGGCCTTCCTTCCTCTTCTTCAACCCCCTCCCCCGGCGGCTTTCCTCCTTCTTCCTTCCCTTGTGCGGCGACCTTCCTCCTTCTTCCTTCCCCCGAGGCAACCTTCCTCCTTCTTTCTTCCCCAAGCCAGCTGCCACCCCACCACGAGCTCTTCCGTAAACACCGTGGCCTCCACTCAGCCCTTTCACCTCTGTCGCGCACAGGCCGTTGCAGATCGGCTTTCCACTGTGCAGCGGCGCCTGCTGTTCGCCTCAACCCCACACTTTAAATGCCGGCTCAGCCGCAAAACCACCTTCCCCGCCATATGCTAGCTCCATCCTTGACAACTTGAATGAGAAAGACAGAGAGTTGAGAGATAAGACATAAGAGTGAGGAGCTAGATGAGAAGGCATGAGGGGAGTGGCTTGAATAGCACTAGCACCGACCCAACAATTTTTAACAAATAAACAAAAGAACTTTTTGACTTGACTTACTTTTTTATTAGTATCCACTAGACCACCACACATAAACATTGATGCGTGCCAACTGTCTTCCACTTCTTTTTTTTTTTTTGGTCTGGAACTGTCTTCCATTTATAGGCCAGTAAACATGGACTTCACAATCACAACCCAGTATAGTTCATGGACTGGGCTTAAGAACTGGACTCAAACATTTTATATTTTTATACGGGCTAGACAAGCTGGTCCGTTTAGCCCGTGGGCTAGGTGGAGCGGGCCAAAAAAGTCCACGGGTTGGCGGGCTAAAAATTTTCTTGTCCATTTTTATGGGGGTTGTGAGTTAAATGGGTTGGTCCAAGGATCGTGGCCCATATACCTAGCTCTACCTAAGGCAGGATTTTCACTAAACAACCAAGATTACAAATCAACCCAAAAACACCAAGATTCACACTCACTCGAGTGTGATCACAAAGTTCCAAACAAAATCAACCAAGCTCAACACCAAAGGAACCTAATTCCTACTACAAGACTTCACAAATGGCTTTTCTCTCAAAGCCTCACAAACCAATAGCCTTTGGTAAAAATATTTTTCTGTTTCCCCTGGAAGGTGATATTCAATAAATAATAGAAAAAATAATCTCTCAGAAAAGTCTAGACAATAGTTGTAACAGTGAAGAAAAAGAAGGAATATCCTTACGCAGAATATTGGCTCTAATGGTATGCTCATTTTGTGCTCTTTTTCTTGAAATAATGTGATGTCTATTGTTTCCTTAAATTGGGAAATTTTCATAACTTTTGTAGACTGAGAGGAGGGCTAGCTAGCCCTTGTCATTCCCTTGTGTGGTGGCATCTACACCATTGAGATTTTTTTTTATCCTTGAGCCACTTGTTCTCCTCTCTTTCTTCTAAAACTTTGTGAGCTGTCATTGTCCTTTATTTCTATCCAAAAATAAAGCAATCATTAGATATTTACGTTTTGAAATTTGACCCTCCTTTATCCAATGTGTAGCTGTCATTTCAGTATATATTTGCTTTTAAAAAAATATACAGCACTAATAGTCTGAGAGTCTCCTACCCTAGTTGGAGATTTATTGTGTTCTTTACTTAATTTTAGATATAATATACTGAAAACACTTAAACATATCAATAGGTTTATAATACTATCTGTCATCACTAATTAGGATCCACAAACCAACAATAAAAAAATAATGAATTATCCTATTAAGTAAGATTTTGAGATAAGTTTGTAAATATTAAAAATTAGTGTCGAAAGAATGTTATCCCATAATAAACTAACTTTATTAAGTCAACCTAGTTGGTTTCTAAGAAACTTATGATATTAGTTTAGAGAAAAAGAATGAATCATATTCATTCAAAAAAGTTTGCAGAAGCACTAATTCAGAAAATATTTTGCATACATATAAATTTAACACATTATATTTAGATATAGAATTTAACTTAAATATACTAATATTATAAAACAATAAATATTACACTAGATCAACTCATAGAATTTTGCTTAAGTGACAAATAATATAAAATAACTCTCCACAATTACAACAACCCACTAGAATTTGTCATTTTGGTGACATTCTATTGACTAATGATACAAAATTGTTTTGCACTGAAATCAAACTCTTAGATATAAGATCTTAAAAAGTCAAAACAAGCAAATAGATCCTGGAATAGAGACCAATTTTATTATAAAAGAAATCTATATAAAGTTCAAGGTTGATAACTTGTTCCCATAAAACAATCAGCTGTGGGGCTCGAAGTAGGTCCGATTCTCTCAACTCAACTCAATATTAGAAAGACCACTTATAAAAAAGAACATATATTATATTATTCCTAAAATGCCATAACATGAATCGCCAAGGCAGTTGGCAAGTGGAAATTTCGAATGTGCCATTGGTATGACACATTCTACTCCTTCCCTTGTTGAGTGTGGTGTTGCCGTTGTCGCGTGGCTCTTTATTTCCATTCAAACGTATGAAACACGTCCATCGCCCCGCAACACAAGAGAAGTCAGAACTACAAACTTTCATACCACCGGTCAACCCCAAACACCTTCTTACGAACTTTTAAGGCAGGTTCGGTTTTAATTTTCAGTTTTAACCTTTTAGTTTTAAAAATTTTATAAATAAAATATTAAAAATTAAAATTTATAGTTTTCATCATTTTTATTATTTTTTTCATAAAATTTTTAAAAAAAATTAAAAGCTTGAAATTCAAATCAAACAATCCCTTAATTTTCTACTGTTCTCTCTCTTTCTCTCTTGTTTTCTTCTTTTCCCAATTAGAAGTGTAAGTAGATCAAATAACCCGAGGAATCCGATCAACCAGAATCGAATCAATTAAATCAGTTTGGGTTAGTTCGATTATTAGGTCACATCAGATAAAAAACCAATTAAACTTGATAATGATCGGTCCAGGTATTGGATTTTATAAACTTCAACTCGATGAATTCAATGAACTCGATTATGTGTCTTATAAGATATAATATTTTTGTATAAATAATATATTTAACAAATAAATCATGCTTTAGTTATATATATATTGATATTATTAAATTCTATATGTATATAAAATCAATAAAATTTTAGAAATTTAAAGTTTGTGGTTATTTTGTGAAAAAAAATTGTGATTTTTCTCTACATTTTTATTGACTTAAACATCAAAATAATAATATTCTGATAATCCGATAACCGAAATCAACCCAAATTGATTTTAATCACTTTGGTTCAAATTTGGTAAAAAAACAAAACTATAAACCTGAACCAAATCAAACCAATCACGAACTCAAACCAACCCAACCCGATTGCGGCTTGTTTCCATGTTTTTCCTGGTTTTTCCATTCATGGAGTGCTGAACTGCTGATATTCCCTGTTTTACTTCCAAAAACTAGTTTTATATTCCTTTTCTTCCTCTTTTCTCCACATGTATTCTTCTACCAAAGTGAATCTTGTTCGAGCATTTAAGACAGCATAGGCCATAGTTGTCCCAATACCCATACTTGCATATCCAGAGCTCGAACCCGGTAGAAGAGTATCTACCAGACCAACCAACCACGTGTTGGTTCCAAAACCAGTTTTTGTGAGATGGGTCGTTGAGAAAGATTAGAGGGGGAGTGGCCTTCAATTCTTGGACACTTGGAAAAAAAAAATGGCCTCTTTTCTGAGGAAACTGATACCTTCTTCTTCTTCTTCTGTGCCTGCTTCAGATGTCGACGTTGAAGACATGAACAGCAGCTTTGAGTACTCCTTTGCTGTGGTCTACAATGGCCCTCCTCTCACTTACTCCATCCCTGAAGCCCCTGCTTTCAGGATTGACCAAATCCCACTTGCAGCCATAGCTCCTTCTCTGCCTCCTCATCATGATCACTTGAACAACCTCCCCATCCCGGTTATCCAACCTCTTCCCCACAAAAAGAAGCAGAGCGAACTCCCCAATGATTGTTCTGTTGTTGTGCCTTCAAATTTGGACTCTAATATTGCACTTGATGATGTGCATAAAAGCACAACAGCTGCAAGCAATTTGGAAGTACCTGCAGTTGATGATATCAAACGAGAAAAAGAAGTAGAAGAAGGTTTTGACACCACGGAATCAGGTTCGAGTTCTGGTTCCGTTTCTTCTGAGATTTGTTATTTGAGAGGAGGAGGAGGAGCTGATGAATGCAAGAGTGAGACTCTGAGTCCAAAACACACAAAGCGTCCTTCTGCTGTGACGTTTCGTGATCCCGAGTCAGTCTACACAAATTTTGCTGAGGATGAGTTTGATGATTCGACTCAGGTACTAGGGTGTTAGGAGTAGTAATATACGTTGTTTAGTGTCATGAAACCATATCTTCTAAAAGCTTAAACTGATAAGAAGAGGCACACGAATGCTTTTATATTAAAGTTAGTTAGTTGGGAGGTTAGACTTTAGAGAGTTAGTTAGTTTTCTGTTTTTCTGTTGATTATGACTTCTGTCATGTCTGCCTTGTTCGTTAAGGTAATGAGATACTTCTTTTGATCATTCTCTTCAATTCACAATTCTGATACCAGGTTGTAAGTGTTCCTGTGAGGCCACCACATGCAGTGAGGCCTGGGAAGAAAGGTTCATGCTATAAGTGCCTTAAAGGGAATCGTCTCACGAAGAGGGAAGCCTGCATTGTTTGCAGTGCAAAGTATTGCAGCAGATGCGTCATAAGGGCAATGGGGTCCATGCCTCAAGGGAGAAAATGTGTGACTTGCATTGGTAGCAGCATTGATGAGAGGAAGAGGGGGGAGCTGGGGAAATGCTCGCAGATGCTGAAACAATTGCTGCCTGAGTCGGCTGTGGCGAAAATCATGGAGGATGAGAAGTTCTGTGAAGTGAATCAGCTGCCACCGGAGCTTGTCTTTGTGAACTCGCAACCTCTTGATCGGGAACAGCTCAGGTTGCTCCTTTGCTGCCCAAACCCACCAAAAGATCTGAAACCAGGATCCTATTGGTACGATAAAGGATCTGGGTTTTGGGGAAAGGTGAGAAATCAGACTTAACTAGTACTTATGTTTTGTACATTTGGAAAAGTTCCTTTTAAATGAACTTGTCCCTAGAACAGAATTTTATATTACTTGTTGCAGTTAAGACCGCAGCTGTAATTGTGTTAATTGCCAAGAATCATAGCAAAATGCTGCTGACTCGGCTGCAATTGTTGTTGCGAAGACTTTTGCAACAGCAATATTGGGGCCACAATTTAAAACCTTGTTTGAAAATGAGAAAATAGAATGTGTCTAGTCTGGGATCATTTACGAATTATGATTATGCTACTTTTTCTTAATCCACAAGCAACTACAGTTCTATGTTCTCACTTGAGAAACAAGGTTTTTTTTTTTTTCTTTTCAGAGGAACTTTATTCTAGTTATTTTATGTGATTGGAGCTAAATGTTTCCACGGAATTCCATCTAGTATTAGTTTGGTCTGCCCTTAAATCTGGGGCTGGAAAAATAAGGAAAAAGTGTTCAATGTAATGTTACTTCCAAAGGAAAATTCACCTCCATTTTTAAGGGCACACCAAATTATCAAGTAAGGCACTCTTTGTGATTTTACAAGTAAAGCTCAAAACTTGTGTGCTGCTTGATTATGCAGGAAGGTTGCGGGCCTTGCCAGATTATCAGCCCCCAGCTTGACGTTGGGGGTCGCTTGATGAGAAATGCAAGCAATGGAACCACAAAAATGACAATAAATGATCGTGAAATTACAAACGCAGAGCGATGGATACTGAAGGTGGTTGTGCTGGACACTGTCATAACTTATTGATGATTGATTATTATTTGTGTTCCTCTCGAGACTGTTAAACCATGATGTCACATTGATTTTTTGCAGCTGGCAGGAGTGCCTTGTGAAGGAACGCCTAACTTGTGGATGAATTCTGATGGTACATGCCAGGAAGAGGGACAAAAGAATGACATGGGGCGTATTTGGGAAAAGGTGATTATTGTTTAGATGCATGCTTCACTTTTTTGGTTTCTAATTTTTATTATTATGATGGCTTATCAATAATTGTGGGACACCCTTTTGCAGCGTAAAGTAAGGCTAGCTTGTACAGTTCTGTCTCTTCCATTTCCTTCTAACTCTGTGGCTGCTTCTGATGAAAATGAAGTGAATGGAGCTAACGATGACAGCCATCAACAGAAAATGCTTCACAAATTTCTGCTTGTTGGTTCTGTCAATTCTGGAGCATGTACTATATTTAAACAGGTAGGATTTTTTTTTCCTTTTTTGCTCAAAATAGGCTGGATACTGCTAAATAGAACTCATTCTTCAAGCACTTATGTGGTATTGGTATGCCTGCCAAAGAACATAGGATGGCATTAAGTTAAATGATACTTTTCTCTTAAACAACCAAGGATAGACCCAAATATTTTTCTGATTTTCACCTCTCCAAAACTCATAAGACACAATAGCATTATTTGATCTATGTAGCCAAGCCCACTTGGTTGGAAACGATTTGTTGTTGTTGTCGTCGTATTGTTCCAAAACGCATTTGCACATCATGTTCTTAACTGTAAAGATGCAAATGATTGTATGTATCCTTTTTCTACAAATTTCAGTTCTTAAGTTTACTTTTTGTCAGCTATGTCCAATTAATATGGTGCTGGATATATCTAGGAGAACAGAGTATGGAGTTGACTGGCAGATCTAACTCCAATTCATTTTGAATTTTGAGTTTACATTGAAATGCGTTGACACCTTGCAAGTTATGCTTCTCCTTTTAAGCTGTCTTACAATATGTTCTGTGAACAGTAGAAATAAATGCTCAGTTTTGTGCGTTCATTTATGCTTGCAATGTCTATTGTTGTAACAAACTAAAGGTGTTTTGTTAATGAAGAAAAACTGAATATATATACAAGAAAGAGACAGTGGTTAAGTACAACTGAAAACTAACTCTCCTAAGTAGATACAAGGTAACCTTGGTTATGCGTGATACCCAAGTTGGAAGGAATATGTTAAGAATTCCCCACTTGGAAATGAGATGTTTGAAACGGGTAGGGGGCAGAGGTCTTGTTAGGATGTCTGCTAGTTGATGCTGGGACTTTGTGTACAAGTTTGATCAGTCCAGCTGTGACTTTTTCTCTAATGAAATGGCAATCAATCTCTATATGTTTTGATCGCTCATGAAAAGTTGGATTGGATGAAAGGTGTATGGTTGCTTGGTTGTCACAAAAACCATGGTTGATCCAACGTCTATTCCGAATTCCTTGAAGAGATTACTGAGCCAAGTTATCACACTGGCTAGGCTGGACAGTGCCTGGTATTCAGCCTCTGCAGATGATTTGCTCACAGTGGGTTGTTTCTTTGTCTTCCATGAGAGAAGGGAGTCTCCTAAGAACACCATATGTCCTATTGTGGGCCTTCTAGTGTCAAGGCGCCCATCCCAATCAGCATCTGAGAAGGCCTTGAGGGTGACACTGCTTGTAGAAGGGGAGAGAATTCCCTGTCCTGGAGTGCCTTTGATGTATCTTAACAAATGGTGCGGAGCCTGCTCATATGGAACCTTTGGACTTGACATGAATTGGATGAGCTTTGACACTACAAAATTGATGTCTGGTCTTGATATGATTAGGTAAATGAGTCTCCCGATCATGCACCTATATAGAGAAGCATCCTTTACTGATTCTCCTTTTGTAGCAAACAATTTCAGGCCCGGATCCATAAGGACAGCAATTGGTTTGGAATCTATGAAACCTGTATCTTCAATTAAGGAAAAAGCATATTTTCTTTGGGATAAACAAATCCCTTTGGTAGATTTAGCAATTTCTAAACCAAGAAAATATTGTAAATCTCCTAATATTTTTAGTTTGAAATGTTGTTGCAGTTCCTGCTGCACAATATGAATTTGTTGCTGGTTAGGGCCAGAAATTATGATGTCATCAACATAAACAAGAAGGAAAACAATGGAGTTACCAGATCCTATGTGAAAGAGGGTGTGGTCACTTTTAGATTGAGTGAAACCAAGAGTAATAAGAGCAGAGGAAAACTTGTGAAACCATTGCCTAGAGGCTTGTTTTAAACCATAGATGGATTTATTTAGTTTTCATACATAATTCTCCCCTTTGATGTAGGTCCATATAGACTTCCTCAAGTAAGTCACCATCTGAGAAGACATTACTTATATCAAGTTGAAGAAAGTGCCAATTTTACAGCAGCAGCAGAAAGTAAAGGTGTCAAGGAAGTCTACACCAGCCTGTTGAGTGTATACTTTGGCTACTAGTCTTGCTTTGTACCTTTCAATCTCACTATTTGATTTGTACTTAACCTTTTAGATCCATTTGCATCCAATGATATGCTTTCCTGGTGGAAGAGGGACAATGGACCATGTGTGGTTGTATTCCATGGCTTTCAATTCTTGTTCCATAGCATGCCTCCATTCTGGATGCTTAACAGCTTGGTGATAATAGCTAGGTTCAAAGACATTAGAAACTTGAAGAATATAATTTTTGTAATTGTTGGAGAGGTTGTTGTAGGTAAGGTGATTGGTGATGAGATAAGAAGTGTTTTGATAGCAGTGGTACTGTTGGAGGTGAGAAGGTTGTTTAGGAGTTCTTGTAGATCTTCTGAGGGTAACAATAGGTTCAGCAGAAGGTTCTGCAATAGATTCACCAGGGTCAACAGAGGTTCTAATAACAGATTCATTGACTTGGTTATGTGCTAAATCAGTGCTAGACTGAGGTGTTGAAGTGGGAGGGTTTAAGAACTGATTTTCAGGTTCAGGAATGTTATTTACATGGGAATTGGTGGTGGTTGTTTTGGTATGTTTAACTGTGGTTTTGGCAGGACTAATTCAGAAGTTTGGGATGATAATTTCTGGGAGGTTGAAGGTAAGGCAAAAGGGAAAATGTGTTCAACAAAATCTACATCTCTGGAAATAAGAATTTGTCTTGTGGAGAGGTTGAGTAGCTTGTAGCCTTTGTATCTAAAAGGGTATCCAATAAAAACAGAAGGTATGGCTGTAGGAGCAAATTTGGTTCTTCCAGCTGGTAAGGAAGAGGCATAGCATAGGCAACCAAAGACTCTTAGAGCATGATAGTCGGGTTGTTTGTTAAATAATATTTGGTAAGGAGTCTGGAATTTCAGTATTAGGCCGGCAACCTATTAATGAGGAATGTGGCAGCAGAAATACATTCACCCCAAAGATTCATAGGAACTTTAGATTGGAAAAAGAGAGACCTTGCACACTAAGGAGTGTTGAAGCTTCCTCTTAGCTACAGAATTCTATTCAGGTCTTTGAACACAAGAAAATTGGTGCAATATACCATTTTCTTTCAGGAAATCAGTAATAGCAAGTTCTTTGGCATTATCTGATCTAATTTGTTTTATGGTTTGCTAAATTGAGTTTTAATAAGATTGATGAACCTTATTAAGGTAGAAGAAGCTTCAGATTTAAACTTTAGCAAATATGTCCATGTATATCTACTGCAATCATCTACTATAGTTGAAAAATAATTCTTTCCATCATGAGTTGAAGGATGGTAAGGACCCTAAATATCACAATGAATAAGGTCAAAGACAGATGTAGATAAGTGATTGTGAGAAATGAAAGACAACCTTCTCATCTTAGCAAGAGGACATATATCACGATGAGAATTATTAGAAAAACATTTTTTATTTGTTGACAAAGAAGTACGCAGTTCCTGTAGAACATTATCAGATAAGTGTCCTAATCTATGATGCCCAGTTTGTAAGGAAACGGCATTATGCCCAGTTTTGTAAGGAAACAGCATTAACAGAATGAGCAGAATGTCTAGTAACAGTATCTGTATTGCTAAAGTATTATGGCTGCAGTTGTGCTTTAGGAGATATAGTCATTTCTGCATCCTACCCTTGCCAATCAAGTTCGAAGAAGGGTGTTCCTGGATAAAGAAATTATTAGCAAACATAGTAATGGAATAATGTGAGTTATTTAATAAAGCAATCATATAGATATCAGATTGACCTTAAAAGATGGTACATAAAGCACGTTATGTAGAACCAATGAAGGTGAGATATGGATATCACCAATAGAATGCAATATAAATATGGCTGAGAGCCAAATGCAGTGAACGAGACCAAGAACTGTAATTGATCTCTGTCAATGACTGACAAACCAGAACAAGGCCTGGATGATCTAAAGAGTGAAGGAAGTATGGATTCGAGTATTCTTGTGCCATGGAAGGAAGCACACGGTACAGCAAGAATTTCGTGAATGAAAGAAGAAGAGAAGATAGGGAAGAAGAGAGGAGCGCATGGAAGCAAGTGAAGGTGTTTCATTGATGAAGTAAAACTGAATATATATACAAGACAGAGACAGTCGTTAAGTATAACTGAAAACTGACTCTCCTAACTAGATACAAGGTAACCTTGGTTAAATGTAATTATGTCAATGCTAGACATATAAGAACTTTAGTTGTGGATACTGATCAGATACATTGCTCGTTGTGATGAGGTCCATGATAAGTTTTGAATACTTCATCTGTCTTTTATAAATTTATTCTTGATATGAATTATAATTTGTCAAACTCTTGACTTTCTTTCCTTCTCCGGTGTGTATTAGACTGCACGTCTGTAGCTCTTTAATTAAAACCTTGATTCTGGGTGACCCTAAAAGACTGACTCTTTCATGTTAGGCCAAGCTTCTTTATAATGTTCCTTTCTCTGAAGATGAGCTCCAAAGTGTCAAGTTGGTGATCCAAAGCAACCTGTTTACCTCCCTTTGTATACTGCTTGAAGGGCGTGAACGTTTCGAAGCGGAGACTTTGTTGGAGAATAGGAAAAGAAGGCCTGTTGATGAATCCGCTTCTTCTGGTAATTGCTTTTCCTTGGATAATAAGTTAATTAGCTAGGAGGGCTGTTTCTGTTTGAACTACAGATGAAGTAGGTGGAAGCATTTCACCTTCTGTATACCATGACATTACTAGGGGCCTCAATACTTAATCACTTTCATGTCATTGTTGGGGTCCTCTGTATAACTATGATTTAAATTCTAGTGGAAGTCTTTTACCTTCAACTTTGTGATTATCATTATTATTGTTGGTATACCCTTGTTACTTTGCTGACAGAAGAAGTTTGTCTGCCATTTGTTGTAAACTTGAGTAATGGAGAGAACTCATGATTTTTTAGTTTCCTACAGGGATTACTGGTGATACAACAATCTATTCCATTGGCCCACGACAGAAATCTTTTGCAGATTGGTTACTCCAATCCATGGAATCAGGTAACCTGGATGCAATATTTCCAGCAGCTATACGTGAATATGGGCCACTTGTGGAGGATTTGTGGCGGGATGAGGCCATTCAGGCCACATATAAGAGGAGAAATGAACTAAACATGCTACCAAGAAGTGCAAACTATTTTCTAGACAAGGTAACATAATACCTGGTTGTCATCCTGCTCATCACATGCTTATCTTAGACCATTCTCACTTGTTAATGTTGGTGTAGCCAATATGATTATTCAATTAGTTCGATTTCTATCTTTTTTTGGTCGTCATTTTTGTTAATTCCTTCTATCTTGGCATAGAGTTTGAATCATTGATTATTTCACACAATTCTTTAGGTGAAAATTAAACAAGAATTTGACAAATAGATAATTTGTGCAAGGGTTTATAACCGTATCAGTGCTCTTGAAGAGTCTTATTCTTTTCTTTTCCTTTTTTGATCTTTCAACCCCCTTTGGACACTTGGAGTTTCGTTAAGACACAAGACTGCTTATATCAATTCAGTGAGATTTTGGTGTAGGGATTTTGTGATCCAGGCAGAGAAAAAAGAAAGTATTTTAAGCTGATTAAATTTATGGTTTTCCAGTGGACAATTTAGATCCCTAAACTCTCAACAATAGATGACCAAATCGATATGTTAAACTATTTGGCCATGAACATGGCCGTTGCATAACATCAATGAACAATATCTTTTATCACTATCTAAATATTTCTCTGAATTCAGGCTGTTGAAATTTCCAAGATGTACTATCAACCCTCTGACATGGACATCTTGTATGCTGAGGGGATATCATTATCGAATAGCCTTACTTCAATGGAATTTTCGTTTCCCAAGTCAAGTCATGAGGCATCTTTGTTCCCCGAGTATCAAAATGACTCTTCTCTCAGGTCAGCTCTCTCATTTCATGCAGCTTTTCAAATAAAAACTTATTACTAAGGGTGTGTGTGGTTGGTGTGTAAAAAGTGAGATGTAAATTTTACATATCAAACTCATTCATGAAATTTTCTATATCATTTTCACCCAAACCATAGTTTTCAACTTTTGGGTGGAACATTTTGGCAGTACTAGTGAGCATGCACGTTTTGTTTTAGATCAACACACACATTTTCATTCGTCATTATTTTATTCATTATTAAACATCTTGAGACAAGGACACAAGTGTTTTTGGTTAAGGGGATAAAAACGATAGGTAAATTTTTATGGATGAACTCTTTATATAATTTATGATAAGGTGTAGAAAAAAGGGCCAAAAAAAGGTTTGTGATGGCCCAATATAAATAAGGGGCTTAATTTTGAATAGTCTTGCTTCAACCTTGTTGTAGACTAGGTGTGACTTGCTTTGTCAAAAGCCTAGTCAAGAAGTCAAAAATAATGTTGGAATACATTTATGGTGGAGCATAGCCTATATAAAATATAAAAAAACAAAGAATGAAATGCTTTGCTAGCCATGGATTGCATGCATTTAATACAATGTGGGGCCCATATTTTGATTAGCCGAAAATAATGGAAGAAAGTGGCATGAGGAGCATTTAATGCAGAAGAAAAATTTCTTCAAGCAGCAAGCGGAAGCATCAATCCCTGAAATAACATTAAATGAGATGTTGAAAAAGGTTGTCTTCAAAAGCTCTATAAATAGGGCATCAAACGCAGGACCTAGAGAGTACAATACAGAGAACGGAGATTAAGAGTCAACCCAAGTTATCTCCTCGCTTCAGCCTAATAGAGTAGAATTATTTGCTCCATTTAAATTTCTTTATTTTGTGAGTTGAGAGTATACACCAGTGAAAAAAATATTGTGATTTATTTTGGATGTATTTGAGACTTGAGTTGAGTGGAGTGTGTCCACATTTTGTATCTCCATCATATTTCTATAGTAAATTATTTTGTTGTCGTCTTTACCCGTAGATATAGACTTTAAGCCGAACCACGTAAATTCCTGATGTCAATTTATTTTACGCTTCTACATATTTAATTTGCACTACTCTGATCCTTTCATTTTGCAACAAACTGGTATCAGAACTTTTATAGAGTTCTAGGCTAATTTGTTCAAAAATGTCTACTATAAAATTTGATATTCAGTAGTTTGATGGGCACATTAATTTCGAAATGTGGAAAATTCGAATAATGGCTGTTCTTATACAGCAAGGTGTAAAAGTAGCACTTTCTGACAAGGAAAAGAGGCTCGAGATGATGAAGGAACATGAATGGGAAGATGCTGATCAAAAGGCTCTTTCTATTTTTTAGTTATGCATTACAGATGATGTGCTACAGGAGGTCTTTTCGGAGAAAATAGCAAAATCGTTGTGAACTAAGTTGGAGTCATTATATATGACTAACACGGTGGCCAATCGTCTCGGTGTATTGCAACGTCTGTACATGCTTCGTATGGTAGAAAGGACATCAATCCGATCTCACATAGCTGAGTTCACGTCACTTGTCACAGATTTAAAAAATATGGACGAGACATTTTCAAGTAAGCAACAGACAATGATGTTGCTTTGTTCCTTATCTCCTTCATACAAGCACTTTAGTGAGACTCTCATACATGGTCATGAAAGCCTCAAAATTGATGAGGTGAAATCTGCACTTTTAAGTCCCGACAAAATGGAGCATGATACTGGCAGTCATGATGATACTGCATCTGGCCTGGTTGCCAGAGGAAGGTCAAAGGAAATTGGATCGAGTAATAGCGAATGAAGGTCTAGATCTAAGTCTAGACATCGTAAAGGCAGGTGCAGATATTGCAAAAAGGAAGAGCACTGGAGAGCAGAATGTCCAAGACTCAAAGACAAAAGGGACAAAGATTCAAGTGATGCGGCCAGTGTAGCTAAAAGTATTGAATAGTATTCTCACAGTATCAACCAGTTCAATTGGTGATACTTGGATACTTAATTCAGGTTGTTCCTACTACATGTGTCAGAACCGAGATTAGTTTACAACTTACTGGTCAATTGATGGTGGTGTTGTCCTTATGGAAAATGATATGCCCTATAAGGTCATTGGCATTGAAACAGTCCAAATCAAGATACATGATGGAATTGTGAGAACAATGACTGATGTTTGGTACATACCAGACTTGAAGAAAAATCTTATATCCTTGGGCGTCTTCGACTCTCAAGGTTATAAGTATTCTACTGAAGGTGGAGTTTTAAAAATCTCCAAGGGTGCTCTTATTATGGTCAAAGGCAAGTTAGTCAACGGCCTTTATTTACTTCAAGGAAGTACAATTGTTGGTGCTGCCTTAATATTATCTGATTCTGATTCAAAAACTACTCGTTTGTGGCATATGCGCTGGGGCATATGAGTGAAACAGGAATATCAATTTTGAGGAAGCGCAGCTTGCAAGGTGATCACAAAATTGGGAAGCTTGACTTTTGTAAACATTGTGTCTATGGAAAGCAAAACAGAGTCAAGTTCAACACTGCTATCCACAGGACTAAGGGCACAGTGGATTGCATCCACTCTAACTTGTAGGGCCTTGCACCTGTTCCATCAAAAGGTGGTGCTAGATACCTATTGAAGTTCATTGATGATTTCTCAAGAAAGGTATGAGTTTATTTTATGAAACACAAGAATGATGTGTTCCCTACTTTCAAGAAATGGAAAGTGCTTATTGAGAACCAGACCAGCAAGAAAAACAAGCGCCTTCGAATAGATAATGGTTTGGAGTTTTGTGGAAGTCAGTTCAACGAGTTCTGTGAAAATGAAGGCATAGTAAGACATCATACTGTGTGAAAGACTCCGCAACAAAATAGAGTAGCAAAACATATGAACAGAACTCTTCTGGAGAGGGCTCGTTGTATGCTCTCTAATGCTGGTTTGCCTAAAGAATTTTGGGCTAAAGCTGTCAATATGACTTGCTATTTGGTGAATCGATCTCCATCAACTGCAATCGATTTGAAGACTCCTATTGAGGTATGGTCCGGTGCTCCTGTTGATTATTTGAATCTGAGGATTTTTGGTTGTCCTGCATATGTTCATATTGATGATGGAAATCTTGAGTGAAGGGCACTAAAATGTATATTTCTCGAATATGAAACTAGGGTGAAAAGTTATAGATTATGGTATACAAAACCTAAGTCATCCAAATTCATAATCAATAGAGATGTCAAGTTCAATGAATCATCCATGTTTCATCCAAAAAAGGAGGTTAATGATGCAGTAAAAGACCAAGATACTAGCAAGTAGGTGGAGTTTGATGCTGAACCACCAAAGCAGATAGAAGAAGATGCCTCTGATCAACCCATTCAACAACAAGAAGAAGATATTGTTGATGCCATAGATTCAAGACAACAGTTGCAGCATTATAGCCTTACTAGAGACAAAGAAAAGAGGCAAGTAAAACCACCACAGAGGAATGGTCATGCAGATATAGTCTCTTTTGCATTATCAATGACAAAGGATGTGGAATCAGAAGATCCTACCACATACCATGAGGCTATCACGAGTGAAGAGTCTACACAATGGATTACTGCAATGAGTGAAGAGATGGAGTTTCTTCATAAGAACCAGACTTGGGAATTGGTAAAACCGCCTAAAGGATATAAAGTTGTTGGCTGCAAATGGATCTTCAAAAAAAATGAAGGATCCCCTGGAGTTGAACCGGCTCGATACAAAGCACGCTTAGTTGCAAAAGGTTTTAGCCAAAGGAAAGGAATAGACTTCAATGAAGTATTATCTCCTGTTATAAGACATAGCTTCATTCGGGTGTTGCTTGCTATGGTTGCACTGTTTGACTTAGGAGCTTGAACAGCTCGATGTCAAGACAGCTTTTCTTCATGGTGAGCTTGAAGAACAAATCTATATGCAGTAACCAGAAGGTTTCACTGTTCAAGGTCAGGAGGATCATGTATGTCTCTTAAAGAAGTCATTATATGGCTTAAAACAGTCCCCTCGCCAGTGGTATAAAAAATTTGACACTTCATGTTAAGTCGTGGTTACTCAAGGAGTGACTATGACTGTTGTGTCTACCATAGAAAGCTCTCAGATGGTTTATTTGTCTATTTGTTGCTCTATTTTAATGACATGCTCATTGCTGCTAAGAGTATGTCTGAGATCAAGAAGCTGAAGAAGTAACTCAATGGTGAATTTGAAATGAAAGATTTGAGTATAGCTAAGAAGATTTTGGGCATAGAAATTCACAAGGATTGGCGTGGTGACAAAGTATACTTGTCTCAGAAAAAGTGTATTGAAAAAGTACTAGAACACTTTGGAATGCAAAATGCAAACCCTGTGAATACTCTACTGGCGGCCCATTTCAGATTATCAACCACACATTCACCACAATCTGCTGAAGAGGAAGAACATATGTTACACGTTCCTTACGCAAGTGCAGTTGGAAGCATAATGTATGCTATGGTATGCACCAGACCAGATATTTCACATGCTGTTAGTGTTTTTAGCAGATATATGGGCCATCCTGACAAGATGTATTGGCAGGCAGTGAAATGGATACTTCGATATCTTCGAGGTACAATAAATGTTGGCTTAGTATATAACAGGAGTTCTATTACTAGTGGTAGTGTTATTGGTTATGTTGACTTTAATTATACTAGAGATGTTGACAAAAGAAGATCTTTGACAGGGTATGTCTTCACACTCTCAGGTAGTGCAACTAGTTAGAAAGTGACTTTATAGATGTTGTACCTCGATATCTTCGAGGTACAACAGATGTTGGTTTAGTATATGATAGGAGTTCTAACACTAGTGATAGTGTTATTGGTTACGTTAACTCTAACTATATTAGAGATGTTAACAAAAGAAAATCTCTGACAGGGTATGTCTTCACGTTGTCAGGTAGTGCAATTAATTAGAAAGCAACTTTACAGTCTATTATTACATTATCCACTACGGAAGCCGAATACATTGCAGCAGCAGAAGCGGTGAAGAAAGTCATTTGGCTCAGAAGTTTGGTAGGCCATTTAGGCTTGGAACAAATATTACAACTATTTATTGTGATAGCCAAAGTGTCATATATTTGACCAAAAATCAAATGTATCATGAGAGAACCAAACATATTGACGTCAGATATCACTTTATTCGAGAGATTATTTCTCAAGGTGCCATTGTAATGAAGAAGATTGATACCTCAGATAATTCAGCTGATATGTTGACAAAGTTAATCACTATTGCTAAGTTCAAGCATTGCCTGGACTTAGTTGGCATTTACAACATCTGAGTCTATTTTGGAAAAGGCGACTTCAAAAACTTGATGAAAAATTAAGCCAAGGTGAAAATTTATAGACCAGGTGTGGCTTACTTTGTCAAAAGCCTAGTCAAAAAGTCAAAAATAATGTTGGGATGCATTTATGGTGGAGTATAGCCTATATAAAATAATAATAAAGAAAAAGAATGAAATGCTTTGCTAGCCACGGATTGCATGCATTTAATGCAATGTGGAGCCCATATTTTGGTTAGTCAAAAATAAAGGAAGAAAGTGGCACGAGGAGCATTTAATACAGAAGAAAAATTTCTTCAAGCAACAAGCCGAGGCATTAATCACTGAAATAACATTAAATGAGATGTTGAAAAAGGTTGTCTTCAACAGCTCTATAAATAAAGTATCAAACGAAACACCTAGAGAGTACAATACAGAGAATGGAGAATAACAGTCAACCTAAGTTATCTCCTCACTTCAGTGTAATAGAGTAAAATTATTTGCTCCATATAAATTCCTTTATTTTGTGCGTTGAGAGTATGTATCAGTAAAAAAAATACTGTGAGTTATTCTGGGTGTATTTGAGACTTGGGTTGAGTGGAGTGTGTCCACATTTTGCATCTCGATTATATTTTTATAATGAAATATTTTATTGTCACCTTTATCTGTCGATGTAGGTTTTAAGTCAAACCACGTAAATTTCTTGTGTCAATTTATTTTACGCTTTCATATATTTACTTTATGCTACTCTGATCCCATCATTTTACAACACTTTCTCTATGAACAGTCATGATTGCAATTTCTCTCTATCTACAGAAGGTTATTATGCTTCAAAAGTTTGAATCTGTTTGGCTTATGTTTTCATGTATTGTGTTTTCAGTTTTTAAGATTTTGTAAATAAGATAACAAAATCAATAAAATTTTATTTGCTATTTTTATTTTTTATTTTCAGTATTTTATTAACAAAATCCTAAAAACATGAAATACAATAAATGAAAATAGGAAATAAAAATAGAAGCCAAATGAATCGATCTGCTTAGTTTTAGTTTTCATTTTCTGTTTTCAGTCTATTTTTTGTTTTTTAGGTTTGTTTTCAACAAAATAGTGAAAATTTTCTTAATGAGGAAAGAGATGGACCTGAAACTACAGTTAAATTGGCTTTGAACACACTATCAGTTCTCAAATGCTTTCTTACACAACATGTACTACTTACAGATACCAACTTATCAGATTACATCCAAAAAGCTTAGGAGGAAACTGCAAGTGGTTGGAGATGTTTGAGGAGACCGATGTTGTCTTGTTCTCTGTTGCCTTAACTGACTATGATGAGTACACCGTTGACAGTAAAGGAGTTGCTACCAACAAAATGTTGGCAGCTAAGCAACTCTTTGAAAACATCATTACTCATACAGCCTTCAACAACAAGAAATTCCTTTTGATCTTAACCAAATTCGATCTACTCGAGGAAAAGATTGAAGTGGTTCCTCTAACAAGATGTGAGTGGTTTTGTGACTTCAATCCAGTTATCAGCCACAATCCAATTAGAGGTAGCAACAACAGCAATAGCCCTCCATTAGCTCAACGTGCTTTTCAATATATTGCTGTGAAGTTTAAGAGATTCTTCCATTCTTTAACTGACCGTAAGCTGTTTGTTTCATTGGTTAACGGATTGGAGCCTGACACTATTGATGAAGCTCTCTTATATGCCAGGGAAGTTATGGAGTGGGAAAAATGGGATCCCTCTTTTGTAACTGAGAAAGCCGAGATGACTTCAACAACCATTGAGGCAAGTACCTCATAAATTTTTCCTCAAAATAGTTTTACAAAAGTAATGCTATTTGTACCACTTTTTTGGGCATCTTTTAAGGGACATATGGAGAGATCCCTTAAATATTAATTGGGATAAAAGTTAGGATTCACTCTCGATCAATATATAGGGGATATCTAAGCGTACGTGTTTCTTAAGGATATATTTGTGAGTTGGGATTTTGTGACGGATGTCATAACTTTACACTACTAAACCCTTATTCTCCTCCCCTCCAAAATTCCACTCACAGACATACCATAAAAGATATCTGAAAATGTGATACAAATAATATTTTTCTTGTATAAAGGTTGTTTTGTATAAAGGAATTCATATAAAGGGATAGGGATGACTTGTAAAATTTTGACGATAGATTCTTTGGGTTGGATCCAAATATTTGATTGTGGATCAGAGCTTGTTCTTGTATGTCATAATCGTAGATATATATATACACACCATGAAATATAGAGGAAGGCAGGTCAGTGAAAAGAGTTTATTATTTCATCATCATCAACACTGAATTAAAGATAAATTTGTCTCACATCACATGCTGAAACTGAGGTTTGGATATTTGCAAAAATATCCTTGGAGTGTAAAAGGACTTGCTTCTTTATTTGCTATATCGATTATCATGATACGAAAAGGCCAATTTAGTCTTTGTCTGCATAAAGTTATGGTAGTCATTTTGACAATGAATGAGAAAAATATCAATATCTCGTGCCGTGACCCTGATATTTTTGAGGATTGACAAATATCTAGAGGAGAGAACATTTTACCACTAACCTCTTGAAAAATAAAAAATTCTAAGCTATGATCCACGGACACTAATATATTTAGTAAATATTAATTGAATAAAACAATAGAATTTGATAAAAAGATGTCAAACATTTATTTCTTTGCTTTGATTATTGCTTTTATTTTATTTATTTATTTATTTTCGGATTTCTTGATTAATTTCTCTAACTAAAAGAAAGCAAAGTCAATATATAGACTCTTGCTATTCGGGGATCTCCATTAGCTGTTTGTTAGCTGTCCTTTTAATGCTCATCTGTTTATGATTGTGTTGTCTGACTAATATCGACTGCAAGTTATAAAATTTTCAGTGATAGTGAACTCAAACTATGATCTCAGCCTTCAGCATTTACTGTTTTTAACTATTTATATTTCAAAAGTTAATATGAAATAACATAAAATGTAAGTTTTCAGCTGAAAAATGCTAAATCTTATAACTTTTTGTTAAATTTAACTACCCTTTTGAAATCTGGACAAAAAAAAAAAAGAAAACAAAAGAGCCTTTCCTCTATAAAAGAATTTTTCTAAAGGAAGATCTTTTTACCCAGTACTGAACAGTTGCAAACATAAAAAATTCCAACTTCTTTGACTGACGAAATTACCTTTTCTTTTTTTTTACTAAAATTAACACCAAACCTTTTGTATCATCTCAAAAAGTACATAAAACTAGAAGCTAATTCCAAATTAGGAAAAAGATACCAATTACTGCAAGCTGAGTAAATAGTTTCTTGGTTTCTTGATTATAAATGGATTGATTCAATGCTGCTTGTACATTGCCACAAATAGAGAAACTAACGGCATGTTTAGTTTCACGAAACAATTTTCAATTTTCTTTTTCATTTCTTCTATTTTTAAGATTTTATGAAACAAATATTGAAGAAACAAATATTGAAATAAAAATTAGAAATGAAAAATAAACCACCCACTTCATAGTGTGTATAACTAACATCATTTCCGTTACAATTTTCTTAATATGAGTTGTACATAGAATAAACAAGACATTGAGCACCAGAAAAGCAACGCATCAGCAAGGCACAAATCTATCCATAAGCAAACACATTGTTTCCTCTGACATGGTTGACCCCTCTCTCTGAACAACCACCATCTCCTTTTGAGCTTCCTTTTTCACTGCATGTTCCTCTTCTGGTTCTTCTTTTGCCTTAGAAAAGAAGGGCTTGGAGGCTAGAACTTTCTGTCTTAGCTTTGCTAACTCCCACTTCCATGCCTCTACCATAGCAGACATTTTTACTCAGCACTCAAGTCACTCTCAGAGACTTACTCAGCAAAAGTTTCTCTCTTATTTAATGAACTTCTCTCTTTTTTTCTTCTCTACTTTAAATGAAGGGTGTAGTACAACTAGTCTGGTTTATATAGAAACTAGAAGGGGAATGGACCTTAAGGTGTTATGAGAATGCATGCTTGTCATAAAATGGATGCTTCTGCGCAACTAGGATACCATGACACATTCAACGGAATAGGAATTAGGATATACTCACATTCTAGAATATTCGTTGATGCATTTCTATTGGCTGCCTAGTACTACTCCTCATGAGTGGTGGATATTCGCTTGAGAAATGTTAAATGTCCACCACCAAACTTACATCATATACCTACACCAAATTAAAAAGTTATAAATCAGCATGTAAAAAGCTGTAAACCATGATGGAAAAAATTGTAAACCAATATGCAATGTTGTAAACCATCTTAGTTTATAACTTTTTGCAAATTGATTTACAATATTTTATACATGGTTTACAGCTTTTCTTACACTAGTATACAACATTTACTTAGTGTAAGTATATGGTGTAAGTTTAGTGGTGGTTATGTATCACTCCTCTATTCACTTTTATGATTTTTCTTTTTCTCTGTTTCTTTTGGTCGCTTGTGGTAGCGTGGAGGAAACTATTACCTTCTAAAACCTCTTACATAATGTTACAAACTCTTTTATGGTTTATTAAGGATGATTGTGATATACAATAGTGCTCTTGAAATAGGGGTCCGATTATCAAGTTTTATTATTGATGGATGATCTCTAAGTGACTCTGTAAGTGCTTGATGAGTTTGGAGACATGTCCTGACTTTGGATTTAAGCGAGCGTCCCTCGAGCTAAACTTTTCTTACAAAAAAAATGAGAAAAAGAGGAAATTTATATAACATAGCCATATTATAGTTTCAATCTAGACTCTATGTTATTGGTTTTTTTCTTTTCCATTTTTCAAAAATAGAAGGCAATTCATAGACGTCTATGTGATAGCATTTCTCATCATACATTTAAGCTCATCATGCATTTCAAAATAGTTCATTTCTCATCATACATTTAAGCTCTATTTATATTTAATTTCTAATTTTTTTTTCAATTTTTATTAAATCTAAGTTATAAGTTCTCGGAGCACACTCGATCCTAATTAATTTGGTTCGAACCAAGTCGATTGTTATAGGGTAAAGTTTTCGGAACATTATTTTTCTTTAATTATAAAATTGAAACTAATAACTTAAAGACAAATGATATTTGCACGCCACTCTATCAACAAACACCCTCCCTCATTGGAAAAGAACAACTAAAAAATCTAAAATAGAAACTCAAGAACTTGGATATCACAAAGATGCTGAGAATTATGCCATATAAACAGTTAGTTAGTATGAAATATCTTGAACCTTATTGCATATTGGTCCCCCCCCCCCCCCCCCAAAACCAAAAAAAAAAAAACAAAAGTCAAGAAAGGCATACACAAACACACACACTCACACACTGTCCTGTTCCTTAAAAACAAATTGACATTGTGAGTGAGAGCCACAAAAACGTGGTGGTGAAACAGGACAAACCAAAGGTCCTATTTGTCCATATAGTTTTCACAAGCAAACGTGCTTCTATTCCAAGCATACAAATACGATGCCGTGTCTACTGTATCACCCTCACCCACCTTCCACCCATCTTCCCTTGTCACCTAGCATTGATGGGAAATTTTTTTGGTTGCACCCGCTGCAGCAAGTGTTTTGTCCAAATTACAATCAGTTTACGGTAAAGAGAATCATTTGATCTCGGGAGAGAGACTATGAATTATTAGTTCGTTAGGATAAAACAAGTTAATTGAAATCAATGATAGTTGTGTCTATACTTGGTGAAATCCATTAACATGCTAGCGTTTATCTCATTGTGTTTTTCTCATCATAAAATTTACTATTTAGTTTCTTTGATTTCTTTTTGCTTATTTCTTTTCTTTAATCATTCTATTAATCTCCATCATATTTGTTTAATCCAAATAATCATCTCTATTAATTACACCAATACCTGACATATCATTGGGGGAACGATACTTTATACATCACTTTACTACTCTCGTGATCTAGTATACTTGCTAGAATCACGTAATGGAATTACACCATTGTGTGGAGATGAGAGATTTGGTGAGTATGGCAATGAAGGTGAAGTAGCAACAATAAAGGAGGGCCGACCAAGACATTTTCAAATTTCAACTCAAAATGGGGTTTAAAATGATCTAGAGACAGTGACAGAAGTAAGAATAAGGGTTCAAATTCTAATGAGATGATTCTGGATAAAAAAATGAAGAAGGATCTAAGATTGCAGAATTTCTATCTCACCTTCTACTACCACTTATAGGCAAAGACACATTAAGTGTTTTAAATGTCATGGGATGAGACATTATTATGGTCATGATTGCCCGAATAAAAGAACCATGATTATGAAAGGGAATTGAGTGGTGCCAAAATTTAATGATGATGATGATGATGAATCTAGCAGTAATGATGATATGCCACCATTAGAGGATTGTTTTGATAATTATGATGATGTTGAATATGTTGTGCATGGAGAATTTCTTGTTGTTAGGTGTGCTTTGACTATACAGGTTAAGGAGGATAGCTTGGAGGAAAGTCTCACAGGATAATAAAGAAGCCACCACTTAATATATATATAGTTGCCTGTCATTTGCTACTAATGCTTCAGTTAGTTAATATTTTTTCCTCTGCTTTAGGTTATTAACACTTCGGTTAGTTAGTTATGCCATATATATACCCTTTAGTTAGATATAGAAACCAACTCTGTAATTCATCTTTGCTTCTTAAAGATCTTGATATGATGTGTTCTCTCTCTCTCACAAATTCTTTCTCTGATTTTCTTTCTATGATCTCTCAACTCTAAAGTTTTACAGAAAGAGTGAACCTCTTTTACATTAGATGTTTGGTTGGTGGAAAGGTGTGAAGTTTGATTGTTAGCGGTGGAAGTTGAAACAATGTGGCTAGTGCGACTATATTGGAGATATTCGGGCCAAAATGTTTTAAATATCATAATCCATATATGTTGCAATGGTTGAATAATAGTGAAGAGGTGAAGATCACCATACAAGTGATGTAGCATTCTCAGCTAGAAAGTATGTTAATGAGGTGTTGTGTGACGTTGTGCATAAAAATAAAATACTAAGACATGATTTGCAATGTGTCCAAACCATGTCTATAATGTAATGTATTGGAGCCATATTTGAGATAAAAAAAAATCAATTTTTGTTTGTTTGGACACATGTGGACATGCTCTGGATATGTGCTGTACAAGCGTCCACTTGGTGTCTATGTCTCACGTGTGTCAAACATATAGACACACACCACCAAATTAAATTGGTTTGTCCATGCTTCTTGGTAAAATAGCGACAATTGTAAATTATGGACACAAGTTCGTAATTATCTGCAACCAATAAATTGGTAGCCATGATCTCTACCCACATCCCCATTAGCCCCCACAAAACTTAAGATTACGTGCCTAAGGCTTTGTTTGGAAGTTTGGAGAGGAGGGAAACTGAAGACATTGGAGAGGAAGGAAATGTGGGGGAAGAAAGGAATTTAAAGGATTGATCTTCCATTTATTTGGGAGTGCAAGATATCTAGAGGGAAGGAAATTAAAGGAATTGTGGTCTATTTTTACAATTTTACCCCTTTTATAATATTTAATTGTTTTATTTTTATAGAATTAATTATTTTAATTAAAAATATATATTTCTACTGATAAAAAAAATAGAAAATTTATAAATTTTTAATTTATATCCTACTTAAAACCTCTCAAAATGGAGTAACTCAAAATGAAGAAGAATGGAGAATTAGAGAGGATTTTAAAAATCCTTTAAACACCTCTCGTTCAATTAAGAAAACTCACACACACAATCTAACCCTTTAAATTTTTTCCCTTCCTTCCCTTCCCCTCCTAAACCCATCTCACAAAGCAAGCCTAAAGAAACCCCAAAAATATTCATACGAGCATTGAAAGACATAACTTTGCATTAGAAACCAAGTAAAAGTAGTAAAACCTGACAATCAACCTACAATGATGATGTCTGAACGTAACTAAAACGCTTTTCTAAGCAAAACATCAACAAGACCAAGAAAGTGTTTTTGGCGTTATAGCAAATGGGGGAAAGGAGGATAGGGGAGAGGGTGAGGATGGAGATAGAAATAAAGGGGGACTGGGAGTGCATGTCAAGTAGGGTGCCCACTCCCCTATATTCGACGGTCAATATCTATGCAACCTCTTTTTTTTTTTTTAAAGAATTCGGATCCACCGAATTATGTGTAATGCACAGTATCTTTTTTATTTTTTTCTTTTCATTTTTTTATTTTTATTTCTAGTTATTCTTTAAAAAAAGAAAAGAAAAAGAAAAAAAATACTGTTTAACATATACAATTCGGGTACCCCGAATTGTGTTTAAAAAAAAAGAAAAAAAATGTTTTAAAAAATACTATTCATTTATTTAAAAAAATAAAAACTTATAAAATGGTAAATATTTTATAAATTAGAAATTCAAATGGTTGCACCTTAAAAAAAGGAAAAAAAATCTTTACTATTCATTACATATAATTCAGACACACTGAAATTTTTTTTAAAAAAGTTCACACAACACAGTTCAGACAAACTGAATTGAGTAAAAAAAAGAAAAAAATAGCATTATTCACTAAAAAATAAAAACTAAAAATTAAAATATTAAATATCAAAAACTAAAAATAACATTGTTTCCGACAAAATAATTAAATAAAAAATTAAAAAATTTACAAGTCATAATTAATTAAACTCATAACAAAATAAAAAAGTAATACCAAAGCAAATTTAATAAAAATACAACAATATTACAAAATAAATTTGGAAGATAATTAAACTTTAAGAGAACATAATTAATAAATTAAAATAAAAAATATACTGTATACAGATGTACATAGAAAGGAATTTGTATAAATTGAACTCTTTACAAAATAAATAAAAAATTATTAAAAATATTTAAAATTACCAAAAAAACACAACAATTAAGGGGAAAAAATACTGCACACATAGTAGAAGTTAGGATAACCAACTTCTTTAAGAAATAAATAAAAATAAATATTAAAATTAATAAAATTAATAAAATGGTAACAGCAACGAAAAGGAAAAAAAATAAAAAAAAAAGTTACTGTGTATTATATAGAATTTGGGGGGTCGGAATTCTGCCATCACATTCACGTGAGAATGCCCCGTCAAGTAGTTGAGCAAGGTGAAAATGGGGGATATTGTCAAGAATTGATTTGAGGATTTACTCATATTTTATATTAACTATTTAACAAATGTTTACATAGATGCCGTATTCAGAGATGGATCCAGAAAAACTATTAAGGAGGGTTCGAATGTAAAAATTTGTATAAAAGATTAAACATTATAATAGGTGCTAAGAAAGAAAATTTTAGGGTATACAAATTTATGCATGTTATACGTATTTATCAAAACTGTGCATAATGTTCCTTAAAATCATTAAACTGGTTAACAACATAATCCATGTAAAAATTTTCACTAATCTTCCTCTCTAGTAATAAATTCATCTTCCATCTTATATTTTGAGACTATTATTCCCAGTATTCATAACTAAAAAATATCTCTCAAAACTAAAGTTAAAACAACAAAAGGTAATACAACATGAATCAAACAATCAATCAAGTAGTATAATAAAGACTTTCTCCTTTCATCAACCCTTAATGTAATTCTAAGATTGTGGGAAAGTTATTCAATATAAATAACTAGAAACATCAAATTCATACTCTTTACTTTTTAGTATTCTGGATGCAAAGAAATTTTGGCTGTTTATAACAATTACCAAGCCAATTGAAATTGATTTCTTGCATGGGTTACACATTACCAGCAAACTCTCAACAGGCTAATCTCTACCAAAAGTTGTATCATGCTTTTGTTATCTATCCATCTCTTCAATCAAAAGCAAAACAGGATTGTGTACAATTGTTTCTCTCCAAATCAAAATTCAAGACATAGAATATTCATATACCCCAAATAATTAGACCCTTTCTTTTGCGAGTTTTGAGCCTTTTGTCCTAATTATCAAAAACTTATTCAAGATAGTTAAAAGTGACTTAATTAGACCCTTCAAACTTAAAACAATAATTTAAATCACTAAAACATATCATAATTATAACTTTCTAGTTAATCTAATACAAAATAGACTCTTGTTTTTATTAAAAAAAATGTACAAACAAGTTCAGTTTAGAAGAATTTTTCTATGTAACAGTACAGGGGGAAAATCATGAGAGAAGACTTCAGAACTCGCTGGTGATTTCTTTTTAAAATGATATGGGGTTTAGATTTCACAAATATAACTCATCAATTGGTCAAACTTCATATCCTGATACCATAGTTTTCAGACTCGAGTCAGTGATCGACTTGGTCGAGTCGTTAGTAGGTTCAACCGGTGGAGTCATTTAGTCGAGCAGGTTGAACCGGATTTATACAAAAAAAATATAAAAATTTAAATAAAATATAATAAAATGACAACTAATTAACAATTTAATACTCTTTAAAGGGCCCAAATATAAAAGCATAAATAAATAACATAAATTTCAAAATATTATTCACATTTCATATTCACGAATCACAATTGACAAGTTCAAAATATAATTATACAAGCAAACTCACAAAATTTTACATCACAAACTCATAAGTTATGACAATACAAATAAAGTTATTGTATTTTTCTATAAGTCAAATTAGATTTTTTTTTAAAACTTTTGAAAAAATCATCATTTAGAACAATAAAGCAAAAAAAATAAAAAAAGCAAAAAAAAAAAAACTTTACCGGTCCGACCCGATTCGACCAGCCGAGTCAAACCGGATCGCATCGGTTTTGATGCGAGATCAATCCAAACACTAACTCGAACCGATTTTATGATCGGTTCATCGATTTTCCGGATGAATCAGCCAGTCTGAACCGATTTTTACGCCTCGGACAGAATTTCCAGGAAAACCAAAAGTCAAGGAACAAACGATATTCTCTAAATAATAAGAACAAGCCTCAAATGCCAATGATTAACCAATAAAAAAATATTCACTAGATGCGTTTCACAAATCTGCCACGACACAAAATCCCCGTGGAATGCTATACCTTGAAAAAAAAAAAAACATTGACGAATCCACAAAAAAATGATTTTTCTGTACACAATCTACAAGTTTACAAAACTATTCCCTATGTTTCCAAGAAGGAAAAAGAAGATAAAAAAAAAAAAAACACCATAAGCCATATCAATGGCACCATCAACAAATAAAACATGGTCTTCCTGATCTCATGATATGATCGTGAGCCTGAGCTGGATGTCCGATCGGCTGATAAGGAACTCTATATAGGTTGGTGAACATGCATATTCTCATGAACACTCATGACAACATTCCGCAACTCCGGAAATAAGGATATAAGTAGAAGTTCAAGGATTGCATAAGCAAGTTGCTTCACACATATAGAAGACTACATGAAACAAGATGGTATAACTGTTAGTTTAGATTAAGAAAAGTTTTGATTTCAAAAAGTTCTTTAGTTTTCATTTTCTGTTTTCAATCTATTTCTTACTTTTAGGATTTTGTGAAGGAAATAGCGAAAACTGATTTGAACATGTTTGGTTTTAGTTTTCAGTTTTTCAGTATTTTGTGAAGAAAATAATGAAAATTGGAAATCAACACTGAAAACTGGAATTTATAGTTTTCAGAATTTTTAGTGTTTCCCTTACAAAATCTTCAAGATTGGAAAACTGAAAATGAAAACTAAAAACTGAAAACTCAAACCAAGCAAGCCAGATTTTGTAGTTTTTATTGTTTCCTTCACAAAATCCCAAAAAATAGAAAACTAACTGAAAACAGAAAATGAAAGTTGTTTTTTGAAACCAAACGCACCCTAATAGTGTAAGCAGTCAAAACGAAGAGACAAACAGAAGAAAGAACTTAGCAAGTTGCTGCACAAGTGAATCAGCAATGGGAAAGAGCTTAACCTGACTAAAGAAATATATATCACTTGCGCAGCGTCTATATTGTTTCTGCCCAATTAAACTGACCAAGGCTGCTGGAGCTCCATCTGATGAAAAAAATGGAGGCAACTTTGTATGACAAAGTGTGGTGATGTGAATTCTAAGAACCGAAATGCTGTTCACTTCAACTCTCAAAAGGTTCTAAAGGCCATATAAATAATACTTTATTTAGCACAAAAACACCTAAAGCACCTGTCCATTTTATCCATCTGGCTTGAATGCTATTTTTCACATCTCCCTCTATTTCTAGTAATATTAATGGAGGGCAAAATGTATAATGTATCCATAAATTTTACCATCCAATCCACTTTGAAATCCTACGCCATGTGGTCTTGTAATTTATGGTCATAGAATCTGTGAGACTATGAGCTTTTACTCATATTGCTTTATTTTATTTTGTGTATCCTCAAAGTAGTGATGATTACTATTGGCAGATCTACTCCTTCATTCATTTGCTTTACCTTTAATTACAACAGAGCCATTCTTAGAAGCTACCCTCGAATTAATATAATAGACCCATACTCATTAGATGTTGAATTCATTTCAGCACTATATAAAAGGCTTAGCTGCTGCTCAATCTACATAATACAAATAAAAGAATGTTGAAAATCTAATGAGCATCAAAGTTGCTAAACTCCATTATCGAAGACTAGAACTATAGGAATTTATTCATTTCTGTCAATATGGAGTAACAATAATTGGATTCAATTATTTACTAAACCACACGGATGTGATCACAAGTAAAACTTGAGGTATCGAGGCAAATGGATCATATTTAAAGGGGGTGTTTTACAAGCATTTGAGAAGAAACAATGATTAAACTGCAAAGGAAAGAAGTTTAAATAAAATTCTAAAAGTGCCAAAACTGCCTACTAACACATTTTCAAATGAATTGACATAGAACTCTTCAGAAAAATAAGACTAACCGAAGAGCAGTTTCTTTAAATCACTTGCTCTACGAGCAGCTTCAAGCTGTTGCACGAAAGACCCTGATTCTATCTTGGGAATCATGCTTCCAATAGATTCGTTGTTTATTTCTTGTAAAGACTTATGATCAATTCCACTGCCACCAACTAATATCTGAGCGGTCCGTATTCTTAAAAAGAAGGTACCACCAGGCCAGAGAATCTGCAAGCCAAAGAAGTCAGAATGGGACACTAACAAAAGCAGCTGGCAACTACTTTATATCCTCTCTTTTTGCGTGGTGAAAGTTACATCTATGTGATTCAAAAAGAGGTAACAGTGAATTCATGTACAGAAGTTCAGGGCAAGACTTCACCCCTTCATCCTCAATCTATGACTCATACAGAAAGACTAGTAAATTGATTTTCTTTGGACAAAAGGAAAAACATAGAAGATACATAGTACATGTTCACTTTCGAATGAAAATATTTATTTGGGTAAGAGGTGTTTTGAAAGCTTCAAACAAGACAGGGTCCCAACTATCAAGTTTTCTTGAGCCCCATGAAATGATGAAAAAATACCTAGCAGCTACAAGCCAATTATGCAGATAGTTATTTCACATCCGATAAAAATTATCAAGTTGAAGGAAAAAATTATAAGGCAATTATGGGAAGTTTAAAAAAATATTTACGATAAAAATTGAAAAAAGTACTAAACCAAATGCAATTTGGGTATCAGAAATCAATAAGCATTTAGTGATTTAGTAATTTGGAAGGTACTGCACTACAAACATTACACAAAGCTGCATTTTAGGACAAAACAATTAACAACTGATATCAAGCTAAAAGATTGGACACAAGTTTTTAATTTAATGACAGAAGAATACCTATGGAAAGAAAAGAACTATAGGAGGATGAGATGTCTTGTTTAAAGATAGGTTAGAAGAAAAAGAGCAATAAGTAAAAACCACAAATAGAAGAGTACACAATTGACTTAAATACAGAATTAGTGTAGAACAGAAAAACAACTTGAACAGAAACCAAGCATAATCATAGTAGGCTTTTCATGTGTTTGGTGAATATTTGGTTTACTATTAGACCATGGAGCAGTTACATTTTAAAGTTAGTCTTCATTTTAGTCCCTGACTTTACATTGGTGAGTCATTTTAGTCCCTAACATTGTAAAACATGAGTCATATTAATCCCTCAACTCACTTTTATTCAACATTACATTAATTAAAAGATGATATATAACAATAAGCGATACTTTGACATACTTTATATTATCTGAAGTATAACTAAATTTAAAATGATTTATTTTAGTGTCTAAAATTATATAAAATGAGTCATTTATATCCTCTTTCCAAGAAATGAAATGACTCATTTTGTGAAATTTTAGACACAAAAATTAGCCATTTTAAACTTCATTACACTTCAAATAACACATGGTATGTCAAGACATCACCTAACGTTACACATCATTATTTAATTGATAAAATATTAAATAAAAGTTGAATGAAAGACTATTTTGACTACTGTTTTGCAAGTTAGAAATTAAAATGACTTACGAGTATAAAGTTAGGGACAAAAATGACTCACGAGTATAAAGTTAGAGACTAAAATGAGCACTCACTCTTCATTCTATTATAGAGCTTCTAGTAAGAGTAAATAGGGTGCATACAACTTATGCAGTCCTATGGTTTCTTTAGCCATATCAGAATGCCCTTAAAGGGGAGCCTTTGTCCTTTCTCTTGCCATGGTATAAGATTCATTGAATTGCTTCTCTTTGATGTTTAGAAACAACACCTATTTTTTTTTCCTTACCAAGTCAAGGTGTCTATGAACTAACAGCCACAAAAACAATCTAGTGCTCCAGATGCTAACATCACATCATATGGAGAAGGGATTATTAACTCATCTATTGACCACCTAGTAAACATAGTATAGTGTGTTAGCATTTGATATTATTTGTCACGAAATTATCTCTCCCAAAAGCTTCAGTTGACGAATAGAGACACATGAATGATTTTATGTTTAACACATTCCCTCACACAAATGCCTCTTTTAGACTTGAGCGTGAATTACCTTTTTATAATGGGGGACAACAAGATTGAACCCCTAATCACGAGGTCATGGTGACTCTGAAACCATATCATAAAACTATATCTCCCAAGAGCTTAAGCTGATAGATAAATGTACTTTATCCACATAAATTGTTTTCTATCTAACACGCCCCTTCATGTGAATATCTCTTTTGGACTTGAGCATGAATTATATTTTATAATAGGGGATAACAAGGATCGAATCTCAGAGCACTAGATCATGGAGGCTCTAACATCATGTCAGGAGATGAAACCATCTCTCTCAACAGTTTAAGCTTTTGGAGAAATAGTTTCATGACACTATTAATTTGCATAAACAAATCACTTCTGAGTTGGCAAACGATGCCCCAATAAAAGATTTTCAGAATTGTGGTTTGCTCCTTACATCTTGGACCCACCGAATTCCCTGGGCTATGGTTTCCTCTCTCCGAAGCCAATGGATCTCCCTCAGAAGCCAATCATCAATAGCATCTTCCATCACTAACTGTAATATTTGTTTTGATATCCAAAAAACCTGTCTTCTGCAAGAACATAAATCAACTAGCATTAGTAACTCATAAATCCTGAAAATTAGAGAAACCAACAGCATCATGACGCTTGATATTTTGCTCAGTCAAATCCATTTAGCCTAACAACAACACAATTTCAAGTTACAGAAGTTTGAAATCTGTTCATGCCTTATGGTTATTTTCAGGCACAAAGAGGAAAAAAACATGAAGCTATAACCAACATAGAATGACAACCATCAAATATTTCGACAATCCCCTTCAGACTAAAGTATGACAAAGAAGAGATTGACAAACTGCCACTGTTTTGCTAAATTTTAATTTAATTTTAACATTGAGAGGGTGCAAGGATCAAACTGCAAATCACTTCATGACAAATGTTTCATAATTCATATAATGTAAGGGAACCAGACACTCAAATACCATTAGATGAAAAGTCTACCTTAATAACAGTAACTGACTTAAAGGTGCAGAAAGACCGACTGGATAGAGCACTATACCTTAGCCAGCCTCTTCTTTTAAGCTGGAATACGTTGTCAACCAAATTCAAAATAGGGACACTGACATTAGGTGGGTTCCACTGCAAAATGTTTAAAATTATGAAGGTTAATAGAGTGTCATCTAAAATCACTGTTAAGAATAAATAATATCTTATTACATCTTGGATTGATTTAAGTTGATATTAAATTGATTTTATCATTATGTTTAGATTTTATCTTTGGCTTATCAATAGAATGACATCATTGTATATCATATAACACCACATCAATAAACTTTCATATTATTGAGAATCTCTACTCTCTTTTTTCTTTCTTCTCCATCTAAAACTCACAATTTCAACGCAAAAATAATTATCTAAATTTTGCTAGATCTTTGTTTAATTGAATCTATGTTGTAATCCAAATAGAAATTGATTTCGTGAATTGTTTGATGATATTAATCCTTGTGAGACGATACTCATTTTCACTATTAAATTATTTGAACAATTCAGTGCACCTGCTGAGCAGTCATCACATACTAATCACCACGACAGCCTAGTCACAAAGACAATCAAAAGCTAATGTATTATCCAACCACATACAAACAAGTAACATTGAACCTAATACCTTAATCAATAATGAATAGAATGATACGCAAAAACAAACAAAAAAAGCAAACCAGTTGACTACACATACCTCCGGTGGATCCTCCAAATTATCAGCAGTTTGAGTGAAATTTGTAGCCGGAGCATCCTTGCCAACCCTACCTTCCATCAATGTGTCATTTTTTCTATCTAGATCCAAGTTGCTAGACTCTTTTCCATGGTTTATTACCAGCTGTGAACAATCCTTTGAGCTCCATTCATTGTCAGAATGCCATCCATTCTCTTCTGCTATTTCACTGTCAATATTCTCGTGACGACAATTAGCTTCTTTTTCACCTTCCTCATTATCAGAGTTTGATGCACTTTCTGCAGCAATTAGCCTTCGACTATTTTTATCAGTTTCAACTGCATTCCAGGACAAGTTCCATGTGGATGATGTTGGATCCACAGTAGTGGAGGGTGATAAACCAATGGCTTTTTGCATGAAACCACCTGAAACACCTTTAAACTGGCGCATAACATCATCCATAGCATCATCAACGTTGACTGCAAATATAAAAAATTGAAACATTAGATGTGGAATTATTAATACACAGGAAATGTCCAAAGAACACTTTACATCGAATAACCTTAAATCAGGATCAATTTCAATAAATAATTATGTAATATGATGGAAATCAAAGAAGGGCTGATGCCATAGTTTTGAAAAAATGGCATACTAAACTGCAACAAATCCTCTCACAAGTAGCTTTACAAGCCATTTATGAAAACATTATTCTTTAAATTAAGAATAAGTAAACTCATTGGAAGAATTTTGACAGAAAAGGCTCTAGCTCTCAATGTGAAACCCCTAGATACCAAAGGCACAGAAGATCCATATTTGAATCAATTAAAAGGTTCCAACAGTAAAAAATAATACATTATGCCAGCTGACTAGGCCCGAAATTCAAAATGTTAGCACCATATACCTGCCAAGGTCCTCATCATTGAGGAAGATTTCCCGAAAGAGTAGTTCTTCAGGGGAAAAAACCAGAAAAAATAAAAATTCTGTTAGATTCTCACCTTTCCCATTGTACCAATAGAAAAGATATAAAGATCACTAATGATACTAATCTGAGGTCATGATGAGCAGTGCCAAACAAAGTACACCTTTGAGGAAGCACTCAAAAAGTCCCATACTTCATGTTGTTCAGCAACATTAGGTATTGACAGGAGATCCTGAAGCAAGACGGCACAATTGATGCAATGATATAGTTACTGGAAAAGTACAAAGGAATATATTTCGTTAAAGAGCTGTAGACAAGGAATAAGAATACCTGGAGATATTTATCAAGTCGAATACAACGCTGATGGACGAAGGCATCCTCTGTGCTTGAGGAAAATATCCTTTTAGGAGGCAAATGTAACTCATAATTAGGAATTTCTTTTAGATGTCGATGCAAACGCTCAAAATTCCTGTATCTGAATATCACACCAAAAGAACGTTTGGTGGTGTCAAGGCACAAATATAAATATGGAACAAAACAATATGAAACTCCATCATGTTTATTCTCTATCAAGGAGGGAAAATGAATTATTTGACAGAAAATTGTAAAGATTTGACGTTAAAAATTCAAACATTACCAGTTCTAGTTGAATTGTCTGTAAAATATCAAAATTCAAACAAACATAACTTGTGCACTCTCACTATTATAGAGATGAATGAAAGAAGCAAACCATCTACCTTCTTTTTACAAACCAAGTTTTCTCTTTCCCATCGGTCACTGCAATTAAATAAACAGCAAAAGATGTGGACCCTAGTTTCTCGAAATATGCTCCTATTACCTGCAGTGTACAAGCAGACAACAATAACAATCAAACTAAACAAAGGCAAGTGCTCCATGTGCAATGTTCCATCCTACAAAACTCGAATCATCCAGATTTATAGAAGTTTATATTAAGTAGAATCTAAGGAAATTTAGAATAGTATATTTCATAAGCCATAACTTTTACTGTCAACAGCCCATACCCGGCACCGAAGCTTGGGAGCAGATTGCCCCTCTCTCTTAACAACCATATCAGGACCAATCTTTCCCTGAAACCCTTCACCATGCTTGTCATTTTCAGGTTGGATTCCAATGGCAGAAGCACTGTTGCTTCTCTTGAGTTTTGCTTTGGACTTATTCAAAGTGAGATCCTTCGCTTCGTCAACATGATGACTTGCTTCAAGGGATAATTCCTTGTGATGAGTTGGTGAAGACTCGGACCTATTTGTGCTTCCAACAATGAGTTGGGGATCTGAAACCACTGTATGTATTGTATGCGATGAAGACTTTCCTTCTGAAACTGCATACGTACTAGGTTTACTCGATATTTTCTGAATGAAATTTCTATCAGCCACTGAACTATCAGTAGCAGGATTTTTTGAAGAATGGTCCTGGAAGCCAACTTTGGTACTTCTGTTCTCTCTCCTTTTGTAATCCCTTCCTTTTGTCCACAGGTTCTCAAGATTCTCAGGCATAAGAACTTCTGTTCTTCTCTGAGTTGCAGCCTCTAGCATTTGTGCCCATTTAGCAGAGGCAGATTGATTATCATGTCCATGATTATGAGTGGCTGCATTAGTTGACTGATCACCACTAACACCACCCATCCAATTTACACCCTCTTCATTAAAGACAAGTAGAACATATTCAATAATCTCATTGATGTACCTGATCATAAAGAAAAAATAGATTTTATAAATTGCATTGCAATAAATTGTTAAAAAAAAGAAAAAGAAAAATCGACCAAACAATATCGCATTTTCACCCTCATATGACCAACATGACGGATTTATTTAAGAAATCGGGAAGAAAGTCAAGTTTTTATAGTGTTCATGTAATAGAATGTTTGCAATTGTGTCAATTATATGATCGGCTAAAATTAATTTTCTTTGTTAAACATGAGATACTTGCTGCTTCCTGGAAGTTCAACTACACATGCCTCTAACCAGCTACCCTTTCACCACTCAACAGCAAGAACAAAACCATGGAAGGAAGGTTTTCAACTCTCATATATACCAAGACCGATCCACAAAAGATCCCCCTAGAACCTCCCACCCAAAAAATACCAAACAAAGCTTTAAAAAGTCATTAGTACTCTGTAACTTGTTAGTGCAAGAACCCTTCAACACGGTAGAAATTGTTGGCCAACCTCCCTAACAGCAAAGGTTAAAGTAGATGAAACATGAGTAAATATTCAGTAACATACACAGGGCTTGCCAAATTCATAACAGGTTGCACCACCAAGCAAGTCAAAATTTCCCGAGCTATAGATCGAATAACAGGGCATTGAGCTTCTTGTTGTCTTAGAACTGTAGCCAATACCCCGCTCATTAGCCGCTGAAGAACCTATATGAAGAGAAATTATTAGATAAGGCATGAGACATACTTCTCAAGAGAAAAACATGGACGACATCAGGACACTCCACTCACACCTTGTACTCACTCTCTGGAGATATTAACGCGGGATGAAGCTCCTTTGAATTTAGTAGATGGAATTTCAGTCTTTCATCTCTCTCCTCAGAAGATAATGTTAGCATAACATTAACACCTATAGCAGCTTGATTTCTTCTGAAAAGGTCTATGTGATCACCAATTAAATCAACTATATCCCTGGAATGTAAGTGAAGCATAACACAATTAGTGGCTTTTTCATACTAGCTAGCCAAGAACTTGCCAAATTCCATACTTCCTGGAAGCAAATATAGAATATTGAAAAATCAAGTACCTTGTGAGCAAGTCCACAAGGTTTATCTCTTTAACCCTCACCGACACTTCGGCAAGAGCATCCATTATTAAGTCGCGCATCTGCTCGGGAAACTCCCCATCTGGAGTAATGTCTGCATACCACATATTTATAACGAAATCCTTCAACATCAAATCAATGAAATCGTTCAAGGCAGCCTCCACAGCAGGGGAGTCGATCTTCTTCTTCCATCTGGGAGGTGGAGGCGAAGAAGAAGAGCGGTGTGCATCGTCCGGAGACAACTGTTTTTTCTCCAAGTGAGAGAGATATGTCTGCGGTCTAGGTGGCTCAACCTTCCACCGCAATTCCACCTTGTTCAAGAGAATGCGCAGAACAACAAAAAATAAAATGGACATTGGTATATTCATCAGCATTGATTTACTGGTATCTGTGATAAGCATCAAAGAACATTAAAAACAATTAACGAAAAAAAAAAAAACTTGCAGTCTTCAAGCATGATCCAAATTATGCTGCAGGCCTAAAACAAAACCCATATAGCAAAATAGCAAATGCCAATAAATGATTACAAGCTTGCAGTCTTTAAGCAAAACCCAGATAGCAAAATAGGAAATGCCAATCAAAGGTTGAAAATTTGAAGCATTAAAAAAAACCAAGATAGCAAAATAGCAAAATGCCAATGAAAGGTTCCAAATTTGCAGCCTTTAAGCAAAACCCAGATAGCAAAATACCAAACACCAATCAAAGATTCAAACTTTGCAGTCATGAATGAAGCAAAACAAGATGATGAAGTGCATGCATGGGGAATGGAATGACTTACGAGTGAAGAAATAAGAGATGGCGAATATACAAAGGGCCCACCAGAGAAAACGGAGCTTGGCCTCTTCAATGAGATCATAGATGGCATCCATTGTTGGCGTTGGTGTTAGAGGACCCATCTTCTTCTTCTTCAATTCAATCTTTCTTTCTTTCTGTAACTAAAAAGCGAACTCCTTGCCACCTTCAAATTCACAGTCACAGCGACAACCTCGTTCTTTTCTTCGGTTTGAATTCGTTTTGTCCACCTAAGCCAATCTTTCTAATAAGTTTCATATTCATTTATTTCACCTTTCTTTTGATATAGGATTTAATTTGGTTTTTTATCCCTAAAAATAAAAAATAATAAAGGATTTATTCTACATATCCATCGCTTTTAATATTATTTATCAATATACATAACTTTTTTATTAATATGAATATGACTGGTAGTCAAATGGAAAAAATGGCATTAATACGTTTAGCTACCAAAAGAATTTCTGGCGGACAAGCACAGCAACTGAAGCGCATCAGGAAAGCTATGGGCTGTATTTACTGTGGTCAAACTGAAGATTGTAGTGGCACAAAAGGTAAAATAGCTCCGTTGTAATATCCTAAATTTTAAATAAAAACAATTAGAAAATTTTTCAAGTCGGAAAGGTGCCAGGCATCCTTACCTATCATCTTGGGTCCTGAATTTTACAAAGTCTCAACCCTACACGTTCTTGGAGGGTTATATGATAGAATTACATTCATGGGATTAAGTCCTGATAATTGTTCCCTAGAGAAAGACAAATTAATGAGTGATTTTTAATGAATTTTATGAAACCTTTAAGCATTTTGATTTTAGTCTACAAGTTTATAAAATCATAAGAATCCTTGAATTTGAACTAAAATCCAAAATTTGGATTTTGATTGTTTTGATATTTTATTTGAATCCAAATGAAGGGTATTTCCTTATTTACATTTATGTTTTAAAGTTAATAGAGAATCATTAACTTAAAATTAATAAATATAAATAAGTATATTCCAGAGAGCGATGCAGCAGTCAAGGAACAGTAAAGCGATGCGGTAGCAAAATTCATGCTCTCTGGTGAGCACTGCCATGGTCAATAGAATTATAAATACCTCCATTTCGGGGTTCAGACCATTTTAGACACACCCTAAACCTCCCTCCCCCCCCCCCCCCAAACACGAGCTCTCACCAGAAAACGTGGTTTCCACCCTCTGAACTCCATTTTCTTCGAATTTCTTCAAGTTCAACGTAGGATCTTCCATTATCTAAGCTTAAAGATACTACTGTCAATCCTAGCTCCAAGTGTTCCATTGGTGTAGAGTCTTCACCATTTATCCCTCCAGATGAGTGAGTTCACACATGTGGCCTCTACATTAATCATTATATCTATTTTCACTTAAAACATGAGATTATATATGATTTTAGAGTTTATTTCATGAACTACTAAGATTTTTGCTGGATACTGTGTTGTTACCTATTGGTTTTATCACGAAGATATGTTTTCTTGAAAACCTTGGGACTATTGGTAAATAAGTGAACTTATAAAGCATTAAATTGAGATTTGTATTATTTAAAGTTGATTGGAAGATTATATGAGTACTGGCACTGGATATTTGATGTCAAAAGGCTCAAACCCTAAGATAGAAGACTTTATGAAATATAGAGAAAAGATTGAGATTCTGATTAAGCTGGCAGTAGCTATAGAGAAACAGGCTGCGTGTTAATAGTAGTTAATTCGTTGACCTAGGTACCAAGTAGCCCAAGCCAGAGATTACAGAGAATTCATTGTCACACTGGGGATGGCGATACATAACGCCCAAATGTAACCAGAGATTTACATTCAAAGTTTTGTCACACTGAGGATGGTGATACATAATGCCCAAATGTGACCAGAGATTTACATTCAGAGTTTTGTTACATTACACATAGTGTGCGTATCTAGAGTAAAGACTTCTGTTTCTCTATCAAGGTACTGTTGGGTCAGTCTACAGAAAGTTATGATTTTGCGTACATGATTTTAAATTTAAAATGTTTTGAGATGATATTACTAGTTTGTTTTTATATTGTTGTGTGTCACCCCGTGGTGTCCTATAACAGGGATATCCAGGTGAGGACTCACTCACTGAGTTTTAGTAACAAAACTTACTCTTCTCTATTTCCTCTTATTTTTACAAATAAAGCAGCTGCTGCGGATTCCTCTCAACCCCTTTTCTCCCAGCAGCACTAGATTTCGATTGGTGACCCTTGCTGTCATTTTGATTTAGAGTGCTCCAGTTTAAATGCAGGCAGGATCCCGGCCATAGAACATATTTTGCATTTTGTTCTTATAGCTTATTTGCATTATTTTTATAGCTATTTCAAAACCGAGTAAACATATAATGTACATATTGTATGAAGACATATGGACTTTAAGTTAACTTATGAGACACTAGCTATGACTGTTTATGGCTTCTATTTAAAAGGAATAGGTGAAATATACGTAGAAAAGAGAATTTTCTATTTTAAATTATTTTTGTGAACAGAGCATGCATGTAGAAACAATTAACAGATCATGAGACTTGCGTGAGAATGAGATTTCTCACATTCCAGTCACATCCCCAGATCGGGTTATGACATCTGTGTTAGCTGTATTAGCCTTTGCACGCGAAACGACGAACGATTAGTCCTTTTACATGCATAACGTGAAACATTCAGGTGCTAGCTGATTAGGCTTCTAGGCATTATAAAATTGATATGGATTAAGAAGTGGTGGACCATGTGCCTTCTTTTTTTTAACGCAAAGAGAGTTAGAGAGTAGTGGGAGAAAAGTAGTGAGAAAGACACAGGAGAAAATAATCCATATCATCGAGATCAATACAGGCACATCTCTACAAATCTGGATGCGCAGGTAATTTTTTTTAGTTTAAATATTGTAATTTTATTTATTTTAAATAGTGTAGTGCATTTATTTAAATATTGTGATTTTTTAAATTTAAATAGTGTAGTGCAGGATGTCTAAATCTAGTGCAATTGTGGATTTGGTACAGATTACCAAAGCTAAGGCCGAGAGCTGATACTAGTATTTCTTTTCCACTGACCGTGAGGTTTGATTACTTTATTTGTCATTGTTTGGTTTTGCTTAATTTTTTGTTTTATTATTTTATTATCTTATTCAACCATAAAAGTATGTAACTATTTTCAAGTGGCGGATATGTAGATGTCTGCTAGATAGTGCAAACACACGGTGGTAGATGCTGAGAATGTGTACTGACCTATTGACCCACGATGATGTAAGTATATTGGTTTTTGTGTTAGTTCTCTATTGATTAAAAACTAAGTTTTTCTAAATATAATAATCACAGTTCTCTATTATTCCAGTTCATATGGACTCTATATGACAACCAGGAGGTCTTACGCGCTACACCAAATTGGAGTTGTCATGAATCAGGCGTTTGGGCTTTCGTGACTTCCCTTCTCTACTTTCCTATAGTTAAGTTGCACTACGTGGATCGTGTATTGAGACAGTTTGGTGCATAGCAACCTTTCCTAGTGAGCCATTAGACATTGACGGCTTGACCAGGAAGGATGCTCATGGACAGACACCTTGGTTGCTGAACCATTATGTAGTTTAGTACAATTTATGAGGGATATGACTACAGAGATGTGTTACGATCTAGCCGTGGCCTACTTAGTATAGGTGCCATCACAGGAGTACTTTACCTGGCACTACAATGTTGCACATAGGAGCTTGACCCTTGACGTCCTACGACACACATATTTACCACTTATGCACCTGTGGATATGCCTATGATGTCGATCCCTGCCATGCCTAATCATGTTCCTAACAGGCATCAAGTTGGTCGACGTGCTTGTGTAGAGACCCGAGTTAGACATGCCTAACCACGTCAAGAAAGTCCAGATGATGGTGTGGTGACGATGGTGATAGAGGCAGAGATGGTCATGGTGGTGAGGGTGGTTCTCATAGCAGATATGACATGGGTTGGGACAGCACTCAACCTGGCTATGGTGGCAGCACTTCCTATATAGCTAAGGGTAGCACTCAGCCTTCATATGATTTTCACCCAGTCTTCTAGCCACAGTTTCACATCAATAAGTCTAGCTCATAGCTCGTACCGCATCGCCATGAGAGTGTTGACCCTACGCATAAGTTAACCTATAGGGACCTTGAAGATATTTACTGTGCCTTGGGCTTTTCCCTTGATTAGTTAACCCCTGATATCATGATTCCCTAGATGACAGGAGACTCCAAGCCCTCCATGGCACAAGGTTTTGATTTAAATGTTACACCATCAAGACAACCTTTGATATCTCTAGTACATGATAGTAGCCCGCAACATGTGGGCTCTATTCCAACTCTTAGGTGGCACTTCACCATCGGCCCACATGAACCAGGAGGACCTTCCGTAGGAGCATCAACAGTAGGAGTGAGGACTCAATAAACCTATGTGTGATATCCATCCTGTTCGTTGATACCCTAGAGGCCGCATCATGTGGGACCGTTAGACATGGAGGTCACAAGTTATATATGTTAGCTCTAGAACCTTTACAAGAAGCATTAAAGAGTTTTGAATGACAACAAAGCCAATTTAAAGAAAATGCTTTGAAGAACGACTGATGGTTGTTTTGAGTTTCTTGAAGATTTAAACAAGTTCTATCGTTTAGCATATCAAAGCTTACTCAAACTAGGATAAATTTCACTTTTCATGTGCAAACATGTTTTATCTCATTTTAAGAGATATGATTTAAAAGGGAGTGAAAATTATATCCATATTTAAGCTAAAAATAGCTAATGATTTGAAGTATAAATCAATGCTGCAAAAAACCAAGATTTGAAACTTCAGAAAGTAGCACTGAACTTCAGAAAGTAGAATTGAACTGCAGAAAGTACACCAAAACTAAAGATATTAAATAATCTATGAAGCCAAAGTGTTCTACTATCTTCAATCATCACATTTGTAAAGATTAGATCATCAACAAACGTTGATTGAAGACAAGAATACTCAAGTTTTTTTCAAGGAAATGTTACCGTACTTCAAAAAGCTCACACATAATGAAACAGTGCGCTCTACAGGAAAAAGGAAGGAAAATTTGAATTTGAAATTTGCATTTTAAAAAGTCAAAACCCAGTGTCAGAATTGGCTTATCATCTTTTTAGCCTTTGAAGTCAACTAACCCAGGTCCTAAAAGCAAAAGTTCATAAACCATGGTTCAGAAAGTAAGAGCAGTTTCTGAAGGACATCAAAAATCTCAACTCCATAATGGCTTCTGCAATAACTCTGACAGACAGATAAACAGGCTATGCTTCTAGATTATTTTTTCCAAGACACAAATGAATGATCAACATGTATCCTTGGAAGATCTTATCAAAGGCAACATTCACAAGGAAGACCTCTATAAATAGAGATGCTATGCTTTCAAAGTATATAAGAGACTGACGTTGTTTAAAAAAGCAAAAAAAAAATATTGTAGAAAGATCTCTCCTTCATCTTGTAAAGTTCATCCTATCATGTAACTATTTTCCTTGATTGCAAAAATCTTCTTTGTATATTCTTAAATAGGAAAATGTTCTTCTTAGGAAGAAATGATAGAAAGAAGTCATTCAAGTTATTCCAGGCTATTCATGTACATCTTCTTAAGGAAGCTTGAGTGTAGGTTAGTTTGAGTGACAACCCAAACACCAAACCTTTATATCCTTGATCCAGTAGTGATCAGTTGAGATAGTTTGGAGAAGTTAATATAAAACTATTTACAACATGACAGTAAAGATGTTTTGTTGGTTACAGTTTAGCTTGGAGAGACTAATATAAGACTATTCAGGTTTCAAATTGGAGAAACTAGTGAATAACTACTCGGTTTGTGACAGTAAAGGTTGTTTACTGGTCATAGGTTTCATCTTGAAGAGGCTAGTGAATGACTACTCGATTTGTGACAGTAAAGGTTGTTTACTGGTCATAGGTTTTAACTTGGAGAGGCTAGTGAATATCTATTTTGTTTCAGCTTGAAGAGGCCAGTGAATAACTACTTTGGTTCAGCTTAGAGAGGTTGGTGAATAACTACTCAGGATGTAATAGTAGTCATTGTTGACTATCACAAGAGATACCTTGAGAAGGCTATTGTAAATACATCACATATATATGTTTAATGAAACCTCAATATTTGTTGAGTACTGGATGTAGGTAGTTTTGGCTGAACCAATATAAAAATATCTGTGCTATATCTTCTTCTCCTTAATCTCTTTTATTTTCACCACTTAGTTCTTCTCAATATCCATTGAAAGATTAATCTTAGCTTTTCTGATTCTGATGTTATATTTCATAAAGTAACTACTGTTTTATCTAACCTTGTTTTCACTGCACTTCAAGCTTTATGCTTGATATATTTTGTCTAAAGGTTCAGAAACAAAAAGGCGAAAAGGGAAGCAAAGCACAATTTAACCTCCCTCATTCTCATGTGTTTCTTACCTACAATCTACTTGTGTAAATTATGCTTTTTGTTTAATTAAAATTCCCATCTTTTTAAAATCTTAAGTTAAATCAATTTTTTGAACTTTCGCAAGTATGATTGACAACCCCATGGCAGCAAAGACATTTATCTTATGTATCTTATTTGTTTTGTAATTATCACAGCTGTCATACTATGTTAACATGGCACTTATTTACATGTGTTAATTGGATTGAATTATTTGTTATTATCATCTCGCATCATGTAAATGATGAGTAAATAAATCCAATCAAAATAAAAACACTAGGTAATAGTAAATAAACCCAAATGAAATAGAAATGTTAGATAATAGTAAATAAACCTACTTGAAATAGAAATACTAGGTAATAGTGCACCATACATCACACGATATCCTTGACTGAAAATAAAAGGAAACAAATGAAGTAGGTGCAGCTACACCTGCAAAACTACACTACACATCATCGGAAAGTAGGAAAATAGACACAACTGCTGTGACTTTCTTGCCTGACTAGAGCTTGAACCTAAAACCTAGGAGCATCGATGCCTGTTGTGACCTGGCTAACTGCATAGCCCACAATGTTTTCCATGGTCAAATTCAACCTATTCCATTTTATCGTGAATTCTAGTTGACACAGGTCAACCCTCTTTTGCCCATTTGAGACTAGGATTGGGCCAAAGTTGAGGTCCCTTGTATTGTGGCCAAAAAGCTTCATTCGAAATAGGCTCAAACTCCATCCTATAGATATTGAAAACACTCAGCAAGCTATAAACATCATCAACAAAACTAGACCAATCCAAGTGATTAGACATCACATGCCCATACCTACGACCCTTATCTTGGTGCTGTGTCTACTTTTCCAGCGGAATTCTTTTGGCTCATTCATCAAATTCCAAGTGAAAACTCTTTACCAACCCATAATAATGATCAAAATTTGCCTGTGTCTTCGAATATGCTGATTGACTAGAGCTCATTTTGCATCATTGTCCTTGAATCTAAGTGCAAAATTTAAAGCAATGTGGCAAATATAATAAGCATTATAGGCCTGTGGAGGATGTCATCCACTACCTTTCGTATCTAAAGCAGCTTTAATAGTAGCATACCTATAAAAAAATTGTCAGAATTTCCTCTTATGATGTCATGTGGTGCCGAAGATTAGTTAGAAAAAATGAGCAGGCCTTCCTTGTCTCCCTTTCAACCACAACAAATGTAATAGGAAAAATATTTGAATTACCATCTTGTGCAATTGCCATGAGTAGTGTGCCCCATACTTTCGGTACAAATGCATCCCGTCGATTGAATCAAAATGCTTGCAATGTTTAAATGCCTTTACACTTAGGGGAAATGACCAAAATAAGTGATAGAACATCGAACAAGAACGATCAACCAAAGCTCAGTACCAGACATAAATGACTACAAATCAAATACCATTTCAAAAGTTCATTGTACAACTCTTCCCAATCTCCATAAATCCGAGCAATGGCTTTTTGTTTTGTGAGCCATGTTCTCTTATATGAAACAGTAAATCCATAAATTTCATGCACCAAGCCTTGCAACACTCTAATAGGAAGGGTTCGGGCCAGCTTTAACAATAGAAAAAATGCAAGTGATGACATCAACATCTAAGTGGGGGTTGCACTATAAAACTCCTCTAGCCAAGCAAGTATTTTATCCATTATACTCCCGAACCTCCCAAATTCCCTTTTTCCAATCAATATATCACATGGATACTCTAATTACATCCACTCCCATGAAATTTTATCATTGTTCGGTCCTCTTCAGGACCTAGCTCATTATAAGATGTTAGCTCCAAAACCCTATCAATATGCACTTATTTGTTTTGAATGACAATAAAGCCAATTTAAAGAAAATATTTTGAAGAATGATTGATGTTTCTCTTGAGTTTCTTGTAAGAGTAGAACATGTTTCTATCATTTAGCAAGAGTAAGGCTTACTCAAATAAGAATATATTTCACTATGCATGTGTAAAAATATTTATCTCATGTTATGAGATTTGAATTGAAATAGAAGTAAAATTATATCTTTATTCAAGCAATTGATAGCTAACGATCAGAATAAGACTTCAACGCCACAAGAATCCAAGTCCTGAGACTTCAGAAAGTATGCTTATATGAAGATATCAAGCAATCTCTGAAGACCAGATGTTACACTATCTTCAATCAGCACAATCGCATATCAGTCATCATCAAAATGCTTGGATTGAAGATCAGAAAGTGAAGATATCATCAAGGATCTGATAATGCACATCAAAAAGCTCAAGTTACTGTGGAGCATAGAGCTTTACTAGAAATGGAGGCAAATTTAAATTTAAATTTTGAAATTCAAAAAGTTAAATCTCGGTATCAGAATTGGCTAATCATTTCTCGTGCTTTTGAAGAAAATTGTTCCAAGTCTTAGAAGAGAGAGTTTAGAAATCACAGTTCAAAAAGTAAGAGTAATTTCTGAAAAACATCAGAAATCTCTTTTCCATAGCGACTTCTACAAACTGATCTGACAGACAGACAGGCTACTCTTCTGGACTATCTTTCCAAGACACAAATGAATGATCAACACTTATCCCTGAGGAACAAATCATAGGCAACGGTCATTTGGAAGACCTTCTTTAAATAGAGATATTGTGCTCCGTTGTAAAAGAGAGAGGCTTCGTGCAAAGTGAAGAAATTCTGGAAAAATTTCTCCTCATTTCCAATAAGGTTCATATCATTATGTAATCAAATTCCTTACTTGTAAAAATCTTCCTTCTATGTTCTTAATTAGATTTATGCTCTTCCTAGGAAAGAAGTGATAGAAGGAAGTCATTTAAGTTTTCCCAGGAACTATTCATGTTTATGTTAAGAAAACTTGAGTGTAGGTTAGTTTGAGTGGCAATCCAAATACTTAACCTTTGTATTCTCGATCCAGTAGTGATCACTGTGAGATAGCTTGGAGAGACTACTATAAAACTACTTGCAATGTGATAGTAAGGTGTTCTAACTAATCATAGTTTAGCTTGGAGAGGCTTGTCAAAGATTATTTACAGCTTGGAGAGGTTGGTGCAAGACTACTTTCAACGTGACAGTAGAGGTTGCTACTGGTCACGGGTTTCAGCTTGGAAAAGCTGGTGCAGAATTACTCAGTTCTTGGAAAGGCTGGTATAGAACCACTCATTCAGCTTGGAGAGGTTGGTGTAGAACTATTCAATCTATGGTATTAGGTGATTTCTGAAGGTCACAGATAAGAGCTTGGGAAGGCTAATGTAAAGACTATCCATTTGTTCTTTCTCAGATTGAGGATGATGTTTTTAGTGGAACTTCAACATTTGTTGAGTACTGGATGTAGGCGATTTGGTTGAACCAGTATAAAAATATTTGTGTCTTATCTTTCTCTCTCTGATCTCCTTTATTTTTCTTTGTTGGGCTTTATTATTCAATCATACGCTGAAGTTATGTTCCTGCAATTCTGTTATTTATTTTATGACGTACGATTATTAACACACGCTTCAGAGATCTACTTTTTGAAACCACTAACTATGTTTTTGTTGCACTACAAGTTTTACACTTAATAGTATTTGTTTTCAAGTGTTTTAGAAACGCAAAAAGAAGCAACGCACAATTCAACCCCTTTCTGGTGCAAATTTCCACCTACATAAGACTCATACCTTGTAATTGGACCAACAGTTCTCTCAAGGTTGGGCTACTCATCACATTTTTCTCATTTATTTTTCAAGGTTTTCATTGACCACTGGACTTGGCACCGAAATCATCCAGGAAGGCTGAGCTATAACAACAATCCATCAAAAGTTTGAACGAGAGTGGTTTTATCAAAGTTCATCGATAACTTTTCTAGAGCTACAAATACCCCCATAACACGAGGTAATTGACAATGATAATCAAACATCATCCTCAAATTATCATCACTTTCAATGTTGCAACATCCTACTGTACTGCACCCTGAGCAATTAACATAGATAGTTGATACATCATTTGGATTATATGCTTATTTCTTTTGCGTAACTTGTGAAGAATTTTGACATGAAATTCAGACAGAGTCATAAATGAACGAACACTAACAAGTGGTGGAATTGATAGTAAAACTGGACTTCATCTTGTGAGTTTTGAATTATCTCACAGTTATAATGAACAAGTATAAGATACTTCCCTGCCATTTTTTTCCCAAACACTTAGCACAGAAAGACAAAAAAATTTCCTCACATTTGAATATGCTTCTTAGTTGGTATTCATTTGCTGGGATGGTTTTATAGATTAGCTAGTGGATCTAATATGCTTAGCTATAACTCGTTTGAGTGTAAAACGTTTGGCTCTTGACTATTTTAAAAAGAATAAAATGGCTAGTAGTTAGTCGATTTATGACTGACATTAGTCATCACTAGCACCTGATTATAGCATTTATATGTTGGACTACTAAACACAATAAATGCTTACAACATTTTTGTGTTAAATGTATTATATGTTTTACAAACTATTGTTACTATTAATAATTATTGTTCTCTTAATATAGCAACATTTTCAAAATTAAATTAAATATATGTATATAAATATATCAATATTTTGTACAATTATGAGCCACATATATTTTAATTTGTTAAAATTATATATAGATAGATAGATAGTTAGTATTTATTAACAAAGGATATTTTGGTAAAAAATAAAAAATAAGTGTGAGAAAACGGATAATCAATTAAAGTTTTTTAAAATGAATCAAAGTATAGTTTTCTTAATTGTTTAGAGGAGGGATTGTATATTTTAAAAATAGAAGATAAAGAAATATAATAAAACATTCTCTTAAAAGAAGGTTGCATTTTACTCAAAAATATGACTCTAAGGATATGTTTAGTTGGAAGGTTAAAATGGGAATGAGTTTCCCTTGATTTTATTCTATGTATAAAATTATATACGAAACTTAATCATGAAAAGTTTTCACTCTCATTTTTACTCTTCAACCAAATACATCCCAAAAGTTAATGCTCTTATTACAATTTTACAATGAACTCCTTAGGACATGTTTATGAGTTAGGGTTTTTGAAGGAAATGTATGGTACAAGTCCTCCCTTTCTCTCTCATTCCTTCCCCTTCAAAATCTAAACTCACAAATATACTCTCAATGTATTGATGGTATACATCACGGCTTGAATAATAAAGTCTTGTGCTATAAAGCCATAACTAAGTACATGTGTTGACCTTGAAAGTATGAGTCACACAGTTCAATTTTGTTACAATTAATCACTTTTAGATATTGTTCTCTTTTTTTTTTTTTGGAATTCCAGATATTATTCTAATATACAATTAGAATATTGTGAGATATTTTCTTGATTTCCAAGATACAATAATTAACTTTAGCTTGCAACAAATAAAGCCTTAATAATCAGAAAATATATATTGAACTTCTAAAAACATTACCAAAACCTAGACTAGACTAGGATTATTGAAAATAAATCAAGGAATCCCTGTATAATTTTCTTGATTTTTAACAAATTTATTAGCTAATGTAAAATAACACATTTTATATTCTCAAAACTAATTTAATTTGTTATTATGTCATACTAGTTTTTTTTTAATGCAAAAGCCCGGTATAATTTTTCACTTTTAATTAATATTATTTTTCAATTTATGTGATGACAATTATATTCTCTCTCTCTCTCCTTTTATAAACAACGGGGCTACGAGCCAAAATTATACATACATATAGGTCATTCAAAAGCCATTATTTTATCTTGCTGTAATCAAAAAAATTTTGTTAATTAAAATAATCTATCTCGACAGAATTCTTTTAATTTTATTTATGCTAGTGACTTGCCAAACACTGTCGTACCCATCAAGTCCCCTTTTTATTCTTCAGATAATTACATAATCAATAATAATTTAATATAAATGTCACTTTCTCGTTAATAGATAATTTTATGACAATACATGGAATTAAAAAATGTGTCCACTTTTTTAATTTTTACATATTATAATTAAACTTACCTTTAATAATTTTTTATGTATTTTAACGAAGCTTATTGGCATAGTCAGCTTTTAAATAGTAAGGTTTTCATTTTTAAAATACATGAAGAACTCTCTTTTCCATCTTTGAGTATCTACTCCTCTTCAATCTTTTCAATATATATGGAAAAGCTTCAACAGCTATTGCACCTGGTAAGCCATTTTTTTAAAATTTTTAATTATTAATATAATGAAAATATATATGTATCTATGCAATATATAATAATTAATATGTATATTAAATATTTTCTAGGAAGCCATAAAACTCAATTTGCGTGATTACAGTTTTTATTGAGAAAATTATTTGATGGGAGGCCTTAGAGTTTTTCAAATTAAAAATAATAGTGTAAGTACGAGAAAACATGATTTTTTATAAAATATGTATATATTATTTTTATTTTTCAAATATAGTACCGTTTTCCCTGTTTCTCTCTCTTGATAATGGTTTAGTTATTTCAACTTCACAGAGGATACACCGCTACAGAGCAACCATGGCACAAATCATCATTAAACACCACAACTTTCAGGTAATATGGCAATCTCCTTTGTTTCTATATCATTTGCTCCTTTGTCTAGCAAAACAAAGAATTATAGTACTGTATTTTTTTGGGTCGATGCAATTATGGTCCTGAGTGTCGTATAAAAGTAATTAAAAGAAGTATGTGATGGAGTTTCATGTATGTGTGTGCGTATATATACAGGAACTATGTATTAATATTTTTTTAATAAAAAAACTAAGACACATAAGAAGAATTTGACACTTACACTAATTGCTTTGGTTCCCGGATGTTATTGAAAGTTATGTGTGATGGAACTTTTGTGCACCGTTAAATATAGAACTAAAACAAAATTAAATATAAAAAATAAATATATTAAAAGAGTGAGTAAGAAGCTGGGATGGGTTTCTTCTTCCATCAATGACTCACCTTGAATGTGCCAAGAGAGAGATATATGTTGGTATTTTGGTGAGAGCTGCTTGAGATAAGAAAGAAATCGTTGGCTTATAGCATCTTGAAGTAAAGTAATAAATAAACAGTGGCAGATGAGAAAGTAAAGTAACAAATGATAATGAACAGTGGTAGAATATGGAAACATTGCCTGTATAAATGGTTTGTATACATAGATTTACTTTAATAAAGTTATCATGATCATTTTTGTCATTTTTTTTATAATGTTATTCTTCTAAATAAAGTATGGATCAATAAGTATAATTTTTGGGAGAAAAATATATATCTTAAAAATAGAAAGAATAAAATAAGCCATTTTTTTAAGGGAGTGAAGAATATGTTGATACCAAAAATGTAAAAAATGCAGCTTGACTAGCAGTATAGTGCCCGACAGGTCGCTAGTATTAATAAACAACTAAACAAGACAGCACCGGATAGTTATTTCCTATTCTAAACTAACTTCCACATGACTAAATGCAAATGATAACCACATCCTTTAGGTGTGTATGGTCTTAATCGTCTGTCACGGCTAATTCCCACAGCTAATAATTTCAGTAAAATTTGGGTGATGACACAATTCAAACTCCGATGATAACTAAAACAGTGTACGCTAATATCAAGTTTTATGCATTTTACTAACATAAAATACTTTCATATATACCCTGTCATTAATATTTCATAATACATATATTGATTTTGAACATTGCTTATTAAAAAGTGATATTATAGTATCCTAAAAATATTATCGAGTACTACTAAGAGTACCATTAATAATTTCCTATTTTATTTTACCTGTTACACCTATATATCTAGATAACTTGCTTTGGAAAATTAATAAACTATAAACGTGTAAGAAACATTCACTTGAATAAATATTGATCATATCAAAAGATAAAAAGGGATAATAATAACATAATAAAAGTTACATGAAAATATAAATTATGATTTCAAAATTTGGGTATTTTTTTTTCAAATTTGATTAAACAACTCAAAATAAAATCAATTAATTTAATATTACAATGTTGATGGATTTTGAATTTGTACTAAATAAGAAAAAAGTTATCTACTGATACTTGTATGCTTTAGCTTTTTTAATATTTTTTATTTCACTAATTTATCAATACATTGAAATGTTAAGCTTTTCTTCTTTTAATTCTTTGGTCAATAAAATATCATTAATAAATAAACTAAGCATACGTCACACTCCTCTCTAATATAGATAAGACTACATTATGACATTAGAGCATTAATACTGATATGAGATTTAAAACAAAAATTCAAAATTAGTACTTAGTCGAAGAAAGACCAAGTCAATCACTTAATGGTTGATTATTAGTTTATTTGTTTTAATACTGGTTTGTCTTCCCATGATCACAACAGATTTTCTCTTCAAATTTACCTAAAAATAAGAAGAGGCTCGTGAAAATTTGTTGTTGGTGCTATTAAGAGAAAATCCAAAATATTCGGGACTAAAACTAGCAAGAAACTATTTTCTACCTCTCCTTAATGGTTGTCAGCCAACAAACATTGCCTCTTCCTCAATATAACATCATTCCTTTCTACATTTTTCTCTAATTTCCTATAAGCAGCCTTGGGCCAACCAAGTTGGTCATCCATGGCTCATCCTTATTCAAACCAGGCCTTAGGAGGTTGCTATCTTGTTTTCTCCATTGTTATCTCTTCTCTTTCAACCTTTTCTCATGCATCTCTTCATCATCCTATTCACCAAGGAGGAAATTCAACACCCATAGATATTGTTGATCTTCAACTAAAACCAACAGATGAAAACGAAAGGCTTAAAAATGCCTATGTTGCTCTCCAAGCATGGAAAGATGCTATCTACTCAGACCCTTTCAACACAACCGGTAACTGGGTTGGTGATGATGTTTGCTCATACAATGGTGTGTTTTGTGCTCCTGCTCTCGATGATCCTACATTGAGTGTGGTTGCCGGTGTTGATCTTAACCATGCAGACATTGCCGGGCACCTCCCAGAAGAGCTAGGCCTCTTGACCGATGTTGCACTTTTCCACATCAACTCTAACAGATTTTGTGGAATTGTCCCACCGAGCTTGGAGAAACTCTCTCTTATGTATGAGTTTGATATAAGCAACAATCGCTTTGTTGGCATCTTTCCCAATGTGGTCCTCACGTGGCCAAACCTGAAGTACCTAGACATCAGATACAATGAGTTTGAAGGACCCTTACCTCCACAGCTATTTGAGAAAGAACTTGATGCAATCTTCTTGAATGATAATCGTTTCACATCTATTATTCCAGGAACTCTTGGGAAGTCAAAGGCCTCAGTGATCACTTTTGCTAACAACAAATTCACAGGTTGCATTCCAAATTCTATTGGGAACATGGTGAACTTGAATGAGATTGTCTTCTTGGGCAATAACCTTGGAGGCTGTCTCCCTCAAGAGATTGGACTTCTAGGAAATGCAATTGTTCTGGATGCTAGCAATAATGGGTTTGTAGGGACCCTGCCTAACATGTCAAGTTTGAGGAATGTGGAGGTCATAGACATCACACACAACAAGCTTAGTGGGTATGTCTCTAATTCGATTTGCCAGCTGCCTTCATTGAAGAACTTCACATTCTCTGACAACTACTTTAATGGGGAAGGTCAAGCTTGTGTGTCTTCATCCAATTCATCTATTGTTATTGGTGACTCGGGAAATTGTTTGCCAGGAAAGAAGAATCAAAAGTCATCCAAAAATTGCTTACCTGTGCTAACTCGTCCTGTAGATTGTAGCAAGCAGTGTGGTGGGGGAAATAGAAAAAGTCATGTCCCCTCAACACCAAAAGCCAAGCCACCTCCAAAACCAAAGGCTAATAAACCACCTCCAACCCCACATGTTCACTCTCCGCCTCCACCGGTTCATTCTCCTCCACCACCAACACCCCCAGTTCACTCTCCTCCACCACCAATTTATTCTCCTCCTCCACCAATCCACTCACCACCGCCACCCCCACTAGTTTACTCTCCTCCTCCCCTAATCCATTCTCCACCACCACCAGTTTACTCACCTCCTCCACCAGTTCATTCTCCATCACCACCTATTTACTCTCCTCCTCCTCCCCCAGTCCACTCCCCACCACCGCCAATTCACTCATCTCCACCCCCAGTATATTCTCCTGCTCGGCCAATTCACTCACGTCCTCCTCCTCCAGTCCACTCACCACCACCACCCCCACCACCAAATCACTCCCCTCCTCCCCCAGTACATTTCCCACCCCCACCAATTCACTCTCCTCCTCCCCCGGTCTATTCTCCACCACCTCCAACGTGGGAAGATGTCGCCCTCCCACCATTCTTTGGATCTCAATACAGTTCACCTCCTCCACCAGCGGTTGTTGGATACTAAAATAGAAAAAACAGTGTCATTAACATCTTTGTCTTTGTTTTTACTATAGTCTCAAAAAGATTTATGCAAACTTGAACTTCACGTGTGTAAATTTCAATTTAACTCAATTTCAATGCTATTTTATATCTTTTGTTCTTAGTTATTTATAATTAGTTAATTTTCTTTTTCATGGTCGCTGTTATGCATTTGAGTTTAGCTATCTAAGTAGCATTATTTGAAATCATTTAACCAATTATCATTAGTGTATTTACGATTAGATTCCAGTTGTCTTAATTAGTGAATGAACGGCATATATATATACACACATATGTGGGGATTCTCACACGTAGTTAATGGTTAATGCCATCTACTACAGTTGCAATTAATCACATTTTTAAAATGTATTTAAACGCAACAAAAAATGTGGCTAAACCGCCACACACACTTCTTCTCCTTTCTCCCTCCTCACCTCTGCCACCGCTCCTCTATCCTTGCTACCACTATCACCATTGCCTCCTCACCCTAGCTTCCATACCTATTGTCCCTTTTCACAATCACCATTTGAAATACATACCTCATCACCGCACATACAAAAACCTTCATCCCTCCACTTTCATCGTTAATCACAAAATCATCATCATAATAAACCCATCACATAACAATAACCATCATCAGCCACACACACTCTTCCTTCCTCTCTCCCCTACCACTCCCCCATCTCCACCACATACATTCTTCCCTCATGTCTCTCTCCCCCTTTTGCTCTCTTTTTTCTGATCAAGGCATCGTGATGCCCTTGTTCTTCTCTGACAAGGAGTGTGCGCAGAGCCGATGCCTTCATCCGCGGCCTCTTGCACGAGCTCGACTGTAACACCCTAAAAATTAGTTAAAAATTAATTTGAGATTTATTAGTCATAATTTCAAAAATCTAACAGTTTTAATATTGATGAGGATGGTTCAACGATTTTGTAAAAAAAATATAAATAGTAACTTATGGGCTCCACAGACCTGTCGGGACAGCCGAAATACTAAAATTGGGCCCTGGAGATACTGGAAATTGATAAATTATAAGATTATGTTTAGAAATAGGTAGAAATAAAGATTTTATACCCGAAATTATTTTCGGGTAATGTTTGATTACTTGGGTATATTATTTTACCCGTTTGGTGAAATTTCGGTGTGCGATTTCTAACACCGAAAACTAGTTAATATCTACAAATAATGAAGTATATCTGCTTGAATGCCAAATTAATGGCTAGAATTTCATCTTGGATGAAAGATCAAATCCTAGCCATTGATGTTAAATCCTTTTAAGGAAAAGAACTCATGCTTTATTTTCCAACCAAAGCTTTCAATGTGACTTGGCAAGGGTGCATGTGACTTTAATTTATTGGAAGTGGGAAAAGATCAATTTGAAGTTGAAGACAGTTAAAAAAGATGCACTTGGGGAAAACTCTACAAGCATCCTAAAACCCACCAATTGCAGAAGATCATAGCCTAGTCGTTATCTTTAGCACTTTTAATCGTAATTTTAGTTGTAGTTTGGATCCAAACTTGAGGATGTCTTTCTCATGTTATCTTCTGTACTTGGAAAATCTTATAGTAAAATTTTCTCAAGTATCAATACTTTTTTTCAGATTGCATTTTCTTCTTACATTTTGTTTTTGGTTATTTTATTCTTGAGATTGATCTCGACTAATGACTTATCATTAAGTACTTTGAGAACTCATATTCAAAGAGCCAATTTTTTCTCTTTGAATTAAGCATTTGATCTTTGAAATTGCAACAACTTAGTATTAAGGCTAGCCAATTTGCAAGATCTAATATGCCTAACACTTATAACTAATATTTTAAAACTTAACCGAAAATTAGCTTGAACAATGGAAGAAGAAATGTGGTTAGCAAAGAACAAAATCAAATTACAGTTATTTCGAAGATTAACAATATGTTACTCTTTTTCTTTTAGAATATTTGTTCACTTTGAGACAATCATATTTCAAAATACTTGTCAATTTCATATTCCAATAAAGTAGATTTTTTTGGTCCTAATAGTATCTCTAAGTAATTAATAATCATTAGTATAACCTTTCATTTTCAACTATTTGATATGCTCCACAATTAAGGACTATTATGGTATATTAGTCTATACACCATTGTTTTGTATAGAAATATTCTATTACCATATTATTTATCACATTTCTTAATATTCATATTTATCCAAATTTAATAGATATTTTGAAAAGGAGTGAGTATTGTGAAACTTAACGAACCGGGTCAATATGACTCCCTCGATATATTTCTGATTGACTATTATGGATTTTTAGCTTTTTTTTTAAGGCTATGATTGGGAGAATGAAAATGAAGGAAATGACAAGGCTAAAGTCAAGTGACCCTTATTTGGAAATAATTTTAAAAGAGAGGGTGACATTACTAGTAAGGGACAATGTATCCTCCCTTACCACTCAAAACTAAGTTTTTTTAACCCTCCAAATTAGGTGGTTAAGGAGGGAATGAAAACAACTTCCAAACAAATGAGTGACTGTAATAACAAAAAAAAAGAGAGATGGAATGTAGACTATTTATGCACCTTAAGTGATATCGACTATAAGGGCACCCTTTTCTCTTTGTTTTTTTTTTCTCTTCTTTCTTCTCTTCTCCTTCTCACTCCCTTGAACTCCATTCTCCTATTCTCTTTCTTTACATTTTCTATCTTTTTCCCTCTCTTGACACACACACTCTTCCACAGAACCACCGACACATCACCTACTATTGCACTGCCGTCAAGCGGCTGTCGCCGTTGCGTCAGCTTCCTCTCCTACAATCACTGCTATGCCTCTCTCTTCCCTTGCTCCATTGTTCATGATTTCTCTCTCTAAGAGAGGAACTAGTTGGAATCACGAATCTTATATTATCCCTTCCTTCTAAACTTCCTCTTAGAGTAATGGGTAAGTGTCAAATTTCTCTATTGAGACTTTTGAGCTCTCTATGTGAGGGTCCATAATAGATCTAGGGTTTTTGGAACCCTAGGTGTTTAGAATTTGAGGTTTTATATTTTCGGGCTAATTGATATAAATTGATGATATTGTTAACTCACACATATGCTATTATTGTCTTGTTTTTAGAGTTATAAAGCTAACGGACACTAATCGGAGATCTTGGTAGCTAGAGGAGTAATCTTCAATTCCTTGGAAACCATCTGTGAATAGATAGTATATCTATGATTTACTTTTTACATAGTAAATTTTAATTATAAATATGCTATTAAAGTGTTTTATATTTATTTAGTGAATTTTAATCATAAATAGTCATACAGTTAATTGAGAAATTATGAATTTGAATTAAAAATTGTTTATGTAATGAAGTGTGAAGGTTTCGATGTTCTTGTGTTAAGTTATAAGATATGATATATGTATTTGAATTATGTTAAATTGTGGAGTCATTGTTAGGCTACGATTTGGAAAACAAAGTAAACAAAGAAAGAAAAGAAAAGAGTTCTTAGTTTGAAATGTTAGATTGATAAGATGATTGAATTTTAAGTTTGTAAATCGTGTTTAATAAAAATTTATTTAAGAAAACCATGATGGGTTCTAAGATGGAATTACCGCTTGCCATAGTGAAGAGAAATAATGACAATATCGCTAGCCGTAGTGAAGAGATATAACTGTATTATCTCGGGCCATAATGAAGAGATATAATGACAATACTGCTCGCCATAGCGAAAAGATATAATAGTATTACTGTTTGCCGTAGCGAAGAGATGTAATAGCTATGTGCATATAGTTTCTCTTAGTGAGATAAAATTTAAAAGAACCTTAAAATGAGATTTATTGGGTTGAGATTACTCCTTAAATAAAATTTATTCTTCTTATATAACTCTTATGGGTATTTGAGTATTTGATGGTGAAGTTAATTTTTATGTGAGAATAAGAAATTGGAGAAAATAGTGAGAAAGTGTATTTTAGCAACTATTTTTGATATTATACTTTGAAATCTCATGTCATTATTAAAACTATAGTCTTATGAGTACACATATTTTTATATTTATATTGTTTTATATTTGCATCTAGTAAACTACGGATATCATATCTCTCACTGAGTTATAAAACTCACCTTGTTATCCTTCATCTTTTTCCAGATGCAGGGGCTAGTACTGGTTTTGTTCCTTTAACTTAGCTAGTAATCAATGCTTAAATGGTGAGTCTTCTTGAGAAGGCATTCTTTTATTGTTAAAAGCCTTTTTGAAATATTGTTAATTAGTGTGTTAGTCACTCCATAGGTCATAGGCAAGGTCCTCAGATTGTATAATTAGTGTTATGTTTGGAGTTATATATATATATGTAAGTAGTTGATTATGGAAAAAAAGTTTCAAAAGAGTTGTGATAATCGATTTTATGTTTGAACTTAAAAGCTGGATTTAATTAGTTTCATGAATCTGATAAACTTCCCGAAATTATGTTGAGACATCTGCACTACTTAGAGGGCACATTTCAAGAATGGTTGATGCCCCAAATTCTATGGAACTATCTTTGGTATTAGCAGGATATGTTTATATTTAAGAAATATTTCAAAAATAAGGGAGACTTTGCCTGTTTGTCTGTAATAATTTGTGGATAAAGGCTTGCTAGAGAATATATTCCCTATGCACTGGTCACACTCTAAATTAGATAATAACAGTAATATAATCTCTTCTACTCTACTCCTTATTTTTTTCTTCTATTTTATTATTAGACATGTACACCGCCTTCCGTCCTTTAGAGAACTCTTAATCGCCTTAAGCTTCTAACTCAATTCACCTTTTGATTGGTGAGTTGGGTTCCAAAGAAAATTGTCTCTGTCACGTAAAAACGACGTCGACTCGTGCGTGGCTTTCCCCGTACGCTGAAACACTTCAAAGCGACACAGTTTTTGCATTTTGCAATGCCTGCATCCTGCGATCCCAAACCAAAACCAAAACATGAATCCCACTCTGTAGTTTCTTCCCACACACCGATCTGAAACACTCCAACCGCCCCTCACACTCTCTCTCTCATCAAAATCAAGAAATAGAAAAAAAAAAAGAAGAAATGGACGACCAAACGCAGTCCCTGAACAACAAGAAGAACGACGACGAGGAAGTCGCTGAACGACAGGAAACCAAGCCGGCAGCGAAGGCCGCCGGCTCCGGCGGCGGAGATTGGGGTGGCGGTTGGGGATTTTCGTCCTTTCTCTCGGATCTCCAGAAGGCCGCCGCTGTCGCCGCTGAAGAGATCTCCCGCAATGTACGTATCGAAACGAAATGTCGTTTTCACTTTTTTCTTTTTTTCTGTTCATTTTATTTGGTTGCGCTCCAATGCGTTTACTTGGAATCTGTGAATTATAATCTGTCTATAAGCTAGTACAAATGAAAGCCTCCTACATTCTTTTTATTGCTTAAAAAAGACAATATTAAATGAAAAATTATGAGCATTTTTTTTTATAGTACTATCTTGGAGTGCTACAATCACAAAGTGTTTCAATACTTTTCTTAGTTTAAGTGTTTTGTTACGATGATTGTGAATTGGTTGCGGTTTTGAAATGCAGGCTGCTGCTGTTGCGCAGACAGCATCAAAGAGCATCGCAGAGCTGCAAAGCAGTGCCGAGGATTCGGAACCTCTCAAGGAGGAGGGAGGGGCTGAAGAGTCCGCCGCCGAAAAAGAAAGCGATGATGAGGACAACAAATTGAGGAAATCTGCTTTGGAAAAATTGGAGAAAGCTAGTGAAGATTCATTGCTTAGCCAGGTAAGCATAAAAGGATAGTTTTGGGGTGGTGGCGGTTAATTTGTTATTTGGATGTTAGATCTTTAATGCATTTCCATATAAGACCAGTTTAGCATCTGTCTACCTATATTATGTGGATTCATTCTCATGTTTTTTCCATGAAGGAAAAAGAAAAGAAAATAAAAGAAGCAAATATGCAAATTTCCTGTTCTAAATCCCTTTTGAATGATGTGCAAAACCAGTGCTTAGTTGAGCTTCTAGCCTCTGCTTTTATAGCTCTCACATGAAAATGGTTTGGATTTGCCTCATAATTGATCATAACTCTCTTGATTGATTATCAGGCAACATTGTGTGAAAAAGACTATTGGCGGTTTTGTGTTGCACAATTATACTAGGGAAAAGTCATAATTCATTGTTTGTATGTGGATTTTGATTGTACGCTTGTAGATAGTCTATATTTTATATATTGAGAAATGAAAACTTGTACTTGAGCTTCTTAATGTGTGCAGGGTTTGAAGGTGTTTGATAATTCTGTGGAGACATTTGCTTCTGGAGCATGGAATGCTTTAGGAAGTGCATGGAGAGGGGGCTCCGAATTAGTTCACAAGTATGATTCATTGCTTTTAAAAGTTATTTTGCTCCTAGTAGAGATTTATATATATTTTGATGGAAATAAACATCTATGGTTGTTGAACGAGCGTAGCTAGTCTATTATGATTTTTTTGAGGATACCAATATGGACCAACATGTGCTTCAATTTAGAGTAAAAAGGGTCCACAAATCACTACCTTGGTTATCCTATCATGGACAGGTCAATTAATTGGTCCACTTATTTGCGCAAAATATTATAGTTTTATCCTTTTTCGTAGTTATTCCAATTTCTCCATGCAGCTCCTATGAATGTTTGGGATTAGGATCCTATGATTAATGAATTTCAACACATTCTTTTTAACTTTCTCTTCTTATTGCAATAAACTGATCTTTATTCTTTTGGTTGAAGGTTAAGTGTTTTATGTTGTGATTTGATGTTTATGGATTTGCTCTTTAGTTGGATGGGGGATAAAAGAAGAAATACATTATAGTAAGTGACAGATACTAAAAACAGAGGATAAGACATTCTCCTAGGTGTAAAAAAAAAAAAGAAGAGAGAAAGCTTTGGTTGGCTTACCTATTCATTAGTGTTGCTAACAAAGTAGTCAATAGCATGCGATAGTGGCGCTATAGCGCTGTCGCACTGCATCGCTGCATGGGACCGCTACCAGAGTGATGTTGCATCACATTTGAAGATCACGGCCATTGTGGCTGCAAAAAGCGATGATGAGTGGCCAAAATAGCGGTGATGCGGCTGTAATTCCAAAGTGAGGACGGAAAGCTCCAACTCTGTTCTGCTTGTGACCCTTCTTCTTCTCTGTTGTCATCCCTGTAGCTTTGTCATTCCCAACATTGACGTCTTCTTCACCCTTCATCTTAGTCCCATAGCAGTGCAATTTCCATGCCTCATCTAGTTAGGGTTTTTTTTTGGTTGAGGAAGATCCTTTTATTTTCTTCCTGAAAACTTTTTTATTTTGTGGTCGATCGGAAATCTTTGTTTGGGCAATTATTATTTGGGCTGGGCTTGCTTATTCCCTTTTCTTTATTTGACTTCTTTCTTCCTTAAAATAGAACTGGGCTTTTTATTTAAGACTTCTAGGCTTAACTTCTTTTACGGGTGATGTTGTGTTTTTATTTTTTTTTTCTCTTATGCTGCTAAACTTCTGATGTATTGACTTGTTATTTAGTTGCTAAATTGATAGTAATTACATGTTTAAAGTATAAATTATTACATTTGATTATTCATAATAAAAATATGTAAAATTGTGGGGTAATCCTTTTTATTTTTAAATATTTACATGTAGTATAATAACACAAAAATTCTCTATAACTTTTTTTTTCAATATAGTGGCTATCCCGCTATAGCATTTTAGGAGCCGGCTGCCATGCACTGCTATCCAAGATTGAATACTATGGTTACTAACACTTGGTTATAAAAAAAAATAAAAAAGATTTGTTTGAATTGAATTATACGTGCTAACCTTCAGCTAAACCCTAAACCCTAAACCCTAAACCCTAAACCCTAACCTTCAGCTGTTATACATACTTAGTGTCGCCACCAAAGGTACTCTTGTCCACTTCATTTAGTCCTGTCCCTCCTCTGCCTCCTCCGGTGATAATTCATTTCATTAGGGGACAACTTTTGCAGGTGATGAGTTTGCCTAATCCCTGCTTACAGAATGGCTGTGCAGCTGTGCTGAATAGTCACAGAGAAAGGAGTAGTAACATGCTCAAAGGAGAAGTACCCAAGGATGGATTTGACATGATAGAAATGAAATGTTAAAATCAAAAGTATAATCATATCATCAACAACAACAACTAAGCCTTGTCCCACGAAATAGGGTCAAGTATATGAATCAAATGACACCATAGAGCTCTATTATATATCATGTTCATTTTAAAACCATTGATGTTTCAATCCATTTTGATTATTTCTCCTATAAAGGCATTTAGGCTTGATTTGGTATGCTTTTTGAGGGGGTACTTCTGCATATGAAAAACATAAGTCAATCTTTTCTATTTGGTAGATTAAGAAGCTGAGTCACTTTTGCTCCTAGTTTTTAAAAGCCAAGGGTGCCGTTGACAACTCGCATGAGTGCTTTTTGAGTCGGTTTATGCTCTCTAAAATCTAAATGACTAATATAACCTTGCATTAATTAAGGATTCCAATTTCTAAAAGTCACTCTTTTTAGTATTTATATCTATTATAGTCATTTTAGATTTTAAGAACAACTTTCTAATAGATTTACCAAACAATACTCTCGTGGCTTCTCCTTATCGAAAACAACTTTTACACTAATTTACCCAACAATATTACTATGACTTTTCAACAGCAGATTTTAGAGAGTTTAGAGAGCTTAGCAGCTCTTGAGAAAACCACAATATCACCAAACCAGGCTTTAGTAGTCTGCTAGCTCTTCTGGTCCTTTGCAACATGCCTATCTAGGTCAAAGCGTTGCTGCCTGTGCTATGGCTATGCATATGATGAAATAGCCTCTGTCATCAATGATGCCAAGAAAAAAACAAACTACCCATTTGGCATCCACTAATATTTTCTGCTCTTCTGTAAATAAAAACGATGACACCGAAATTCCCCTCCATCCCTCCATCGTCTTCTTTCATTGACTTTGTGTTTATTTGTTGCCTCTGGGTGTTTCTGATAGATGTCCTCCATGCAGGTGAAAAATAATCTCTTTTCTGATTTTCCTCAATTTCTCTGCTCCTATTTTGGGTTCTGATATCCCCTTTTCTTTCAGACTCAGTTGGATAATTTGGGATTTGTTTTCTATATGCCTTACTGCCCTGGTTGGATCTTCTTTATGCAATACTTCTTTTTGTATCTTTGTACTAGATTGCAGGCTATAAGGGTGTAGCTAGTATACTGCTTTCATATTGGGTTTATTGTGTGCTTTATGTTATACATAGAGGAAGCGATTCAAGTGAGAGGAGCGATTTATTGTAAATTTAAGAAAAGTAAATCTTGACTGTTGGATCTTACATAAATGGTTAAAATTAAAACATAAAATCATATGGCTTTTTAAAGTAATCACTTAACCGATAATTAATTTTTAATCTTGGCCATCCATATATGGTTATATGGTCTAGATTTACTACTCTTACTCTTATAATAGACCAGACCTCTCACTTAAGTCGCTCCCTATCCCCGCCCCTGCATGCATGCTTGCACACACATTTAATGTCATATATGTATGTATAAAATATTTTATTCCCATAGAATCTCTTATTCTAATTACATTAGTTTGTTCTTTTTCCCTCCCACCAAATATGCTTTCTGATTTCCTTCTCTATTGTCTGCCTTTCTTATTGTTTATATTTAGTTTATGGAGCTGAAACATATTCTGTTGACTGGGAAAAGCTTTTTATTTTGTGTTGAAGTCACGGCCATTCTCTGCTTTCTTGCATTTTGCTCTTAGCCTTTGTTGATATTCAATAGAAACCATGTATTGCCTTTTATTTTCTGTATAAGTCAGTGAGAAGGTTTAACCTTAGTTCTTCTCTATTATACAAGAGTTTTTTTTTTTTTTTTTGGTTTAACAGAAACTAAAGTTAATAAATAAAGCCTTTGTGTTCTTTAGGCTTGAGAATTCGGCTTCAAACCTTGCTGGATCTGCACAGCATGTTGAGCCAGCAGCTGCAGGATCTAATGCAACTTCCCTATTAGAGGTTTGAAAATCTCTTGCCAATCTTCAAAATTATATTCGATATCAGTAATTACATATTTACACACTATATTCTATTCAGACTGGAAAAGCTTTTACTGCAAGGGGGATGCAAGTGCTTGAATATGTTGGTAAGGAGACAATGGACCTATTAATCAGTGAAACTGGAATTGAGGTTGAGAAGCCTAATACAGAAGGGGGAGAACGAAAAGATGAGGACCAATTAGCAGAGGAAGTGACATTTGATCGATGCTTTTACATTTATGGAGGTCCAGAGCAGTTGGAGGTAACCTATAATGATGTTGAAATTTGGTAGTTTAGATTTTGATTTTAGAAAATCATTTCATATGCAATACTCTCAGGAACTGGAGGCGTTGTCTAGTCACTATGCGCTGTTATTTAACCGAAGAAAAGTAAAGTTATCAGCAGAGCAAAAGTCTGCATATGATGGGAAGCTTAAAGAGGTCCAACAAATTTTTAATTTGAGCACTGAAATGGATGGAAGCTGTGCTGATTTAAATAAAGGAAAGACAATAAAGAGAGGAAATGAGGGAAGCAGTGATGAGATGAAGAATTTACATGATTCAAGTGTCAACAAGGCTGCTGAAATGGCTGCAGGGTAATTTAACCAGTCCCATGTGTTATTTTGTTGTACTCAGCTAAAATTGTTGCCATAAAACTGATAGCTAGAGTGGTCCATTTCTGATGTGCCAAATATTACAGTTCTATTTGTAAGGCTTGAACTATTGGTTTAAAAAATCTACTCAATTTAGCTAATTTGAATGTTTGGACGCAAGATAACATAGATAGAATGTACTGAAGTTTATAGGAATGGGATTAGTAAAAGCTAACCAAGGAACTGCTAGTTATGGTTGCGTTTGTATATCACTTTACTAAAAGCATTTGTCTGTTACCGCTCTTAGTTTGTGATCGTGGTCTTTTGTTCAGCTGTATTCATTACATAAGTATGCTCAGCATTTGGCTTTATCGTATCGATTGAGGAAGCCTATTTCGCTATGCTAGATGCTGTATGTGACACTTCCCGTTGCATTTTTGCAGTTTCACAAATGCCTTGGCTGGACTAGCTGTTAATGACATAATTCAGAGAACTACTGGAAGATTAGAATCTCTTCATTCTGAGGGAGTTCATGTATGATAACATATTCTTGAACTAGAAAATTTTGATTGTTATCATCTATAAAATTCCTTCGTTCTTTATATCAAAGGAGGCATGTTGTGGAAGTGAGAAAAACAAAACTGCTGCTTTTGTTTGCAGAGACTATCTGAAATGTGCTGTTTTGCTGTGTCTCAACTTCTAATGTTTGGCAAATCCATCATTTCTTGTGCCAACAAAACTGAGGACAAAGAAATCGACGATGATAAGGTGAACATAGAGTGGCCTGAAGATGTTTCTGCCAAAGCCAAGATCATAAGAATAAATGCTCAAACAATGATAGGATATGTGGAAGCAGTTTCCAACAGTTTTATCACAGGTTTGTTGTCTTCTGCTTCTGTACCTGATTGTCATCACATTTCCAGTACCTCAATTATATTGCCAGGAGCTGCTTACTGAGTAGCTGTTACTAAGTTATGTCTATCATTTTGCATTTTTGTTGTCAGGCATATCTGATGTAATTGAGGCCTATCAAGCTGCCATTAAAGGTGTTACTGCGGACTCCCACACAGTTATTCCCCAGAAATCAGCCCAAGAAAAAGCCACAGCTTTCTCTGAACACCTTCGAGCTGATCAAACCACAGCTATAAGTAAAATCCAGGACGGGTTGCAATTTTTAGCACACGTTGTCCTTTCAACCTCTATGAATGCTGCTTGAACAGTGAACACCGGTGTTTCTATTTGTAAATATTTTCATGGTTTAACTCGAAGTGACACCACTCAACTATGCTCATTGATGATTGTATGTCACTAGGTTCCCTCTTCTTAGTATAGTATCTGTAACGGGGCAAATTTTTCCTATAAATTCATTCTAGCATCCTTTTCCGTTCTCTAACTTGGATAAGATTTTAGACACCAACACCGTTGTGCTTCTCTGTCATATGATTTATTATTATAGTTATATATTGACTGTTATATGCAGTGGTTAAAGTTGGAAACAATTGTCGAGTGACATAATTGATGTGGTGTATTTTGAGCAGCAATGCGAGTGTTTTATTTGGGTGTCCAATAAGAATCTTGTTTTTGTTCATTTATTTATTCATATTGGTGATTCAATTGGAATCTATCTCGTCTTGTGATTCACGAGGTTGACGTGGTCCACTTCTAGTATTATCTGACAAAATTAATCTGTCCTCTCACCAAAACAGAAAATGATCTGTCGTTCGTGCTGTTTAGGGTGGCCCCACCGTATTTTGTCCACACATGTACTACCTTAGTGTATGTTTGGACTGAAGCGGGCTTCATTCTCGTCCACATTCATTCGATGTATTCGAAGACTAAGCCCACATATATGAAACAGGAAGAGAAATACGATTTGTGTTTATCATACTTGAACTGAACTGAGAGACAGACTCAGTTACCTTACCTGCAAAAAACGCTTTTTATATTGTAAGTGTCCATTGAGAAAATCAAACATGGGAAACATGGATCCAGCTTTCATACAATCCACGGACCACCGTGCCAGTGCCAAGCACAAGGTGGCGGAAGCTGGTGAAATTCCAGTGATAGACATGTCGTCATCAGAGAGCACAGAAGAAGTGATCTCAAAGATTGGGAGGGCATGCGAGGAGTGGGGATTCTTTCAAGTGATCAATCACGGGGTTCCCTGTGAGGTGAGCACAAGGGTTGAGGCTGTGGCGAAGGAGTTCTTCGAGCAGAGCACGGAGGAGAAGAGGAAAGTGAAGCGAGACGAAGTGAACGCGATGGGGTACCATGATGGGGAGCATACCAAGAACGTTAGGGACTGGAAAGAGGTCTTCGATTATCTCGTTGAAAACTCGACACAGGTTCCCTTTTCTCACGAGCCCCATGACAAGCACCTAAGGACTCTCACCAACCAGTGGCCCCAGTACCCTCCTCATTTCAGGTACCTAATTAATGGCAAGAGTTATGATATTCATACTCACCATATTTGGGATACTGTGTTAACTCATATTTCATTCATCATTGAATGAGATATAGACCCCATTCAAGTGGGATCCACATCCAATCCAATAGTGGATGAGATGTGAGTCAGCACAGTATTTCATACATAACGAGTATAAATAATATTTTTTTAATGGCCAATATTATTTAAATACTTAAAAGTAGTTGTTCAATTGAGATGTTCATTCCATTGCTTTCCTATCTAATGTGATCGCGGCACTCACATTTTTCACCAATGCATCACATGAAACAGGGCATTCACTCCAATAATAATAATAATAATAATAATAATAAATTTTAGCTCATGGTTAGTATTTAGTGGTTTGTGTTTTATATCCTCTATCAACTATATCTTATTTTCTTTGTATGATTTTTAAAATATCTATAATAATAATAATAATAATAATCAAATACTTTGAAAATCATGATCATAATAACATATGATGATTGAATGCATGTACAAAAGAATTTTATAATTATCGTATATTGATAATTTTGATCAACTGAGGGTAAATCTTTACGTTATAGTACTACGGTTATGCTGTTTCTTTTTGTAACTTGTAGATCATGGGGTTTAAATCTTGAAAATGGTCTTTATTATATGTGGAGAATTAAAAGATGTGAAAAGTTAAATCTTGCTACAACATGAAAAATGTTGGACTAGTTAAGATCAAACTAAAACTTCACGTTGGTAGTAAATTATAATATTCACGTTGGAAGTGAATTATAATAAATTCAGGTAGAAAAATTCTTATATATTGAAGGTTGGTTATGTATGTTTCAATAGGGAAACGTTGGAGAATTATGGTCGGGAGGTGGAAAAGCTAGCATACAAGTTGTTGGAGCTGATTTCATTGAGCTTGGGATTGGCTGGTGACAAGTTCCATGGCTGCTTCAAGGACCAAATGAGCATGTTGAGGCTCAATCACTATCCCCCATGCCCATTCCCTGACCTAGCACTTGGTGTTGGTCCTCACAAGGATGCTGGTGCCTTAACCGTGCTTGCCCAAGATGATGTTGGAGGCTTACAAGTCAAGAGGAAATCAGATGGTGAATGGATTCCAGTTAAACCCACCCCAGGAGCATTTATCATCAATGTGGGGGATATAGTTCAGGTATGTAGATGTTTGTTTATTTTGTAATGCAAGACTCATCTGATGAGGACAACATAATTGATTCAATTTGTTCACTGTGACAATCCTCAAAAGATTTAGTTTTGACGTATGGAAAATGTAAAAGAGTTTTAATATCGTCGAACCATATATTGTTATATTAGTAAATATAGTTAATTTTCACACTCAATACTTTACAATTCATGTAAATGAAAATTTGATTGAATCGTTGTATAAAGGTCTTTTACACTATAAATACATCAAAATTAAACTCTCAAATGAATAATATTATTGTAGACTCGAATCATGATGTATTTTATACAAGAAAAGAGAAATGTTATTTGTAATTATGGAATTAACTCATTATAAACGTATAAAGAGTGAAAAAAATGACCTAAAAATGGTAAGTGTTAAGAGAGAAAAAGTTAACCTGTATCTTTCTCTCTTATTTATATCCATAATAAGTCTATATGAGGAATACAAATAATTATTTCTCTATATTCACTATTTAAAATATAATTTAACATTAACATATGCTGATATTAAAACAACCAATGATGAATATGATAACATGTATAGAGTTCACCATAGACCCAACTCTATATTAACATCACTCTTTTCAAATTTATTCAATTGATTCAATCTATATGCTCTGACCAATGTTGGGTGTTTTTGAAGGTTTGGAGCAATGACAAGTATGAGAGTGTGGAGCACAGGGTGGTGGTGAACACAGAGAGGGAAAGGTTTTCCATTCCATTCTTCTTCTTCCCAGCTCACTATGTTATTGTGAAGCCTGTGGAGGAGCTGGTAAATGAACAAAACCCTGCAAGATTTAGAGAATACAACTGGGGCAAGTTCTTTGCTAACAGAAACCGTAGTGATTTCAGGAAGCAAGATGTGGAGAATATCCAAATTCAACACTTCAGGATTTTGGATTAGTTGCTTTGGATTGGCATTCTCAGTTTCATCTGTGTCTGAGCATGACAAATTTGTTCTGCTTCCTTCATTTCAAAAGCTAATAAACTTGTCTTGGCTCCTTTCTATTAGTAAATACAATATTCAACTATAGTTACTTTTCACACCCAGTTCTCCAAAAAGTAGAATAGAATCATAAACAGGACACTGGTAGGGATCTGTTATGGGAAAAGGCACTTTAGAGCTATGTAACATTAGCCATGAATGCCCCGCTATTGGCACCTTCTTGCACAAATTATCTTTTAAAAGTGTAATATGAAGTACAGCTTCAAATTGGTCTTTGAAATAACTATGAAACATCAATTTATTCATCAAAACATTATAACATTAATTTAGTGGTTGAAAAATTGATTTTCATATCTATTTAATTTAAACAGTGCTCTATGTGAAAAAGCACCAATCGATGTATGATTTGTCATGTTAGGTGATGATAATATGTGATGACATATCATGAGATGCCACCATTAAAATTGGCTCCAAATAAGTTCTTGAATGAGTTGTAAAATATCAATTTGGTATTTAGAATGAATGAAATTTAATCTCTTAAAAGACCAAGTCTATGTTTTGAGGGTCTATATGAGGTCAACTTTAGTACATGATGTTATATATCATCACGTAGCAAATCAAACTTGAGTTATCCTTTTTTTTTTTAATGGATGCTACCCTTGTGCTAAATTAAAATCTTTCAAGATCTAAATTGATGTTACAATCTTTTAGAAACTAATTCGATGTCTCTTTTAATTACTAATTTGAAGTTTTACTGAAAATAGTATATATATTAAGAAACTAAGATCCAGCGAAACAAGTGAATTATAGAATTCAATAACTCTAACTAAAAAAAACCTAATTGCTTTTTGGGAAGATTAATATTTAAGATTGTTGGAAAATGAGGTTAATACAAATATAGAAACACAAGTAAATAATATTAAGTCTAAGGCGTGTAATTTACTAGGCTTAACCAGGAACATAATAAGAACTGCAAGGCGATATTACAATGTATAACGTAGGAAAAAGAAAAAATAAATATAGAAATAGAAGTCTGAGAAGTAGAGAAAATAAAGAAGGAAAACAAGAGGTGCGAGACAAAGCTATGTGAAACCATTCTTATAAAGGGAAAAACAAAATACTTGAAATAAAGATTAAATGGGAGGAAATAAAATGGTCGGTTTTGATTATTTTACAACTAAATACTTAGTATCTCGAAATTTAAAAAATCTCTTATTATTCCCTTATAATTTAAAAGATGGGACAAATTAGTTTTTTCATAGGGTTCGTATAGTATTTTTTTATGAAATAAAACTGATCCCTAACAATTTTGTTATTGGACAACTGGGCTTCTAAAAAAAAAGAAAATTATTTAATTGGTCCATAACAATGTCAAACGCTGTATATTTATTGATCTCATGACATTAAATTTAATGAGACTGTGCAATAACACCCCAAATTAGTTTGCGAGTCACCCACCTACCCACCCATCGAAATTAGTCCCTCACCCTCGCCCCCACCACCTTCACTGCAGCCACCACCACCCCTATCTTCTTTTTCATCTCCTTACCTCTCTCACATCATCATCATCATCACCCATTTCTTAATTTCTTCTAAGCAATTTTATCCATGAAGACCTCGTTTGTGTGTTTTGTTCATTCAAAATCGCTCCCAACATGGTTCTATAAACTAGAGGAACAAGTGAATGCACTTCTAATTGCCATGCCTCTCATGGACATCAGAATAGGATGTACTTGGAGCAATTTGCAATAAAAAATTTATGTTGTTGAGTCCCATTTTACTGCCTCAGCAGGGGAAGACGAAGACAATGTGTCATTGTGACATTGAGCGTCCCTGCAAAAGTCAGATTCTTGGTATAATTTATTGTCACGATGGTAGTAGATATGACCTTAGTATTTATCTCTAAAAACTAGTGTCGTATTAAAGTCTATTATCACAGTGGTCATAATAAGGTTGAAAAATTCGTTTGGAAGTACATTGAAGACATCACGGAAGAAGATCATAGCATCATGACTCTTTCATAGTCCATTCCCCTTTTTGTTGGTAGTAAAAACAACTTACCTTTACCAATGTTGGCTTAACTAGCTTTGTGTTGAATTTTTGCCGTAGATTTCTTCACCTGTGAAACAATTATAATTTAATGAGGAAACTAAAAGCATCATTGCAATTTCTGACTTTATTTATTTATTTTTAGAAGGGGTTGATAGTGGTGTGTAATGATGTGAAATTGACATATATTTTAAAAGATAATTTTATTTAAAATTTGATAAATATTCTAAAAGAAATAAAGTAAAGACTATAAAAGAGCGACCACTTAGGTGAATGGCTTTCTCCAACAAGTTTAAGACAATTTTGCTTTTTCCGTTTTTGGTACATAGTCAATGATGTTTTTGTTTTTCAGATTCAAGGTGTAAAAGAAGTTAATAAAGTTCTTAATTATTCTAAACAACGCTAATCAATGGTTTTGTTTTCTGATTTTACATACTTTTACAATTGTAATTTTCCCGTCACTGACATGCTAATCAGTGTTTCTATTGACATGGACTATGGTTCCAAACTGTCCCACACAAGCTTTTTTGCCCTGCAGATATAACAAAAGGACGTGGTACCAAAAATACTTAATCGCATCAACACACTAGTTTATCACTGGCCAATCTATTGTTGTGTCATTGTGGATTCCCTTTTGAGCCCCTTTCTTTAGAAAAATCATCACATGTCATGTTTATCTAAGTTAATAAATTGTCAGTTTGAGATTGTTAGCTGTTGGCTTGAATGAATGAAAGCATCTTCATCTCGGCAGATCATTGTAGCTAGCCATCTAGCAATTTACGCTCCAAAAGTATATAAATATTTCTCAATTGATTACCATCTTGAAATATAGTTAGGCATTGGCATTGACATTACGCCATAGGAAATGGGCGGTCATTAATGTCGTATATTCTGATTTCATTGGACAATATATATATATATATATATAAAGCTTTATACATTTATTCCATTATATAACGACATATCAGTAAATATGATTACTTTTAATTCTCATGAAAAGTCATATAAAAAAAGAGATGTGATTAGATGATGGCATAAAATTCTTTTACACTATCAATGCATTAAAATTAAACTTTATATATACATATAATGTTTAAAAACTTAATTATTTGATGATGGGGCAGCAGAAGCAAAAGTAAACAAACTACACAAAATATTTAACGTGGTTCGGCGAATAATGCCTACGTCCACAACTCAACAAATCAATTCACTAATTTCTTTTTGGAAAAAATACAATCACCAATCTAGCAATCTCTCACAAACTCAAAATCTCAATACATCCAATCTCACAAAATAATTTCTCCACCTACTAAGAACTCACTCAAACAAAACACACACTCTCATCCAAAAATGGCACACACTCAATTTTCCTTTTTATTTCTCTATTATGGTGCAACAACCACCTAAGAAGAAGGAACAAACTTTTGATTTTAAAGTGATACAAATTTCAAATTGGCTTAAAATAATCCAAGGCAACAAACCCAACAAATCTCCACCTTGCCTTGTGATTGCAACAAATTGTATATGTCAAGATATAAGAGCCGAGAAGGCCTTGTCAAAGGACTAAAGAATGTTACTTTTTCTTTAGCGATGCTTTTGCCTTTCCATATTCTCTTGTATGCTTGGTCATTGTCTTTATTCACAACCTGTTCTCTATCAATTTATACAAGTTACTACTGAGTCTTCTTACTCCTTCATTATCTTCAAAGTTCCTCTAGTAACTTGTATTATTCCATCTTTTGCACGTCCATAGCCCAAACTATCACATCTACCCAGAGAAATCAAATTTCTTCCAAGTGCAAGTACGTGACTCACATCACCAAGTGTTCAGACACAACCATTATGCATTTTAATTTTTAAAGTACCCTTTCCAATAATATCAAGGCAATCCTCATTAGCCAATCTCACAACCTCATCATCACAAGTATCATAAGTATCAAACCATTCTTTCTTGCAAAATAAATATGATTAGAACAAGCGAGAATCTAAGAGCCAAAGAATCATTAAAAATAGCTTTCTCTCTTCAACCATCATCACATCGGTTTATAATTGGTATAATCTTTGACAATTCGCCAGAGCATCTTCAAACTTCTCTTTTCCTTTTGCTTTACTCCTTTTCAAATTCTTCCATGTCCGCTTTCAATTTCCTGGCAATAAAATTTAGTATGACTCATCTCATGACAATAATAACATTGCTTGTCTTTATAGTCTGGTTTTGACAGGGAACCTGATTTTGAATTATCTCTATCAAAATTACCGCCACGCAGACATGCTTCTACCACTGGATTAGTTCTAGCAACAAAGACACTTTCTTGGGGTTGATCATTCGATCTTTTCAATTTTTCATTCTCTAATAACACAACAATCACATCATCAACTTTCAAAGTATCTTTTCCAACTAGCAATGTGGTTATTTACACTGTCATAATTATTTGGAAGAGATGATAATAAGCAACATAAACTTTATCTTCATCATCAATTTTCACACCAATACTAGCTAACTATGTAACCAATCTTGTAAAATAATTACATGATCTCTAATGTCAAGACTAACATCCATCTTCAATGATATAATTCTTTCTTTAAAAACAAAGGTTGGTAAGGGATTTTGACATGTACATATTCTCTAATTTCTTCCATAAGTCAACAGGCTTCATTCAGACATTAAATTTTACCTCTAAGCCAGGCATAGTAATCAGACCGGCAGCCTTTCATCTCTATCTCTTCCCATTCTTCATCATCACATCTTATCGTGCTTTTTCTCCTTCCCACTCAAAGCTTTAACCAATCCATGTTGTACCAGAATATCTTTAACATTACTTTCTGCCACTGTGCTAAAATTATTTTTTTCCATCGAAGAGCTCCACCTCAAATTTTCCCATTCAACCTTGCATCCTTGCCATAAAAATACCAAGCAGGATCGTAACCCTGCCCGATACCACCGATGGGGCAAAGCAGTAAGCAAAAGTAAACAAACTACACAAAATATTTAACGTGGTTGTGACAATGCCTACGTCCACAACTCAACAAATCAATTCACTAATTTCTTTTTGGAAAAAATACAATCACCAATCTAGCAATCTCTCACAAACTCAAAATCTCAATACATCCAATCTCACAAAATAATTTCTCCACCTACTAAGAACTCACTCAAATAAAACACACACTCTCATCCAAAAATGGCACACACTCAATTTTCCTTTTTATTTCTCTATTATGGTGCAACAACCACCAAGCAAGAATCAAACTTTTGATTTTAAAGTGATACAAATTTCAAATTGGCTTAAAATAATCCAAGGCAACAAACCCAACATTTGAACTGTGAAATGTTAAAATTAAAATTAAATATAGAGTTATCCTAGGGACCCTTGTAAGATATATCTGTGGAGGTTTTGCTGCCGTAAGAAAAGAGTGAAGGAGTGCCTTATTGGTTTTAATATGCAATGGCTTGGAATGTCTGTGATTATAGAAGACCAAATAAGATCAAAAATTATTTTGCTGAAAAGTTAAAATTGAGTTAGAATACCATAAAACTCTTCCTTAGATAACGCATCATCCTTGCCCCCGAAATTTACAATATTCAACAAGAAAGGACAACCTTTGCCATGCAAGTGCACACGTCACACCACTTCCAAAGCCAAAATGGAATAAATGATAGACATTGATCATCCCCCGTGTTATTTCCCAATGTTTCTTTCTTTGTTCAATTTCCATTTTTTTTTTTTAACGCCGCATATTTTGCCAACACAATTCACCTAAATGAAATATCATTTTGATAAATTAATATACTTAAATGTTAATAAGTTCATGTATTTTACTATAATTATAATAGTACATTAACTTTTTAATATATTAATTTATTTAAACGAACACTTGTAGATGTCTCCTTCACCAAATACCAACAAAATCATGTGTCTAGGTTCAATGCATATATCACTCAACACCAATACATACCAACCTCACATATGACACAATCCTATAAAACTCTTCCATTATTGGAGTTTGGAGCCACTGATAATAATTCATATTTGTGATCAAAAGAAACCACGACCATGGGAGAGGTAGGTGCAGCTTTCATTCAGGAGCCAGAACACAGGCCAAAGCTCACAGTCACAGAAGCACAAGGCATCCCTTTGATTGACCTCTCCCCTTTATCAAAGTATTCCATCACCAAAGACCCTTCTGCCATTGAAGGCCTTGTGAGGGAAATAGGCAGTGCATGCAAGGAGTGGGGCTTCTTTCAAATAATCAACCATGGAGCTCCACTTGATCACAGGCACAAGCTTGAAGATGCTGCAAGGAAGTTCTTTGCTCAAAGCCAAGAGGAGAAGGAGAAGGTGAGTAGCTATCATGCACAAATACTCTAGTTTTGTTCACATGCCCGCATCCGTGTGTTTAGTTCTGCGTTTGTTTCTAGAATTGATTTAAAATTATATTTAATAATTCGTTTAAAAGTAATTCGGATAGAAAACAAAAGAAATTTCATTTCTCTTATGATTAATTCTAAAAGCAAAAATTGATTTTCGTCTTTAACAACCAAACACAATATAAAATGACTAGAATCAATTTTGGGGCAAAATCAAACCCCGAAACTGAAGCCCAAACACACACTGTGCTTTAAATAAAGCAACCGTAGACTTCTTTTGTTCTATTTAATATTTATTATCTGGCATAGATTGTCGATCAAGTCTAGGATATTCATTATAAATATTTAATTGAGATTGCTACAAATATTTAAGATTATATATGAAAGGAATGCTTATTTAATATATACTGCGGTATTCATGTTTTATATTTCTACAAAATTTATCCTAGTTACTATCCTATCATACTCAATACTTGTGCCCATACTCATGCATGTAACATATATAGGTGAGGAGGGATATTGTGAAGGTGGTGGGATACTATGACCAAGAAAATACCAAGAATGTTAGGGACTGGAAGGAGGTGTTTGATTTCACTGTGGATGAACCTACCTTGGTCCCAGCTTCACTTGACCCCGATGACAAGGAGGTCACTCAGTGGCATAATCAGTGGCCCGATTATCCACCAGAGTTGAGGTAATTAGAGTGTTTATATTAGAGTGTGTGTGTGTGTATATATATATATATATTGACATACGTCACTTAATTTTAACAATTCTAGTTAGATTAGATTATTCAAAGCATTATCTCCACCTAATGAAAAAAGGGACTTTGTTGTTGTAATACTAAATAGATTATGCCAAAAGGAAAAAACAAATAATAATAATAATAATCAATTCAATTGAATTTGGAAACTTCTATTTATTTATTTAGTCTAATTCAAGGAGAACTTTTCGTGATTAAAATGATAGCGTTACATGAAAAATGATAGACGGTCATAAATAGTGAAGAGTTTTATTATTAGAATGATGTGGCATAAATTGTTTGTCTTTAAATGAATAAATGAGACCACTAATATTTTATTTTATCCAACAATTATCTTCTGTCAAGGCCGTGATCTCATTTTTCTATGAGTGTAGCATTCTCGTGTTACATAAATCACAAGCAAATGAATGTTTGGACAAAATGAATAGCTATGGCTTCTGGTCATAAAGAAAGTCCAATTTAAAAGGCTTACTTAGTGTTAGATATAAAATTGGCATTAATGTATCATAACCTAACAATTTAAATTTTTAGAAAAAATAGTTCCATGGCAAATAGAATAGCTTTATAATTTAAGTGTCACATGAATTTGAGCAATGTTTATTCCCAAAAGTAGATGAATAGTTAGGATGCATACTACATCACCATTGTATGTTATGATGACACCCACTATCCACACTTATCCATCATATTTAATAGTGATAGAGTGGGTGTCCCAATTAAACACCTAATTTTGGGTGTTGGAAAACATTTTTTAATTAATTTTGCTTGTTTGCTTGATATGAGTCTGCCTTCGTAACAATTAACTAATGATAGTCTCATATATGATTATGACTTATGGAAGAGGAGTGATACACATACATCAACACACTTACACCGTACACTTATACCAAGTTAAAAGTTATAAACCTGTGTATAAAATATTGTAAACCCGTATGCAAAAGCTGTAAACTAATTTGCAAAAAGTTATAAACCAGTATGTTGTAAATTGGTGTATATTAGTTTACAACTTTTTGTATCCAGGTTTATAACTTTTTGCATGTTGGTTTATAACTTTTAACTTGATATAAGTATATGGTGTAAGTGTGGTAGTTAATATTTATCATTTTATTTTATGCAATTGTCCTTTTATTCTCTGTTGTGCAGAGAAGCATGCCAAGAACATGCTAAGGACATGGTAAAACTAGCTCTCGAGTTAATGGAACTCATCGCTCTGAGCTTAGGCTTGCCACCAAAACGGTTTCATAGCTTCTTGAAAGACCAAACCAGCTTCATCAGGCTCAATCACTATCCACCTTGCCCCTCACCTGACCTTGCTTTGGGAGTTGGTCGCCACAAGGATGCCGGTGTCTTAACAATCCTTGCTCAGGATGATGTTGGTGGCCTTGAGGTGAAGCGAAAATCTGATGGTGAATGGGTTCGGGTCAAGCCTACACCTGACGCTTATATTATTAATGTTGGTGACATCATTCAGGTACACTTTCGTATAGCTCGTTCTGACTTACAAGAGAATCAAATTTGAGAGTTTAGATAAATTTATTACTATGTGATAAGATTGTAATCTCTTAAGAGTTTAAGAATTAATTCAAGAATTTAATAAACCATACTAGTTGTCTTATAAGGTTATCAAACTCGAGAGTTTAGATAAACTTATTTTTGTATGATAAAATTATAAATTTGTAAGAATTTAAGAGTTAACTTGAGTATTTAATGATCATGCTAAATCAGTTTTCTACAAATTAAATGTGATGCTAGATAGTCATAAAACTCATAATATTTACAAGAATTGTTCTAAATATTTATCATAATTTAAGGAGGGTGGAACGATAATAAGTCAAATGAATAAAAGTCAATCATTTATCCAAAAGTTAAATACGTATTATTATCGTCACGGATGGATATATATTAAGAGAAATGTTATAAAGGTTGGGGATATGTACTCTGTTAAAATTTGAGAATTTTTTTCGGAGTACACAGATATTTTTGAAGTACACAGATATATACATATTTTGTTTTTATTATTTTATTAAATTTAACCTCATACTAAGGTGTAGAATTGTAGATTATATGAAATTTCTTGTTATTTTTATAAATTATTTTTCTCCTAATATTTATATATTTTCTCGATCCATCACTGAATTTATTGCATAAATGTCAGCAATAGATTTAAGTTTAGTTAGGATTTTGACAAGTGGAGGTGGAGATGTCAATCTCTAACTGAATATTGTTGCACAGGTTTGGAGCAATGAAGCATATGAAAGTGTTGAGCACAGAGTGATGGTGAACTCTGAGAAGGAAAGGTTTTCAATTCCATTCTTTCTCAATCCAGCACACTACACCATGGTGGAACCCGTAGAGGAGCTTATAAATGAGCACAACCCTGCCAGATATAGGCCTTATAATTGGGGCAAGTTTTTCACTACGAGAAAGCGTAGTAATTTCATGAAACTTGATGTGGAAAATATCCAAATATATCATTTCAGGGTTTAGATATTACCATCTTGCAATAGTATTATCTTATTTGTACTTATGAGATGTGAGATGATGTGTCAACTCACACCCAATCCACCATTAAATGGGAGTAGATTCCATTTAAGTAAGGTTTACACCTCATTTAATGATAGACAGGATATGATTTGATACGATGTCCCATAATCTACGAGTATAATTAACATTTCTCTTTGCAATAACCTGTAATCAAGGTGGTGCGGTAGGATAGGAACAAGGGGGGAAAAATGTTCGGCTTCATCATCTGCCTAAGAGATAGGCAAGGCGAATGAAAATAATGTACTTATCTTGAATAAAGCAGCCACTGTAACATAATAGCAGTTTCTAAAGTCAGTATTCACAAACCATTTTGCCTTCCATCATCTATTTATATCTATACTATAATACTAGAGTTGTACCACTATAATTACCGCATGACATTTTTTCTAGTTTTTTTATTTCTATTTTTTTTTCAAATTTTGTTACTTATGATTTTATTTATTTTTTGACTCTTCATTACGTCACATTTCATATAGTTTTTGACTTTTTATTTTTGAAGTGAATTCTTGACTCTTCGTCTTTTCTAAATTTTTATAAAATTATCTTGAGTAAGAATACTAATCATACAAATAACTATTAGAAATAAATGTAAATATGTCAATGGTATTTTAAATTTATAATTATTATAATATGATCAACACCTAAGACTTAAGTCTATTTTGCACAATAAAAATTTATATATAGAATAAAAATCGTATAACTTTCTTTTTACATATTGGTATTTTTCTTTTCATCGTCTTTAAAAAGAGTATCGAAATAGATATTTATAAGATTAAGTAACCCAAAATAATGTCACATAATAATTAAATTTTTAATAGGAGTCTTTGTAAAACTATAACTATATTTATATCAATTTATTGTATACTGAAAAATAAATTATTTGAATTATAAATATATGCATAATATTTAACTACTAAATATATATATAATATTAAATTTAAAAGTTTGATATGTTACAATTTTTCATAACTTTGTATTTTAAAATAATTTTAAATTATAATTAATCTTCAATTTCTATTTCTTCATTTGACTTAATAACCCGATGATACAACTGAGTCAATCACGGCTCCAATTCTAAAATCCATGATAAATGTCAAATGAAATCAAAGTATTAATAATTAGGAGAAGCATTATGTATTTAAAATTCATCACAACTCAAAATAAAATGGCAAAATAAAATAATAGATTGCAACAATCTAACACAGCCCTCAACAATGAGTTGCAAAGAAATTGATTAGCACTATGCCACAAGCACAATCAAGTAACAAGGGATGACAATAAGGAGCCCGAATCAAGACTTAAAATATGTTTTAAATTCTTATAAATATAGGCTATTTTAGTTGTAGTTCTTTTAAAATTGTTATTAATTTTTAGTTTCTTATTTTTTTAATATTATATTTTTTATCCCTAATATTAGTTTGTACAGTTAAATAATAAAAATATTTATAAGGATCAAATAAAAATTTTGAAGATATCAACAATGAAAAAGAAATAAAGCTTTTAATATTCACAAGAATTAAATACATATTTTAAGTTACTATTAGGGACCTCTTAGTACCGAGTAAAATGACTAATAACATAATATATAAAAAAAAAAGATGAACCAAATCCTAAAAATCTTATTTAGATAGATTAAAATCAAAATATCATATTTTATCTATCGGATCAAAAACATATTTGTTTAATTCAAAATAATAATATTCCAATACTCTTTTCTTTTTGGTGTTCTTCACTGGTGTAGTACTAAATTACTAATTTGCACTCTCGAAAGTTCAGAATTTGGGTTCTTCTCTCGGCTTCAGAAAAAGTGAAAAAGCACATGGCTCTTCTTCCCTCTCCCTCTTACCTCGTATCTGCTAATGCTTCCCATCGTTTCCAACCTGTGACCAACAACAACAACTCCCTCAGAATCGAACCTCCCGTTTTCGGATTCAAGGTTTTTTTTTTCCTTTTGTTTTCTCTGTATGGGTTTTAAGGGTTCATTTTCTGTTATAATAATTTATAATCTATATTATCAAGAACCCGTTATTTCTGTTGCCGTATTAATCTGGATGGAAGATGTTCATTATGGATATTTAAAAATAGAACCAAAAAAAAAAAAATTGTGCTGTTAATTTGTGTACTGTGTTAGAACATTGTGCAGTGTTCAAATGAAAGTATAGGAAATGTTTTCATTCATGTCTTTTTTTTTTCACTTATTAATGGTTGTGTATATGGAACTGCTCAGTCTGAAAATTCCCAGCTATCATTTGATTCAAACTATCTGAATCTTTGACTGCTTTTACACTCCATTTAGAAATGGTTTTTTTCAAGCGCACATTACAATAGCTAGGCTTTTTTCAATTTGAAATTAATTTTTACGCATTAATAATGCAAAAAAATTGTCGACTGTCAACCAATAAAATTGCACAAAAGTGTGAAATCGTAGTTGTAAACTATCCACTATAATAATCAGCCAACATGGTTTGGCACTTTTTTTTTTTCCAATTCTATGGGCTGACTATGTAAAATAAAATTGTTTTATACTGTTGGTAATAAATATTAATCTATTTTAATTTAGGGTGTACTATTTGGCTTCATCAGTTGAAAACCCCTCTCTTTGTTGTGGCAGGTCACATCTTTTGTTGAGAATGGTTGCTGTTTAAATGTGAAGCCATTAAATGCATCTTTGAAGACAAGGCCAAAGATCTCCTGTGCTATGAATATGTCTGCACAGCAATCAGATGACGAACATAGGAAAATAAAATTGGACCAGCTAATAGAGAAGGCACAAAAGCTTTGGGACAGTTCTCCTGAGCCGGTGAAGGAATTCCCATGGAACAAAGCGCGGGACAACTTCATTCAACTCATTCTTGATCTAACTTTGGCTGTTGTCAAATACCTATCTGTACCTGTATTCATTGTTACCTCAATCAGTGAGTTATCTTACTGTGCGCATGAAAGGAAGCTGGTTCTTGTTCCTCTTCCAGTTCTATTTGGTTTTGCTGTTGCTGGGGTCCTTAAAGAGACTGCTTTAGAATTATCTCCACGTCTAAGGGTAAAAGGCTATGCTGCTGTTGTTATTGTTGTCTAAGGGTAAAATAATTGGTTATGCATCATTTTATGATCTAGATATCAGATAGAAAAGTTGGATGTAGCATTAAACTGTTCTGCTTTTAATATAGATAGTTTCCCACATTCAGAACAAAACTGTTGTGATGCTTGAGCTCTGTGGAACATTATTTCTATCATTAGTTTTTTTTTTTTTTGGGAAAAAAAAATAGAAGATTTTGAGTAGCCTCATTGCCTCCATAATTTGGATTGCTAACAATGAAAGCTTGCTTCCTTTTCCTATCATTAAAAAAAAAATGAAGCATTCTTTTTCTGAAGCAGTGTACCTCAATCCAGTTGATGGCTTTTCTTTGCAGATATTTGACAATGGATAAACAGCATGATGATTACAATAAATGTTCTTTTCATGCCCATTTTCTGTATTTTCAAATTCCAATTTAGGCATTCTGCTTGCATCATGCATTAAGAATTCAGGTTGAATCTCATGATATATGTGCACAACTAGATGCTTGCCTTGTTTAATGGGGCAGTTCTGTTGGGAAACCAATGATATTATACTTTGAGATCATGTTTATGTCCTGTTTGATTCTTCTTTGTATACTGTTAACTTATGCCATGTTTGATTTTCAGGAAGCAGAAGTTCCATGGCATTTAATTGCAGTTGCAATTTTCTTCACATTGATCAAATTGCCAGGTCCATATTACCCTTATTGGGGACGCATAATTATTCCTCACTTTGTAAATGGGGTTCTGTTGAGGACCCTGTGGTTCGCGATAATGTGGTACACAAGGCCCCAAAGAGCATTGAAGATATCAAATTCTATAGGTGATAGTTAGTGCACACTCAGAGCTATGATGCTAATCTGAAAGTCAATTTCCATTGTAAGTGCTGTTAATTAATCTACATCTACATTTTATATATCCTAAATCCAATACATATGAAATTTTTTATTCTTTTGGATTTATGAGGCTATGATGGGATAATTTGTTGTCTCTATGATGAGTAAATGTTATGTTTTGTGGACATTGAGCCCTGCCAAAATCCTTGACTTAACTCAGGTTTAGTTTAATTAATTTTGAGCCCTGTTAAATAAAATTTAAGGTTTTAATATATTTGAAATGTTATAGTATATGATGAAAAATGTTCGATAATGTATATAATCTAGTAAATATTATAGAATTAGTTAAGCTGAGCCAAACACATTGAGCTCAAGTTCTGGTGTTCAAGCTAAACTCCACTTCATTAAATAATCACATCACATCCAATGTGATATTTGTGCTAGGTGCTACTGAGCTTAGGATTTGGGTTGAGCTATTAACAAACCTTTGATTTGAAGCCACCCTCATGTAACCCAAATCATGGCTTCATGGTAGATTTTGGGGTTTTTGCTTTTGATTGCTTCTGTTTTGTGTCCTCCCCCCCCTCAACAATTCTGGTTGCTGCTGGAGTTGTTTCATATGATTCATAATACTGAGCTTTAACTTGTCAGCACTTGCAGCAACATCTCCTATAAGTTGAATGGATTTCTTAGAATATGGTAGACTCATGTTACATAGAACTAGTTTGGTCTTATGCTCAGGAGGTCAACCATAGAAGCAATATACTTGTCATGAAATTGATAGAGAGATCTCAGAGGTATCAAAATGACATGTTAATTGATTTGGAAAAGATGTACTATATTGTACTAAAAGAGGTATAGTGCAAGGCTTTGGAGAAGAAGAGAGTCTTGAGCTATCAAAGACATGTATGATGGGGTTAGGATTAGTGTGAGATTAAAGGTAGGGCCACAAGGTTTTTTCTCATAGCCATAGGATTGCACCAAGGATCATTTTTTAGCCCTTATCTCCTTAACTTTGTTGTGAATGTGCCTATTGAACATGTCCCAGAGCCATTGTTTTGTTGCATGCTTTTGTTAGAAGATATAATCCTAGTTGAAAAGTTGAGAGAGAAAATAAATAGGAAGTTGGAATAGTAGAGACAAGCTTTGGAAGCACATGGTTTTATCTTAGTAGAATTGAGATGGAGTATATGGAGTGTAACTTTATTTAGCTACTCAGTAATTCTAGCTTAGACATGAAAATCAGAGACTGCATCAATCCACAAATCATGCAATTTAAGCATCTCGGGTTCATCATACAAATGACAGGGAAAGAGAGAGAGAGAGAGATGTGAATTGTAGGATTCAAATTAGGTGGATGAAATGGAGGAGCACTTGGATGTTATTGTGATAGAAAGTTAACACTCAAGTTTAAGACTTGAAGTGAAAAATTTGTCCGTACAACTATAAGACCTGCAATATGTATAAGTCTAAATGTTGATAGATAAAATGCCAACAAGAGAATAAACATGTTGCATGTATGGGAATATTGCAGTGGATATGTGGACACACTAGACAAGATAGAATTAGAAATGAATGCATTTGAGAGAAAGTTAAGGCAGCTCTTATTCTCTAGAAGATAATAGAATCTCATCTTAGATAGTTTGTCATGTGTGGAGAAAGCTTATAGAAGCTTTAGTAAAGAGAGTAGAGTAGATTGGGTGGTAACCTGACAGATAAAAATAGAGGAAAACCAAACAGAATTATATAATAAACCACTAAGAAAAATTTATGTTAAAATTGTTTGTTTATGAACTTAGTAGTCAACTGTGGATAGCGGCACGGAGCGCCAATTGTAACACCCTAGTAATTAACCAGATACACCTAGGTTGAATCTGATTAATTACTAGACTTTACTCCTTGCTTTGGTTCTTTCTTCATAATTTGAAAATACTTAGTGAAATTACGAGCCATTTTTTTTTTTTAAACACATAATTGAAAACGTGAGCCGAGTACAATGTGAACGAGTAAGCGGAGTATAATAAGACGTTTAAGAATATATCACATCATATCACTTAGGCTCCATCATATAACATCCATAAGCACATTATAGCATATATTTACATACAATAACCTCACTCAAAGGGTGGGTTATATTCATACATCATTATCTTATGCAAACCCATAAAAGAAAATATACTTAAGGAAATTCATGCCCCTAAACTAGATAACTCCATAAGCCGGGAAGGTTATCCTAAAACTAGGGTGCATGATCACACATAAATCTACTAAGAACTCTCTAGGGCCACCGTCACGGAAATAGGGGAATAAATCCGATCCACATGAGCTCCCTCGGGAGGACACACGAGATGCACCAGTCAGTCGCATGGACGACCTTCTTGCTAACCTCGGTGAACAACTGTTTCCTCACTACCCTCTCTTACGTGTGGGAGTAGGAGCAGAGCTCTCGTAATATACATGAGTAGGAGTGTCCTCTGAAGGATCGGTTTGTAATATCTCGCCTCGAACATACTCTGGAAATCCATGGACAGCAGATGAAGCGGGATAAGAACGTAACATCCTTTCATCAAGTGGACGTGCATGTTCGAAAACCATTTCATCGCCATAGGGAGAAGTAGGAGAAAATCGATAACTAGGGACAGGATGTGCAAATGGACGACCTATGTAAATAAAAACACGAATCACAAGACCTCCTTCAAAATGATACGAGCGATGCACCGGATCATAGTGAAATTCCCAAGTAGGGGTATCAACGAACAGGACGAATGTCGCCATCCGAATCTGGAGACAATGACGGAAATAAAGAAAAGGGAGTGAGAATCTTGGTAAAGAATTCTCAGTAAGGCACCTCCTTCTACAGTGTCATCATCAAAGTCCCCAGGAACCTCGGGATTATTCTAAAATAGTGAGCATGCAAAGATTCATTTTAAGTTCGGACAACTACTTAACCGAGGTTCGTCAATTTTTAATCATGCGTCTTATAATGCATCATAATCTTAACATGTCATATTTACAATGAACTTTTCCTTTATCATTACATCATTTTCCTCATCATCATTATCAAATAACATGCATAAAAGAACGTCATATAATATTAGCTACATGTGGACATCGTGCACATATTTCATTTGTTTAGTGCCTTAGGTAACTTAAAATCTTATCATCATCATTATTTTCCTTAGGCCACCCTATACTCCACCCTTTTGGGAGTAATTTAGGTTATGAATTTCATACTTTACTTAGTAAATCGTTAGCATATACTTATCCCTTTTGATAAGCTAAAGTCCCGACTCTACCCTTTTGAGAGAACGAGTTAGGGGGCTAAAATCACCTTTTCACCACCTATAGTCTGATGGTTCCAAAGGATCATTTTCTTATAAGTTTAAGTCATCATTAAATCTTTGCATGTTATATCATAATACAATTCATAAACATCATAACATTTTCTCATTTATAGTCTTAAGCTAGAATAATATATATAAACTGTAATCATGCATATGAGAGATTCCTAGGAAAGAGAGGTGGGTCACAATGGACACGCTTAAATACCAAGTCTTTCCTTAGCCATAACCTTTCCAAATTACACTTTTACAATGATACACTTTCTTCTAGCAACAAAGGTAAATTTTACATAATAAAGAACATTTCATGTATAAGCATTCTCATTATTTGCAACAACAACTATAACATGCAAGCCAGGAAATCATTCAATAAGCATCCAATCCTTACATAGAATTATCAATTATAGAACTAATTAGTTACTAAACCAATTATGAATTATTCTCTTAACAATAAACCATAATTATCACAACTTCAATCATATCAAATCATTATCACACATTGATACTAAACTCGGATCGGTGGTAGAATCATGAACCTCATGCAATTACATAGAATCATATTTTAAGTGCATATAAAATACTAGTTCCCCGTAAAATCCTTGCAAAGCCTTAAAACTCATTTAGGAACTAGTTTTTTTGTCAAATTTGGGAGGATCTTCACAATTAAAATTCTCACTTAAGATAAAAGGAGTAAGTCTTGAGCTTTAGAGATTTAGGTGACATCTTAGAATTATAAACATGCTATACAACTTTATTTTAATCTTATCTTTATAAGGTGATAGCTTGGAATTATAAACATGATATGCAATTCCATTTCTTTATCTTAAAGATTTAAGGTGATGACTTGAAAATTAAACATGATGCAAGAACTTGAAATATAAACATGATACAAGAAACTGGAGCGGCGGTAATCCGCACAGGACCAGTAGAGGGAGAAGAGAATATTAAGAAACCGGAGCAGCGGTAGTCCGCATAGGACCGCACAGGACCAGTAGAGGGAGAAGAGAATTATTATTACATCTTTTTAAGCTCCAATAATCATATTTTTTTGCTTGTGATACATGGGCAAGTCTTTGAGCTCTAGGATCTTCAGGTGATGTCATAAAATAAACATGCCATGCGTTGATTCTTTTAGCCATAATAAAATATAATGAGAGCATAAATTAAATATGAGATGCAACCTCTTTATTATCTTGAAAGATTAAGTGATGACTTGAAACATAAACATGAAATACAAGCTTGGAATTTAAACATGAGAAATGCAAGTTCATTTATTCATTCTTGAAAATTTAGTGATGACATAGAAGGTAAACATGGTTATGCAAAGTATAAACTTAATCATGGATGCAAATTCATTTTGTTTCTTTACTAGAGCTCCTTCAAGACTTTAAAAGAATTATAAATTCAACCCAATACATATCTTAACAAGAAATAAAACATAAAAGGAAAATACATCTTTCAAGTTCTAAACTAAAAATCTTTATTTTAGCATCATAAAGATTATTCTTTAAAGTTTTGCATCAAGTGGAATTTTCAAGCTTTAGAGGCCTAACTTGTGATGGATTTACAATCCACCCTCATGGTCCTCATCATCAAGCCATCATCTTAGTTCCACCTAGGCCTTATGGTTGAATTGGTTAAAGAAAAATTGAAGAGGAAAACCAAAATGAAAAGCTAAGGTAAGTTCATAATTTCATCATTTTGAGCTAAAAACACAACTCCTCAAAGCATAGAAATAAATTTAGAAACTACTCCCTACCTAATCTGAGTTGAAGAAGAGGAAGAGAACTTGGTTTCTTGAAGTGAAATGAAACAAAATCTCTTTGAAAAAATTGAAGAAAGAATTCAGCCAAAGAGGAGGAAGAAAGAAAGTTTTTGGTGCTCTTAAAAACTAGTTATGAACCAAACATTCCAAGACCACTCAAGCAAGCCTATTTATAGAAGATTTTGAGGCTTCTAATTGGCCAAAATGATGAGGTAGTGGACAGAATTTTGCAGGAGAAATAAGCGAGGAAAAATCATTTTAGACAAAGTTATATGAAATTAAGGAATTATGTCTCTTATGGTGACATTTTGGCATTTTGTTTTAGTGCAACTTTTGGCAATAATTCAGCTGCATAATGGCATCAATAATTTCGCCCATTACAGCCCAAAGAAGTGAAATTTGTGTGTTCCATGCATTATTTAGGTGTAGGCAAGGTATTCATGTAATTTAGAGAATTTACTAAGGGTTTAAGTGAATTAGTAAGCAATTTGGGTGTTTTTGAGCAATTTTGGGTTCTAATCAATCTAAATACATAATTTTGACTCTAGATTAATATTTAGAATTTAATAAGCTTTAATTTGAGCCTAATATTGCTTAGGTTTCAGATATCTGAATCAAAAATCCCGAATTCGCAAACTCGCAAAAACAGGGCAAAATCGTACTTTCACTTAAAATCGCCTGAGGCCACCCGAGCTTAACCAATGATTAATCATGGCTTAAAAACACATTTTAAAACATTTTAGTGAGGTTCACTCACTCGACGCATATCTGAGTTAAAACAATAGCGAGCGCTTTTGGTCATTTCAAGGCGTAACTCAAAATTGAGATCCTTCTGCTCTATTAACACACATAACACAAACAATCCCTTATTATCCTCAAAATATCCCCTTGAGAATAGGTGGGGCCCACGATCCTCATTTTCTGAGTAAAATAACTTGAGGCATTTTGGCCATTTTATACGTCTGAAATTCGGGATTTGCGACTCGCATTTAATCGTTCCTAACCTCTCTTCTAATGTTATATTCCTTTATTGAGGATTGTTCGGCCTCAAATCTTATGTAATAATTACCTACGGTAATTCGGTAATTGAGTAATTTCTAATGACAGTAAAAATTACAGTAAAAATTGGGGCGTTACACCAATCCCAAAAAACACTATAGCAAATGACTGCTCTTTGAATATATATATATATATAAATGTTCAAAAATAAGAAATCATCCCCAATTAAACCCATTCATCATCAATGATGGAAAGTAATAAATCATAATTCATTCCATAGTCTAAAAACACACCATCACCATCAATCCAATGCATAAATTTCAAGTTCTAAGGGCAGCAAAGTATAAGAGATATCACCATCAAGTATCATAAGGACAACAAAACGTAAAAGACCGCATAAGAGGGGGAAAAATATTTTGTGGGCTTTGGGATGATTTAACAATAATATTCTCCTCAACCCTAAAGGAAAAAATAGACATTCAGCCCAAAACCACTCCCACTCATCACTAACCCTAGCTCAATGAAACACACTCAGGCACCATCTACAGTCAATCAGTCACCCACCATCACAAGTCACAGCAACGATGAAACACAGCCACAACAGAGGGGGACACCAAGAGGAGAGGACGAAAACGGAGCGAGAGGTTCGTGGTTGCTAGAGTCACCATCGGAAGCAAGGTGGTCGATGGAGTTGCCACCGGAAGCTTGGTTGGTCACCAGAGATGTTTTAGGAGATGAGTGAGAGGAAGAGAGAGTGGGAACAGGAGCAGTTGGTAATAATGTTAGAAGAGTAGGGATTTTGGTCTTCAGAAAGTAGGGGATTTGATGTTCCCCCAATTAGCGGCTAGTACGCCGTGATTTTCTCTACGATTTTCCGCGAAAAGCAGCAGCAACGGCCGCAATTGCCAACCACGATGCTATGTCACTCCTGTAGTGGCCTTCTGCTGCTACACTGCTCTAGCGCTCTACTGACTACCCTGTTTATGAATATGGTTTACAGTAGGACACAATAGATATGTTGGAAAAAAGCTTAGTGTATGCATATGACTAAAATAATAAAAGAATAATGGTAGTTCTACTCAGGAATACACTAATATTGTGAACTTCTCTCATATGAATATCAAGCGTGATATATACGTGTATGTCGGTATCCTGTAATATCTGACTTCAGTTGCTAATTTAACGCTTCTTTATTCCAATGTTATTTATGAAGCAAGCATTAACTTGTATTTGGTTCGATACAGCCAGACAGTTGTGTTTACTAGTGCAGACTGGTGGGGAGATCTAAGCCAAAGCAATCAATTGAGATCTTATTGAAAGTAGAATTATCTTTGTTGAGGAAAGATGTGGACAGCTATGCTTGGTTTCTATTTGTCAGGGGAATGGCAGATTTGGTTGTATTGGATGACCTAGGTGAATAGGCTTATTGGCAGTTACTATTTAGCAGCATTTACTCATCTTTTGTGTAAGAAAAAGTTTCTGGGGTGGTGTTTTATACTTCCTTTTCTCGTCAATGTGACTCGTTCACATTGGAGCATGTAGCCAATTTTGAACTCAGTAGATTAGGGAATTCTGTTTTAACTGCCCTTCTAGTGAGATCATCTTTTGGTTTCTTGCAGAATAAAAAATTGGTTATTGATTATTAATAGAGTGAAACTCTATTTCCAAATGTACAAGTAGTACTATTTTGGAACTCAATATGTGTCGCACTTTTAGTTTAATAGCACAAGATTTAATTATTTTGAGTCCCTTGCTATCAGATTAGGAGAAATGAGAATAATGGAATACTAATTTAGGGATTTGCTTGATGATATTTTATATGAAGTGTGTCCAAATTGATGACACTTTGTATTATTAAAAGAATGAATTGATGTAAAATTAATGATATAAATCGTTTGAGAACTAAAATAATGAAACTTGTTTGAAGGACAAAAACAAAGTTTGTTTTTCTTATTGTTGGAATGCCTAAGAAAACAAGAAAGCAAAGGCTAGAAAGTAGGGCTGGTGCACTGCCCCTGAACCATCCGCAACCAAATAAACACCTAGGCCTCGCTGGAGAAGGACTCTCCCAGTAACAGCACGCAAGGGATTGGAAACTTCTGTCATAATTTTCTTTTTTTAAAATCTATGAAATTTTTTTCCTCATTTTTATTCTCGAATCAAACACAATAATAATAGCATGTTCACCAAATAAAAAAAAAGTATCAACACTCCATAAATTACATATTGAATTGTTGATAGAATCTAACTTATGTATAAAATTTAAATTCTACCTATAATTATTAGAAAGGTTTAATAGGCTAAAATAATAAATATTTAGTTATATAAGATTTTTATTTTAAATAATAAAATTTTTAATTTAATTTTTTATTTTATAATAAGGATATATATTTGATAGTAGGATAAGGCTTTATTGTTGTATAATGAGGGTGGATATTTGTGAGCTTAGATTTTAAAAAGGAAAAGAAAAAGAGGTTTAAAATGTAAAATTATGAAATCTTATATAAGTTTTTCTTTTTCTTTTCTTCTTTAAAATCCAAAAACGCAAATATGTCCTTTCTCGTGCAAGAATGATAGAGTTGTTATGATGTATGAGAACAAATTGAAAATTAAATTGTCCTGTATATTAAAAATGAATATCGTGTGTAATATGAAAGAGAGTAAATCTTTTGATTTAGTTCTCATACTTTTAATAGATAATTGGTGTTAGAATAGTTACAGATGGTGTCAACAAAAGGAGAATAGTAACAATCACAAATGTTGAGAACCAAATATAAATATGATTGTGGTATACAGGAATGAAACCAACCCAATGAATCGGATTGATTTATTTGATCTAAATCAATCCGATTAAATTGAATCAATTCGAATCGGATTAATCAATTTGAATCTAATTAAAATCGATAACATATTGATTTGGTCAATTGATTTGTATCCCCTAACGTTAGATCCAATCTAAACCAACCCGAATTTAGATTTTATGAACATGTAATATGAATTACATTATTTATTATTCTGAATTTGAAATTGTAATATTAGAATTATGTTATTTGGATACTATATTCTAACAACTGAATAGTAGAATAACATATTAGCATCTATACAATATAGTATCCAATATAAGATTTTCATGTTTTATGGTCATTTTTATTGAATTTTTGGCAAATTCTATTTTAAAAAAAAGAAACGAATAACTCCAATGACCCAACACAAACTAACCCGAATTTAACGAGATCGGTTTAGTTCAGATTTTGTCAAAAAATAAAAGAAAAATTCATGAATACAAACCTGAAAAATTGATCGGTTCGAATTGTTTTTCCCCTATGTTCCAAACTATCCCGTTTACACCCGTTATTGTGCCTATAAAAGTTGCATTGAAAACTGTGTCCAAGAATCAAAGCGTGTCCCGCGCAGAAAATAAAAATATTTTAATCAGTTTATATTTTAATAATCAATTTAAATCAATTTCCAATGAAAATGAAGGCTGAAGATTGAAAGACAACAGATTCATAAAATGGCAACAACAACAACAACAACAACAATATACAAAGCAATTGATGTAATTGACAGACCATAAAACACTAGCAAGCAGGATGGATCCTATCACAGCACAAATTATAAAACATTCTATCTATCACAGAATCCTAGCTTATAAAATCGGAACCTTTTTCTTCTACATATTTTACAACCCACTTTACAACCCAGTTACCTGTCTTCCAGAAGATTACATAGCATAAACTATTTCTCCACTGCTATCAATATCAAGGTCATCGGGATCGGACTCTAGGTCCTCGTCCATGTCGTCATAAATATCCAAGCTGCCAGTAAGATACCGGTTAAGAGGCTGAGTTCCGGCCGCAGGAATTGTAGCCTCCGCAACTATCTGCATGATTTCTTCAACGCTCTGCATCGGTTGGTCAGGCTCCTCGAACTGGTTGTTCATTGTACTATCAACCATGAGGTCAGCTGGGAGGTTCTTCAAAAACCACACATGGTTTCTAATCTCGGGAATATTTATTCTCTGATTTTCAAAACAATATTAGTTTCCAATTGAAAGGTTAATGGCACGCACACAACAACAACAACAACAACAAGACTTGTCTCACTAGGTGGGATCAGGTACATGAACCAGACAATGCGGGCGATGCCATAATGCCCCACACACGCACAAAAAGGAAGAGCATGTGATAGAATTGTACATTAATACAATTAAAATCCATTTCATTTCAATTGTTTACAAGGAAAATATATAGGCTTACACATTATAAGACTCAATTATATAAATAAACAACATCAGTTTCAGAGAAAAAAGATTATAAAACAAACTGACCTGTGCAGGGTCCGCAACAAAGATTCTTGAGATCAGATGACCGCATTCGGGAGAAATATCAATGTTGTCGGGGATTGAGTACTGTACTTTCAAAATCCTCTGCAAGAAAAAGCCTATAGTTTAAAAAAGGAATTCTATATTGTTACTGCATTGACCCAAAAAGATTTAAAAGGTTACATGAATTGTCTTCTGGAAATTTTTAGGTTCATCTGGATCCTCAAAAGGATATGTGCCCGCCAACATGACATATAAGGTCACCCCACAAGACCACACATCTGCAATCTGAGCCACAGTTGAGCGGCAACATCAGTATAAAGTATTAAAACAAGAAAAAGGCTAGCCAGCCTGTAAACAGAGTTTGTGCATCAAAACCTAATATTTAAGGTACCATATGTAGGAGATCAAACTTAGAATCACTTACAAGCCTTTTCTTTGACGCATAAATGAAAAACCTAAATATTTTGAGGACGATTCTCAACACAAGCACACACAGAGAAAGGAATGATAAGCAGAGAACCCTTCACAATAGGGAACCATGAAAAAGATTGCAATGAGATTTTCTGTTTTGCACTGAGTTTTTTCTTATGTTTGGGAGAAAGAGCAGCTGAATTTTCTAGCTAAAGTGAAAATTATTACATTGACAGTTATTATAAATCTCTCTAGTGGCTGCCTAGTACATGAGGCTCCCACTTGGTGGAGTTTGGGGAAAATGTATGCAGCCTTACTATTTCCAGAATTTGAACCCATGACCTCTAGCCACTGTAGGTTACAAGACAGCAATCATACCATTGCATAGAAACTCACCCTCCGGTAGCAATTCAATTAAATTTGACAAGACAAGTGGCATGAGGCTAAACAAGTGACAATCCAAGTATATCCCTTGGTCAATGCATGACATTAAGTTTTTCCCAGATGAAACCTAGAATGTCCAGTTGATAACGGTAGATTGTACATGTCATGGTGCCAATTAACAGGTGGTTGCAATCACAAACATCAACTCACAAATGGAAAGTTACAAGGAAAATGGAAAAGGTCTACATAAGCAACAAACATAAGATCTGTAAGCACACAGAAGCTAATTAAAGAAGAACTCGATTGGAAATTTTCAGAATTTCACAAGTTAGATGAATTGTCCTCAGGAGATAGAAGTGATGAAATACCTTGCCATCATATTCCTTCTTAAGTAGAATTTCAGGAGCGATGTATGCAGGGGTACCAACTGTAGATTTTGGCTGTGAATGTAGCACAGAGGACTGCAAAAGTAAGGCAGTCAAGATTTGTGTCATAGATATCACAGATTTATCCACCAAAAGCAAAGGACAGATATAGTAATTAGCTTGATCTTGGAGGAAACTACAATTTCAATTAACTTTCTAAACAGTGCCCAGTTCCAATATGATTACAACAATCAGGAATGCAGGTATAATGAGCCTGAACGTGTCGACAGATAGAAGCAGTAAGAAGAAAGAAGCAAACCTTAGAATACCCAAAATCACAAATCTTTAATCGAGGAGCTGGACTACCATCCAGCAATGTGTTCTCTAACTTCAAGTCACGATGGCATACTTGCTGTATTAAAAGAAGGCCAAGAGAGACTTTCAAGTCGGACTTCTCACTATATCTTCTGAGCAGCAAATGCAATATTCTGAAAGTAAAGACTAAATGTGCTGAACTTACGCACCATTGCATGACAGTAGCTAACCCCTGAGATAAGTTGTTGGAAGAAGAAACGTGCCTGCGGCATGACAATACAGGCATTAGAGACAATTGCAACAGCAGTAAACACAAATGAATCAATCCAATAGATACGAACCTCATCCTCATTGAAACGTCCAGCATTGCATATTCGCTCAAATAGCTCTCCTCCAGCAGCATATTCCATCACAATAGCCAAATGTGTAGGGGTCAATATGACCTATACTCGCAAAGCAAAATAACTAGTCAAATTATGTCTAAGGTGAGGATAAATAGGATAAATCATTGAGTGTATACAGAGTGCAGACCTCCTTAAACCTGACAATATTGGGATGCCGCAGTGATCTGTGATTTATAATTTCCCTTCGTACATTTTCATCTATCTGTTAACAAATAAATAAAGTTAAGGTTAATATCAAGCAGAGAAGACCGTAAGCATGCAATACCTTGCAAAACTCAACTACGGCAGGGGCGGGTTATAGCAGCCATATCCTTACTTATCAAGGTATATTCACTAAAGAGAAGTTCTGCAGTCAAGCTTACCATGCATTTTTAGCAGGCAACAAAATTTCATTAGAAAAAGAATAAAGACATCATGTATACATAAGTGGAAAAGGTTCTAATGTCTCATTATGTCCACTAATTCACATAAGAGGCACACTAATGCTTAAAATCAACAATTCAACATATATTGAGCTCAACTTATACCTCGGTAACACCTCTTCTCCACTATCAAACTCAAAACCAAATCACCAACCACCAAAAAACATCAATTCATTCAAAGATGCCAATCATGGCTTTAAACTAGAGTCGACAACTGCATCGCAGAATCAATCATCGCCACATCAACTGCATTTTCCCTCAAATTTTCACAACCCCAGAAATGGCAACTACAACTACAGCCAAAAATTAAAAAACTAAGATACCAAAGAATCAACACTTTCAAGCAAAGAAAGGAATGATCCTTGACATTAAAAGTGGAAACCAATGACTCAGCTGCAAAATTTCCACCCACACACACACATATACAAGAACTGAGGTCTTCATGCTTTATGATTCCATTTTTCTGTTTTTCAGGACTTTCTGACAGAAATAGTTAAAAACTAAAACTGAAAGCTGAATTTTCTGGTATATATATATAATCCTGAGAGAAACAGGAAACAAAATGAGGACAGAAAGTAACAACAGAACACTATTACTCCTGGAACCAAACCAAAGATACCCTAAGACTCCAACAATTACAACAAACCAAACACAGCAAGAAGAAAGAAGATTAAACTTAAAAAAAAGAGAAACAAAGAGAGAGAGATTAGGGTCAAACCTTATCACCTCTCTCAATATACTTGACAGCAACAAGCTCCTGAGTGAGCTTGTCCCTCATGAGCCTGGCCACACCAAAATTGCCAGAGCCAATATCACGCACCAGCTCATACCTCTCGCTCTCATGCATTATCGCCATCTCCATTCCTGGCAGTGGGGCTGGGACTGAGACTGGAGGCCCAACACGATCCATTCTCCGAAGAAAAACACACCACAAACAAACAAAAACAAGAAGAAGAAAGAAGGAAAACCCAACTCTCACATTGAGATTTGAGATGTCATCCCACTCAACTAAAGAACCAAAACCCAGATCAGATCAACCACATAGAAAACGTGGGGTGGTGAAGAAACAGACTAAGGTTTCAACCACCAAACCAAAACGGGAACTTGAGAGCTGGTGATTTTTGCAGAGTTAATTTTGTATATTTATATATAGAGAGAGAGAAAGAGAAGGAGTGGTTGAAGCTGAAGATCTGAACTTGAAGCTGAAGATGGAGGAGAAGGGGGCGGTGACACGCTCGTGAATGTGATCACAGATTCACCCCCATCTTTTTTTTTTGGCTCTTTTTCTCTCCCTCTTTGTGTGTTCTTTTCCTTTTTCTTCTTTTTTTTTTTTTTGGGGGCGTAGATGTTGCTTTCGTGTCGTTCTGTTTTGGTCTTTGATTTTATCCATCCATATGAGAATATACGTGTGATAAGCAGGGTTCTGAAAATGAGACTGAATATTTAACCGATCAGGGCAAAAGTTGACGGATTTAGAGGTTTAATAGTTTAATTACGAGTCTAATAAGAATATATTCAGTATATAATAAAATTTATATTTATATAAATTATAAAAATATAAAATAAAATATGTCATAAAATAATTAAAAATTAAAATAGGTATTAATAAAACCTATAAAACGTAATATAATTCGTCTGTTAATCAAAATAAATATTATCCATATGGATTAAATTTCTCAAATTACTATTTCCTATTTCAGAAAAGGAAAAGAATTAGGAATAATGAGATTTTAGCTTTTTTTTTTAAAAAAACAAAACCTAAAATGATGCCACTATGCATTATTTTTATTAAAAAAATAAAACCTTAGACCACTTTAGCCCAGCCTGTTCAACAGTTCTTGGATGGTTCGTATCGATTCTTAGCCCATTCTTGAAGAGGCAGTTTTTAGGTATAGTCCGGATTGGATAGTAGACTGGTTTCCGATTCAACCAATCTGACCTGCCAATCTAGTCTGATTTTCAGAACCGTGGTGATAAGTGATGATCCAAGGATTTTTTTTTTTCTTCTTTTTTGTCTTTACTTTTTAGTCTTATACTTTTTTTACCTTTTTTCTTGCATTGTATGAGCAGTAACAATGATAAGTTTAGAGGTGACAGATTTGTTAGTCTGAATTTTTTAGAGTAACTCCAATATTGGATCCCAAGCTGGATCCTAATTTTGACCCCATTATTTGTTGCATTTATAATAGATCATAAAAGTAAAGAAGGAACTAAACTTCGAATCTTTTACTCCAATAGAAGGTCCTAACTTTAGTCCCAATTTTGGTCCCAAATATTTTTTAAAATTAATATATATATATATAATGACCTGTTTATCAAATATTTTATTACAAATATGCAATTTAATTTTTAGATTAGATAAAAAATGTTAAGTTTTATTTTTTAATAATATTATTTTTTTGTTAGTTTTTAAATTAAATTCAACATAAAAAAATTTAAATTGAATTTTAATATATAAAAAATTAAATTAATTTTAAAAAGTACTACATGATTAAAATATTACATAACTGAAACATATGTAATTAAAACAATACATAATTAAAACGTACATAATTGAAACATTACATAACTTAAATATGCATAATTAAAACAATATACAACCGAAACATTCATAATTGAAATATTACATAACTAAAATATACATAATTGAAACATTATTTAACTGGCATTATGGAATTACCAGATATGTTCCACCAAGTCTATTTTTAGTTGTTGATACCTTTGTCTATCACAAAGGTGGATATTGTTTTGAATACACCTCTTATATGAAGAAAAGTTTCCTCACCTAGCTCCAATTGTGATATGTCGTTGTCCACATCATCATAAGAAGATAGCTAAGGAAAGTTCCCTATGTATGTGTCCCTTTCATCCTCTACAATTATGTTATGCAATATGATACAAGCTTTTATTATCCTCTCAAGTTTCTCCTTATGCTAGAATCATGTTGGACCACGTATAATTGCAAAGCGAGCTTATAGCACTCCAAAGGCCGGTTCCACATCTTTTCATCGACTTTCTTGATATTTAGCATAATTTTCGTTTATCTCCCTGCGGTCAAGATATTATTTTGACAAATATTGCTCATTCAGGATGTATGCCATCAGTTAAATAGTACTCCATAGTGTAATTAGTAGCATTTACAGTGTAATTTACCTTTACAACGCAACCTTCTAGAACTTCATCAAACACTGGTGAACAGTTTAACACATTGATGACTAGCAACTCCAAAAAATGCATGTCATATCCAAAGGTCACACAAAGCCATAGCTTCAAGTACTATGGTAAAAACCCGTCATGACCTAATTTGGATCGTGATTAGCACGTGATGAATCTCATCCCAGTATAAGCCTCGTGATTTCTGCACCGTACTATATGTATAGTTTATTTATAAAATCTATTTTAAATCGTAATTCAAATCTCATATTAACTCTAAATAAGCATGAATAATTCTTCTCTCATAAGTAAAATCTGAAAACATAGCTTTGATAAATAATTCAAATTGAGTTGCTCATGTACAAAATAAACCATGAATATTATATTGTTTAAATATAAAAGAATTATGGTAATAATAAAATGCAAAATATAAATCTGTGATCCGGGACCCTATCCATAACATCACTGAAGCACTCTAAAATAACTAAAAAGACTTTATTGCATGTGAAGCTCACCCAAACTGAAAATAGCTAATGATGAGGAAAAGGAAGAGGAGGATCATGTACTACACCTATATCTGTGAAGAAAAAGAAGGAAAAGGGGTGAGTTTTATTACAAAACTCAATGAGTGGATCCTCACTCACAACCATACATGGGATATGAAGGAAATATACATAAATAATAATAATGAAACATTCACAAAATATTTCTATTCATTTTACATAATACTTATCATCTTTATTTTCTCAAGAATTACAAAAGAGAACAGATTATCCATCAACTGTAAGGATGGTGCTTAGTCCTTAGCAAACAAAAGTCCCTAACTGAATGAGATCTTAACAGTCCTAGCGGACTGCGTCCATGGCGGACTGATTTATCTCAAGGATAATTTTCCCTTGGCGGGCCTTGGTGTACCAAGATTAACGAAGTAATTGCCATTAACTCACAGTTCTGTTCCTCTCAGTAACTCTCTAATCTAAACCAACTAAAGTCATAAAAGTAGAATTCTATATTTCTAAGTTTAATATTTTCTCAGCTATTATAACAAACACAAAGCCTTAAGTTTCATTCATCAATCATAGCAAGTTCCAATTTATCATAAACAAATCAATTCATGAATTAAATCATATAAATTCTCCATAGAGCAAGTATGGTCCCATATATTTTCTAAAATATAAATTTTCATGTATAGATTTAAATGAAGTATTTCTAAATAAAGCACATTATTTTTCATATAAATTCCTTATCATGTGAAAAATAATTTTTTTCCAAGTCTCTAATTGCTCCGTAATACTAGAAAATAATAATATATGACCCAAATAAGGTCATGAGATTAAGCCCACTCATTGGAAGGGTAGGATGTGAAGCACCAATACCACAGGGACTCTAGGGAGGAGGGATGACATCAATACCTGCTATTGCAACCATAAAACTCATAAGAAATTTATGGGTATTCCTAGATCGTCCCCACTCTAACAATATTGGGGGAGCACCCCCACTTGATAACAATGAGAGAAATAACAAAGCTCAACTCAAGATCATGAAAAAATGGAGAGAATTAAGATATAATCTATCAATATATACTCACCTTGAAACTTGGGGATGATGGATTGAAGTGGATTTGAGAGGAAGAGAGACAGTGAGGGTTTGGGGTGTTTGGTTTTCGGTTTCTGCTTCTAGAACCCGAGAGGGAGGGGTTTTAAAAGGGGGTTTAGTTTTTAAGTGAAATGTTATCATTTTTTGATACTATGTTGTCACGGGGTGCTCACTGCAGCTAGTCGGGAATCATCACCACTTGCTACAGCGAGCCTATGCCACCAAACAGGCACAAAAGAGCTTGTTGGTTCGCTGTAGCAAGGCATACGTGCTACAGTGAACATGTTCTGCATAATTCTGTAGAACCTGGGGCTGCAACTCAATTTCTGCATCTGGGTCGATTCGGCTACTTGGGTGAGCCTCGGGGGACCCTAGGGCTATACGGAACATGCCTAAGGACATGTGTACCTTAGGTATTATAAAAACTCATGCACAGTAACCACTTAGGAACATATTTTCCCATGCTTTCAAATAGTTTTTTCATTGCCAATGCATGCAGTCAATGTTTCCCATCATGCTTAGGAAGTCACTGTCCTCCCTCATCTTTAAGAGAAGCCAGACATCATTTGAGTTTGGTTTCCACAAATATTCATACTCAAATGCCAAAATTACATCTTCAACAAATTTCTCTAAGTATTCAATTGCAATGCTTTCACCTATTCACACATAATCATCTACGGCTTGAGTTGATACTCTGTATGCCAACATTCACATGGTAGTTGTGTATTTTTGCAATAAGGATAAGCCTTTCTTCCATACAGCATCAAACCTTCGCTAGAAATATGGATCAATGCCTGAGATAGCTTCTATAATGTGGAGGAAGACATGCCTTCCTATTTGAAACCTTCGTTGAAATGTATTAGGAAGCTATACTGGATTAGTTGCAAAATAGTCCCTGAAAAGGCATTCGTGTCCTCATTTAGAGTCTCTGTCTATCCTCTTACAAGATCTGGAGGAAGAGCTTTGCCTATCCAAATCACAGATTAGATTCATAATAGCTTCTACAATAAAATCCTATAAATTACTGAACATAGTTTCATTAAGCATGTCATCCCAAAACATGTTATTGGGTTCATTATAGTTTCAAGCCATATGTAGTGACAAGATTTAAGTGGTGATTGTGAGTGAACAAGTGTTTTAAGAAAGGATAATGAGGGCAGCAATATGTAGTTTTATGACAACTAATTAATTCTATAACGATTATTTTTTACAACAGGTAGTTTATTGATGCCAGTTTCATAACAACTCTTTTTTTTTGTAACAACTATTTTTTGTAACAGCTATTTTTTGTAGAACTATTTTTGATAATGACTATTTTTTGTAACAACTAGCTTTAAATGAACTTTCATAATTTTTTGTAACAACTACTTTTTATAACAGCTATTTTCTGTAGTGGCTAATTTTTGTAGCAAACAATTTTAAATAAACTTTCATAATTTTACAAGTTAATATTATAAAATAAATTACATGACCAACAACATTGCATATTTGAAATATGGAATAAATTTAAAATACAATGAATATGTAATACCTTAAGTATACGTGTCTCCAGGCAAGTTCAATGGGGTTCTTCGGGATACACTCATGTTGTTGGTAGGTCCCATTCAATTCATAACCCAAGAATTTGGGAAAAACCACTCTAGAGAGCATTGCAACAACAGGAATACAAGTACTCGGGTGAGCGCTACAACACTCATTTGAGTGTTGCAGTGGTCAAGTTTTTATAAAAACCCCAATTTTCGGGGACCAAACCACACACATGCACTTTTCACCCCCAAATTTCGAGAACTTTGCTTCTCTACCCTTGTTTCACCCCTAAACTCCATTTCTTCACCATTTTCTCAATTAAACTCCATTTTCTTCCTCCCAAAAGCTCAAGGTATATTTAGTTTGTTGATTTTGCTTCCATTTTCTTCAAATCTTTCTTGTTCTTGGGGTTAGCATGGTGATTTTCATGACCATTAAAGATGGAGTATTTTTTTTCATTGTATTAGGGTTGGATTTGAGTTAATTAGGGATTATTAGAGGTTAATCTAGAGTTTTATTGCTTCAATAGTAGATACTTGTGCCATTCCTGCTTCCCAAAGTTCTATTGGTGTTGTTTCTATATATTCCACCCTTCTAGGTGAGTGGGTTCAAACATGTGATATCTATATTGTTCATTAAAGTTATTTTCATGAAAATATGGTTTTGTGTATGATTTTAGAGATTATTGCAAAGAGATTTGAGATTACGATAATTGGTTACTATGTTTTGAATTGCTGGTTTTAAGAGTATAAATACTAATTTTTGATAAAACTCATGGGACCATTATTGTTAAACTGATTTTTTTGTAGAATTGATGACTAATGTGAATAGTAGAGCCTTTTTGGAATATTAGAATGAATTATGGAAATGGTTTATACATATGATATAGTTTTTATGTTCAGATACAGAGATTTAGAGAAAAAGACTGTATTTATGGTTTTGAGATAGACAGTAGTCATAGAGAAATAGAGAGCGAGTTAAGGGTTTGAATTAATCGTTAACCTTAGTACCAAATTATTCTTAGGGACAATCTCATATAGCAGAGTATGGAGCCTAGTTAGGTGTCCAATTTCGGTTCTTTAAAAACCATAGATTAGAGAAATTGTTATGCCACGAGTGATAGGCATAACCAAAGATTCATGTTTCTCTACTAGAGTAATATTGCTGGATTTGAAAAACTATGATTTTGATTATATGCATATATAAATATGAATTGTTTTAAAGCTTTATTATGATGATTATTATGATTTCATGCATTGTTCCTTGATGTCCCATGAAGGGAGTTACAGGTGGATATTCACTCACTAAGTTTTGTAATAAAACTGATCTCTCTCTCTTTCTCCTTTCTCCTATTTACAGATACAACAGCTGCTGTGAGTTGTTCCCAGCCATCTCCTTCCCAGCAGCATTAGATTTCAGTTGGTGAGTTTCACTAGGTGAAGTATCTATTGTTTTGCTTTAGACTATTCCAGTGTAGATGCAAGTAGGATCTAGGACCATAGAGCATACTTTATGTTTTGCATACTATGATGTTAATTTGGGTTGTATTTATATGGTATTTATATGGAGTTATCACTTATGGTTGTTTTGTATATGTTGGACTCTATATATATTTGTTGGCACTATGATTTCAGACTTTACAAATTATGAAATTTCAATTTTAATTATTATGATTTATCAGAGCAGGTGATTTGTATGCAGAAAATAAAATTATATTTTAAAAGGTTTTGTAATTAATTCTGCATATAGAAAAATCCAGGTCATAAGGCTTACGAAGGAATGAGATTTCTCACGTGCCGGTCACATGCCCAAATTGGGCCATGACAACATTTAACACAAAATACAGTCAACATTTGAATTAAAATACAATCGACAAGTAAAGTAAGATTACAATCAACACATAAATTAAACATATTTTGCCTTAAGTTTCTCTATCATCATAGCATGTAGACATCATTATTCTTCACTCATCAAAGAGGTGTCTATTTTTAAGAGTTTCACTTCCTTATTTTCAATTCCTTTATGGTTATCATCTTGTCCCTTTGCACTAATTTCTTTTCCTCAATGGTCTTATAATTTTCATAGAAATCTAGTTGCTTAGTGATTGCCTCACCATTGGCAAATCTTGTACCACCCTCTTCAGCTTTTCATTTCCCCTTATCTTTCCTTTTGGATGCCTTGGTTTGTGATGGATGAATTGGAGACTCCACACCAACAAGTTCCTCAGGTAATGGAGTTTCCATATTTGATGAAATTGAGTATGCTCCAGAAACACTTATCTTTGTTCTCTTTAAACATCCACTCTTGGTTGATTGAGATCTTCATTTTTGCTCTCTTTGAAGCTCTTGCCAATGTCTCACAAAATTGCATTTCTTCCCTTCTATGGCTTCAAAGAGTTTATGAGCCAATTTCATTATATCATTATCATTTGAGCCACTCCCAATTCTTCTAGAAGCTTGATCATGGCAATTTTTGAATTTCGGAGTATATTTGTTAATCCTATGCCATTGTTTCTTTAACACAACTGCTCTTCTTTTGATCAATTCAAGGTTACTTTCCTTGTAATAATCACGGATCCAGTTTCAAAATGTATTTCCTGGTTGGTTCGTACCAGCCATAGCATCTATTGACATATTCAACCATGCACTTATTAGCAATTTATCTTTTTCCCATTGCCACATTCCTCTACGATCTTTCCCGCCACATTTAATTTCCTCATAATTGAGGTCAATAGCATTTAGATTATCAGGGGTGGAAAATTGTGAATGTTGTGACTCGGAGTCCTCTCTATGGGTGTATAAGCAGATGGGTCAGATGAGCCCCCAATACTAGTAGATGCTAATCCTAATAGGCCAACTTATGTCTCAAACAAGAAAGACTGTGCACTTATATTTTCGACCGGTAAATTAAAAACGAGAGGAAATGGAAAATGAAATATTTTTAGATTTTGATTGTTTGGGCAAAAAATGATTGAAATTTTGAATATTTGAATTTAGGGAGAAGTTTGGAAATTAGTATTTGGATTTGGATTTTGAGGGTTTGGAGATTGCAAATTTTGAATATTTGGATTTTGAGTGCAATTGAAATTTTGCAAAAAATTGAGAAAAGAATTTAAATTAAATTGATTTAGGTCCATTTTAGTGAAAAAAATGGAGCATAATTTGTGTAATGGAGGAGTATAATTTGTATAATTGAAAAGTAGAATGGTATTGGAAAGGATTGAAATGAATTATGAAAAAAAAAAGAGAGAAGATTGATATTTATAGAGTAAAATATAAATAAAGTAACAAGAAAATTTCTACTGTTGTATAACATTAAAATTGTTTCTAACATTAAAATCACCAATGTTCATTTCACCTATTAACTTTTGAAAATGCAAGCAATATTTCTAATGATTATATTCTAAAATAATTTTATTTTTCTAAGCTTTATTTTCTCCAAATTGGGACGACCCTTCATCAAGGGGCTGGTCCCATCTCTATTCATTGCTCCAACGAATCACCATTTTGAAGGGATATCCCTTCATGAGGCTCTATGCAATTTGTGGGACATTGCGTGGCTTGCACTGGAAGTGCTTTTAGGGACAAAGGAACAAACATTAGTCCCTCCTTCTCTATCTTTGAGATTACAGACTTGACCTCATTGATATTTTAATTCTCTCTTTTGTCACTATAAATTTCCTTCACTCCACCCTTTCACTTTGGTAGATTGCCACAGTGCCACCATCAACACTACCTCTACCTCCATCATGTTGTCATCCTTATTCCAAGAAAAAAAAGCAAGCCAAAAGTTCAAACATTTTTAGACTATATCCTCGCCCCTAAACTTTCACCCAATCATGAAAATCAAAACTTTTCTATTAGATTTATATGGCAGTCAAATATTAATATGATAGGCAAAATGAAGGGGAAAGGAGGGTTTCATCCTTCATCACTAGTTTGCCATAGTTGTCACAACTACTACAAATATTTTCTGTTCCCATACGACGACCCAATTTTCCCAAACCCACTTAGCTTAATTTTTTCCAAATCAAAATGCTTAGCAGTGAGGCGGTGACTCATTGCAAGGTTGTGAAGTGAAACCAAAATAGTAAGCAAAAATCTAATTTCAAAAATCTACTAATAGGTGGCAGGTGGGTAAAGATGGTCATGGATATGAGGACGTTTACTGGAGGATAGAGGAGTAAATGGAAAGCTGGTGACTGGTGAGGGTGGTGATGCTGACAGCACAATGATATGGTTGGTGCCAAGTAATTTGAAGGTGACGGTAGGCACGGTGGGAAAGGAAAGGCAAGAATGTTGGGGTAAATTATTTGTCGATGATGGGTGGTGGTGGTGGTAAGATGCACGTTGCAAGTGGGCTGAAGAGTATTAATATAAAAAGGGTCTATTTATAACTTAAAAAATATAGTATTATACAATAACTTAAATATAATTTTATAAATAACAAATGTGAACCTCTTATTCAACATCTCATGGTTATTAAACCAGTAATTTGAGGTTAAACCAGTAATTTGAAAGGATTTTAGAGGGAGGACTAATGTTGGTCCCTAACTTAAGGGAACCAACTTATCCTTCACCAAGTTTAGATTTGTGTTTGAAACAGTGAAAAAGTTCAATCGAAGGTAAAATGACAGAAATAGCCTTGTAAACCATTTTCTCGGAGAAAAGGACCAAAAGCCCACTTGGATTAGAGTAATATAGTATAGTATTGGGTTTACAGTAAATTCTACACATAATAATCTATCTAATATTAAAAATAAAATTTAAATTATAAATATATAAATACTATAAAAGTATTGATTGATATTATATCACATATAAGATTCATTATAAATTCAAGTTTATATTAAAATTTTCCTTTATATTAAGGTTTGCAATGTCCATTGATAAGTATGGTCCCATGCAATGCATGGTTTTGATATTCTCATGGTGGCATAGTAATATAAAACCGGCCGTTTTGAGATATAGTTTTTAGAATAAATAATAATTAACTTATTATATGTATAACCATCAATATTATTTATTTGCGTAGGCATAATTATTTGGATTGTAGTATTATATATAGACAAATTAGCTAAAGTAAATACGCTTGGTAAAAAAAAAAAAGTAGCATGTGCAAGATATAAAAATTTATTATAATTAACAAATTGAGTTATTAAAAATATACTAATAAAATTAAAGGATTTTACATTTAAGTAATACAAAGCTTTAACCAAATTAAAATATTGAAAAAAATTATATTTAAGATAAATGGAAACAATACATACGACTACACTTGAATAATACAAAAATACCTATTTTATATGATATTACGTTGAAGTCTTAGCAATGATGAAGTAACTGAATTATTAAAGAATATCTTGTAACAAATGTAAACTAAAAATTAAAATGGTACAAATAATATGACTTACCTTAATTCATAGTCTAGTGATGTGGTTGAGCCTAAAAATGCTCCGTGTTTGATTTTTATCCCCGTCAAATACCCCTAAGGAGCAATTCCTAATTTCAATACATTTGGTAAAATAAACAAATAAATAATTATTTAATCAATTGATAAAATAATAATAATCTATATATTTTGCAGGCTAGCATGCCCCGCCACATCTTTAGCGGATTTTTGATGGGACAGGCCTAAATGTAGTGAGCCGACCAATTTAACATCTCTATATTTAATATACATTTTTACTATTAATTTTCTGTGCATTGTACAAATAATAAACTAATGTATTTTAAAAGGAGGGAGTATTATTCTAGATGCAGTATATCTCACATGTCTATACATACAATATATCCCACATTTAACCTATGTACACTCGTATTCCAAATGGTGATTGTTATACCTATCCCTTCCTTTGAGCTTACAACCTTGTGTTCCAATAAGATTGATGGTGCCTTTGTTTGTGATTATTTTACCAAACAATCACTTTTTTTTGCCCAAAAATTATTTTTTGTATCTTTGAATAATTTTAAAAAAATAATCAAAATGTAAAAAAAATCAGTTTTTAGCATTTTTATAAAAGCTGAAATTAGTAGCTTCTGAAAAGAAATTAATTTCAACCTTTTCAGTTATATATAAAATTTAACTTTTATAATTACTTTTTTCAAAATCTAAAATAAACGCACCCTGAATCACATATGATTTCCAATTTGAATGTAAATCTTTTATAATGCATAAATGATTTAATTATTTATAGTGCAATTGCCATATGATTTAATTTAAATATTACGTTAAATTAAATTTTTTAACTAAGATGTTAGGGGACAAGAGGTTGGATGGGAGTCAAACTCATGACCTCCCCTAATTTATTGAAACATGCAGAAGTCTACCGCTAGACTGCGGGTTCACTTGCTATGTTAAATCAATTTTTGACTACACCGATATGAACTTAAAAATGCCATATATTATATTGACTTAAATTTGAATGTAAATGATTTATAATGTATATCATTGATCGGATATCAAAATATCTTCATACTTTGATATATAGGTTTGATATTTTTTCATTAAATGATATTCAGATTAGATCAGGTTCAATATCGATCTTTTCATGAATTAATGTGATAGCATCGAAAAATTAATTTCATAATTCGCATTAACATCTAAAAATATTCCAATTGAGTGCAGAACACATGAGAAATTGATATCTAAGGATAATGTGAAATTCATCTAGTCCATAATTATATAGATTATAAATTAGAAAATAGAGATTACAGACTATAGGTTTATCTCCTTTGTGTCAGATTCCTTTCCTTTTATTCCTTCTACTTGAAATATACTAGTCAAGGGAACATATGTGCTATTTCCAGCAATACAAACAAATGCAATAACACAAGAAGATAATTTTCTTATCATCATATCATTAATTAAATTTCTTGAGTCATGCGCTTGATGTTGTGCTTTAAATTAAACTGATTCGAACAAAAAATAACACAATGTTGACTAGGCATTATATTATTGTTGCAACACACAAACATATATAGGCGCAGAGATCATCACTTCGATCGTCTTCCTGTATATATGTGTGCCATTGTTGGCTTAATATCAAGAGGTTAATTTTTCAAAGGATTAATTGTCTCAATGTTTGACAATATGGATAGAGAGACGGCAAACATTGAATCTCAAACTACTATGGATGATAATTTGGTCCCTCTTACTTCTAGCACATCATATGGTCCAAGAAAAAAAATTACAAATTAACCCCCGCTCACACTAACTCCAATTTAAAAAAATTTCTATTTGGTCCTTAGATTCTTTTCACTCCACCCTTTCTATCATACCCTACTACTTCTCTAATTTATTCGTCTAATAAACCAATATGTAAATAAACCCTTTTCATTGTGCCCTCTCCACCACTACCACCTCTCTCATATTTTATTTATTTATTTAATTATTTAACTATTAACTTACTTTCAAAATAAGTTTATACAATCGATTTTATATAAGATGTATTAAAATGAATTATTATTTATTTTGAAAATAAATAATAATTTGTTTTTATGCATCGTATGGATCAAACGACTAGTAGGCTATATATGCTTAACAATAGGATGCAAAAATGGACCAAATGATATTTCTCTTTTTTTTTTTCCTAACTAATTGGGAAGCTATAATTTAACAATGTTAGGATATTTTTATTTTTTTCTTTTTTCTTATAATTTGTTGAAGAATTAATAACGCACGAACCAACTAAACTAGCAAAACACATCCTTGCTTGTTGCATTACACTGAAATCATTATACCCTCCAATAGTTTTTGTTTTAAAAGCATGTCCATTGAAATCATTAAAGATAAAAAATTTTATGTCTAAAATTGATTTTTCTCATCAATAATTTTAAAAGGTATATCAAGAATTTTTTTTATCAAATAAGCATGAGTTAGCTTACTTTTCAACTAATAGGTAACTTTAACATAGCATTCTATTAAATAAACAATAATTCAGTTACAGGCATCAAGAGTGATCACTTCTCAAATAACATTGCAACTATGAAATGATCCCAACATGTACTTTATCAACTGTTATAACTTTGTAGCATAAGAAATCGCTTTCTTATTCTAATAACCACAACAGACAACAATCTACCCATCATCTTGGCATATGAGAATCAGATCTAGAAGCAATTTAAAAAGCTTAGCATAGCCATTGAACAGAAAAACTTTTGCATAGAACCACTACAATTCTGATATCGAAAATGAAATCTAGGCATGTTCATAGTGACATACACAACTGAATGGATTTACAAAGTGCATAATAGAATTCATTCCATGCAACAAAATTAGAGAATCTGATGCACCATTCTATTTGTGCAATATACCAAGAGGACATATTCTGATCATATCTCATTTTTCTGTTGTAAACAACTTAGTGTTTCCAAAAAGACATGTCAACTAAAGTTACAATTCTAGCTCATTACTAGGCCTAGCCAATAAATAAACATGAGCACTCTAAAAACAGTCCAGGCGAAACATAATAACATTATTGCACATAGCTTGAGTGTGGACCAATAGGAGCAGTCCTAGCATAAAAGTTTGTGGTAGGAGCAGCTACAATCCCTCTTCTACTCAAGAGACATCTAAATTATTGTAACCACAGCAATGTAGTGACATTAATATTTCCTATTGTTCTGGAATCTCTCTGACTCCACAAGCATTTTGTGGGAGAATAGGGATAAGTTAGTTTAGCAAAATCAAATCTAGCAGCCTACCTTTTGCTTAGAGCTTCAAAATCCTAGGAAAATATTATCTACACTTCAAGTCTTGAACACATAGCCAAAAAGTTATTGACTCAAGACATTCTTTGATTTCTTGCATTACAAATTGGAATCCATAACATACAAGTTGTTTTTTTGTAAACAATTGCAAATCATGAAAACAAGAGGTGGATAATATATTAACTCAACTCACATTGTCTCCAGTGCAGTCAGGGAATCAAAGTCTAGTAGTGCTCCTGAAAAGCCAAAGTTGATTAAGTTCCTGTTTGGGGGCAAATAGGAAAATGCAATTGAATTCTAACTTCAACTAGTAAATTATTTAAAGAAGTTGCTATGTTAGAAGTTCACTAATCAAAGGAGACTTTTTTAGATAAATAAAAAAAAACTTAAATTGAGATGGAAAATCTTGTTATGTACAATGTTATCACGTGTGAGGAGGGTTTGGTATTGCATTCCAACCATTCCCATGAAAATTTTGATTGAAGACATTACCAAGTATGGACATTAATATGTATTATGAAATTATCATATTACTGAAAATAAATAAAACTAGAGGTGAGACAGAAAGTTAAACATAAAGAGAGTAGATGAGAAATTTACAATACCTGAGGCATGAAAAATGTCCTCTTCATAAGCCTCTTTAGAGGATGGGCAAATTACGTTGTTGTTTTGAAGTAGCTTGAAAAGTAGTCTAGAATACTCGTTGCATTAAACATGCAACATCTAGCTTGGGATCGTAGTAAACTGTATAGTGTTTTCTAATTAGTCACACAATCTAAAGGCCAGTTAAGTTGCCTTGCCTATGATTAGATATAGAGCACGAGATAAACTTTGACTTGGAGTGCCCCTGCACCAAGCAATGAGAAAAACAGTGATACAAAAGTACATTATAGCCAACAACAAAATGCCTCTGAAAAATCACAAGGAACAAGCTTCTTCACTATGAGAGTTCACAAGAATTATAAGCATAAAATACTAAATACCACAAAATTTATAGAAAGAACCAGAGTCGGAGATTGAAAAAAAAACACAAATTCCTATATTCAACTAGCAAAAAAACATAATCCAAAACAAGCACAAGAACAAAAGTAGTGTTTCCTTTTTGAGCAACGATTCCACCAAATTTCCACACCTAAACAGGAGAATGATGTTAGATTCAGAACACAAACCGACAAACAGACCAATAAGAGTTAATGAACTTATAAATTGGGAAATGACAAATACACTTTCCTAGAAACCAAGTAAACATTTGAACATCTAATTGAAAGTGGAAATGGTTTGATAATCAACATTGAAAATCATAGATTCATAAATTGCACATGCAAAATAAAATGAAGATGGCGGTGAACTTACCACAGAAGGAAGAAAGATGAATAGAGAAAACCTAAAATAATAAAAAATCAATTGAAAAAAAAAGTGAGAAGAAACAAAAACTAAGGCGGATAGAAGAAAAATGAACCTACAACCTCGTGGAAATTCACAAAGGAAGAAGAGGAGGAGGAGGCCAGGTGGTAGATCCAGATTCCAAAATCTCACGACTCCATTGGCAAAGTGGTGGTCGTACTTTGGTGTAGAGTTAATTTGAGTGGCAATGGAGGGTGCAAGTTCGTGATTAAGGGGCGGTTGTGGCGGCGACTAGGGGAAGAGGAAGTCAGTGTTCTTCAGTATCATAGTCATCAATTGGACTCTTCTGCAAAATTAAATGTTAATGAGGGCTATAGAGTAATACTAAAACAAATTAACACGCAAGGAATCTAAGTCGGAGGATATTAGCGAATGCTGGTCTAACGATTAAAAAGATAACGATTAAAAAGAGAGGACCATCGCATGATTCAAAACTAGTGAGGACCAAATTATCCTTCATCTCAAACTACTAACTGAGTGAACGAGGAAGTGCCTGATGTCTTCCAAAAGAGAAAAATTCTGGTAACTCTCAAGGTATATGAATAATATTTGGCATACAATAAGATTGTATAATAATATTATAATAATACTTATAATGTTGTCTGTCTTTTAGTGCATTAATATTCACCCTCACTCAAAAACAAAATAACATTGTGAAGGTGGTTGGATAAAACAACATTGTGAGTGTTGTTATAGCTCTGTTGTACAATTTTATTGTACACCTACCACTACTCCAAGATATATATATTGTGAAGCCTTCATATAAAAGATGATTTTGCACTCATTCTTGGAGGGTTTAAATTTCGTTCATTTATTTATTTTTTGGTGCATGCTAATAAGGATCAAGACTGTTTTCTTTTTTTTTAATTATTAATTATTTTACAGTTTGATGATGTTGTCTACAAAATCAAGATCGAAAAGGGTGGACTGCTAGATAAGAACAAAAAGGCAGAAGAGAAAGTGATACCGAAAGGGTTGTCAGGAATTGTCAAACCAGGTGAGATGCTAGCCATGCTAGGCCCCTCAGGGAGTGGCAAAACAACCCTGCTAACAGCCTCAGGAGGCAGGCTTGGAGGTAGGCTCAGTGGCAAAATAACTTACAATGGAGAACCCTTGGCAAATTCAATGAAGAGGAACACTGGCTTTGTCTCACAAGATGATGTTCTCTACCCTCACTTGACTGTGACTGAAACCTTAGTGTTCACTGCACTCCTCAGGCTGCCCAACACTATCCCCACTGAGGACAGAATTGCACATGCAAAAGCTGTGATGGAGCAGCTTGGCTTGACAAGGTGCAAGGATAGCATGATTGGAGGGCCTGGCCTGAGAGGGATTTCTGGGGGTGAGAGGAAAAGGGTTAGTGTTGGGCAGGAACTGCTCATAAACCCAAGCTTGTTGCTCCTTGATGAGCCTACCTCAGGCCTTGACTCAACCACAGCACTGAGAATTGTGTCATGTTTGTGGGAGCTAGCAAGGGGAGGGAGGACTATTGTGATGACAATACACCAACCTTCTAGCAGGCTATACTACATGTTCCATAAGGTGTTGCTCCTTTCTGAAGGGAACCCTTTGTATTTTGGGAAGGGGTCTGAGGCCATGGATTATTTCTCAAGCATTGGATATGCCCCAGCATTGGCCATGAACCCTTCAGATTTCCTTTTGGATCTTGCAAACGGTATGTATGTGTTTTAATTGTTTATACTTTATAGTCTTTTACTGTATGTATTTTAACACTTTAACATGTTTTAGATGTCTTGTGTTATTTTATTCAGTTAAGTTTGGAATATATGCTAGCTGTAAATGAAATTATACGTTTTTTTTTATTTTGAATTGAATATAGATAGGTATGTTTGGATTTTGGAATGTATATTATCACTAGTATTATTCTCCTAGTGGCATACTGTTTTGAGATATAGTTTTTAGAAATACTAATAAACTTATTATCTATATAAATCATCAATATTATTTATTTACATAAGCATAATTTGGATTGCAGCATTATAGACAAATTAGCTAATGCAAATACGCCTAAAAATTGAGTACAGTACAGGCATTAATTGGATTATTACACATCTACTCTAGGAGTTGAATTGATCCTAATAATAAAAGAAATCACCACCCTCATCTCTAAAAACAATACAATGTTAAAGAATTCCCACACTTGAAATAAAGCAAGACAGACTTAAGACACAATTGCAACTATGAGCAAAATATGAAACATCGCGAATGATTTATTTTATATGAGATTATTTGGGAACGATTAAAAATTGGAATTGATTAGATATGATACAAATCAGCTTAAAATTAAGTCAATTCTTATTAAATCTTGCCAAATTGAATAGGTTTTCAAATTTTGAATAATCAAATTAAATTCCATAGAGTGGACCAAAGATTTTTGTTATTATTTTAAGAGTTCCAACACATACATTTATTTTCAATCAATGAAATTATCACCGTAGTAAAATAAAATTTATATCCGTGATTGATTCAAGCTTTTACAAATTCATTCATAACACTGTAATAAAGTCAAAGATTTGCAATTTGCTCCTCCCATTCTTGATCAAGTACCTGGGAGTCTATTGATATTGGATCAGGGATTTTATCCCCTTTTTGCTCATCTCCTTTTTCATCTCCCCCTTAACTTCACCAAGAGTTTCTTAGAATCAAATAAAAAAAAAGGAATTTATGTATGCTTTGAAACTTTTAACATTAATTTATACAATATAATGTTGTTGACAAATTCTTTCAGTTAATGTACATATAGGGTTCTGTTGCTATTGACTTGTTTTGCTAATTGGTGACAATTTTGCAGGCATCTACACCAATGAATTGAATGAGGACCGTGCTATAGATAAACAGCAAATGGTTGACGCATACAAGAGTCAATTTGATTCCTAATTGAGGCCAATGCTTCAAGAAACCAGTGGCTTTGATGGTGAAGCCCAAGGCAGCGTGGAAGGCATAGGCTATGGAAAATGACCTACCAGTTGGTGGCAGCAATTCTATGTGCTATTAAGAAGAGACATCAGGGAAAGAAGGCACAAAGCATTCTCTTTCTCCCTTATGTCTCAGGTCATGTTGCTTGCTGCCATTTCAGGACTGTTGTGGTGTAAGTCTGACGCCTCCCACTTGCAAGATCAGGTAATTAAAATATTCAAAAACGAATCTTCGTGTGATTGGATTAACACATTAACGTGATCTAAAGGTGTCAGCTTAAGTTGGCTCAATCTATACATTTTCAATACAGTTTTTTTTTTATTTTTTTTTTATATTTTGACCTTTATTATTATAATGTCAAGAGTTACATTATTGATTATCGATATGCCAAAATTAATAAATCCGATCTCCTTTCTCCGTTTCAAAATAAATATCTTTCTCACTTTATAAAGTGATATATCTAAACACCAATCACTTTAAGAATTTACCTAGAAATGAGAAAGACATTTATTTTAAAAAGGGGTAGTATTTAACATGAAAAAATTTAATTATAAATGACTAAGGTTCAGCAAATAATGATAATAACATTTGAAATTTTCTCTGTATTTACAGATCGGGCTTCTGTTCTTCATATCAGCTTTCGGGGGCTCCTTACCTCTCTTCAAAGCACTCTCCGTGTTCCCTCAAGAGCGAGTGATGCTGGAGAAAGAGAGATCCTCAGGAATGTTCAGGCTCTCCTCATACTACATCTCAAGGACGGTGGTTGATCTTCCAATGGAACTCATTCTCCCAACACTGTTCATGATCATAACATACTGGATGGCAGGGCTCAAAACCAACGTGGCCAGTTTCCTGTCCACGCTTGTCAGCGTCTTGCTCCTTGTGCTGGTCTCACAATGGTTTGGCCTTGCACTTGGTGCTGTTGTTGAGGACGTGAAATCAGCAAACGCACTGGCTTCAGTGATTGGATTGACCTTCATGCTGGCCAGTGGATTCTTTGTTCAGCATGTGCCGAAGTCCATAGGGTGGGTGAAGTATGGGTCCATGATGTACCACACAAACGACCTCTTTCTTCTGTCAGAGTCTCATGCAGGTGAGACATATCCTTGTCCCGGTGGCCACTGCCTAGTTGAAGAGGTTCCTGCCATAAAGGGTTTCGGGTTCACTTTGCACGGCCAGTTGCAGGCTTCAATGGCTCTTTTGGCAATGCTAATTGGTTACAGGCTTATGGCTTGTCTTGCCCTTATGAGGATTGGGGTGACAAAGAGATTGGCCAAGCTAGTGTCATATGATTAAATTATTATATGATCAGTGTTTTGTATTTTATTAGCATTTTTTTTTATTTCAAGGTTAAAATTTATTTTTAGTTCTCCTTGGTGGCGTGCATAATTGCTTTTGACCATGTCATGTTTTAACGTTGAAGCATCATATCCAAGTTGCTAGTGGACTTGTTTGGTGACGTTAAAGCACCATATCCAAGTTACTGGTGGACTTGGTTGGTGACGTTAAAGCACCATATCCATTCGGCCATTCCTAGTTTATAGCCTTCCAATTCTGAAACTTTGGTTCCGATATCCTAGTTTATAGCCTTCCAATTCTGAAACTTTGGTTCCGATATCTCACCGTGCTTTGACCAAGTTTTATACCCTTCCTCTATCAATAATAGGAAGTACAGTCACTCACTCACACACGGTTAGTTCACGTCAGGAAAATAGAAGTTCTTAACATTATATATCTCTTCCTTCTCTTGTCAAACACATAAGAAAATTATAAAAAATATTATTTATAGTCATCTTGTGTAAAATACTGTGTTAATTCATATCTTATTTATTATTGGATATGATGTGAATCCCATTCAAGTAGGGTCCCTATAAAATCGAATAATCAAGTAAATTGATCCTTATAATATTGAATAATCAGATACCATGAAGCAAGAACATATCATTTGAGTGCCGCGTCTACGTATTGGACAAGTGTCCATCTCCGATCTTGCATAATACACCCATCACACATGTTTGTATATGTTTAATTTAAAATTTACTTTTTTTTAATAGAAAACCACAATGTAAATAAGATTGCAAAGAGAAAATAATATCCAACCTTTTGAGTTTACAAGAAAATAAAACATAAGCTTATATAAATGATATTTTGAACAATGTATCATTTTATTTAAATTTTTAATTATATATATATATATATATATATATCATGTCTATGTCTTATCATTGTTCAATTTTGGTGTGTCCTTCGAGCCCGTGTCTAGCATTGGAAGATTAACTTATCTGATAATTTATTTTGGTGTCTATTAAAAAAATAAAGGACTAAAGCTAATTAAAAAAGAGAAACCAAAATAAAAAAATCTATATTTATAAGTAAGAAAACACATTTAAGTTGAAACTAAATAATAAATAAAGGGATAAATGTATTTTACCCCCTTAAGTTTTAGGTGATGTGTAATTTACACGTTCTTTTTCCTTCTTTTCTTTCTGTATATTCTCGCCCCCTCCAAATATGTGACTCTTATTCTTCCTCCTTTATTTTTTTCTTCTTCCATCTTTTCCTCATTTCTCTCTTTCTCACACCACCACCTCAACCACCACCATTCTCCTCACCATCAACACCACCACCGTCAACTGTGCCTCTCTCTCTCTTTTCTCTTTCCCTTCTTTCTCTAACTCGCAATTTTTTTTCTCTAAGTGGAGGAACTGGTTAGCGAGTAATAAACACTCCTTTTGTAAATATTTTTCCTTTTACACTTAGTGCTTTTGCATTCTTTTTGAGTTTAATTCCCATGAATTTGCTAACTTTTGTATTTAATCCTCCTTGCACTCAATTTTGTTTGGTGTTTTCTATTTAGTGACTTTTGCACAATTTTAGTTTCTATCTCTTATGAGTTCTTTTTCTCGCAGAGGAGTTTGTGGTCATCTGGAGAATCACCTTTGATAGTGCATTATAGAGTGGAGCTTGGAGCACACATGGAGAGAAGAGAGAGAAGCTGAATGAAGTTTTGCCCGGATAGCTTTGCTACAGCGAAAATCAATCGTTGCAGCAAGCAATGAAGATAGAGCTTGGCCATAAATGAAGACAGACTCGCTGCAGTGAGCATCATTTGCTGCAGCAAGCATGAAAAGTGGGGCTGGTGGAGATTTTCAAGCCCATTTGCTGTAGCAAATATCACTCGCTACAACGAGATTGAATCTGAAAGTTTTATTTTGTAATTTTGACCTACTTAGGCCCCTTTTTAGCAAATTTTATGATGATATAAAGCTATGAAACACGAAAACCGAGGCATTCTTTGCCAAATTAGGAAATAAGACTAGGTTTTAGAGGGAGCTATCCTCCTCCTTCCTTTCTTCTTCTTCTTCCTCCTTTTTTCCCTTAAGAACACACTGATACCCTTAGCTTAGTTTATTTTTATACAGATTTTTATTTCTGATTTTTGCACTCTTTATCTTTTTCTGTTTGTAACCTTCTTCATGGGGGAGTAGTGCTCCTGCTAGCTCAAGGGAATCAAGAGCTAGGGTTATGTTTTGAAATATTGTGATTTTAATGCATTTGCTTGGTGTTGTTCTCTTTCTCTTTGTGTATTCCTCTCTTTTCATGTTTATGATTCATATGCATATTGAGTTAGGTGTTGTTTTGTGTATGTGAGCATGATTCGTAAACATACTTGATTTAGCTTGTTGATTGAATGCATGCTAATTGATTGATTAGTGAGTATTTAGTTAACCAAGAGAATAAAGATAATTCTTGATTGAGGATTGGATTATGGCAATTGGTACTTTATTTTGTTCATACATTTAGGTGATGTGATTGCAATAATTTAAGTGTATGTGCTTTATGTTATCCTTTAGTTGATTGATTTTAAGGAGGATTGCTAGCTAATTGTGTGATAGCATGATTAGTACATAATTCCTCACTAAGCGTTTGATTTTTTGTTATGTTGATGATTAACACTCCTTAGTTTGAGAATCCCCTAAGCTAGCTCCTGTTTATTATCATTAATTTCAATTGCTTGTTATTTCGATTTTAATTCTCATGCAACAAACCCCCTTATATCCAATTAATTAGGTCAGTTTTCCTTGTGAGATGACCCGGGTTATACACCATTATCTAGGTGTTTGTATAACTCAGTTTGGGGAACTTAAATCTCCTTTTTAAACTTGATGCTAACGACAACTAGTTGCCAATGAGCGGTAAGTTTTGGATCATTCTCTACCTTTAATCTGTCTCCTAAGGTAGTGGGTAAGTGACAGTTTTGCTCTATTTATCTTATTGAGCTCTCTATGTAGCTATTCATACTAGATTGGGGTTTTAGGAACCCTAAGTGTATAGATTTTGGGTTTCTAGTATATAGGGTTAATTAGCATAAATTAATGGCATTATTAGCTCACTAATATTATATTTATATTGTTTTTAGAGTTATAGAGTATTTTAGCATCAACCTTTGGATTGATGACATTTAAGAGTTGATCTTTGGTTCTTTTGAACCAGTTTGTAAGTAGACATTATGTGTATATATGTCTTTATTTATGTTAAATTAGTTCTAAATGTATTTTAGAAATTAGAAACTGAAAATAAATTATTTGATCGTGTTATGTAATTTTAACAAAATTGCATCTTTTATATTAGCTTATGTTTTATCAATGATTGACACATGAGATGATATGATGTTGATTTTGGGAATTATTTTATCTCTATTCTTGACATGAGGAAAAGACTTGAGAAATTGTGGTTATAGCCCATTTGTTGAGTTATTGAGAATTGATTTGATATGATATGTAAAATTCTTTATTATATGTTTTGGGAAGAATCTCTGACGGGATTTGTGGCTAATGACAATAGGCATTAGCCTTAGTGCACCTTGACTATATTTGATTAGGATCGCATGATAAATCTTCCTGTTCTACGGCAACTCGCATGGGTAGAACCATCCTATCTTAGGATCACACGAAGGAAAGTCCCCCAAAGTGTGAATTCTCTTGTTTATCCTGAATTTGATGATTCCCATTACTTTACAGAAACCTGGTTGTTTTCAAAAATCTTTTCTTAACATAAAATTTATACGAATGATGAAAAATATTATTGTTTTACTTATGTATTACATATTGTCTCATGTGGGTTATAGACATCCTGTGTACCATTGAGTTGCAAAACTTATCCCTTTGCTTTCTTTTCTTTTCTAAATATAGGTGCAGCTTCAAGTTCTATTCCCGCAACTCCTCAATAGCAGATTGTCTAAGTTGGTGAGCCTTCCTGATAAGGTTTTTTTGCACATTGGAACTTATCTTTTGAGTTTTAGCCTGTTAGAATTGTTTAAATGCTCCATATGTCACATGCAGGGTCTTTAGATTAGTTTTATACTTATGTTTATGTATGCTTATGTATGTGTAGTTAAGAGTTAGATATGTATAGATTATATTATGAAAATGATTTGTAAACAAAATTTAGAATTATATTTTGAACTACATTCTTAGGTGTGATTAGACAAATAACTTGTGATCATGAATTTGCATCTAAGACTAGTTTGAAAACTAACTTGACTTCATTTTGATTTTAGGAGTAGGTTTGATTTAAATTACATATTAGGTCTTGGATTGAAATTTATATGCTGAGTTGGTTGTTCCGTTGCTAGGGGTACATTCTAAGAATGCTTGAAGCCTGATTTTGTATTTTATCTTTGTTTGCATATAGGTTGTATTTTTTTTATTTGGGGATGTTCAAAAAATAGAGGAAATTTCATCCATTTTCTATAAAAATTTGCATGTTAAGGCTTGCAAGGGAACGCTTTCCCTATGCGCTAGTCACGATCTAAGTTGGGTTGTAATAAAGTTGGTATCAAAGTCTTAGGTTTCCTTGTATATTATGGAGCAAATGTCCTTTGGTAGAGTCATGATTGTGCAAATGGTAGCCGGCCTATTTTCACGAAGCGCGACCATACAAGAGGCCTTTAAGAATGTCTTCTCGAATCTTGTCTTGGGTTTTGTTTGGTCTTATGTTATTTCCATTTCAAACTTTACGTGCATCTTGATTCTTTGTTCAATTTATCAAGTGCGATGCTACCTAGGAGGTGTAGACGCAATGTAAAGCTAGGAGATTATGATGACTCTGATGCTGAATCTGATCTAGTCCTTTCTCCTAAACCGAGAGGAAGGGGTCGAGGACATGGACAAGCACTACTAGAAAAAATGTTGTTACTGACAGATTTTTACTATTATTGATGGAAAATTTCTTTTCTGATGGATTTTTCGATGGATTTTCACCATTGGAAATAACATAGTCGGAAATAATTGTCGACGAAAAAAATCCATCAAAAACTGTTCTTAATGGTATTACCGACGGATTTTGTTAAAAAAAATCCGTCGGTAATGAGCTGAAAAATTTGCTAGGAAATTTGTCAACTTTTTCGAATTACCGACGAATTTCCTACTATTACCAATGGATTTTTCTGTTAGTAAATATAAGTTTTAAAAATTTTATTTTTTAGTTTACCAATAGATTTTTCCATCGGTAATTATAATTTTTTTATGTTTTATTGATTTATGTTATCGACGGAAAAATCCGTCAGTAATTAAATTTTTTTTATATTTTTTGTTTACCAACAAAATTTTCCATCAGTTATTATAAATTTTTATTTTTTATTAATTTATTTTTATCGAGGGAAAAATTCATTGATAATTATAAGTTTTAAAAAAATTATTTTTTTTATTTTTGCTTTACTGATGAAAAAAGCCGCCGGTAATCGTAATTTTTATTTTTTTTCTTTAACTTACCAATGGAAAAATCCGTCGGTAACTAAAATTTATTTTTAATGACCATTCAATTATTTGTGTGTTACCTGATCACTTAGGAATTTATTTTTTATTTGAAGGTAATTATAAATATATTTAATAATGAAAAATTATAAAAAAATTCCAATGAATAATAAACCCAAAAAATTTTACTTCAAAATACAAAATAGATAAAAGTGTCAGAAAGTGTACAGACACAATATAAAAATTCAACATATAATAAAGAAAGAAAAAATAATAACTAAAATCAAGAGAAGTCAGCAACATCATCGTCAGCATCATTATCACTACCACCCTCATCATCATCATCAGTGTCTGGTTGTGCGGATGAGCCTGCCTATATCTTCTTCCACAAAGATACCATCAGCTTCTTCATCTTCTTGTCTATGACCTTTTCCTTGTCCTCCACCTTCTTTTGCATCTCCAGAAATTGGCGCTCTTTCTTGCATCCTTCTTTGCGTGGAGCAGGTGAATTCGCTCGCGGACCTTATCATCTTCGGCAGTGGACCCAGTGCCTGTAGATGCCCTAGTATGGGAATGTGAAAGAAGTAAATGAATCCATGAAGGAAAATAGTGGTATGAGAAAATGATGAAGAATTAACAGGGTGCTTATATAGGAATAGTAAGAATGCCTAACATGCAATAAATCTTTGGTCATAATGGGCAACTACAAAACTAGCCATATTGATACTTCCACAAATGAAGTTACACTTTATAACAATAGAGGACATTAAAGAAAAAAGCAAGAACACATTGCATTTCAACGATGCACCATTGCATCAGGCTAATAAAAATAAATTCAACGGAGGCATATGTGAGCTTTCTAAATTAATGGAGTCTTAATAACTAGGGGAAAATGTGGCTCTACCTACTACCAATATCAGAATAAGAGCTTACAAGGCCTCCACAAGTCTTCTCTGGTTAGATCAACCTATTGAGGGAAAAGTCCTCTCTTATATTTTACAACTCTGTACAAAGTCTTAACCAATGCAGCTCCTTTTTTAATTTCCACTTTTTATGTAATGCAAGATATCAACTAAGTTGGAAATGATTGAAAAATAAAAAGAACAGACAAAAAGCAAGTAAAAACTAGATCACACTAAAATGTGAAATTATAATTTCACATCTTGGAACTTTACAGAATTGAAAGAAAACACCAGAAAAAATCTGCTAAGAAAAAGAAGCGGAATCTATCTAAATTAAGAAGAATATGTTGGTTCCAAGAACTTCTACAGGCATAAACTAAGGGAAATATATATATATACACTACAAGATAATGCAACTCAAACCAATCAGTTCCTCATTCCAATTACTACTTGTAATTTCAGAGACTTGAAAGCTGTATCAACTTATGTTGATTCTGATTCTTATACCCTTAAAAATAAAATTTAGGCATTTTGATCAGAAAAAGCTCTAACCAGAGGTAACTCAACTAACGTAATTCAGACTTTAAAGATAATGAAATAAAGATAACAGACATGGTATTTTCTACAGACTTCATCAAACTTATGGCAAAAACAAAAAAGTTACAAAAGATTCCATATGCAGAATTAGATTAAAAGACATGTAAGTCATTATTACTTCCCAGAACACAAACTTAGCAAAGAAGATCCTCTACAATTTTGGCCACTTGCACTAAAATTAAGAAAAACAAAACCATCCCAACTTTATTATTATTGTTTATTGTTCACATCAATATACAAGCAAACTTAACCATCACTGAAAACCACTTGTTTAAAGTTTCAGTTATAATAGGTAACAAAAATGGAAAGTAATTATGAAAAAGCCAACACCCCACCAAAAAAAATAACAATCAAAATAATAAATCAAATGAGAACAACAAAATCCAAATTTCCAATCAAATAAATTATGTGAGTATGATGTCATTAATAGTGTGTCAATTATCTGTCAAACACTTGAGAACTTTAGAAGCCCACCTTGTAACACGTCCCCTCAATGTGTAACCACTAGCTATCCAGCAACAAAGATAATTGCACAAAGCTTAAAGCATGCCCAATATGATAAACCCTGTCTGGCAGATAACATTCAAAATCTCAAATTTTGAACCCAACACTAACTTGAAAGTCAATTGATGATTGACTAATTGTAGAAACTAGATTTTACGATTTTCATTACATCTTTACCAACTCAAACGGAAAATAGAAAACAATTAGCACTCAAAAGACAAAAATAAGACTACCAAAATGATTAGAGAAGCATTATTTTACATCTATAGTCTGTTTGCAGAACTCATGGTTTTTGAATGTGTAATTTAACCTAACAAATTCATTTAAAGTTTCCCAAATTAAAATTTTATTGAATTATAAATATCTCTCAACAAACCATCTTCTAATAGTAAAACCCTTTCAAATAAGTAGTTTATGCTCTTTAACTTAACATAATTTTGGCAGCACCTCCCCTTAAATTAACCTAATAAATTCATTTAAAGTTTAAAAAATTAAAATCTTATTTAATTATAAATATCTTTCAATAGACCATCTTCTGAAAGTGTGAGTCTTTTAAGTAAGTAGATTTTACTCTTTAACTTAATAAAATTTTGACAGAACCTCCTCTTAAATTAAGATTCAACTCTTTAAATTTAAAAGAAAAATCAGCAGCACTTCCCCTTAAACAGAGACATCCTAAGAAATTTATTTCCTGACATACATATATTAATCCAGTCAAATTAAAATTCAAAATACAATCAAACAAACATTTAAAAATTCTAAAACTGTTCTAGAGCACATCCCCTTATAACATCACAATATGCATATCCTGTAATCTCCGCATACACAATCAATCTCCACAGCAAACAATGAAAACAAGTCGGGGAAGAACCTTTATGCCCTTCCCCTCAGTCATGCAATCCCAATTTCCTATAACTCTATCCTAGAAATCATAAGTCTCTATCCTAACAAAAATATAATTAAATAAAGAGAAGAAATAATTACTTATCGTCAAAGAGACAAAAGAATAATATGCTCCGCCAAAGAAATACTTCAACCGAATTCGACGTTCTGTAACAAAATCAATGACTTGATTAATAAATTCAAAAGAAATACTAATAATGTCATGACCTGACTTAGGAACGTGACCGGTACGTGAAGAATCCCAACCTCATGTAAGCCTTCTAGATGACGTGTCTCTATGAATGCATACTTTCTAATAATATTATACTTAATTTACTTTCCGAAAACATAATTTTCTCAAAATTGTTATGCAAATATTCATTCAAAATCTGATATCCAATTTTGCAACACTGAAATACCTTAATATAGAAAGCTATATGGCATTTCCATCAAACATGTAAACCATGAAAACATAAACTGTTTTATCTCTTAATCTAAATTTTTTAATCTAGAAATCAACTTAATACTTGGAAACTGGACTATAAATATATTTATAACTACATAAATAAACTCAAATCAACTTTACCTTTTCAAATCTATGCTTGTAAACTAAAAAATATACATAATTATCTCAAATACTAAAATTTTATATAAAATCTAAAACTAAATGCATGGTCGAGATCCTACCTGCACACCTACTGGAGCACTTCTACTACTGACGTAATTCTAAACTAATCCTTAGTTCCAATAAGGCCTACCATTTGAATTTTCTGAGTTTACTAGGCTGGACAGAGATTGAACCTGTACTTGCAACTATGAGAAGAAAGGAGAAGGGTGGGTCAATAGACTCAGTGAGTGAGTTCCCACCCATCACCTTCATGGGACAACCAAGGAATATACATATAGTACCATGCATGCAACAATCATAATAATTTGATATTCATATGCATAACTATATATAGAAAAGATATCTCTGTATTTATAATTTCATAAAAAAACATCTTTGAGTTCTTACTCTAATAAGAAAATCACTTCTCATTTCATAATTTCATGAACAAACAATTATAAACTCATAAGCAACACAAAATCATTTTAACTAAAGTACAACAAAGCTTAGGAAAATAGTATCTTCTGAGCAGAATAAATACATATATAATAACTAAAAGCTGTAAAATCAAATAGTCCCTAGCGGACAAGCTGTGAGTACCTAACTAGGTCCCGTTTTCTGTATCTGTTGTGGGGCGATATTGTCATCTGATGAACAATTTGGTACCAAGGTTAACGATCTCATACAGCTGTTAACTAACCGTCTGTCTCCTGATCTCTACCGTCTAAACTAGTTTAATAAAAACCCATAGCTGAAAAATGGATACTCTGTCCCAGGCGAATAGAGCCCCGAAATCTTAGTACACTAGGAGTTTTGGATTCATATAACTCTAACAATCTAACTTTAGCATAACGGTGGTTGTGAGAATCGTGCCCAAGGGATCACCCATTTGTAGGCAACCCGATCTCCAGCCCACAGAATATGTATCTGGCAGTTGCTAAGAATCATACTGAATTCCATATCTCTTGGTACCATAAAACTGAAGTTCTAAATTCAAAACTTAAACTATCATATCTTTTTCATATACTGGATAAATCTAAAACCGTAGCTTAAAACATTGGGATTCTAAATCATGAAAGCTTCAAAACCATCATAACATATTTCTTCATAAGATAAATCATACTTTGCTCATCATAGCTCCACTTATATAAATATCTAATTTTGAACATTCTAAAGGCATAACTTGAAATCTTATAACTAGAATATGAAGTGATATCAAAGAAATTCTTGAATACAAATTTGATAAAATAGCCATCTTACTACAATATGTATTTTCTTAATAAAACATTTCTCAAACATGTAAAACATTCTTCATAACACACAACATAACAATTATGGTCCCATGGTTTTTGTAAAACTCATTCTTTCTTGTTATTATCATAAATCATAATTTTTCTAGCTTGATATAATCGTGTAAAATCATATTCTATACTTTTCTCATTTCAAACTTCATATATATTACAACATAATGCACAAAACATAGCTATAATGATGAAACTAAGGTGATGAGTTTGAACTCACTCACCGTATGGAGCCGGGAGTATGTGGGCATCACCAACTTGACCTTGAGAGCTTGGAATGATAACAACAACTGTCATAGAGCAACATAGACCCAAGATCAAACTCTGTTAATCTCTAGACAACTCTTAAAACAACTCTAACAACATTGGGGAGCACCTCCACCTGACAATAATGAGAGAATTAATAAAGCCCAATACTAGATGTTGAAAGAAGGAAGAGAAAGAAACCAAAATCTGACAACATTCACTTACCTTGATAATTAGGGGAGCTGGATTGGAGAGGACTTGAGAGAAAAGGGATGAAAATGAAGGTTAGGGTATGTGTGTGTGTTTGTATTTCTGTCTTTGGAAGAAGACCCCGATAGGGTTTTATTTTGGTTTAAAACGAAACGGCGTCATTTTTCTGATACTATACTGATGCAAAGTGCTCACTATAGTGAACTTTTCTCGCCACAACGAGCAGGAAAAACTATCACTCATTGTTCGCCTATGCTGCAATGAACCTATTCTGTATAATTCTGCAGAACCTGGTGCCACAACTTAGTTTCTGCATCCTGGGCCTATCTGGCTACTTGGGTGGGCCCCGAGGGATCCTAGGGCTGTACGAAACCTGCTTACGGACACCTGTACATGGAGTATCACATTCTTGCCCCTATAAAAAGACTTGGTCCCCAAATCTGAACTTGCGCAACTGAAAGATCAAGAAGATGGAAAAACTTAACCCATAAAGGGCTTCAAGGATGGGCTGGATTGCTCGAAATATTCTGTCATGATATTGGCTGTACTAGCTGATACTCTGGGAAATAGTGCCATTCTGAAGGCCACTGCTCTACTGCTCTGACTGAAGATGCCAATTGTCACATCTGGGCGGCTCTGCCTCCATGGGAAGCCATTTCCCATCAAGATGATAGTAGCACAGGTCATGCACTTACACTGGTCAGCTCCGCCTCCAAGAGCAGCCCTTTCAACAGTGCAAGTCCTTGATGGGCATCCATGCTCTGCCATCTCACGCATGCATAAGCTCTCAAAGATAGGCGCTAAACGTCACTCGCATCCTTGTTCTAGTTCTCTTTCTCTTACGTCTGACACTAGCTGATGCTACAGGTACCCCTAGTCCTCGGTTTATGAACTTTCTCGCTTTCTCTGTGCATGTCATGCGTGGAAATTACACTACTATATCCATTCACGTAGAAAATATAGAAACAAACATAACATTCAATAACACGATCCTTAACTAACTCATTCATGTACCCAGAAGATACAAACAATAAACATGGCATTTCATATGTGTCATTCTCAATCATCATGTTTCAACATTCCAAGTCATGTTCATACATTATGCACAGACATACAATCAAGCAACCAACATGCTTTTCATAACCTTGCTAAGCCTATTAATTCCTTACTATTGCGTTACCAAGCTACAACCTAAACATGTCACTTAAGTCTTTTTTATTTAACTTACATGCATGAGTTAGGGGAAGGGAACATGCATCTCACACATACAAGCTCCTCAACTTCCGTATGCAAATCGTCTACCTTCATGATTCAAAACTATCCTTCTATAGTTGTTCTAACACGGAAGCACAACATTTTTAAAAATATTTCGCCTTAAACAAAATCATTTCTATAAGCATGAAACAAATTATTGAAAACATGTTTCCATTTCTCTTATTCCTTTGTCTTGAGTTCCTAAGCCTTCGTAAACTTTTACAAAACAATAAACTGGTTATCATTTCATAATACACATAACAACCATACATTCTCATACATGAAGCCATAGGCATACAATCATGGACATGCCATTTCCTCATTCCAACTATCACGCCAACTACGTTGTAGATTCTTTTAAAACTCATGAAACCATGCACCAAGATTCTATATTCCATAGTGAACACTAATTGCCCACATGCTTGTTTCAAATCAATAGAACTCACCACAGCGAACACTAAGCATGAAAACTTATTACTTTACAAAAACATTTTCTGAACATCAAGTTTTCCTTATTCTACTTACACAGGCACATGTAATCATACATTCCACTACTCCTTCCTTTAAGTTCTAAGTTATCATGGCAACTCAATCATTTAGGCAATAATAAAGCTTCTAATGTCCTAATTATGCGAATTCTAATCACGAGTAAGAAAACAATTATAACTCGCAATGCTTCACCTCATGTATATGATTAGAAAAAAAACAACAAATAGTAGTCGAAGAAGTCAGAGACAACTAATATGCACAATGATCCCAAACTAACCTAACAATCCATGTCATGCTGTTTCATTGGGTATGCATATGATACTCACGCCATACACCATCACAATGGGTATTCCAAGCAGTTCAAGCATTTTACATCATGTTGTCAATATGTTCTTCATGTATACTATATTCATGTCATGCCTAAGCACCCATCCAAACATAAATCATGTAACAATGCATCTTTAGAAACATGGCATACGAGACATTTATAGTATCAAAGACTGCTTCAAATAATTTAACACCTCAAAAACAAAGCATCAATCTTAGTGTATGCCTACATGCATGATTCGCGCTCGCATCGGGATTCTACCCACTAGCTCTAGGTCACTCTTATGTGACTCTTTTCCTCATGCGAACTCTCTTCCTCTGGGTATCGAGTCTCTCTACTCTTTAGCTTGTAACTCTGAGATAATGGGCAATCATCCCTGTTGCTCCTTTTCTCCGATTGCATTCATAGCAGGTGAGTGTACCCCATAAGCACTGACCTCAATGAGGTTTCTTCCTATTTAACAAACTAAGCATGACCAATCGGTTTGCACTGAACTTTGCCATTCTGGTTGGCTATTGTCTTATCCTCTTCATTATGTGATTGTAGGACACGTTGGGTAGGGCACTGAGAGGGGTGGCCTAGCCAATGGTACTCGCAACTGACCTTTATCTAAGCTAGTCGTTCCTATTTTCACTTCCTGCTACTGCCCTCCAACTTAGACGTGCTTACTGACTATCTCTAACATGTTCGAAATGGCCCATTCAAGGCGCCATATGCAATTGGTACAAATGACGTGGTGCTACTGCAATGGCGATGGTCATCAGGTGGTATAGCTCACCCGAAAGGGAAAGATAGGGATATGAGGCTGGATCAAGAATTCCAAAGAACAACATAGACTCTTATTGAACTTAGACATGACTGACTCTTCGTAAAGGCCTCAAGAATGCTTCATTAATGCAAATGGGCGTGCTTCCATTTACATAAATGATGTGCTACTTGTGGACACTTGCTCCAGTACCATACAGGGAAACCTAATGCTTTGATAACACTCTGTCACGACCCGACTTGGGAACGTCACCAGCACGTGAGGAATCCTATCCCCACGTAAGCCTTCTGGATGATATGTCTCTATGAATGCATACTTCATAATAATATTATACTTAATTTACTTTCTGAAAACATCATTTCCTCAAAATCGTTATCCAAATATTCCTTCAAAATCTGATATCCAATTTCACAAGACTGAAATACCTTAATATAGAAAGCTATATGGCATTTCCATCATGTAAACCATGAAAACATAAAATGTTTTATCTCTTGATCTAAATTTTTAAATCTGGAAATCAACTAAATACCTGGAAACTGGACTATAAGTACATTTATGACTTAATACATAAACTCAAATCAACTTTACCATTTCAAATCTATGCTTGTAAACTAAAAACATATACATAATTATCTCAAATATTGAAATTTTATACAAAATCTAAAACTAAATGCATGGTCGGGATCCTATTTGCACACCTACTAGAGCATTTCTACTACTGACATAATTCTAAACTAAGCCTTACTTCAAATAAGGCCTACCACTGGAATTTGCTGAGTCTACTAGGCTGGACGGAGACTGAACCTGTACTTGCAACTTTGAGAAGAAGGGAGAGGGGTGAGTCAATGGACTCAGTGAGTGAGCTCTCAGCCATCACCCACGTGGAACAACCAAGGAATATACATATAATACCATGCATGCAACAATCATAATCATTTGATATTCATATGTATAACTATATATAGAAAAGATATCTCTGTATTTATAATTTCATAAAAAAAATCTCTGAGTTCTTACAATAATAAGAAATCACTTCTCATTTTATAATTTCATGAACAAACAATTATAAACTCACAAGCAACACGAAATCATTTTAACTAAACTGCGGCAAAGCTTAGGAAAATAGTATCTTCTGAGCAGAATAAATACATATAATAACTAAAAGTCGTAAAATTAAATAGTCCTTGGCGGACAAGCTATGGGTGCCTAACTAGGTCCTATTTTCTGTATCTACTGTGGGGCGACATTGTCCTCTGACGAACAACTTGGTACCAAGGTTAACGATCTTACACAGCCATTAACTAATTGTGTGTTCCTGATCTTTACCGTCTAAACTAATTTGGCAAAAACCCATAACTGAAAAATGGGTACTCTGTCCCTAGCGAACAGAGCCCCTAAATCTTAGTATACTGGGAGTTCTGGATTCACATAATTCTGATAATCTGACTGTAGCATACCATTGGTTGTGCGAATCGTGACCAAGGGATCACCCATTTATAGTCAACTCGATCTCTAGCCCACAGAATATGTATCTGGTAGTTGCTAAGAATTATACTGAATTTCATACCTCTTGGTATTGTAAAACTGAAGTTCTAAATTCAAAACTTAAACTATCATATCTTTTTCATATACTGGATAAATCTAAAATCATAGCTTAAAACACTGGGATTCTCAATCATGAAAGCTTGAAAACCATCATAACATATTTCTTCATAAGATAAATCATACTTTGCTCATCATAGCTCTACTTATATAAGTATCTAATTTTGATCATTCTAAAGGCATGAGTTGAAATCTTAAAACTAGAATACGTAGTGATATCAAAGAAATTCCTGAATACATATTTGACAAAATAGCCATCTTACTACAATATGTATTTTCTTAACAAAATATTTCTCAAACATGTAAAATATATTCTTCATAACACACAACGTAACAATTATGGTCCCATGGCTTTTGTAAAACTTATTCTTTCATGCTATCATCATAAATCATAATTTTTCTACCTTGGTATAATCGTGTAAAATCATATTCTATACTTTTCTCATCTCAAACTTCAAATATATAACAATATAATGCACAAAACACAGCTATAATGATGAAACTAAGGTCATGAGTTTGAACCCACTTACTGTATGGAGTCGGGAGTATGTGGGTATTACCAACTTGACCTTGAGAGCTTGGAATGACACCAACAACTACCATAGAGTAACATAGACCCAAGATTAATCTTCATTAATCTCTAGACAGCTCTTAAAATAACTCTAATAATATTGGGGGAGCACCCCCACTTGATAATAATAAGAGAACTAATAAAGCCTAATACTAGATGTTGAAAGAATGAAGGGAAAGTAACCAAAATCTGACAACATTCACTTACTTTGATGATTGGGGGAGCTAGATTGGAGAGGATTTGAGAGAAAAAAGATGAAAATGGAGGTTATGGCACGTGTGTGTGTTTGTGTTTTTATCTCTGGAAGAAGACCCCAATAGGGTTTTATTTTGGTTTAAAATGAAACGGCGTCATTTTTCTGATATTGTGCTGATGCGGGGTGTTCATTGCAGCTAACTTTTCTCGCTGCAGCAAACCAGGAAAAACCATCTCTCGCTGCAGCGAATATTCCTTGTTGCAATGAGCATGGAGGCTTGCCTATTCGCTGTAGCGAGTAAAGCTCATTGCAACAAACCTGTTTTGCATAATTTTGGAGAACCTGGCGCCACAACTTGGTTTCTACATCCAGGGCCGATCCGGCTACTTAGGTAGGCCCTGGGGGATCCTAGGGCTATACGAAACCTGCTTATGGACATGTGTACCTAGGGTATCACAAATAACTTCAAAACAAATAAAATGAAGTCACTAATTACTTAGCCTATTAACTTCAAAAGAGCATGTGTTTTCTATACAAAGAAAAAATGTTCACTGTTTAATTTTAGAATCCTTTTAAACAAATGGAAGATATTACATTCAAGAAATAACAATCATAAGCATAAACAACACATGCCACCACCAAAAATCAAAATTTTACTTAACTATTTAACTCAAATTAAACAGACCCTTGTTCACAATTTCCCTCGAGGACAGAACATAAGTTAAAAATAAGTTCCTACCAGCTAAAAAAGGCACAAACCTATTTAGAATCAGAAGCAGAAAAGGGCAACAGAAAAATCAAAGCCAAAGATAAAGAAAAGTATCTTATAGGGTCTAAGATCAAGCATTCAAAAAGGGGTAGAACAAACCTAACCTTGTTCCTTTCTTTCCTTCTTTTGCTTTGTGCTATGATCCCTCAAGAGTACAGAGATTCATTGATTAACTCAAAGTCTTAAGCCCTACCATTCTCACCTTCAAGATAGCAAACAAAAAGGGAAAATAACAAAGATCGTTGTGAACTAATCCAGGTAAAAAATATGGGTGTGTGAACAAACATTCTTTAATATAAAAAGAGAGAGAGAGAGAGACTGGCATGTCATGGGCAGAGACCGGCGTATAGGGCGGAGACCGGCGAGCATGCCAGGGGTGGATACCGGAGAGCATGCTAATGGCGGAGACCAGGAGCGGTGTAACGCCCCAGTTTTTACTGCTATGTTAAGATTACCAAAATGCCCCTAGGTAATTTTTACACGTAATTCGAGGTCAACTAATTCTCAATAAAGGAATATAACATTAGAGAAACATCATAGGAGACTTGTTTAGCGATTCCTGCGAAAGTTGCAAACCCCGATTTTTCTGTACGTGTAAAATGACCAAAATGCCCCTGAGGTCATTTTTACCTAGAAAGTCAAAGATAACCAATCTAGATTATCTTTGAGGGGTTAGTTTAAGGCTTGATGGGGATTATATGTGCCTTAGAGGTAAAAATCTCAATTCTCAATTTTTACCGTAAGTAAAATTACCGTTTTACCCCTGCAGTAATTTTTCATGAAATTACATAATTTCTGAATTCGGTTTTCACCAAAAGATTCAAAATAGCTATTTCAAGTATGATTTGAGATTGTCCAATATTTACTGAGTGTTTTTATGTGAAATTACCCTTTTACCCCTGGTTGTGGAAAAATAGGTTTACTTGTGTAATTAAGGTAGTAATAAAACTCTATTTGAACTCAATTTGATTTTATTCATTAACCTTGAGTTTAAAATTAATTACCCAAGGTTAAAAATAATTACTTGAGGTAATTAGAGTCAAGATTTACCTAAGATAAATTTAAATTACCTTTCCTTGTCTTTTTAGAAGCTCATGAAGTTAGTAATGTTTTAGGTCAAAATTAAAATTACGGTTTCGGTAAAATCTTGAACATTTACATTTTCTTATCCTAAGATTAGAACCTAAGTTACAAATTGGTTTTTACACATTTGAAATTAACCTCATTTACTAGAGTAAGATTTCTCTTTTTACCTTGTCTTGATTTGTCCTAAACACTTGACCTTTTACCGTTTTCACTAACCTATCAATTCCTACTCTTTTACCTAAGTAAATACACATCTAATTCATGATTTACCACCTATTAAATAACACTAATCTGATCCTAAATAAATCTGAAACCAGCAGCCATCACACCTCCTTGATGATATATTTCATTTCTTTTAATGTGCTACATCATTAGAATGCCACCTTGATACCAATAGTTTATTTCTTTTCTTCAAGACACACCTCAAATGCATGTCCTACCATGAATGAAAGAATAAAAATTGTCCCCCATTGTTCCCTAAAGAAACCATGTTCTTCATGTGCTCATGTGGAACAAATCTTAAAATTCATTCAAGAAATGATGCACACAAACATATCATAACCTTACCATGTGTTCTCTTGAGTTGTCTTGCTTTTGTTTGATTAAAAATTCTGGTCACATTGCATCAAAGAACAGCCACGGTTTTCAGCCTTGCCACCATCATATCTCAATTTTTTTAAAGCCTAATGCACCCTAGAACATGTCAAAACAATGCCATGTGATATATGAGTTGATTGGCATTGTTTTTGAGCAAAAATTCTGACCATCTAACAACCTATATGCAGCAGCCATGATGCTCCAATTGCATCATATTTTAATTCTTTCTTCCAACAAAGAATGCACATGAAACATCATAACACCACTTGCTTTCTTTTCCTTTCTTTTACATTGTTTTTAGTAAAAGAATTCTAGCCTTGAATCAGCCCAAAGAAACCATGAATGAAGCCTTCCATACATCATATTTTATGCATCTTCAAACCATGTTACATGAGCACAATTATGACTACACCATATGCATTCTTTTTCTAAGTTTTCTTTAAGTAAAAGAATGAACAAAATCTCTCCATTTCCAGCCCATATGCAATGGTCATGAGGCTTCCCTTGGCCTATAAATATGAGCTCTTCCATTGCCATAATGCACACACAAACATTCCTAGCCTTAGCATTTTCTTACTTGATAGTTTTCTTACTCAAAGCTTGCTCAAGGTTCTCAAATTCTCTCAATACTTCAAGCTTTCTTCTTCTTCCTTATTCACATTCAAGAACCTCCATTCCCAACCTCTAATCAAGCTCTAAACCTCAAACATACACATTCCAACCATAAACCAACTCCTAGACACATAATTTTTCCATTATCAAACACAAGATCACAAGAAAAATCCTTCCTCCATTAACTCTTGTCTTGGCCGAAGTCATCATCATCATCTAGAGGAGATTTTCTTCTTCTCACTTCTTAAGACATCAAGCTTTAACATTTGAGAACAAGAAATAACTTGGTAGGGATTTTACTTCATGTTCTTTCCTTTATTTCTTCCTAATGACTTCTAATTTATGGCTTAATAGTAAGACTATGAAATATGGTTCTTGGAACCTTGATAATAAAGGACTCTAATGCTAACTTCCTTTATTTAAGATTGATTGAGGTTAAAGAATTTAATTCTCTAAAAGTTTTGAGCTTAACAAGATAATCAATTGAACCTATATCTATTGTTTCAAGCTCTTGCATATCATATTTTAATTTCAAGTCTTGCATAATCATATTTATTTTCAAGTCGTCACCTTAAATCTTGAAGATAATAATATAAACTTACATTTTCATGCTTAAATTTCAAGTAATGCATTTTATGATTCAAGTTATCACTAAACTTTGAAGATCTAAAAATAAAGCTTGCATATTTATATTTCAAGTTTTGCATCTTCATATTTATATTTCAAGTTTTACATAATCATATTTATATTTCAAGTTGACACTCTAATTCTTGAAGATAATAATATGAACTTGCATTTTCATGGTTAAATTCTAATTAATGTATTACATGTTTATATTTCATGTTATCACCTAAAGGACCTAAAAATGAACTTGCATCTTCTTATTTATATTTCAAGTATTGCACATCATATTTATATTTCCAAGGTATCACTCTATAATGATAAGGATTAAAAATGGATTGCATAGCATGTTTATGATTCTTGCCATCACCTAAACCTTTAAAGCTCAAAACTTACCTCTTTAATTTTAAATAGGAATTTTATTTTGTGGATATATTTAAGTTATGTTATTTCTAGCCTCTTGATGCTCTTGATATTAAGATTGATTTATTTTATTTCTAAGGCTTTGATATTATCTTTGAGTTACTTAAATAATTTTGTTAGAGTTAGAAATCTAAAGATGTTTAAAATTATGCTTTTCTCAAGCTTTATGATTTGAAAATTATGTTACTGACCTGATTTAATAAAATAGATAGGATATTGATTTAAAGGCTTTGAATATTTATTAATTACTTATAATTGATGTAAGAATTATTTTTAGCTTTTCTATGATAAACTAGTAGATAAAAAGGATCAAAACCGTAATTCTATAAAGCTTTAGACAATGAATTTTCTGAATTAATTCCCCACTGAATTAGATACTGATCATATATTTTATATACCTTAGAATTATTAGTATTGGATGTAAAAATTGTTTTTGGTATCTTAGAGATTGAAAAGGATAATTGTAAATGTTAGTTTTGACCGTTTTGTAAATGTAGAAAGTTGTGTTTCTAAACTATCAATCATGAAAATTTGATGAAAGGATTTTAATTAGGGTTAATAAAGATATCTGATGTTATTATGTGTTCAAAATGCTATTTATAATGTTTAGAAAAAGTTTTATAAGTATTGGTTTTTGATAAGTGTTAAAAATAAGTAACTTTGCACTTTGACCCCTATAATATGTTAAATTTAGTCTATGACCCTAAAAGATTTTCATGATGAGTTTTTATGGTTTCTAATAGTTATATGCCTCTTGAATTGTATTGGTTAATGTTAGAGATCTTTAATTTTTGAGTAAATGTTAAAAAGGGGTAATTACGTTTTGACCCGTAATCTTTGAGAAATTGTGATTTGACCCCTTTGGGGCCTAAACGTAAATAGTGAAAATATGATGAGATGAATGTGAATGATGTTTTGTGAAGGATGAATTGATGTGCTGAAATTTATATGGCTTATGGATTTTTGCAATGACATATGATGCATGTTTATGTGATATACATTATGGCATGTTATAATTATGTTTGATTCATTGATATGTACATGAAATGATGAATTAATGAGTTATAATTGTGACATTCATGTTTGCATCTCCATATATCATGCCAAGATTAAAGGTGACACAAGACACATGAAAATGATCCTCTAGACTCCCCGAATTAAAGATTATGAGAGGTGATCCTAATGCCCCCTATCCTGTACTTTAAGAGTCGGGAATTTATCTTATCAAAAGGGATAAGATTACGCTAGTGACGACTAGTGAGGTATGAGCTCATAACCTAGAAAAGAGAGAACATAGGGTGGCCCCCAAGAAAAAGAGAATGAGAAATTTAAGTCACCTATAAGAATGATGTTCATGTTCATTATATCATATGCATTTGTTTTATGAGATTTATGATAATTGCATATGACATTGACATACATTCATGAGTAGTATGTTGCATTCATGACATTAAGATTCATACTAAAAGATACGGGCCTCGGCTAATGGTATTTAGAACTTAATAAATGAATTATATATATATGTCCACCATTTTCATAATGAAACCCGAGGTTCCTGGGGACGATGACGATGACACTTGTGTTAGAGTCGGGAAGCCCTACTGAGATTCTTGTATAAGTTTCTCACCCCTTTTCATTTCCGTGTCGTCTCTAGACAAGAATGATGAAGTAGTTCGTGGCTTTGAGTAATGGTCGTGGGAGCTTTGCTATAGAACAAGAGATTTAACGAAGATAGTTTCTCATTGGATATGTGCCTTTAAAGTGATTGCTTCTTATTTATCAGTTTGTATTTCTATTTTATGGATATGTATGTCCTTATGTTTATAGGACATCATTATTACGATACACTTATTGATATGATATTATTATTGAGTTATATTATGCCATGATTGTATTATGTGTTTACTTGTCATTTGTTTCTAACATTTCTTTTATGCAGAAAAGGTGAACGATGTTAGATACTTAGGATGCGCGGCTCACGTTTTGGTATTTAAGTTCAAAAAAAAATTTACCCCTATTTTCACTAAAGTATTTTAAAGATGTTGAGTTAAAAGAGTAATAATTAATAATTAACTTAAATGCGTCTTAGGCGTGTTGAGTTAAATATTAGGGTGTTACAAGCGGCATGCGGGGGTAGAAATGGGAGCGGGAGCGGGGGCTTGGGGACAGTGATGGGCCGGGGAAGACGGTGGCATGGACAGTGGCCTTGGGAACCGAGATGACGATCAGCAGGCTCCCAAAGACAGGCGCGTGGCTTACAGATCTGGTCACGGGGGGAGAGAGAAAGGCTAGAAGACAGAGAATGGGTATTGGACGGTGGTCGGCGAAGCGGCTGCTAGGTGGTGGTCGATGGTCGGCGATGCGGTGACTAGGCAGTGGTTGCGGTGAGCACTTCTGCAGAGAGAGAGAGACTAGAGATGAGATGAGAGTATGAAGAGGATAATGGGGAAATAGTTGTTACCGAAAAAGATTACCGGTTGATTTTTGACGAAAAAATCTGCTAGTAATCAAAACAAAATGGCACCATTTGTTTTTTTTCCCCCAAAAATTCCCTTTAGAGTTCTCGACGAAAAAATCGGTCGGTAATTACTGATTTTTTTCAAAAATTAAAATTATAATATGTAATTATAATTAGCGACAGATTTTTTTGTTAGTAAATTAATTTTTGAAAAAAATTTAAAAAAAATACTTATCCACGGATTTTTTCATCGGTAAAATTATTTTCTGAATTGTGAAATCATTTGCAATATTTATCGATGGAAAAATCCGTCAGTAACTCGCGCGCCATATTTTTCTCAAGTTAGCAGGGATTGTACCGACGGATTACCGTTGATAACACCCAAATTTTTTTTTCTCATTTTCCATTGGTAACACTGATAGAAAAAATCCATCTGTAAAATCCATCAGTAACTCGTGTTTTTCTTGTAGTGAAGACCATGGCCGAGCGAGGGGCCATAGAAGAATACCTGAACAAGGTGATGTAGCAGGCATACAAGGACAACTAGGTGATCTTGATGCATGGATGTTGGGCATGAGCAATCTATTGACAATTTGGTGGAAATTTTAACCCAATAAGCAAAAGATGGGGTCCAACCATATGCTAAACCTGCTCCTGGCACTCGAAGAAATGCCCATCCCTTTGGATGTAAGGAAGTGACTGTTGAGGTATACCTCAGGATAAACCCACCTACTTTCACAAGGAACTCTATGGATGAAGACCTACAAGAATTTTTGGACAAATTTAAGAGAGCCCTCAATGTTCTCAGATATGAGGGTGGAAGAACAGTGGATTTTGTATCTTATAATCTTCAAGGCATCGCATCACACTAGTATGAAGCTTTGTTAGAAGAATATGCACCTGATATGAAACCACCCCCAATATAGGAAGGATTTTCTCAAGCTTTTAGCAGCGGATTCTTTTCAAACAAAAGAAGGGAGAGACTTGCTAATGAATTTGAGAAGCTGAAACAAGCTTTGGGAAGGTCAGTAATTGAATATGCTACCAAGTTCATTAATCTGCCCAGATTTAAACCACATTTAAATGCAAATGAAGTAATGAAATAAGAAGGTTTATCAAAGGGTTGAGGGAGCCACTATGCACTAACCTGTTTCCTAAAGTTAGTAGAATGTCTTTTGCTCAAGTAGTACATGTTGCCTATGCTATGGAGAAGACAAGAGAAGAAAATAGAGCTATAAAGAAGTTATAGAAGAAGCCCAAAATGAAAGGATAATTTTTTGGATAGTCTTTTAGGGGATCAGGCTATTAGGATTATCAGCACCATTGTGGCCAGTAGGGCTAACAGCAGGCATGATTAGGTGGAGTCGCTTCACCTGGCCCCATTTCATTGAGTATCTCAGGTTCGAGATCATACACTGGGAGTGCATCTCATTGAGGTGCCTAAGGATCAAGGCAATTGAACTATGATAAACCATTTTGCCAGTAGTGCAGAAATTGTTACATAGGAATCAGTCATAGGGCTACTAGAGCTTGTTTTGCTTGTGGGCAATATGGCCATATTAGGAGGGATTGTGCCTATTCTCAGGGAGGTTTTGGATAGAGCTTAGTACAATGTATAGCACCAGCACCATCATTGTCAACTTTATCTCCAGATGGCTTTTTTGACCCTGTTAGTAGAGGAAGGGACAGAGGAGTAAGTGGAAGAGATCCTAACAACAGGGTTAAGGCCAATTAGGCAGATGGCCATTAAGATTATATGCTATGACATGCCAGGATACCCAAGCATCTAATTCAGTGGTGATAGGTACCCTTCGAGTTTGTTCTTTTGATGCACAAATGTTGTTTGATCCAAGTTCCGCACATTCGTATGTGCCTTCATATTTTGCATCTCGCTTTGGTGAGCAACCAGTATTCTTGGAAAGCCCATTTTTGGTTATTACTCCAATGGAAAAATCTTTGTGGGTTAAGTTAGCGATTTGGTCTTGTGTCGTTAGTGTGAATAGGGTTGACATTCTAGCTGATTTGATGCTTATAGAGATTATTGACTTTGATGCCATCCTAGGCATAGATTGGTTAGCCTCTTGTCATGCCTCTATGGATTGCAATTCCAAGGTAATGAGATTTAAAGTTCCTGATGGTTCATCTTTTAAGTTCAAAAGGGGTAAATATCTTACCCTGTCTAGTCTGATTTCATCAATAAGTGCCTTGCACTTGATAAATAAGGGGAATGAAGCCTTCCTTGTAGTGGTCAGAGATATTGAGGGTGAAGTGCTTAGCATTGACCAAGTTCCAATGGTTGGGGAATTCTCAGAGGTATTTCTAGATGAACTACCAGAGATGCCTCCTGAAAGAGAAATAGAGTCTAGTATGGATTTGGTTCTTAGAGTTCAACCTGTATCTATTCCTTTTTATCACATAGCTCTTACTAAATTGCGGGAGTTAAAGGATCAGCTGCAAGATATGTTAGAGAAGGGTTTCATTCATGCAAGGACATCCCCGTGCGGAGCCCAAGTGCTCTTTGTGAAGAAGAAAGATAGTTCAATGCAGTCATGTATGGACTACCGATAGCTTAATCAACTTACTATGAGCAATAAGTACTCACTACCGAGGATTGATGATTTATTTAACCAGTTTCAAGGAGCTTCTTGTTTCTCTAAGATTGATCTCTGCTCTGGGTATCATCAGTTAACGATCAAGGAGGATGATATTCCTAAGACCACTTTCTGTGCCCACTATAGGCATTATAAATTCTTGGTGACATCTTTTGGTTTAACAAATGCCTTGGCTGCCTTCATGGACCTGATGAGTTAAGTGTTCAAAACCTTCTTAGATCACTTTGTAATCATCTTTATTGATAATATCTTAGTGTATTCGAAGAGTGTTGATGGGTTGCATTTATACACCCATTTTATATCCTAACTCTAAATATTTTGCATTAGAGTTGTGTTAAGTTAGTACTTAATTGGTGAATTTAAACTTTGTCCTCATTTTGTAGGGTTGAGTAATTTCTTAGGTTTTGGCACCATTTTGAAGTAAATAATTGTAGTTGGAAATTGCTTATGCTATTAAACCTTTTGTGTGAGCTATGTTGAGTAGTAGGAACTTCCCAGTTGGTGGCAAGGCAAGGAAAGGGGCTCAGGGAACTTGGACAAAAGAAAGAACCACAGATAGCATGATCAAGGATCATTATAGTGGTCCCCAACTGCTATAACAGTTGCCAAAGAGTGGGTTACGGTAGCTTTGAATGAGCACTGAGGGCAGGACCGCTATAGCACTCCCAGACTGCTATAGTAGTCATAAATGGACTAGAAACAATTGCAGAATGTGATTTCATTCAGCGTCTTGAGTCACTTACTGTATAACTTGGTTTTAGGTGTTTTGGGGGAACTCATAATAAAGGCTGGAGTTCTTAGTTTTTGTTTTCAAATATTTTCAAATTCTCTTTCTCTCTCTCTCTCTCTAGGTTAGGGTTCTCAGCTATTGTTGGATTTTGGTATTTTCTGAATTGTAATTTCGCATTTTCCTTCAACAACAATAGTGACATTTCCCCTATGGAGGAGTAATTTCTTTACCGTGCACAGGAATGACTGAGGATCAAGTTTGTTCTTGAGCTTCCCAATTTCAATTGCAGTTCATGGTTGGTTTTTCTTTCTCGTTCATTTTCTCTCTTTAATTTCAGTTTCAAAAATTATTGTGATTGTATTTTTTAAGAGTTGTTGATTGTGTATTCATTTGGCATAATCTGGATACATTGGGGTATACGGTTAATTGATTTAATTACATTCAATTGGTAAAGCATTGAAATTAGTTAGACTATCATAATTGATTATCAAACTGGCATGGGTTTATAGGATCATGATTGTGATCACTAGTTCTTGTGTTAGTTAAACCCTTAGCGGAAGTATGTTCGTATGATTGTTAAGTAGAATTCCATCATCTTTTGTGAAAAAGCATAATTTACGAAGGTTGCCACCACCATGAATTTATCTGTTTGAACTGATAATAGAACTATTCTTAACCTGAAGGAATCTTTGTGCAGGTAATTTTCTTATTATAATTTCTCAAATTTAATTTGTTCCCAACACTTTTAAAAATCCCCTTTTTCGAATCAGTTAGAACACTTCGTTGTGAGATGACCTGGATTGCACCTTAACTATATTTTGGTGTAATTTGGTACTTTAATAATTTTTAATTTGTTGTGGGTAGCGACAGCTCGCATCAAGTGTGGAGGAGCATGAATATCATTTAAGGGTTGTTTCACAAACTTTGTGGGATCATCAGCTTTATGCCAAGTTCTTTAAGTATGAATTCTAGCTTAATCAGGTTGCTTTTCTTGGTCACATTGTATCTAAAGATGAAATTAAAGTTGATCCAAAGAAGATTGAAGCTATCCAATAATGGCCAAGGCCTTCCTTGATAATTAAGATTCAAAGCTTTTTAGGGTTGGCTAGTTACTACCGCCAGTTTGTCAAGGACTTCTCTAGAATTTCTATGCCATTAGCTAAGTTAACTTAGAAGAATGTGAAGTTCCAATGGTTAGATGCTTATGAAGAAAGTTTTCAGACATTGAAGGCTTGCCTAACCTTGGTACCTGCACTTGTTTTGCCTTCTAGTTCTCAGGGTTTCTTAGTTTATTGTGAACGTCTCTTAGATACGACTTGGGTGTGTTTTGATGCAGCATGGTTGAGTTATTACTTATGCCTCACAACAGCTCAACAAGTAAGAGCAAAACTATGCTACCCATGATTGGAGATGGCAGCTATAATCTTTGCTTTGAAGATTTGGAGGCAATATCTTTATAGTGAGATGTGTGAGATTTATACCAACCATAAGAGCTTGAAATATATATTTCAACAAAGGGATTTGAATCTAAGGCAATGAAGATGGATGGAGCTTCTTAAAGATTGTGACTGTACCATTCTTTACCATCCTGGCAAGGCTAATATTATAGTAGATATCTTGAGCAGAAAATTTACAGGTAGCTTGGCTTATATTGTTCTTATGAGAAGGCCATTAGAAGAGGAAGTTTATTAGCTTGAGGCCAATGGTGTTCAGTTTGACTTAGGAGAGTTTGGGATACTCTTGGCTCATGTAAGAACCTAGTCATCCTTCAGAATGAAGATCCTAGAATGCTTAAGCTGAAGAATAATGTCAAAACTCAGGCAACCTCTGAGTTTATGATGGACCAAGAAGGAGTGCTTCGATATTTAGTAATTGACTATATGGACTTGACATTGGGAATCTCAGAAAGACCATCATAACTCTCAGTATTCTATACATCCTGGATCAGCTAAGATGTATCAAGATTTATGGCAGCTGTATTAGTAGGAAGGTATGAAAAAGGATGTTGGAGGCTTTGTATTTCATTGTTCAGTGTGTCAGCAATTTAACACTGAGCTCCAAAGACTAGCAGGATTGCTTCAAAAGATTGAAATACCTAAATGGAAAGCGTGTTCGCCGTGTCGGGGTCGTATGGCTAGCCTCCGTGCCAACCTCGGTTGTGTAACTGTCTCCTTACTACCCTCCACCCCTTGTGGGGGAGCGGGGGCAGAACTCCCGGAATAGAGGTGGGTAGGCGGATCTTCCGATGGGTCAGTCTCCGAATGCCTGGAGCGGGGAACATAATCTAGGAAATCACAGATGGTAGATGTAGTGGTGTACATGTGGAGTATCCTCTCATTGTTTGTCCACGCATGCTCGAAGACCATGTCGTCACCGAAAGGAGAAGTCAGAGAAAAGCGATAACTATGTACAGGATGTGCAAAGAGGCGTCCCAAAAACATGAAGATTCTAATGGCATTGAGCATCAACCATTGGATTAATGGCACTTGGGATTTGATATTCAGTTCTTTTGAACCAGTTTATGAGTAGACACTATGTCTATGATTATCTTTATTCATGTTAAATTAGTTCTAAATATATTTTAGAAATTTAGAAAAAAAAATTAATTATTTGATCGTGTTATGTAATTTTAACAAAATTGCATCTTTTATGTTAGCTTATGTTTATCAACGATTGACATATGAGACGACTGATATTGATTTTGGAAAATTATTTTATCTCTATTATGGACTTGAGGAAAGGACTTGAGAAATTGTGGTTATAGCCCATTTTGTGGAGTTATTTAGAAATGATTTTATATGATATGTAAAATTTTTATTATGTGTTTTGGGAAGAATCTTTGACAGGATCCGTAGCTAATGATAGCAGGTGTTAAACTCAGTGCACCTTGACTATATTTGATTAGGACCACACAGTGGATCTTCTTGATCTACGGCTACTCGCATCGGTAAGATCATCCTGTCTTAGGATCACACAAAGGAATGACTGCCAGAATGTGAATCCTCATATTTATCCTATACTTATGGATTACATATTGTCTCATGTGGGTTATAGACATCTTGTTTACCACTGAGTTGCAAAACTCATCTCGTTATTTTCTTTTCTTTTCTAGATATAGGTGAAGCTTTAGGTTCCAATCTTACGGCTCCTCAGGAGCCGATTGCCTGAGTTGGTAAGCCTTCCTGAGAAGGCTTTTTTGCATAATGGAACCTATCTTTTGAGTTTTAGCCTGTTAGAACTATTTTAATACTCCATATGTTACAGGTAGGGTCCTCAAATTAGTTTTATGCTCATGTTTATGTTTATGTGTGTATAGTTAAAACTTTTATATATATATATATATATATATATATATATATATTATGGAAAGGATTTGTAAACTAAATTTAGAATTATATTTTGACCTACATTCTTAGGTGTGATTAGACATATAATTTGTGATCATGAATTTACATCTAAGACTAGTTTGAAAACTAACTTGACTTCATTTTGATTTTAGGATTAGGTTTGATTTAAATTACATATTAGAACTTGGAATGAAATTTATATACTAAGTTGGTTATTCTGTTACCGGGGACGCATTTTGAGAATATTTGTAGCATGATTTTGTATTTTATCTTTGTTTTCATACATATTGTATTTTTTTTATTTGGGAATGTCTGAAAAATAAAAGAAACTCTATGCATTTTTCTGTAAAAATTTACATGTTAAGGCTTATGGAGGAACGTGTTCCTTGCACACTAGTCACGGCCTACGTTGGGTCGTAATAGACTTGTTATTAAAAAAGGATAATGTTTCATTTATGTTCTTCACATTTTATCAAGATTTTTATTTGGTCCCAAATGTATTTTTGGTTTTATTTACATTTCTAATGTTTGAAACAAGTAAATGACACTTAAATTATGAATGTAAACTCGACATTTTATATTTCATTGTGATCTCATTAGTAATATTACATTTTATATATTTTATAACCATTTGATTTTATAATTTGACCTCTACATTAATTTTTTTCATCTATAATTTGAATGCTATATGTTGAAAGGGAAAGATTGAAAATGTTAAGTACGTAAATAAAATAAAAGCTATCCTAAAATTAAGTCAAAATCTTGGTAAAATACAAGATATGTAAATGAAGTTTTGCCCCAAAAAGAAAGGAAATAATATATGTATTTTCTTACAAAAGTTATAATCTTATATTTCTACAAAGCAAACATAAAGAAGAAAATAGTCTAATTGTCATAAGCAAAGACATGAGTTCTATTTTCTCGAATGATTAAAATCATCAAGTTTGAAATTATACGAATAATACAAAAATTTGTCTATTATTTAAATATAAAATAATTAAACATATCAAAAGAGAACTTTTTAAAAAAATAATAGATAAAAAAAGAGAAAAAATAAACTTCCATATTCTTATATACACATAATAGTTTCATACAAAGTCATGACATTTCTATAATGTTGTTCATAAATGGGGTGAAAAACATTTCTTATAAAAAAAATGGATAGGCTATCAATAAACATCAGTCACATTTGTAAACTCCAAATGTGATAAATGATACTAACATATTCCAATTAAAACGTACTTCTTTTGGGTTACCTAGGAGGTATATATCCAATTAACATGTATTTAAAGATAATATGGATCGACTGCAATGAATATGTGAAATGTAATAATGGTGGATTAATGTTAACAATAACTCTCTCTTCTTACCTTGCAATCCACATATATATAAAAAAGCTTAGTTTGTCCTATGGTTCATCAAGATTAATTAAAACTGAAGCATTTTTCTTGCATTTGATAAAAAACACAAAAAAAGGGCAAGTACAGAAAGGAAATTTCCATCTACATATTGAAAGAAGGGAGAACAGAAATCAATAGAAATTATGGTAGTCATGTTGCTGAAGCGTGCAAAAAGCTCTCAATAGATGCTCCTTTTTACAAAGATTGGCTCACGATCATCGATCTTAGGAAGAAAGAAAAGACCTATTCGTAAGGATGTTAATTGGGGTGCATTCGGTCTCTCTTATGATTAATGATTGTTATCAAGAGACAAAATAAATTAGCTTGTAATAAATAATTCTAACAGGCATGTGAAAATCCCAAAAATAACTCCATATTATTTCTTTTCCTTCCCCCTTGTAGAATTTTGTTTGAATATATTACATGCAAAATTTATGATTCCATAAAATGCAAACATGAACAATGAAATATATATAGATAGTGTAAAGTCATAGACTCACATGGGTTTGTTAATATAGTTTGATAAATGTAACACCTTCCCAAGTATAACATCATTCTTAAGTCGTGACATTATACTTAGAAGTTGTTAGTTATAAATTAGTGGACATTTCTTAAATATCTATAAGAAGAATTGGTTGAATTGTGTAGTAACTAATTCGTGGCTCTATCAAAATATATATCAAAGAAACAAAATATTTATTTGATACAAGGTCAAATACAAAAGGAAGCTCTTCTAAGAGCTTCATAGTACATCTATTATCTTTTATATTTACAGACCTATACATATAACTAAGTACAACATATACAAGTCTCCTTTACTAAACTATTGCAATTTCCACTTAAATCCTCCTTGCAACGGCCTCATTGTCCTCTAGATCAACCTAGAGATGACACGGGAGTACAAATACATAGGGGTGAGAATTCTAAAGTTCTTAGTAGGATATCCCCAAAACATACAATAAAGAAATCCATGTCATTGTTCCAGCCACTTTGATTTATTAGGAAAAATGTGATCATGCACTACATAGCAATGGTTCATTTTAAAGTTCTAAAATCACCCTTCCGAAGTGCGTTGCTTTTATTGTTCAATCACTTAATATACACATGGCATACTACTTAACATCATAGTACTCCATTCTCAACTATACGTGCCCTCGGTACACTAAAAGGGATCTCATATACATTATTCCTATTCTTCTGTGCTCTTAACATAACAAAAGGGATCTTTTCATGCCCTTAACATACTATAGGGAACTCACCATGCCCTTACTATAGGGGAACTCTCCATGCCCTTACTATATGAGAACTTTCCATGCCCTTACTACAAAGGAACTTTTATTCTTCACTCAACACATACCTCATTCTCTAGCTCACATATGCATGCATCACATCTCTATATGCATTAACATAAATTTCTGATTTTATAATGTTTCAAACCTATTTCTATCATTCATTCATTCCTCATAAAATAATCTTTAAAGTCCATAGCATGAATTCATACTCATTATACTTAAATCAAGAGTCATTATATCACCAAATCAATACTTGGATTCAATTCCAGCATGTTGGCAGAGTTTATACTTAAGTAGCAAGATTTATTTTGCATATCAAACCACCAATAAGGCTATAAAAATTCTCCATGACACCTCAACGTGTCTTCAAGTCCCTGTAAAAATTTCAGAACAAGAATCATTCTCTAACTATGTTAACAAAATTTGACAAATTTGGTAGTTAGAGACCACTTAGTCTTAGCTCAAAATCAGAAATTCATAATTTTTAACCCTAGAAAATGGCTGAATCAATTTAGAATAAAAATCATGGTTGAACTTAAAGATGTTTCCAGTACTCTATAAAAATTTCAAAGGAAAAATCAATCATTTATTATGGTAACAAAATTAGCAAAATTCACAGCTTCTATTCATTTCAGTTCATGATTTTTTTCAAGTAGTAAAAGTCTTTAGCATGACCTAAGAAAAATCATGGAGTTGTCTTAGGATTTTAACTTCAACATATAATTTTGATAGCTCATAAAAATACCTATAATTATAGCAAAAAATTCGTGACTAAACTTTGCCTAAGAGAAATCTGAAAATCCAGCAGCATAGTTCAAAGTCCCTTTTGACGAAAATGATTTCTAACATCATCCAAACACCACACCAAATTAGACACATCAATATCTATATATTACCAATCAATACAATCAAAAATATCAAGTAAATCAGTAATCAAACTTCAGAAAATAGATTTGAAAAACCAAAAAGGTTTAAGAGCCTTACTTTGGTGGCTTTATGGATCATGGTTCCAAGGGTAATTCAAGAATGATTTCCTTCTCTTCGAAGCCTTTAAACCAATACCAAACCCTTCCCTAATCAATGAGGTATGAGGTAGCAAGGTAAGGAATTGAAATTTTAATCGGTTAGATTTGAAGGTGGTGATAAGTAGAATAAGTTTATTGAAAAGGTCTTGAGATTTTAACAAGATTAGGCTATGATCTTGGAGATTGAAAACAAGTTTGAAGCCCTTTGATGAAACAACAATGATGGTTGTGTTGTGTTCCTTGCTGGCCGAGAATGTGATTCATGGAGTGATAAGGTTGGTTGACTTATTTCTATCTTGATATAAATGTAATCTTTATATGAATAAAGTATAGTTTCTTTCTAATGATAAAAAGAGATGAATGGCTAGGATTTAATCTTGATTTACAAGATTAAATCTTAGCCTTACATGGCCCTAAGAGATAATCATTACCCTTTTATTAATATTAAATTATCTTTCGATGTTAGAAGTCGCATACCGAAATTTTACCGAACGGGTAAAACACCTAACCCGGATAATGAAACATTGCCTGGAAATTAATTCTAGTATAAAATCTTTATTTCTAACCATTTCTAACCTTAACCCTTCATTTTCTCAGTTTTGTGTATCTCCAAGTCATAATTCTAGGGTTTTGGCTATCCTGATGGTCCCATGGTATCCACAAGGTTACTATTCATACTTGGCTCGAATTTTTTTTAACTCGTCCATTGGGCTATCTTCATCGTTATTAAAACTGTCAGATTTTTGAAATTATGACTAATAAAGCTCAAATTAGTTTTTAAATAATGTTGGGGTGTTATAATAAACAACCTATTTTTAGCTACAAACTTGGCCTAGTATTTGTTTACTTTGAAAATGACAACTCGGGTTGTATTTTTGAGCCGTATTGATTTATGAACTCGAATAATGGAAGTGACGGATTTCAATGATTTTATATATTGATTTGTTTTTTTCTAATATGTGAACTTGGATATTTGATGATTACATATATACATAATGAGATGTGTTTTGGTATTTTAAATTCTGATAGCGAGGAAATCTGACACTATGAGGAAACGTAAAATTTGAACTAAATTAGAGTCTGCATGCAATAGGATCCTTAACACAGAGCTAACTTACACTAAAAAAAGAATAATTATCTAAACAAGTATTTATTACTTCTAAATGTGACTGAGTATAATCACAAGCCTCTTTCACTACAAGAAACACACGGGTTACCGATAGATTTTTTATGTCAGTATTTCCAACGGAAAACAAGAAATTCAAGAATTTATGGTTTTCAATTATTACTGATGAGTTTTTCGATTAGTATTATTTGGGCCAATGTAGATGAATATAGGCGCGCATTATCGATGGAATTTTCCATCGGTAACTATTTTGAATTTACTTTTTGTGTAGAAATTAATTTTATTGATAGAAATATCCATCGGTAATTATTATAAAAAAAATTAAAAAAATTAATTTTACGAGGGGAAAAATTCGCTAGTAAAATTAATTTTGGAAAAAATAGTAAAATAATTACCAAAGAAAAAAATTAGTCGATAATTGCAAGTGAAAAAATTTGAGGAACCGCGCATCTTGTCATTACTAACAGATTTTTGCTGTCAAAAATTTAAAAATCCGTGGATAATATATGTGTTGATAAGGACAACTCACTTCTCCCCACTTTCATTATCTTCTTGACCCTCTCTCTTTTGGTGTCGTTTTTTCTCTCTCTACATTTTGTGAACCTTCCCCCCTTCGCTAGAAGCAGGCCACGGCCCAGGCCAACACCTCCGACGCACCCCCCGCCGCCTCCCAATGCCAACGCCTCTGAACACACCCTCGCCCACCGCCCCACACGCTATGAAGCTGAACTACAACACTGCACTTCGCCATGCCACCACCGGTTGTAGAGGAAGCCCAAGGCTGCGCTACCATCCATTCTCTCCCTTTGGTTCTCTCTCTCTTTTAGCCGTGGACAATCAACCAAATAGCTGATGAAACTGCACCACCATATAGTAGAGGAAGCTTTTCGCGTCAGTTCCTCTCTTCGCTTCTCTCTTTATCTTTTTGTTGTTTTGTATTGTTCACTTTCATTTTTGGTGAATTTCGTGATGTATTTATTTCTTCTTTATGGTGTCAAATTATCAATTTCAGTTTAGAAATTAAACCCTTTCCGGCATACATGCTAGAGAATCGAATTTGAGATATAAAGCATGTTGGATTGTCAAATGTCAAGGAGGAAGAATGGGGACAATAGTGAACTACTTTACACCACAATTGAATATACTAGAGTTGAACTTAATACCAAGTTGATTCCACTGGTATTTTCTATCCCACTTGCATTACAATCCTTTGATTTGGGCTTTAGTGTTTAAGTAGTTAAAGATGGCTTCTTGCTTCCCTTCTTACCAATACTACCTTTTATGTCTGCCGAATACAGACACCAGAACAAATTAGATTAAGCTCTGTGAACTATTTACCATGTTTGGTATGATCTTTCCACTTTGAATTGGAATGAAAACACTTATTTCCCTTGCCCAAAAAATAAACAATAATAAAGAAGGGAGCATAAGTGCATTCAGACCTCAGGTTATGGGCATTCACAACTAGAAAAAATAGAAAGGAATAATCTAATAATTGACTAACTCTTAAGCTGATTTAGTGTGCTATGATGATTACTTGGTTAGTAATCAGTAATGACGCTAAGAATGGCTATATTTTTAACCGTAATGTTCATCTCCTTTGGATTGTAGTAGCATCACAAATATATTATTTGTTGAATGACCTAAAGCCACGCTAGATGCCTTTCTATTTACATTGGTTTGTGCATTCATATAGTTTACATTACTTTTATGTGGTCATATTAAGAGAATTATTACTTTTTTTGAGTATTGGAAAAAATTATTAGAAAGAAAAATGGAAAATACATTTGGGTATAGGATAAGAATTCCCCCTAAAAAGAGAAAACAGAAAACAGGAAAAAACTTGAGGCAAAATGGCAAGAAAAAATAAAACAAAGTTGTATATTCTTGTAGGATATTAGTAATAGAACTTCCATTCAAACATACATGAGCAAGGCACTAAACAGAAGCAACATATGCTATTCAATCACAAGTTTACAGTCAAAGAGAGATCCCCTTAAAAATGTGGACATTCTTCTCCAACCAAATACACTCCTAAGTTATTATATTGTTTGATGTTTGAATTTTCATAGTAGCTTGATATTGTTATAAATCATTACATCCATATAGTGGAAAGCTTCATTAAATGAAATATAGTGTTTCAAGTTATGTCTAAGTGTGCTTGTCTATCCACTCTCGCGGTCTTAATGTTGCTGTTTTGCATTATATTTACTTTTGTGTGTTCCTTTCTTTTTGTATCCAGGTTTGACCTTGACTGGAAAAAGATTGGAGCATTTGTTGGATCAAAGACGGTTATACAGGTTATTCCATTATGCCAGACACCGATGATGATGATGATGATCATAAGGGTGATGGCAATGGTGATGCTAACGATGATGATGATGATGCTGCTGACTTCTCCTGATTTGAGTTCTTATTTTTTCTTTCTTTGTTATATGTTGAACTTTTTATATCTATGTCTATACACTTTCTGACATTTTTATATATTTTACATTTTGAACTTAAACTCGTTGCATTTATTATTTATTAGGAATTTTTTTATCATTTTTCATTGTTAAATATATTTATAATTAGCTTTAAATAAAAAATAAACTCTTAAATGATAAGGTAAGACACAAATTATAGAATATTTATTTAAAATTTAATAATATTTAAAATTTAACTATTTTAGTTGGATTACTCCATCGGTAAAATAAAAATTTGAAATTCAAAATTCAATAATTATTGATGGAATTATCCATAGATAAAACTCGAATATTAAAAACTTTACAAATTAAATTAAAAATTACTGACAAAATATCAGTCGATAATAATATAAAATCCGCTGATAATCATTAATCCCTAACGAATTTTTTGATGAATTGTTCAGCTCATTACCAATAGATTTTTTCCTTCGATAATGATTTTCGACTACGTTATTACCGATGGACAAAATCCATCAAAATATTTGTCCATAATATTCATTCGTAACAACATTTTTTCTGGTAGTGTTTTTTTATATAGGATGTATGCTCCTTACATTTGCTAAACTAACCAGTGTAGGACTAATTAGTAAAAGAAATAAAACTAGCAATTGAGGACTATTAAACACGAGAAAATGAAAATAATAAAATACAAATTCCATTTGCACTTTACATCAGTCCCCTCTACTAGAGAAAAACTAGACCTAGAGCTACCTGGATTGAATGGGTACAGTGTCATATATGATGGATGCAATGGATAACAATCAACCACTTCAAATGTCTTAGATATATCCACGACATCTAGTATCCCTACAACATAAGTATCATCATTAATTGTAATACCCGAGGTACACGTGTCTGTAGACAGATTTCGGGCCTACCCGAGTAGCCGAATTGGCCCTAGATACAGAAACCAAGTTGTGGCACTAGGTTCAGCAAAAATATACAAAATAGGTTCGCTGCAGTGAGCTTTACTCACTGCAGCAAACAAGAGAGCCTTTCTATGCCTGTCAGGTGGCACGGACTCGCTGCAACAAGTGATGGTTTTTCTTGGCTCAGTGTAGCGAGAAAAGCTCGCAGCAGTGAGCACCTCGTATCAGCACAATATTAGTAAAATGACACTTTCACTTTTTTGCCCTAAATATAAACCCATCGAGCTCCCCCAGTAGAAATAGAAGCAGAACCAAAGCAAACCCTTTCCCCTCCATTTTTTTCATCCCTTTTATCTTCATTCACCCCTATCTAGCTCTCCTAAATCATCAAGGTATGTGTATGTTGTTAGATTTTGTCTCCATTATCTCCATTCTTTCATATTCTTGGTATAGGTAATATTATCTCTCTTATTATTGTCAAGTGGGGATGCTCCCCCAATGTTATTAGTGTATGTTTAAAATAATCTAGAGCTTCCCACAAGTTGTTTATGACTTTTGTTGTTTCATTGGCAGACATTGATGCCATCCCTCCTCCTCGGAGTCCCCGTGGTGTTGGTACTTCCCAGTCTACCCTTCTAGATGAGTGGGTTTGATCTCATTACCTTAGTTTCATCATTATATTATTAATTGCTAGCATTATGGATTATTTTGAGAATTGAAAAATGAATTCTTATACGATATTGCTTTATGTTAAAATATGCTTTGACTAGAAATGCTCCGTTTGAACTTATGCATGAAATTATGATTTCAGAAAATGCATGGGACCATAATTATTCATCAAAAGGTTCATGTAATTTATTTTAAGAATTAACTTGATTATGATAAATTAGGATTTACTATGATTTATGAAATGAGATTTAAGGATTTATGCTTGTTTTAGTTAAGAAATGTTGAACTAGAAATATAGAATTCCCTTTTATGACTTCAGTTTGTTTTAGATTAGAGAGTTACTTAGAGGAACAGAACTATGAGTTAACAACAGTTATTCCATTAACATTGGTATACCAAGGCCTGCCAGGGACAGGCCATCCTTGAGTTAGATCAGTCCACCAGGGATGTGGTTCGCCAAGGACCGATGAGATCTCATTAGTTAGGGGCTCTCATCCGCTAAGGACTAAGCACCCTCCCTACAGTTAATGAATATTCTATTCCTTTGTGTAATTCTTGAAAATAAAAAGATTATGATTAATATGTAAAGTAAATAGAAATTTTTATGAATGTTGCATTGTTATTGTTATTTATTTACAATGTTTTCTTGTCTCATGCACGATTATGAGTGAAGATCCACTCATTGAGTTTTGGTTACAAAACTCACCCATTTTTTCTTCCTTTTCCTCATGGATATATGTGAAGCTTAGGATCTTCCCCTTCCTTCTCCTCAGCATTAGTATCTCAAGTTTGGGTGAGCTTCATTTTGGCATGAAGCCTTAGTATGTTGTTCGTGGTAGAGTGCTATAGTGATGTGATGGGCAAGGTCTTGGACCGCATATAGTTTTATTTTACATTTTGATATTATCATGATTATTTTGTATTTAACAATAAATCATTCATGGTTTATTTTGCATTTGAGCAACTCAGTTGAAATGTATATTACAGCTACAGTTCCATAATTTATTTATGAGAAAAAGGTTTTATTCATACTTAGTAAGGATTAATAGTTAATATGATTACGATTAAATCATATTATATGAATAAAGTATGCATATAGTACAGTACAGAAATCACGAGGCTTATGTAGGGATTTGGATTCCTCATGTGCCAGTTGTAATGCCCCGATTTTTCCCGTGCGCAAATGACCAAAATGCCCTTGAGGTCATTTTGAATGGGAAAATAAGGATAGCCGGCCCCGGCATCCTCGAAGGGCTATTTTAATGTTGAATAGGGATTATGTGTGTTATATGTGTTAATAGAGCAGAAGAATCTCATTTTTGAGTTCCTGCGAAGTAACCAAAACGCCCCTGTGTCTAATGGACACAGAATTGATCCCCGACTAGACTCGGACCTTGTTCGGGAGTTTGAAATGTTGTTTTTAAGGGTTACTTAATGTTTGGTTATGCTCGAGAGGTCCTGGGAAGTTTTTGTGAAAAATTACCATTTTACCCCTGATTAAGGGCATAACGAGTTTAACTACATAATTAACGAAACCTAAGCAATATTAGGCTCTAATCGAAGATTAATTTATTTTAATAATTAATCTAGAGTCAAAATAATTAATTGAGGTTAATTAGGGCCTAAGATTGCTTAGAATAACTCAACCCTTTTCTTAATTCAAGAATTAGTGTCATGTCAATTTGAAATAGTATTTCTTCTATTCAATCCCTTAAATCATAGGAATAGTCATGTGATGAGATTCCCTACTAATAAAGATGGATTTGCATTAATTGTGCAAGAATGCTCTTTAATCTTGTCTTGACCCACCTTAATTATCCACTTTCTCACCTAAACACCAACTACAAACCCCTAATCAAAGGCCTAACCAAATCCACTCCTAAACACACTTCTAATCTACGTTAAAATGAAAGAAATCCTCCCCCATTATCCCTTAATGAAACCGCTTCCTTCCCTCCATTTTCATTCAATCACATGTTGAATTTCAATTAAAAAAACACTCCAAAGAACCATACCTTGAGCCATACTTAGCCACACCTTGAACCATGCTTACACCATACCATGAAAAGAGATATTTTTCTCTTTCTCTTCCTCCCCCATGGCCAGCCATACTCCCCCCATTCATGCCCCCGTATGTTTCATTTTTCTATAAATGCAAGGAAGCTCTCCAAAAAGTCATTTGCTCATTTTCTTGCAAACCTCAAGTTCTCAAGTTTTCTCTCTAGTTCTCAAGAGTTCTCTTCTTCTTCTTCTTCTTCTTCTTCATTCTCCAAGGACCACCACCCTCCACCATTTCTCAATCCCAAACCACCACGCAACCACCATAGATCTTCCTCTCAATACTTAATCTCTCCATTTCCAAGATAAAAAATCAAAGACAAACCTCTCTTCCTTCTTTTCTTCCTTGGCCGAAATCACCTTGAGGCTCCAAGGAAGATTTGTTCTTCTTATCTCATTTACAAGGCCAAGCTCTTCTCTTTGCAAGAAACACATTTTTGGTAGGGATTTTTATATTGAGTTCTTTTTCTTTCTCTTGTTCCTTCTTTTTTGATTTCAAGCTTCTTCATCTCCTCTATTTGTTTTGTTTTGTTTTGTTGTTGTTTAATGATTAGAAACTATGGCTTGATGATGAGGATCTTTGATGCTGGTTGAAAAACCATCATTTGTTTAACCTCTAAAGCTCAAGGTTTTATTATTTTGGTCTAAAAAGTTTTCTAGTGATGAAAGATTATGATTTTGTCACCACTTGATTTTATGGGTTCAAGACTTACCCTTGTCAACTTAAGGTTGATCGGTGTTTTAGAGTTTATACTCTGAATAGGAGTTTTGAACTCAAACCTGAAAGAACTCACTGAAAATATGTTGTGTTTTCTTCTGAACTTGATGATCAGTCTAAGGAGACAAGGTTCTTGGAACCACAATGATGAAAGACTCTAAAGCTCATGCTCATTGAGTAATATTGATCAGTGTTTTAGAGTTACCACTCTAAATAGGAGTCTTGAGCCTAGAACCTAAAGAAGTAATAAAAGGAAATGCATTCATGTTTATGTTTCAAGCCCTTGCATTTCATATTTACATTCAAGTCTTGCACCTCATATTTATTTTCAAGTTATCACCTAAAGCTTGAAGTTAAGAAATGAACTTGCATTCCACGTTTATATTTCTTGTCTGGTATATTTACATTCCAAGCCATCACCTAAACTCAGATTAAAAATGAACTTGCATTATCATATTTAAATTCGAGCCTTGCATATCATGTTTATATTTCCATTGCCATCACCTTATTATGCCAAGATTAAAATGAGACTTGCATTTGCATATTTAAGTTTATGTCATCACCTATAAATCTAGAGCTCAAGGCTTACCCCTTTCAGTTTACTTAGGAATTTTGGTTCCATGGGCATTTACTTTGTAAAGGTGTTTTGATTTCAAAAAGAAAGTGGAATAAGGTTCAAAATGGTTTTGGAAGGGAAGAGTAACACAAGGAATGTTTAAAACTTGGATTTTTGAACTTTGAAATTACTGGTAATTGATTACCAGGAGGATGTAATCGATTATCAAAGTGGTCTACAATACCCGAGTATGAACTTTTGGCCTGATTAATCGATTACAACATCATGTAATCGATTACACGATGTTCTGAGAAACCCAAAACATATTCCTGGACTCTAGTAATCAATTACCATTCCATGTAATCGATTACTCAGATGTTCTTGGGGCCCAGAAAGCATTTTCAACAATGGTAATCGATTACAAGTCTCATGTAATCGACTACCAGAGCCCTTAACCTTCCTGTTTTAAAAACTCGAGCTGTGTAATCGATTACAAGGCTCATGTAATCGATTACCAGAACCTAAAATATGCAAATAAGTATTTTCCTTACTTGTATGACATGAATCCATGATCTTGTATGACATGAATCTATGACCTTGGATAACTTGAATCTACAATCTTGTATGGCCTGAATCCATGATCTTGTATGACATGAATCTATAATCTTGTGTGACATGGAATTTTGATCTTGCATGACTGTTCTTGGATCATAAGCATACTTATTTGAATTAGAAATTCATTAGAAGGCATTTTCAATAACTATGAACATGCTTATGTGATTTGGTTGAGATGCAAAATTATGAGCAATGGCATATTGAGAAATAAGTTATGAATTACCATGCATCTATACATAATATATCAAGATTAAAGGTAACATAAGATACATGAAAATGATCCTCTAGACTCCCCGAATTAAAGGTTATGAGAGGTGATCCCGATAGGAAGTGATCCTTTGGACTCCTTGAATTAAAGGTTATGAAAAGTGATCCTAATGCCCCCTATTCTGTACCTTAAGAGTCGGGAACTTAACTTATCAAAAGGGATAAGATTACACTAGTGACGACTAGTGAGATATGAGCTCATAACCTAGAACTCTCAAAAGGGAGAGTAATAGGGTGGCCCTAAGGAAAGAGAAAGAACAGTTTAAGTCACCTAAAAGATAAGATACAGTAATTCATGATGTGTTTGCTAAGTTCCATGAACATCATCATGTTGTATGTATTTTATGTTACCCCTCACATTGACATGCATTTCATGATGAGGTATGATGCATTCATAACATTTGAGAACTTAAAAGTCGAACCTTATGCATGCTCACTATTTTTATAATAAAACTCGAGGTTCCTGAGGACGTAAATGATGACACTAGGATAGGAGGACACCCCACTGAGATTCTTTAGAAAGTTTCTTACTTCTTCTATCTTCTCTTTCCATCGCGTCTTCGGAGGTTGATGGTGACATTCGTGATCTATATTGACGCACCTACTTAGGAGATGCACTACGACGCCGCTCACCGGTCATATCATTTTGTGGGTCGTTGTGCAGTTTGCCTTTTTGTCTACATGGACCGCCCCTTTGCACACCCAATCTCTAGCTTCCGGTTCTCTCCTGCTTCCTCCTTTGGCGATGACCTCATCTTCGAGCATACACATCCTCACAAGGAGCGAACTCGCCGCACTCCGCTGACCGCCTCCATTGTCTGCGATTTTCCAGAGTATGTGCCATGTTCCCTCATGGACCATTCAGAGACAGACCCCTCCGAGGATTCCACTACTCAGGTACCTTCCGAGGGTTCTTCATCCACTGTGCCCATGGATTTTGCCGAAGGTAGTAAGGCCACCATGACACAGCCGATTCACGGAGGGCGAGTGAGGACGATACCCCACCATGGGGCCCATGTCTAACCTGCTTACCATTTGGCCACCCCGGCCAAACTGGCTCAGTAGGTTGGATATGCTCCTCCCTCATGGGGCGAACAACAGTAGGAGCTGGCAGCTTTTGTCTTGGTGCTTGAGCGTATGACTGGCGTAGAATATCCCCCTTTTGTTTCAGGGGTTATCTGCTTTAGATGCACTAGGGTAGGCAAGGGTTTATGGTTTATGTAATTTCTGTTTTTATGTATTTTGGAGGACTGTACCTATTGCTACTATCTAAACTTGATGTATCGTTGAACTTTATATATATATATATATATATATGTGTGTGTGATATTATAATTGTCATGTTATGATCTTGTGCCCTTATTCTTCGCATGCATAGTTTATTACTATTTGTTTACAATCCACACGACGTAGTGTTATAATATGCACGGCTCATGTTTTTATCTCTTATTTCAAAAAAACAAAATTTACCTTTATTTTCACTAAGTATTTTCTAAAAGCTAAAATCAAGGACTGGAATAAAAGAGTAATAGATAATATTTAACTTGAATACATCCTAGGCATATTAGATTAAATATTAGAGTGTTACACCGATCACGATCCAAACCGGGTCGTGACAAGGTGGTATCAGAGCCATAGGTTTCCCTACATACCACTGAAGCAAGTGTCCACAAGTAACATGGCATTTTTGTAAATGGAAGCGTGCCCATTTGCATTAACAAAGCTTGGCTTAAGGCCTATGAGGATGGTCAGTCTTGTCTAGGTTCAGACGAAGAGTCTTGTCCATTCTCTTATGATCAGTTTCTTATCCAGCCTATCTATGTTTCTCAGGATTTAGCATGCCTCCCCTATGCCATCATTCCTCATGTCACCACTATAGCAGTGGCTCTTCCAATTCAAAGGCCTAATTTAGAGCCTTGGAGCAGGCTTTGGCTACACTCTCAAATATAGTGGCCAGATAGGCTGAGGTTAGGACCTAGCCAACCCCACTTGTGACCCGGCCAGCCCAGCCTGTAGTTCAGCCATCGATTAGAGATATGAATAATTAAGCACTAGAGCAATTTAGGAGGATGGATCTGCTTACCTTTCATAGATGATTGACAACGAAGGATCCGCATGAATTCCTCCGAGAGGTAAAAAAGATTGCCCGGGTTATCCACTGTTCATTAGAGTGGGAAGCGGAGTTGGCTGGCTTCCAGGTAGGAGGCCAGGCCGGCTTATGGTATAAGGAGTTCCTCCAGGGACGTGGTGACTTAGAGCCACCGCCCGGGAGGAGTTTCGAACAGCTTTCTTGCAAAGGTTCCTTTCTAAGAGCCGGTAAGCCCAGATCTTGAATGAGTTTTTGAGGCTTTGGATGACTCCGGATATGACGATGGTGAAGTATGACGAGAGGTTTACCTTCCTGAGCCAAGTAGCATCATGATTGCTTATATCAGAAACTGATAGGGTGAGGTGATTTGATCAGGAGCTGCCTAAGAAAATGTTCCTCAGCCTATAGCTACATGTGAGGACTATGGATTATGCTTAGGTGGTGGATATGGCGATCGGCTTAGAGGGTGGTTTAGCTGAAAAAAGAGCCATTGTTGAGGCCAATAGGGCCAAGATCCATGGCTCTTTTTCCAGTAGGCTGGGTCTAGCAAGGGACCAGGGTAGCAAAGAACACAACAGAGCAGAGCAGGCTTTTCGGAGTCTACGCCGACTCGGCCTACTGTTTCTCTTATTCAAAGCAGGGGAAGCAGTTAGCCTAGTTCGCACAGCATTAGTATTCCCTCACGGGGTATTAGACTTAGGGGATGGGGTCCTCAAGATGCTACAACTGCGATCAGTAGGACCATATCAAGAGGGATTGCCCACTTTTAGGGAGAGCTTCTAGTCGAGGGTCGATGATCCCCACCACTTTAGTGCCATCATACCAGTTGGCTACCCGTGAAGCCTCTGTGGCCTCAGCAGGCAGGGGAGCTGGGGGAAGAGGCTTGGGAGGCCGCGGTTAGGAAGGCAGAGGTCAGAGCTTTGAAAACAACCTCATTTGTTTACCTTGAGATGTCAGGATGTGGCAGCATCCAATGCAGTTATATCAGGTATCATGATAGTTTACTCCTTTGAGGCATTATATTTGATTGACTCAGGGCCCTCATATTCCTATATGTCCTGTTTCTTTGCTATGCAATTCCGGAGGTCCCTTACTAGTTTAGAGAAGTCATTCTATATTGGGTTGCCGTCTGGAGATCCCCTCCATGTTCAGTCAGTATGCAAAGGTTGTGAAGTTAGGGTCGGTGACATGGAGATACTAGCAGATCTTCACATGTTGGACATGTCCGACTTTGACATCATCCTAGACACGGCTTGGCTAGCCTCCTGCCATGCTATGTGTAACACCCTAAGATTCGACCTAATACTACTAGTACGTACTTAGGCCGAATATTAGTCATTACTTACTATCATGGTTCTTCTTACTTGGGCAAATAGCTTAACGAAAATACGAGCCAATTTTTTTTTTTCAAACATTACTTAAAATAGAAGCCGCGCGTATCTTACGGGGTCGGTATCATAAAGTGCAGAAATATAAACATAGAAGTGGCTCCACATCATAGCATCATCACAACTGAATTACTTCATATATATAATATGCCTACCCTACAGGGCAGGACTCTTCAAGTACATAGTAAACATGAATACAGTGAAAATACAGAATACGCAGAAATGTACTAGAAGGAAACATCCCTACCCACGTGCAACCTAAGGTGGATAACCTCAACACAAAAGAGGTTTCATCCATACTACGTGTCGTGCGTGCACTAAAGGCTACCCTCCAATCTCCATAGCAGACTCACGGGTACGGAGGAACGTAGCCAATCCACGGGCGGAGCTCGGCAGGTACAGGCATGCCCTGTGACTGAACGTGTCGTCCACGTCGGGGTCGTGGTCCGGGCACCGAAGCCCTCCGACGCTGAGTGACTGTCTCGCTCGCCTATCTCGTCATAGAGGCAGAGTGGGGCGAGCCCTCATGGTCCATGGGGAATCCTCTGAAGGGTCCTCCTTTGAGTCTTTGCGATGATGGCGCGTCTTTGCGGCGTTATTGAACGGCCAGAGTAGGTCCGCAGGTTCCTCTCATGTCGTGGCCGCGCATGCTCAAGGATCGCGGGGTCACCATAGGGGGATGCTGGGGAGAAGCGATAACTGTACAAAGGGTGTGCGAATGGCCGTCCTAAAAACATGAAGATGCGCCTGATGCACGGCCCTCAAAATGAAATGACCCATGCTCCGGTCATGGTGGATCTCCCAGTGGCGTGTCAACGTCTGACCACGAAGCGTCGCCATCTCGCTCACGAAGACGTAATGGAAAGAAAGAGATAGAGGGAGTGAGATTCTTACTAAAGAAACTCAGTAGGGTTTTCCTCCTACCCTAGGTGTCATCATTTACGTCTCCAGGAATCTCGGTTTACTTATGAAAACCATGGACATCTTATTGGTTCAATTATGAGTTTTCTAAAGTCTCAATTTCCGAGATCCGTTCCTTTTAACATATCACTTGTATCTTAGACATAAATCACATAACTTGGATCATAGAACATAAATCATATACCTTAGATCATGGGACATGGTTTCCTATATCATGGGTCATAGCACATAAACTCATAACTTTATGATTCTCATATCATGGGGCATAGCACGCAAATTCATATAATTATGGTGCATAAAGCATAGCTCATGGAACATGGTACATATCTTGGTTACTTGAGGTGACATTAGAACATCATCATCATTATTTTCCTGGGGCCACCCTAACTGATCTCCTTGTGGAGGAAATTCTAGGTTATGAGCTCATACCTTACTAGTCGTCACTAGTACATGGACTTATCCCTTTTGATAAGTTTAAAGATCCCAACCTAAGGTGCGGGTCTAGGGGGCTAGAATCACCTTATCCCCACCCTTAATCCGGTGGTTCAAGGATCATCTTCTCATAGTCTATGTCACCTTAAGTCTTAGCATGTTAATGCAAGATGCCACATAATTCATGCATGTCAAACATAATTACATCATAGGCATCTTTGAAGTCTTTGAAGAACAATAACATGCAAACATAAAACTATCATCGAAGAATAATAGTTCACATGGTATCATCATACTTGACTCATAGAGTAAAATCATCATAAGGTAAGCAAGAGCAATAAGCCTCTTAACTTGATCATGTTTGAAATCGAACATATAAGATCATGTATTCATGTTAGGCTAAAGCATAGACTCATGTCATGACAACTCTCAGATTCAGGCAATGCAAGATCATAGCTTCAAGTCATTAAATCAGAAAAGCATTCTGTTTGTAAACTTGGGTTCTGGTAATCGATTACATAAGTCTTGTAATCGATTACACAATTTCGAGATTTCAAAACATGGAGGTCGGGGTTACGTAATCGATTACATGGGACTTGTAATCGATTACACAACTTCGAGATTCGAATCAAGGCAGATAGGGGTTACATTGTCGATTACATGGAATTGTAACCGATTACTTTGTTTAAAACACTTTCCTGGGGCCCTAGAACATTTGGGTAATCGATTACATGATTAGGTAATCGATTACTAGAAATCAGAATAATGTGTCGATTACACTATATAATGTCGATTACTTTGGGCAAAAGTTCATGTTTGAGCTCGTCCGAGCTTTACGTGTCGATTACATGGGCCGGGTAATCGATTACAAGATCTTAAAAACCGAAATATGAGGTCTGAACATATCTGAGTCATTCCTTTGAAATGCTTATGGTGGCTAGTTTCTCTTGGAACAATTTTGAACTTCAAAAACATCTTGTCAACCATTTTAACTTGTCAAAACCCTTATAATTCTAAGAACATACCCAAAATGTTTTTGAGTACAACATATGTTTTGGAAAGACTTAAAACATGAGCTATAGGCTCTTGTGACTAATAAACTCCTTTTGGAGCTATCTTTATCACATGGCCAAGATGTACATTCCAAGAATGTTTTCCATGGTTAACCTCTTCTCAAGATGAAATGGGCAAATCTTTGAGCTCTAGTATCTTAGATGATGACATAAAATAAACGTGCTATGCACTTCATTTTAGAGTCCTTTAGAAAGTAAAGTGATAGCTCAAAGTAAATATGAAATGCATATCCATTTTCATTCTTTGAGTTTAGTGAGGACTTGAAATATAAAATGAGATGCAAAGCTTGGAATTTAAACGTGCATAATGCAAGTTCATTCTTAGTCTTGGGGTTTAGTGGTTGCATAGAAATAAGCGTGCTATGCAAAGCGTAAAGTAAACGTGAATGCAAGTTTCTTTTGTATCTTGTCTAGAGCTCTTACAAGATTTTAAGGAGGAACATAGTCCCAACCCAAAACTCATCTTCACAAGAAAAGAAAAACCATTGGTACCAAGGCATCAAGAGAAAACATGACTTCAAGAGTCATGGGAGTGGTCAAATCTTAACAAAGGAAGGAACCATTTTTAAATCTCTAGGGACCAAGATCTTGATGATCCAAGCATCAACATCCTAAGTCCTCATCATTGAGTACATGGCTCCCTTCAAAACAAATATTTAAACAAAGTTCATGATAAAGGAGAAAGCAAAACCAAAACCATGCTTGGTTTAGGGCCAAGGCTTCAAGCTTTAGAGTTGGTTCATGTGACAAGCATCAACATGAAACTCTCATCATCAAGCTTACATTTTTCCCATGTAAAAAGGCTCCATGGCCAAAAATATAAGAAGGAAAAGGAAGAAGATCCAAAATGTTCAAGAGAAACATAAACTCCTTTAACTAAACTTGTAAAGAATGAAACTTTCTTTAAGAAAAACTCAAGCTTTAGAGGCCTCATGGACTCATGGTTACATCTAGAGAACACTCATCATCAAGCCATCATATTCAAGGCCTTAAGGCCGAAAAACTAAGGGGAAGAAAAGGAAGAAACCAAAAAAATGAAAACAACATAGAGGTTCAACCATTCATCAACTCCCAATCAAGATTCAAGCATAAGAATCAAAGACATGTTTAGAAAGAGTTCCCTACCTTGTGTCTTGGAAAAGGAGGAGAGAACTTAAGCTTGAGGAACTCTTGGGAACTTGAGAGAAAGAAATGAGAGAGTTTGAGACTTTGGAGAAGGATGCAAAAGTGGTGGAGTTGTGGAGTGTGATGTATTTATAGGCAAATGAAGGAGTAAAGAGGGAGTTGGTTGAAGCTTCTTGAAAAAGGAAGAGAAAAAAATATCTTCTTGAGTGGTCATTCTTGGTGTGATTGAAAACATGGGTAGGCATAGGTCATAGGGTAGCTTTGAAAGACAACTTGATTGACTACATAAAATAAAATTCTTTTGACTTCTTGGGGGGAGTGATCAGAAAATTATAGGGTCAAGGGAGAGAAAATTTTATGGCCACAAGGTAAAATATCTGTATGTGTTGTCATTCAAATGTATGGAAGAAAGTATGGAAGATATGATTGATTATGAAACTTGATTGAAAGTTTTGAGTGACAACATAAACAATTCATTCTTTTGAATTTTTGAATGACATAAATTTCAAATGTGATCATGATGATTTGAGAGTGACAACTTTCTTGGAAAGAGAGTGTCATTGGGAAAGGGAGTGTGAATAGTGAAAATACTATTCATAGTTGCTTTTTCTTTAAAGAAAGAAAAGAATTTGGAAAAGGGTTTTAAATTTCCTTGAACAACCCTAGGTTCCAATTAGTTCTGAATAATGACTTTGGCTCTAGATTAATTATGGAAATTAATTAACCTTTATTTAGAGCCTAAAATCGCCTAGGTTCTGAGTTAGATAACTCATTAAGCCCAAAATGCACTAAGCAGGGGCAAAATCGTAATTTTACTCAAAAACTGCCCGGGACCACCGGGACTTACTTAAACCTTAAACAAACATAGTTCATGCCTTAAAATCATGGTTTTAAACCTCGGGACAAGGTTTGGGTCAAAACAGAATTTTAAAACTGCCTGAAATCTGTCACAAGGGTATTTTGGTCCCTTATGGGCAGAAATCTCAGAAATGAGGTTTTTCTGCTCCGTTAAACATTCACAATCACACAATCCCCTTCATATAACATATGAACCCTATGAGGATGGCCAAAGCCGGCCGTCCTCGTGTTTCGGGTAAAAATGACCTTAGGGGCATTTTGGTCATTTAAAAGTTTAGAGAAAAACGGGGCGTTACACTATGGTGGATTATTACCGCAAAGTAGTGAAGTTTGAAGTTCACAGTTTGATCTCAGCATTGAGCACCGTGCGGCTTATGGATAAGGGTAGCAGTGGGTTCTTAGCCTCAGTTAGAGATATGGATGGGCCAGTGCCGAGTTTAGAGTCAATTCCAGTGGTATGTGAGTTCCTAGATGTGTTCCCGAAAGAGTTACTAGGTATGCCCCAGATAAAGAGGTGGAGTTCAAGAAAGAGCTTGAGCCCGGAGTGAGGCCCATCTCCATTCCCCCATATCGGATGGCTCCTGCATAGTTAAAGGAGCTAAAGAAGCAGTTACAAGAGATGCTTGACAAGGGGTTCATCCAACCGAGTACCTTACCTTGGAGTGCTCCAGTTTTGTTTGTAAAGAAGAATGATAGTTCTATGAGGATGTGCATAGGCTACCGGCAATTAAACAAGGCAACAGTTAAGAACCAGTACCCCTTACCATACATAGATGACCAGTTTAATCAGGTCCAAGGGGCTAGGTGCTTCTCCAAGATAGACTTGTGGTCAAACTACCACCAATTGAAGATTAAGGTCAACCATGTGCCCAAGACAGCCTTTAGGACATGCTATGAACACTATGAGTTCTTAGTGATGTACTTTGGGTTGACCAATACCCCTACAGCTTTTATAGAGCCGATGAATAGAGTTTTCAGGGCATTTTTAGATCACTTTGTGATTATCTTCATTGATGACATCCTAGTGTACGCTAAAAGCGAGGAGGAGCATGAGTAACACTTAAGAATTGTCTTGCAAACCTTGAAGGAGAACCAGTTATATGCCAAAATTCTCTAAGTGCGAGTTTTGGCTTGAGCGAGTGGCATTTCTTGGACATATAGTGTCTAAGGATGGTATTCTAGTGGACCCAAAGAAAGTTAAAATGGTTCAACAATGGCCAAGGCCTCCTATAGTTTCTGAGATCTGAAGTTTTCTGGGATGAGTAGGTTACTATCGAAGGTTCGTCAAGGACTTCTCAAGAATAGCAGTGCCTTTGATCAGGTTGACATAAAAGGGGGTTAAGATTCAGTGGTCGGTTGCATGTGAAGAGAGTTTTCAAAAGCTCAAGACCTGTTTGACCATGGCACCAGTGTTGGTATTGCCTTTTGGCACAGGTAGTTTTCGGTATACTGTGATGCCTCAAGAGTTAGGTTTGGCTGTGTTCTTATACAGCATGGCCAAGTTGTGGCATATGCTTCTAGGTAACTCAGGCAACAAGAGTAGAACACCCTACCCATGATTTAGAGATGGCAGCTATAGTCTTCGCCTTGAAGATTTGGAGGCATTACCTATATGGAGAGACTTGTGAGATCTTCACGGATCACAAGAGCTTGAAGTACATCTTCCAGCAGAAGGATATGAATCTCAGGCAGCACAAATGGCTAGAATTACTAAACAACTATGATTACATGATCTCTTATTACCCAGGCAAGGCAAATGTGGTAGCTGATGCTTTGAATAAGAAATCCATGGGTAGTTTGGCCCACATAGCCCCCGTGAGACGGTCATTGATATAGGACATTCATGAGTTAGAGGCTGATAGAGTCCAGTTTGGTATGGGTGAGTCAGGAACCTTTCTAGCTCACATAAGGGCCCAATTAACCTTGATTGAGCATATTAAGGCACTACAAAGGGAAGACTCCAAGCTACTAAAGCTTATGGAAAACATGCGCCGAGGAGAAAATCATGATTTTTCTATTGATGTGGAGGGTGTGTTGCATTTTAAGGACCGTTTATGTGTACCTAACATGGGTAAGCTAAAAAGGAAAGTAATAAAGTAGTCCCACTGTGCAACATACTCTGTCCATACTGGTTCAGCTAAGATGTATCAGGATCTCAGACAGTTATACTGGTGGGAAGGCATGAAGAGGGACATAGGTGACTTCGTGACATGGTGTTTAGTGTATCAGCAAGTTAAGGCTGAACATCAAAGACCAGTAGGCTTAATACATCAGATAGAGATCCTTGAGTGGAAGTGAGAGAAAATAACCATGGACTTCGTAGTCGAGTTACCTCGAACCACCAAGGGCTTTGATTCCATTTGGGTGATTGTGGATAGAATGGCTAAGTCGGTTCACTTCCTACTAGTGAAGACGACCTTCAGTGTAGCTCAATATGCCCAGCTCTACATAGATAAGATTGTCAAACTTCATGGAGTGCCAATGTCAATTATATCAAATAGAGGGTCCCAATTTACTTCGTGATTTTGGAGAACATGTCAAAAAGCTCTTGGGACTCGGGTGGACTTGACCACAGTTTTCCACCGGTAGACAAATAGCTAGTCAGAGAGAACGATCCAGACTTTAGAGGACAGGCTCTGAGCTTGTGTTTTAGATTTCGGTGGGAGTTGGTGTGAGTACTTGTCATTGATGGAGTTCTCTTATAATAACAGCTACCAAGCAAGCATCTAGATAGCACTGTTTGAAGCTTTGTATGGGAGACGGTGTAGATCAGCCATAGGTTGGTTATTTGCTAGCATTATTGAGTATTTAGAGAATTGTAAAATGAATTCTTATACAATATTGCTTTATGTTAAAATATGCTTCAACTAGAAATACTTCGTTTGAACTTATGCATGAAATTATGATTTTAGAAAATGCATGGGACCATAATTATTTCATCAAAAGCTTTGTATAATTTATTTTAAGAATTCACTTGATTATGATAAATTAGGATTTACTATGATTTACGAAATGAGGTTTAAGAATTTATGTTTTAGTTGAAAAATGTTGAACTAGAAATATAGAATTCCCTTTTATGGTTTTAGTTAGTTTTAGATTAGAGAATTACTCAGAGGAACAAAATTGTGAGTTAACGGCAGTTATTCTATTAACCCTGGTATACCAAGGCCCGCCAGGGGCAAGCCATCCTTAAGTTAAATCAATTCACCATAGATGCGGCTCACCAAGGACCGTTGAGATCTCATTAGTTAGGGGCTCTTGTCTGCTAGGGACTAAGCACCCTCCTTACAATTGATGAATATTCTGTTCCCCTGTGTAATTCTTGAAAATATAAATATTACAATTAACATGTAAAGTAAATAGAAATGTTTATGAATGTTGTATTATTATTGTTATTCATTTACAATGTTTTCTTGTCCCATGTATGATTATAAGTGACGATCCACTCACTGAGTTTTGATTACAAAACTCACCCTCTTTTCGTCTTTTTCTTCACAGATACAAGTACAGCTCAGGATCCTTCCCTTCCTCCTCCTTAGCATTAGTATCTCTAGTTTGGGTGAACTTCACTTTGGCGTGAAGCCTTAGTATGTTGTTCATGATAGAGTGCTCCAATGATGTGACAGGCAAGGTCCCAGACCGCATATAGTTTTTTTTTTTTACATTTTGATATTACCAAGATTCTTTTCTATTTAACAGTAAATTATTTATGTTTTATTTTGTATTTGAGCAACTCAATTGAAATGTATTTACAGCTACAATTCTATACTTTATTTATGACAAAGAGGCTTTATTAATACTTAGTAAGGATTAATAGTTAATCTGATTTATGATTAAATCATATTTTACGAATAAAGTATGCATATAGTATGGTATAGAAATCATGAGATTTACATGGGGATTTGGATTTCTTAAGTACCGGTCACGATCCAAACCAGGTTGTGACATTGATCTTCTTCTATACTTCAATTTCTTCCATTGCAATTTGCACCCACTTCAGAATCTAAGAGTGGATCTCTGTTAGATCTTCTTATTAGAAGGCAAGAGCAATTGTTGTATGATGCACACTTTCTCACTTGGCCATTAATATCATTTTCTTCATCTTCATCTTCGTCTCCATCTGGGCCATAATAGATCACATTGTCATCATCTAATCATTCCATGATGTTCACTACTTTTTTAAGTGGGCAATCATTTGACTTGTGTTCTGGTTTATTGCACTTGAAGCATTTCCCTAGCATCAATTTTGCATATAGATTAGAGGTCTTTGGTGTTTCCTTTGCTTCTAAGACCTTTTGCTTCCATGTTGCTCTTTCCTCAATATACAACTCAATATGTGTAGAGGTGTCACCAACAACTTTGCCTTGATCAATAGTTACTTGAAGGGAGTTGCCTCCATATTTGTTGTAGTGGTAATCAACTTGACTTTAATCTTGTAAAATTTAACTTAGCTCATAAAACTATATTCTTTGCTTTAGCTAACAATTGAACCATCTGAATGCCAAGTCTATCTTTGATTGCCAGCATCAACCTTTCAAGGTATCTTGCCATTTGTTGTCATTTAGTCTCTAGTAAATTATTTCGTTGTGCCTATAAATTCTGCAGTGTACTCATGAGTGGTTTTCTAACCTTGTTGACATCTTTGGTACCGTTAGAATAAGATTTTCTCATAATTTGAAGGTGGGAAGTCAATGATCAACAATTGCCTCATTCTTCTCTAGGTTCCAATTGGTGCTTTTCTTTCGCATATTCTTCTAGATTGTAGTTTCTCCTACCAAGCTGATGCTCCTCTTTTAAGTTACAAGCCACTAGCCTCTCTCTTCACTGTTCAGCCATATCCATTAATTCAAAGAATCTATCTACATCTGGAAGTCAATCTAGAATTTTTTCTATATTGAAATCACAAAGAAAAATAGGGATATATACTTCAATCTATATGTAAGATGATCTCTACCACGGTCACATCTCCTATGCTTTGGATTCCTCCATAGCTTTTTTTTTTGTGCTCTTTAATTTCCTCTAACTCTTTAAAATAAATTTCATGCTAGCTCTATATTCAAGAATGGGTCTGCCAATAGGGTGTTTGTGAGCGATCTCATCCCTAGCACACCTCCCATTGGCATTCCACTCTCTATTTACAACTACCGTGATCATCTAACCGAGTGATTAGACCATCAAAGAGTCCCCTTAGTTAATCAAACCACCCCTTGTACTAATTAAGTTGTTGCTCCAAAGCCATTAATGCTACTCTTTCATTGAAAAGAGTCTCAAACCTCTGATCATCTTCAAGAGGAACACTGCTACCTCTCCCTGCATTACTAGCCATTGAACCTTGCTCTAATACCAATTGATGCAGCAGAAAAAGTAAAAATTTGAATTAAACCAAAACCTATACAAGGTAAGACCCTCAACACAGTGCTAACTTGCACTAAAAAGAGACTACTTATCTAAAGTGTTTATTACATCCAGATGTTATTGAATACAATCTAAAACCCCTTATTTATATAGGAGTTGTGCTCTTACAGTTGCTAAACTAACCAATATGGGAGTAATAAGTAAAAGAAATAAAACTAGCAATATGGAACTATTATAAATAAGAGAAAATGGGACTAATAAATAAAAAATCCTATTTGAGCTCTGTGTCAAAATGGATTTATTTGAGAATTGACTAACAATTTTAGAATAGTAAAGCAAGCTCTTCGGCTTATGATGCTTTATCAAACTGATATTTGATGAGGAAAATTAGGACATTTTTTAAGGTTTGTTTTGACTATAAACGCTTAACACATTATGTTCTGAGAATTGTATTTCATATTCATGTTTTGTTGCGAGAATTGCATTTCATGTTCATATTTCTTAAGCTTATTGATATTTTGTAGGAGGATCTTACATAAACAACAACTAGCATTCATTGACACAAACCTTTCCGTACCTCTCAGTTTGAACCCTTGGTTAATATGGGAGATGCTACCTCGAGACATGTGTAAGACCAAAGCACACAACTGATTCTGTAGCCAAATCAATTTGCTCGAATCTTAATTATTTGAAAATATATTTGAGTTGAATCCTTTCATGTACTTAAATGAATTATGTAAATGGGGAATTGGCAGAACTCCATAGGAAGTGGACCTCATTCCCTGTCCACACACTGTTTAACAAATGAGTACTTTGTCCTCATCCCTATGGAGACTAGACTTGTCCCTATCCTTATCCCTACTACGAGTAATCCCTACAGTATTTGCTTTAACGAGTCTTTTTGTCATACCTACTTTTGTATACACCATAGTCACTACTAAGGCTTGTCATTGTGTGTTATAGACTACTTGCCCTTCACCAATTTAGTTGGATTCACCCCCTTTCTTCTTTCCTATTTCAAATTTAAGTATAGATCTTTGGGCACTTCATCTCAATTTTGAAGAATTTAGGAGTTATGCGAACTCCACATGTTCATCTAGTACATCTCACCAGGGTCATCTTGTATTTTAATTAATGTTTTGATCAAAAAATGAGTTGTAAATATTCTAGATTTGCTCCATTAATTAAACTATATAGAGGGTTCATTCTCATTGTGAATTATGTACTTACAATAAGTTTAGAATGAAAGAATATCAGTGTTTTTGTTGGTGTTATTCACTGGTTAAGAAACTCTAAGAGCCTTTACTTGGTCTCTGTATGCTAGTTCGTTTGTTGTATAGGTTTTCAATATAGGAAAGTTAAAAAAATAGAAGAAACCATGTGCATTTTTCATAAAAATTTTTGTAGGCTTACAAGGAAGCCAGACTAGCCTCTCTTGTGTGCCGATCAAAATATGACCTAGGTTAGATTGTGACAAAACTTCTATATTCTTATACATTTACTAATAAATTTGTACCACAAATAAAATTATATTTCTATAGTGCTGTTAAAAATTGGAGCAAAAAATCAAACCCTTTTTTTCTGAAAAAAGGCCTAGGCCATTAATAAATAGTAGTATCGGTCTATGTAAATAGCACATTTGTACACTTCAAAAGTGATAAATGATAACATAATCAAATCAAAAAATAATAACAGATAAATAGATGAATATGCATAACTACAAAGACATTAATAGTTTTATGGAATGTTATTGTTATTTCTTGTAAGTAACTGATAAAAAAGTAATAACAAAACAATAGTAATCTATTGAATTCAACTGTAACTCTATATTCTAACCTCATAGTCTACATATATAAATATACATTTGAAGAAGCTTACTTTGTCCATGGTTCTTCAAGATAACAATTAACAAGCAAGTTTGAATTATTTTCTTGCTTTTGCCAAAAAAGTGCAAAAATATAAGTTAATTAAAGGATGGTAAACCTCAACATCAAGTCACTCGTGATCTTGTTATTTGTGTGTATAGTATTCCAACTTACTACATGTCAAATAATGCATCGCCATCGCCATGAGTTAGCCCCAGAACCTCAACTTGATTATGAACCGTTAAAAGGTTGTACCACTGTGCTGACAGACAAATGTAGAAATGAGACTTTGGATTACATTTTGAAAAAAGAGACAGCAAAAATGAGTACAGATTGTCTTAATCATTTGGTTAAACCATGCAACGAGCTTTCAATTGATAAAAGTTTCTTCAAGAAAAAATTATGGAAGCGTGTAAAGGAGAATGGAAGAAGGTTTTTTGGTGGAGTGGGTGAAGGCACCAATGGTGAATACTCAAGTGGTGAAGTAGCGACGAATCCACAATACACAAATTATGGGGGTTATTAATACCTTCCATTGATTAAATTTCTGAGAGAACTACTTCTTCAAAAGTGGAATCAGAAGTTGAATTATATTGATTTTATGAACTCGAATAATGGAATTGATGGATTTCAATGATTTTATATATCAATTTGTTTTTTAATGTTAGAACTTGGATATTTGATCGCTATATATAAATAATGAGATATGTTATAGGATTTTGAATCATGACAGAAAGGATATAGATTTGACTTTTCAAAATGTACATCGTTACATCTTTGAATTTTGCAAACAATGCAGAACACCTTCTCAGTATAATTTGGTAACTAATGAAGGTAAGATTTATGTACCTCCTAGGATAAAAGAAAAGACCTATTTGCAAGGATGTTAATTGGGGTGCACTAGGCCTCTCTTATGAATAATGATTGTTATCAAGAGACAAAATAAATTAGCTTGTAATAAATAATTCTAATAGGCATGTGAAAATCCCAAAAATAACTCCCTATTATTTCTTTTCCTTCCCCCTCATAGAATTTTGTTTGAATATATATATATATGTATGTATAAATTGTAGTGCAAGGTCGTAGATTCATGGGGGTTTATTAATTTAGTTTGATATACAACCCATTTTTAGCTACAAACTTGGCCTAGCATTTGTTTACTTTGAAAATGCAACTCGGATTGTATGTTTGAGCCATATTAATTTATGAACTCGAATAATGGAAATGATTGATTTCAATGATTTTATATATTGATTTGTTTTTTCTAATTTCTGAACTTGGAAATTTGATGATTACATATATACATAATGAGATATGTTTTGGTATTCTAAATTCTGATAGTGAGGAAATATGACACTGTGAGAGAACATAAAATTTGAACCAAATTAGGGTCTACATAGAGCAGGAGCCTTAACACAGAGCTAACTTACACTAAAAAGAGAATAATTCTCTGAACATGTATTTATTACTTCTAGATGTGATTGAATATAATCAGAAGCCCCTTTCATTACAAGAAACACGCAAGTTACTGATGGAAAATAAGAAATTCGAGAATTTTGGATTTCAATCATTACCGTTGGATTTTTCCATCAGCAAATTCAGGGGTGTAACTCGCACCAACTGTAGATGAATATGGGCACGCATTATTCGTCATATTTTGTGCAGAAATTAATTTTATCGATGGAAAAATCCATCGGTAACTATTATAAAAAAAATTATTAAAAAATTAGTTTTATCAATAGAAAAATCCTCCAATAAAATTAATTTTGAAAAAAAAATTTAAAATAATTATCAGTGAAAAAACCCAATAACTATAAGCAAAAAAAAATGAGGAACCGCACATCTTGTCATTACTGGTGGATTTTTAAATTTTTGACTACAAAAATCCATTGGTAATATATGTGCTAATAAGGACAGCTTGCTTCCCCCCCTTTCATTATCTTCATGACTATTTCTCTTTTGGTCTCTCTTTCTCTCTCTACATTTCATGAACCCTCCCTCTTCCCCCTGAAACAGGCCATGGCCTAGGCCAGTGCTGCCGCTGCGCCCCCTGCCGCCTTAACGCCGTTGCTTCCTGATGCCAATGCCTCCCTAACGCCTCCAAACACACTCTCGCCTAACACCCTACGCGATATGAACGCCGAACCACAATACTGCACTTCGTCGCGCCACTGCCGATTGTAGAGGAAGCCTAAGGCCGCTCTACCCTCCATTCTCTCTCTTTGCTTCTCTCTCTTTCTTGTAGCCATGGACTACCAGCTAAACCACCGATGGAACAACGTCGTCGCGCGACGGAAGAAACCTTTCACGTTAGTCCCTCTCTTCACTTCTCTCTCTCTCTGGCATGGGTGCTCTCTCTGCCACCATCCTGAGCAGGAGCGTCTCCCTCTATTCCTAAGGTAATAATCCATTCTCCAAAATGGGGTAGTGCAAAGTTTAATTTTTGTGGCAAGTGAACACATTGGGACAATCTATTTTGCACTTTTTGAGCTAAGCCTAAACTATTTCATGGTGATTGGCTGTGTTGAAATAGGTTGCTAATTGTGCTACTGTATTTTTTATTGCTTTGTATTATTCACTTTCATTTTTGGTGAATTTCGTGATGTATTTATTTCTTCTTTATGGTGTCAAAATATCAGTTTCGGTTTAGAAATTAAACCCTTTTTGGCATACATGCCAAAGAGTCGAATTTGAGATATAAAGCATGTTGGATTGTCAAATGTCAAGGAGGAAGAATGAGGACAATAATGAACTACTTTACACCATAATTGAATATACTAGAGTTGAACTTAATACCAATTTGATTCCACTGGTATTTTCTATCCCACTTGCATTACAATCCTTTGATTACTTACATTAAAATTGGGCTTTTGTGTTTGAGTAGTTGAAGATGGCTTCTTGCTTCCTTTCTTACTAATACTACCTTTTATGTCTGCCGAATACTGACACCAGAACAAATTGGATTAAGCTCTATGAACTATTTACCATGTTTTCTCTGATCTTTCCACTTTTAATTGGAATGAAACACTTATTCCCCTTGCCAAAAGAACAAAAAAAAAAATAAAGGAGGGAGCATAAGTGCATTTAGACCCGAGGTTAGGGGCATTCCCAACTAGAAAAAAATATAGGAATAATGCAGTAATCGACTAATTCTTAAGATGATTTAGTGTGCTATGATGATTACTTGGTTAGTAATTAGTAATGATGCTAAGAATGGCTACATTTTTAACTGTAATGTTCGTCTCCTTTGATTTTAGTAGCATTACAAATATATTATCCATTGAATGACCTAAAGCCACACTAGATGCCTTTATATTTACATTGTTTTGTGTGTCCATATAGTTTACATTACTTTTATGTGGTCATATTAAGAGAATTATTACTTTTTTTGAGCGTTAGAAAAAATTATTAGAAAGAAAAATGGAAAATACATTAGGGTATAGGATAAGAATTCCCCCTAAAAAGAGAAAATAGAAAACAGAAAACAGGAAAAAAAAACGAGGCAAAATAGTAGGAAAAAATGTAACAAAGTTGTGTATTCTTGTTGGATATTAGTAATAGAACTTCCATTCAAACATACATGAGCAAGGTACTAATCAGAACCACCATGTACTATTCAATCACAAATTTACAGTCAAAGAGAGATCCCCTTAAAAATGTGGACATTCTTCTCCAACCAAATACACTCCCAAGTTATTATATTGTTTGACATTTGAATTTTGATAATAGCTTGATATTGTTGTAAATCATTACATCCGTCTAGTGGAAAGCTTTATCAAATGAAATCTAGTGTTTCAAGTTATGTCTAAGTCTGCTTGTCTATCCACTCTTGCTGTCTTGATGTGGCTGTTTTGCATTATACTTACTTTTGTGTGTTCTTTTCTTTTGTATCTAGGTTCAACCGTGACTAGAAAAAGATTGGAGCATTTGTTGGATCAAAGACAGTTATACAGGTTATTCCATTATGCCAAACACCGATGATGAGGATGATGGTGATGCTAACGATGATGATGATGCTACTGACTTCTCCTTATTTGAGTTCTTGCTTTTTCTTTCTTTGTTATATGTTAAACTTTTTATATGTTTATACACTTTCTGACATTTTTATATATTTTACATTTTGAACTTAAATTCGTTGAGTTTATTATTTATTTCAAATTTTTTATCATTTTCATTATTAAATATATTTATAATTAGGTTTAAATAAAAAATAAACTCTTAAATTATCAGGTAACACACAAATTATAAAATATTTATTTAAAAAAATAATTGCCAACAGATTTTTTAGTCGATAAAATAAAAATAAAAAAATTTAACTATTACCGACGGTAATATAAATACAATATATTAATAAAATTAAAAATTTTACTATTTTCGACAAATTATTCTGTCAATAAAATAAAAATTCAATAATTCAATAATTTCATCGATAAAACTCGAATATTAAATAATTACAAATTAAATTAAAAATTAATGACCGAAAAATCCATCGATAATAAAATAAAATCCACCGATAATCATTAATCCTTGACGAATTTGCTGACGAATTGTTCAGCTTATTATCGACGGATTTTTTCTATCTATAATGATTTTTGACTATGTTATTACCAATGGACAAAATCCGTAAGTAAAATTCGTCAATAACAGCATTTTTTCTGGTAGTGTTTTTTTTTATATAGGATGTATGCTCCTTACATTTGCTAAACTAACCAGTGAAGGACTAATTAGCAAAAGAAATAAAACTAGCAATCGGGGACTATTAGACATGAGAAAATGAAACTAATAAAATAAAAATTCTATTTGTGCTCTACATCAGTCATCTCCACTTGAGAAAAACTAGACCTAGAGTTACCTGGATTGAATGGATCCAATGTCATATATGATGAACACAATGTATAACAATCTACTGCTTTAAATGTCTTAGATATATCCACTACATCCAATATCCCCACAACATTAGTATCATCACTAATCTTCTTTTATACTTCAGTTTCTTCCTTTGCAATTTCCACGCACTTCATAATCTAAGAGTGGATCTCTGTTGACTCTGTTAGATCTTATGTAGAAAGCAAGAGTAATTGTTGTACGATGCACACTTTCTCACTATGCTATTAATATCATTTTCTTCATCTTTATCTCCATCTCTATCTAGGCCATAACAAATCACGTTGTCATCATCTACTTATTCCATGATGTTCACTATTTTTTTAAGGGGGTAATCATTTGACTTCTATTCAGGTTGATTCACTTGAAGAACTTCCCTAGTATCAATTTTGCATATGGATTGAAGGTCTTTGGTGTTTCCTTTGCTTCTAAGACCTTTTTCTTCCCTGTTGCTATTTTCTCAATATATGACTCAATATGTATAGAAGTGTCACCAACAACCTTGCTTTGATTAGTAGTTACTTGAGGGGATTTGCCTCCACATTTGTTGTAGTAGTAATCAGCTTGACCCTAATCTTGTAAAATTTAACTCAACTTGTAAAATTATATTCTTTGCTTCAGCTAACATCTGAACCATCTGAAAGCCAATTATGTCTTTAACTACTAGTATCAGCCTTTCAAGGTATCTTGCCATTTGTTGTCATTTAGTCTCCAACAAATAATTTCATTGTGCTAGACCCATGAATTTCGCGGTGTGCTCATGAGTGATTTTCTAACCTTGTTGATATCTTTGGTATCGTTGGAATAAGACTTGCTCGTAATTTGAAAGTGGGAAATCAATTATCAACAATTTCCTCATTCATTTCCAGGTTCTAATTGGTGCTCTTTTTTCGCATCTTCTAGATTGCAGCTTCTCCTACCTAAGCCGATGCTCCTCCTCTAAGTTACAAGCCACTAGCCTCACTCTTCGCTATTCAGCCACATCCATTAATTCAAAGAATCTATCTACATTTGCAAGTCAATCTAGAATTTCTTCTATATTGAAATCGCCAAGAAAAAAAGCGATATATACTTCAATCTATATGCATGATGATCTCTACCACAGTCACATCTCCTAAGCTTTGGATTCCTCTATAGCTCTTTATTGTACTCCCCATTTTCCTCTAACTCTCTAAAATAGATTTCATGGTAGCTCCATATTCAGGAATGGGTCTACTAATAAGGTGTTTGTGAGCGATCTCATCCCTAGCACACCTCCCATTGGTATTCCACTCTCTATTTGCAACTACCAAGATCATCCAACCGAGTAATTAAACCATCAACGAGTCCCTCTAGTTGATCGAACTGCCCCTCGTACTAATTGAGTTGTTGCTTCAAAGCCATTAATGCTACTCTTTCATTGAAAGGAGTCTCAGACCTCTAATCATCTTCAAGACGAACATTGCTACATCTCCCTGTATTGCTAACGATCGAATCTTGCTCTGATACCAATTGACGCAGCAAAAAAGTAAAAATTTGAATTAAACCAAAACCTATACAAGGTAAGACCCTCAAACATAGTGCTAACTTGCACTAAAAAGAGACTACTTATCTAAACAAGTGTTTATTACATCCAGATGTTATTGAATACAATCTGAAACCCCTTATTTATATAGGAGTTATGCTTTTACATTTGCTAAACCAACCAATATGGGACTAATAAGTAAAAGAAATAAAACTAGCAATGTAGAACTATTATAAATCAGAGAAAATAGGACTAATAAAAAAAATCCTATTTGATCTCTGTGTCAAAATGGATTTATTTGAGAATTGACTAACAATTTTAGAATAGTAAAGCAAGCTCTTTGGCTTATGATGCTTTATCAAACTGATATTTGATGAGGAATATTAGGACATTTTTTAAGGTTTGCTTTGAATATAAACAACATTTAACATATTTTGTTCTGAGAATTGTATTTCGTATTCATGTTTTGTTGTGAGAATTGCATTTCGTGTTCATATTTCTTAACCTTATTGATATTTTGTGGGAGGGATCCTACATAAACAACCACTAGCATTCACTGACACTAACCTTTTTGCACCTCTCGATTTGAACCCCTAGTTAATAAGGGAGATGCTAGCTCGAGACATGTGTGAGACCAAAACATACAATTGATTCTGTAGCCAAATTAGTTTGTATGAAGCTTAATTGTCTGAAAATATATTACAGTTGAATCCTTTCATGTATTTAAATGAATCGTGTAATGGGGAATTGGCAGAACTCCATAGGAAATGGACCTCATTCCCTATCCGTACATCGTTTAATAAATGAGTACTTCGTCCTCGTCCCTATGGAGACTAGACTAGTCCCCATCCTTATTCCTATTATAGGTAATCCCTATGGTATTTGCTTCAACGAGTCTTTTTGTCATCCCTACTTTTGTATATATCATCGTCACTACTAGGGCTTGTCATGTGTTATAGACTACTTGTCCTTCACTAATTTAGTTGGACTTGCCCCTTTCTTCTTTCCTATTTCAAATTTAAGTATAGATCTTTGGGCACTTCATCTCAATTTTGAAGAATTTAGGAGTTATGCATACTCAACATGTTCATCTAGTACATCTCATTAGGGTCATCTTGTATTTTAATTAATGTTTTGATTGAAAAAATGAGTTGTAAATATTCTAGATTTGCTCCATTAATTAAACCTTATAGAGGGTTAGCACTCATTATGAATTATGTACTTACAATAAGTTTAGAATGAAAGAATATCTTGTTCTTGTTGGTGTTATTCATTGGTTAAGAAAGTCTAAGAGCCTTTACTTGGTCTCTGTATGCTAGTTGGTTTGTTGTATTGGTTTTAAATATAGGAAAGTCCAAAAAATAGAAGAAACCATGTGCATTTTTCATAAAAATTTTAGTAGGCTTACAAGGAAGCCAAACTAGCCTCTCTTGTGTGCAATCAAAAATGTGACCTAGGTTAGATTGTGACAAAACTTCTATATTCTTATACATTTACTAATAATTTTGTACTAAAAATAAAATTATATTTCTATAGTGCGGGTAAAAATTAGAGCAAAAAATCAAACCTTTTTTTTTAAAAAAAAGGCCTAAGCCATTAATAAATAGTAGTATCGGTCTATGCAAATAGCACATTTGTACACATCAAAAGTGATAAATGATAACATAATCAAATCAAAACGTACTTAAATAATAATAGATAAAATAGATGAATATGCAAAACTACAAAGACTTTAATAGTTTTATGGAATGTTATTGCCATTTCTTGTAAGTAAATGATAAAAAAGTAATAACATAATAATAGTAATCTATTGAATTCAACTTTAACACTCTATTCTAACCTTGTAGTCTACATATATAAATATACATATGAAGAAGCTTACTTTGTCCATGGTTCTTCAAGATAACAATTAACAATCAAGTTTGAATCATTTTCTTGCTTTTGCCAAAAAAGCACAAAAATATAAGTGAATTAAAGGATAGTAAACCTCATCAAGTCACTCGTGATTTTGTTACTTGTGTGTACAATAGTCCAACTTACTACATGTCAAAGAATGCATTGGCATCGCCATGAGTTAGCACCAGAACCTCAACTTGATTATGAACCGTCAAAATGTTGTACCACTGTGCTGACAAACAAATGCATAAATGAGACTTTGGATTACATTTTGAAAAAAGAGAAAGCAAAAACGAATATAGATTGTCTTGATCATTTGGTTAAACGATGCAACAAGCTTTCAATTAATAAAATTTTTTTGAAGAAAAAATTATGGACGCGTATGAAGGAGGGTGGAAAAAGGATTTTTGGTGGAGTGGGTGAAGGCACCAATGGTGAATACTCAAGTGGTGAAGTAGTAATGAGTCCACAAAACAAAAATTATGGGGGATATTAATACCCTCCATTGATTAAACTTCTAAGAGAACTACTTCTTCAATAGTAGAATTAGAAGTTGAATTGTATTGATTTGATGAACTCAAATAATGGAATTGATGGATTTCAATGATTTTATATACCAATGTGTTTTCTAGTGTTAGAACTTGGATATTTGATAACTATATATACATAATGAGAAAGGATATAGATTTGACTTTTCAAAACATGCACCGTGACATCTTTGAATTTTTCAAACTGTGCAGAATACCCCCTCAGTATAATTTGGCAACTAATGAAGGTAAGATTTATGTACATCTTAGGAAGAAAGAACAAACCTATTCGCAAGGATGTTAATTGGGATCACTCGATCTCTCTTATGATTAATGATTGTTATCAAGAGACAAAATAAATTAGCTTGTAATAAATAATTCTAATAGGCATGTGAAAATCCCAAAAATAACTCTCTATTATTTTTTTTTCCTTCCCCCTTGTAGAATTTTGAATGAATATATTACATGCAAAATTTATGATTCCATAAAATACAAATATATATTGTAGTGCAAAGTCATAGACTCACATGGGTTTATTAAGTTAGTTTGATAAAAAAAAAAACCCATTTTAGCTACAAACTTGGCCTAGCATTTGTTTACTTTGAAAATGACAACTCGGATTCTATTTTTGAGCCATATTGATTTATGAACTCGAATAGTGGAACTGACGAATTTCAATGATTTTGTATATTGCTTTGTTTTTACTAATTTGTGAGCTTGGATATTTGATGATCACATATATACATAATGAGATGTGTTTTGGTATTTTGAATTCTGATAGTGAGGAAATGTGATGCTACGAGAAAATGTAAAATTTGAACTAAATTAGAGTTTGCAGACACCAGGATCCTCAACATAGAGCTAGCTTACTCTAAAAATTGAATAATTCTCTAAACAAGTGTTTATTACTTCTAGATGTGATTGAATATAATCACAAGCCCCTCTCACTACAAAAAACACGCAAGTTACCAATGTATTTTAACAATGAATTTTTTTCGTCAATGTTTCTGACAGATTTACCGATGGAAAGCAAGAAACTAAAGAATTTTGGGTTTCAGTCATTACTGACGGATTTTTCCATTGGTAAATTCATAGGTATAATTCATGCCAACTGTAGATGAATATGGGCGTGCATTATCGATGGGTTTTTCTGTGGTAACTATTATGAATTTTTCTTTTGTGTAGAAATTAATTTTACTGATGGAAAAATTGTAATACCCTAGGTTTTACATAAAAAAGTTATAAATTTTTTTTCGAATTAGAAAGGATGCCAGCCACCCTTACTTGTTATTCCAAGTCCTGGATTTCAATACCCTACACGGCCTTAGAGGGCTATATGATAGAATTACATTCATAGGATCAAAAGTCCCAACAATTGTTTCCTAGAGAAAAATAAGTTAAAGAGTGATTTTTAATGAATTTTATGAAATGTTTAAATGTTTCATTTTTTTCCTTCAAGTTTATAAATCATAAGAATTCCCGAATTTGAACTAAAACCCACAATTTGGATTTTGATTTGTTGAGGTTTTGATTTTTCTAATATTTTATTTGAATCCAAATAGGGGGTATTTTCTTATTTACATTTATGTTTTAAAGTTAATGGAGAGTAAATAATAAATGTAAATAAGTGTATTATGGAGAGCATTCTGGAGAGCGCTATAACGGTCAAGGAATAATAAGGCAGTGTGGGTGCGGATTTTATGTTTTCTGGTGAGTGCTGTAGTGGTCAGGGAATAATAAAGCGGTGTGGGTGCAGATTTTATGCTTTTTGGTGAGCGCTATAGTGGTCAGCAATTTTATAAAACCCCCATTTCGGGATCCAAACTATTCCATACACTCCCTACCCTCCCTAAACCTCTCTTAACTCTGAAAGCACCTCTCCTAACCCTATTTTACTCATAAAACTCCGTTTCTTTTCAATTCTTTCAAATTTAACCTAGGGTCTTCCATCCTTCAAGCTCAAAGGTATGTTATCTTGCTAGTTTTGCTCCATTTCGTTCAAGTTGTAACATCTTAATTTTTAACCCAATACTCTAGAACATACTTAGGTTAATCATTAGTCTGTTACTTCATAGTTCTCATTTTTTACACTTTGAAATACTTAGCGGAAAATACGGGTAAATTTTTTTTTTGAAATACAAAGTGAGAGCCGCGTGATGCGATATAACTTGTAGCGGACAAAACATACATCTCATAACGTCAGAGCATAAAGCACATAAAGGCACATCATGAGAAACACTGAATATCACCTCACATAAATATAAATAACTTGCCCACTTATAAGTGTAAGACTTAATTTAGTACAATGGAATACATGAAAGAAAATACATCATAAACATAAACATAAACTACTCCCCTACCTGAGTGCATCTAATGGGATAACCTCTAAACAAAAGAAGATTTATCTCCATCTAAGTGGTGTGTGCTCTAACCCGGGCCATCCACAGCCTCCTACTGGCGACTATCCCTCGAGCGTGGCACGTAACCAGGAAACTGAGCAAGCTCTTCCGGCAAGAATAGCTGGGACGGGGCTCGGAAGTGACCTCCACGGCGCGGCTTCATCTCCGGTCATCGTGCAAGCCTCGGCTGAGTCACGGTGGGCTCACTACCCTCCCCAAGGTCCATGGGTATGGTAAGGGAAGACCCCTCGGAGGGTACCTGGGTCGCCAAATCCTCAGAAGGATCCGTCTCCGAGAAAGACGACGGGCAAAGGGGTACATACTGGGGTTAGCCTCAAACGGCGGACGCGGACGGTGCAGTACGGCGTAACCTCTCCTCTCGGGGACGTGCGTGCTCGAACACCAGGTCATCACCAAAAGGTGAGACGGGGGAGAAACGATGGGAATGTACAGGGGGAGTGAAGGGTCGACCCATGAACATGAATACTCTAACTGTGCATCGACCCACAAAATGGAACGACCCATGGTCCGGGTCATGGTGCACCTCCCATGTCGGCATGTCCACGAATACCATGAACGTCACCATCTGAAGACGTGACGGAAAGAAAGAGATAGAGGGAGTGAGAATATTGCTAAAGAATCTCAGTAGGGCCTCCTACTACCTAGGCGTCATCATCTACGTCCTCAAGAACCTTGGGTTTAATTATACAAAATGAGTGAGCATGCATTAAGTCCATTTTTAAGTTCTAAAACATATCTTAGCCAAGGTCCATTCATTTTAGGATGATCTTAATGTCATGAATGCAACATAATAGAGAATGTATACATGGCACTAGCTAATGCACATACATGAATCATGTCATCAAGCATCATCATACTTAGTGGCATAAAGTGGCAATAGAAACATTCATATGGGACAAACTTAGTGACATAATCATAATCATGAAACTTCTCTTCCTCATGGGCTGCCCTAAAAGACAAGCGTTTTGGGGGTGCTCGGCCGAACCTGTGTCACCCAGAACGTGTCACATCTCTAGGTTATGAGCTCATACCTTAACTAGTCGTCACTAGTTCTTACTTACCACTTAACGATAAGCGTATCATAAATCATAAATCTCGACTATCTGAGTACGGGTTAGGGGGCAATTCTCTTAGGGGTGCTCGGCCGAACCGATGTCACCTAAGAGTATAAATTGGTACTGATGTCACATGAGTTCTATGGAGGTGCTCGGCCGAACCGGTGTCATCCTAGAACCCATCTTAGTACCTTAATTTTCAAAATCTCTTTAAGTCCCCAAATTAAGTGAATTCGGCAAAGACGATGGCATTACGCCGAATTCCTTCCAAATTTGCTTTATGCCACATAAACATATATCCTCATGAATTCCTCATATGAATAACATCATCATCATTTTCATAACACATGCATCATCATAGAACATTCAAACGCTTACCCTTACGGTAGCTTATGCTTTGACCCTTACGGGTCTTAATCTTGAGATATAGTTCTCTAACATCCGTCGCTCATATGTTATGCACCTAAGGGCTCATAATAAATCATCATTCCTAATCCTCATGTTCATACTCAAATCTGAAAAGCATAGGGCAGAATTTTTAACTTGTGATTACGAGGTTCTAGAACTTACGTTTTAGACCCTTTCTCAGTTCCGTCTTTGCCTAAGGCGCTATAAATTAAATCTAAATCAATTATGAGACATTCCTATACTTAAGAACTAATTATAAATCACATTTATCATGTTGTAATGTTGCTGGACAGAATCCAGAAAACTACATGTTCTAAAAGTTCTACATTTGCATTTTTACGGTTTTCTAGTTACTAGTTTCCCTATAGGTGCTAAAATTCAATTCTAATCCAAATGTTACCAAGTTTTTCATGTCTAAACAATCCTAATCTGATTATGTTCCCATTGAAACAGTTTGGATAAGTTCCAAAAACAAATGGGTCAAAACTATGTTAAATTCTAGCTTTACGGTATTTCTAGTTAGCTAGTTTCTTACCTATTATGCATAGAATCATTTCTACATCATCATATGATATTTTCACACACTCTAACACATCAAAACATCATCATACAGCCACAAACTCATCATAACAGTACCGAAAACATCTTGCTTCAATAAGAGAATTAAATTGACATTCCTCGGTACATAAGTTAACTAGTTTCCCTTGGAATCAATTTAGAATTTCTAAAACTCTTTGCAAATTATTTTAATTCATCAAGAGGCTAAGAGAAGCCTTAGGTCAGTGACCAAAGTATAGTTCATCTTCAAGAGAGAATAAAATCATATCTCATGATAACATAACCTTTTAAAGACTTGTAAAGCTTTAAGAAAAACTCGGAACAGAGACTATTGGTCCTTGTAGCTAGATGAAAACTCATTACAAGTCCATCATCACTACTTGGCCGAAAACATGCATTCAAAGAATGCATTCTCACCAAACTTTAACTTGAAATGAAATGGGCAAGTCTTTAAGCTATAGGTTCTTAAGTTATGACATAAAATAAACGTGTTCATGCTTTTCATTTTTAATCTTGCTTATAAAATAAAGTGATGACGTAAAATAAATATGCAAGGCATAAACTTAAACGTGCAAGCTTGAAAGTAAATATGCAAGGTTCAATTCTTTATTTTAGTGCTCTTGACCCAACAATAATCGACTTTAAGGCCGAAATAGAAAGGCATTCGAGAAATTAATTAGGTGATAATGCAAGTTCAATTCTTTATTTTAGTGCTCTAGGCCCAGCAACAATCGACTTTAAGGCCGAAATAGAAAGGCTTTGAGAATTAAATTAAGTGATGATACAAATTCCATTTTAATCTTTATGTTCTTAGGTGATAGCTTGAAAGTAAAGGTGCATAGCAAGAATGTAACTATAAATGCAAGCATAAAATAAATTATGCAAGTTCATTTTATCTTTCTAGAGCTCTTAACAAGACTTTAAAGGAACTTAAACCTCAACCCAAACTCATCAAACCAAGATAAAGTAAAGTCTAGAGTTCTTAGAACTCAACATAACATTTCTAGAAAATCAAAACATTTTGCATGTAAAAGAAAAGGAAATGGCCGAAATTTCAAGGAAAAGGAAAGGAACATTTTGAAACTCTAGAGTCCATGATCTTGATGATATATTAACACCAACATCATGAGACCTCATCATTGAGTCCTTAGAACCATTTTAAAACACCATCAAAGCTAAAGTTCTCAAGAGTTCAAGAAAGGAAGAACTAGAAACATTTTTGCTCAAGAACAAAGATCAAGCTCTAGAGTTTGTTTCAAGTGATGAATATCATCATAAAACTCTCATCATCAAGCTCTCATTTCTTTGAACTTCAAGGCCCATGGCTGAAAATGAGAAAGAAAAAGGAGAATAAAAGAAGTTCTAAAAATAATCAAGAGAAACTATGAACATAAAGCTAGAACAAGAACTTTAAAGAAAGAAGTACTTGAAAGAAAATCCCTACTTGGTGTGATGAACTTGAAGATGGAAGAAGAAGATGAAGAACTTGAAGAACTTTGAAGATCTTGAAGAACACTAGAACTTTGAGAGAAAAAGAAAAGCTTTGAGTGTTCCTAAACTTAGCAAATGATTTAAAAGTGGCGCAAGCTCCTCAAGGCATTCTATTTATAGAGAAATGAAACAAATGAAGGGTGCACATGGAGGAGGAGGCTTCGGCCATTGTAGATTGGAGGGCATCCCATGAGTTCCATGAGGTGAGATAATGTGGTCTTGAGACATGGTGAGGTATGGTTCAAAGTATGGTGAGGTATGGTTCAAGGTATGGCCTCAAGCATGGTTCTTTGAGTGAGAAACAATTCAACATGTGGTCAAATGGGGGGAGAGTTTCGGCCATGTGCATCAGATTTGGGGGAGGATTAGTTTGTATTTTAATTGTGGTTTAGAGTTGTGTTTAGGTGTATCTTTGATTATGCTTAAGATTAGGAATTTGTAAGAAAGCGTTTAGGTGAGAAAATGAGTAATTAAGGTTGTCAAGACATTGTTAGAGAGTGTTCTTGCATCATTAGTGAGTTATAAATTCATTTTAGTGTATAAACAATTCTAGACACAATTTCTTAATTTAAGGAATTGGAGAGAGAAAATACTATTCAAGATTCCAAGACTAGGAATCTTGAGTTCTAAAAAGGAATTTAAATTTAATCTAAGCAATTTTAAGTTCTAATTAACTTTAATAAATTATTTTGACTCTAGATTAATTAGGGAAATTAATTAATCTTCGTTTAGAGCCCAATATTACTTAGGTTTGCTTAATTACGTCATTAGGCGTAAAAATACTATTCTAGGGATAAAATCGTAATTTTGCACAAAACTGCCCGGGACCACCGGGACTTGAACAGAGACCTCTAGACACATGAAAACGTGTTTTTAAACCTCTGGGGAAATTTTTGGGCTCAACTGACACTTCTACCCGCATAAAAACGCTATAGGGGTATTTTGGTCATTTCGACCTGAAACTGCAGAAAATGAGATTTTCGCTTCCGGAAGCATTCAAAGGCCATTCAATCCCCTTCAAACATTGAGTTGACCCTTCGAGGATGATTTAGGCAACTGACTAAAAGGTTTTAGATTCTCAGATTTACATGGATTTATTTAGTTAGTTTAAATAGTAGCTATAGAGAAAACGAGTTAACGGCTAGAACCAAACGTTAACGATATGCATACTTGATTATGTAAGACTTTAAGTATTATTGATGTTATTATGATTTTATGCATTGTTCATTGGTGTCCCATGGAAGGGGATTCGGGTGAGGACTCACTGAGTTTTGGTAACAAAGCTCACCCCTTTCTTTTTCTCCTATTTTTACAGATAAAGCAGCTACTACGGATTCTTCTCAATCCCCTGTCTCCCAATAGCACTAAACTTCAGTTGGTGAGCCTTGTTGTCATTTTGATTTGGAGTGCTCCAGTGTAGATGCAGGTAGGATCCCAGCCATAGAGTATGTTTTGCATTTTGTTCTTATAACTTATTTGTGTTAATTTCATAGTTATTTGAAAATCGAGTAAATTTACAATGTACATATTATATGAAAACATATGGACTTTGAGTTAATTTATGAGACACTAGCTACGATTGTTTATGGTTTCTTTTTAAAAGGAATAGGTGAAATGTACATAGAAAAGAGAATTTTCTATTTTAAATGGATTTTGTGAACAGAGCTTATATGTAAAATCAGTTAACAGATTATGAAGCTTGCGTCGAAATAGAATTCCTCACGTACCAATCACGTTCATAGATTGGATCAAGACAAAATTTTACCACTAATTATTATAAAAAAAAATTTATCAAAAGTTAATTTTACTCACAGAAAAATCCTTCAGCAAAATTAATTTTGGAAAAAAAATTTAAAATAATTACTGACTGTAAGCAAAAAAAATTGAGGAACCGCGCATCTTGCCATTACCAGTGGATTTTTGCCTTCTAAAATTGAAAAATCAACTGGTAACATGTGTTGATAAGGACAGCTTGCTTCTCCCCCTTCTTATTATCTTCCTGACTCTCTCACTTCTGGTCTCTCTCTCTCTACGTTTTCCGAACCCTCCCCCCTCAGCCTAAAATAGCCATGTCCTAGGACAACGTCATCGCCTCCTGACGCCAACGCCTCTGAACATGCCCCCACCTAATGCCCCACAAGTGAAGAATGTCGAACCACAAAACCACACTTCACTGCACCGCTACTAGCTGTAGAGGAAGCCCAAGGCCGCACTACCCTCCATTCTCTCTCTCTCTCTCTCTCTCGTAAATGCAGACCTCTAGCCAAACCATTGACGGAACCACGCTGCCACGCGTCGGAGGAAGCCTTCTGTGTCAGTCCCTCTCTTTACTTCTTTCTCTCTCTCTAGTGAGGGTGCTCTTTTCGCCATCATCTAGAGCAAGAATGTCTCCCTCTATTCTCAAGGTAATAATCCATTCTCCAAAATGGGGTAGTGTAAAGTTTAATTTTTGTGGTGAGTTAACACATTGGGACAATCAATTTTGTGCCTTTTGAGCTAAGCCTAAGCTATTCCATGGTGATTGGCTGTGTTGAACTGGGTTGCTGATTGTGTTACCGTATTTTTTGTTGTTCTGTATTGTTCACTTTCATTTTTGGTGAATTCCGTGATGTATTTATTTCTTCTTTATGGTGTCAAAATATCAGTTTCGGTTTAGAAATTACACCCTTTTTGGCATGCATGCTAAAGAGTCAAATCTGAGATATAAAGCATGTTGGATTGTCAAATGTTGAGGAGGAAGAATGGGGACAATAGTGAACTACTTTACACCATAATTGAATATACTAGAGTTGAACTTAATACCAAGTTGATTCCACTGGTATTTTCTATCCTACTTGCATTACAATCCTCTGATTACTTACATTGAAATTGGCTTTTGTGTTTAAGTAGTTAAAGATGGCTTTTTGCTTCCCTTCTTACACTACCTTTTATGTTTGTCGAATACAAACACCAGAACAAATTGGATTAAGCTCTATGAACTATTTACCATGTTTGGTCTTATCTTTCCACTTTGAATTGGAATGAAAACACTTATTCCCCTTGCCAAAAGAACTAACAATACTAAAGGAGGGAACATAAGTGCATTTAGACCCAAGGTTACAAGCATTCACAACTAGAAAAAATAGATAGGAATAATGTAATAATCAACTAATTCTTAAGCTGATTTAGTGTGCTATGATGATTACTTGGTTAGTAATTAGTAATGACGCTAAAAATGGCTACATTTTTAACTATAATGTTTGTCTCCTTTGATTTTAGTAGCATCACAAATATATTATCCATTGAATGACCTAAAGCCACACTAGATGCCTTTATATTTACATTGTTTTGTGTGTCCATATAGTTTACATTACTTTTATGTGGTCATATTAAGAGAATTATTACTTTTTTGAGTGTTAGAAAAAATTACTAGAAAGAAAAAATGGAAAATACATTAGGTATAGGATAATAATTCCCCCTGAAAAGAGAAAATAGAAAATAGGAAAAAAAAAGTGAGGCAAAATGGCAGGAAAAAATCTAACGTACAAAGCTGTGCATTCTTGTTGGATATTAGTAATAGAACTTCCATTCAAACATACATGAGCAAGGCACAAAACAGAAGCAACATATACTATTCAATCACAAATTTACAGTCAAAGAGATACCCTTAAAAATGTGGACATTCTTCTCTAACAAAATACACTCCTAAGTTATTATATTGTTTGACATTTGAATTTTGATAATAGCTTGATATTGTTGTAAATCATTACATCCATATAGTGGAAAGCTTCATTAAATGAAATCTAGTATTTCAAGTTATGTATAAGTATGCTTGTCTATCCACTCTCATGGTCTTGATGTTGCTATTTTGCATTATACTTACTTTTGTGTGTTCCTTTCTTTTTGTATCCAGGTTTGACCGTGACTGGAAAAAGATTAGAGCATTTGTTAGATCAAAGATAGTTATACATGTTATTCCTTTATGCCAGACACCGATGACTTCCCCTTATTTGAGTTCTTGTTTTTTCTTTCTTTGTTATAGGTTGAACTTTTTATATCTGTGTCCGTACATTTTCTAACATTTTTATAAATTTTACATTTTAAACTTAAATTTGTTGCGTTTATTTTTTATTAGAATTTTTTTTATTAAATTATCTTTAAATAAAAAATAAACTTTTAAATGATCAGGTAACACACAAATTACAGAATATTTATTTAAAAGAAATTACCAATAGATTGTTTCATCGGTAAAATTAAAAAATAATTTCACTACTACCGATGGTAATATAAATAAAAAATATTAATAAAATTTAAAATTTAACTATTTGTAATGAATTATTCTGTCGGTAAAATAAAAATTAAAGAATTCTAAACTTCAATAATTACTAACGAAATTATCCGTAGGTACAACTCGAATATTAAAAAATTACAAATTAAGTTAAAAATTATCGATGAAAAAAACTGTCGATAATAACATAAAATCCGCTGGTAATAATTAATCCCTAACGAATTGTTTAGCTCATTACCGACGGATTTTTCTCGTTGATAATGATTTCTGACTACATTATTACGGATGGACAAAATTCGTCAAAAAATCTATTGGAAATAAAATTTTCCATTAGTAAAATTCGTCGATAACAACATTTTTTCTAGTAGTATTTTTTTATATAGGATGTATGCTCTTAACATTTGTTAAACTGACCAGTGTAGAACTAATTAGTAAAAGAAATAAAACTAGTAATTGGGGACTATTAGACACGAGAAGTTTGAAACTAATAAAATAAAAACTCTATTTGCGCTCTACAGTAGTCCCCTCTACTTGAGAAAATCTAGACCTAGAGCTACCTGGATTGAACGGGTACAATGTCATATATGATGGATGCAATGGATAACAATCTACCACTTTAAATGTCTTAGATATATCCACTACATCTAGTATCCCCATAACATAAGTATCATCATTGATCTTCTTCTACACTTTGGTTTCATCCTTTGCAATTTGCACCCACTTCATAATCTAAGAGTGGATCTCTATTAACTCTGTCAGATCTTCTTACTTAGAAGGCAAGAGCAATTGATGTACGATGCACACCTTTTCACTAGGCCATTAATATCATTTTCTTCATCTTCATCTCCATCTCTATCTAGGTCATAACAGATCACGTTGTCATCATCTAATCGTTCCATGATGTTCACTGCTTTTTTAAGTAGGTAATCACTTGACTTGTGTTCGTGTTGATTACACTTGAATGACTTCCCTAGGATCAATTTTGCATATGGATTGGAGGTCTTTGGTGTTTCCTTTGCTTCTAAGACCTTTTGCTTCCTTGTTACTCTTTCTTCAATATATGACTCCACATGTGTAGAGGTGTCACCAATAACCTTGCCTTGATCAGTAATTACTTGAAGGGAGTTGCCTCCATATTTGTTGTAGTGATAATCAACTTGACCCTAATCTTGTAAAATTTAACTTAGCTCGTAAAGCTATATTCTTTGCTTTAGCTAACATATGAACCATCTAAATGCCAATTCTGTCATTGATTGCTAGCATCAACCTTTCAAGGTATCTTGCCATTTGTTATCATTTAGTCTCTGGTAAATCATTTCATTGTGCTAGACCTATAAATTCTGCAGTGTACTCATGAGTGGTTTTCTAACCTTGTTGACATCTTTGATATCGTTAGAATAAGATTTGCTCATAATTTGAAGGTAGGAAATCAATGATCAACAATTGCCTCATTCTTTTCCAGGTTCTAATTAGCTCTTCTTTCGCATCTTCTTCTAGATTACAGTTTCTCCCACCGAGATGATGCTCCTATAACGCCCGGGGATTGCGAAGTTGGGGAATGATCACCGGTGCAAGGAGGCACGGACAATGAGCGGCTCTTGGTAGACTTCGAAAATAGAGGGATATATGAATGAACCAATTACACACCCGAATGAGAAGGATCCTGAAACTGTATAGGTACGGGGCTATACAGTTAAGAATGACTTATATGAATTGATTTGTACTACCTATACTAACAAGATGCATCTTCTTTTCAGTAGCCCATCACTAAAGAACTCCACAGTTAAGCGTGCTTGACTTGGAGCAATTTTGGGATGGGTGACCTCCTGGGAAGTTTTCCTAAGACGCATGTGAGTGAGGACAAAGCATGTTGAAAAGACCTGTGTTGGTTTTTGGGGACAGTCATCAATCCATAAAGCAGCATGGGATGTTACAAATGGTATCAGAGCCTGCATCTCTCCTAGTACGGTGTAGTTCGGGGATGAACCAAGCAGAAGCTAGTGGGCATGTAACCCACGGAGATTGCGAAGTCAGGGAGTGATCGTCGGTGCAAGGAGGCACGGACAAGGAGCGGCTCCTGGTAGACTTCAAAAGTGAAGGGGTATATGAATGAACCGATTACACACCTGTATGAGATGGATCCTAAGACTGCATAGGTATGGGATTATACAGTTAATGAGGGCTTATATGAATTGATTTGTGCTACCTATACCAACAAGATGTATCTTCTTTTCAGTAGCCCATCACTAACGAACTCCACAGTTAAGTGTGCTTGACTTGGAGCAATTTTGGGATAAGTGGCATCCTGGGAAGTTTTCTTAGTATGCGTGTGAGTGAGGACAAAGCACACTAAAAATACATGTGTTGGTTTATGGGGATAATCATCAATCCATAAAGCAGCAGGGGATGTTACACTCCTCCTTTAAGTTACAAGCCATTAGCTTCACTCTTCATTTTTCAAGTACATCCATTAATTCAAAGAATCTATCTACATTTGCAAGTCAATCTAGAATTTCTTATATATTGAAATTGCTAAGAAAAATACGGATATATACTTTAATCTATTTGCATGATGACCTCTACCATTGTCATATCTCCTAAGCTATGGATTCCTCCATAGCTCTTCTTTGTACTCCTCATTTTCCTTTAAATCTTCAAAATAGATTTCATGCTAGCTCTATATTTAGGAATGGATCTGGCAATAGGGTGTTTGTGAGTGACCTTATCCCTAGCACAACTCCTATCGGCATTCCACTCTTTATTTGCAACTACCAAGATCATCCAACCGAGTGATTAGACCGTCAAAGAGTACCTCTAGTTATCGAACTACCCTTGTACTGATTGAGTCATTACTCCAAAGCCATTAATGCCACTCCTTCATTGAAAGGAGTCTTAGACCTCTGATCATCTTCAAGAGGAACACTGTTACCTTTCCCTGCATTGCCAGCCCTCGAACCTTGCTCTAATACCAATTGATGAAGTGAAAAAGTGAAATTTTGAATTAAACAAAGGCCCGTACAAGGTAAGACCCTCAATATTGTGCTAACTTGCACTAAAATGATGCTACTTATCTAAACAAGTGTTTATCACTTCTAGATGTTATTGAATGCAATCCCAAACCCTTTATTTATATAGGAGTTATGCTCTTACAGTTGCTAAACTAACAATGTGGGACTAATAAGTAAAAGAAATAAAACTAGCAATGTGGAACTATTAGAAATAAGAGAAAATGGGACTAATAGAATAAAAATGCTATTTGCACTCTGCGTCAAAATGGATTTATTTGAGAATTGACTAAGGATTTTAGAATAGTAAAGTAAGCTCTTCGGCTTACGATGCTTTGTTAAATTGATATTTGATGAGGAATATTAGGACATTTTTTAAGGTTTGCTTTGACTATAAACAACACTTAACATATTTTGTTTTGAGAATTGTATTTCATATTCATGTTTTGTTGTGAGAATTGCATTTCGTGTTCATATTTCTTAACCTTATTGATATTTTGTAGGAGGGATCTTACATAAATAACAACTAGCATTCATTGACACTAACTTTTCTGCACCTCTCGGTTTGAACCCCTAGTTAATAAGGGAGATGCTAGCTCGAGACATGTGTGAGACCAAAACATACAATTGATTCTGTAGCCAAATTAGTTTGTATGAAGCTTAATTGTCTGAAAATATATTTGAGTTGAATCCTCTCATGTATTTAAATGAATCATGGAAATGGGGAATTGGAAAAACTCTATGGAAATGGACCTCATTCCTTATCCCCACACTGTTTAATAAATGAGTACTCTGTCATCGTCCCTATAGAGAGTAGACTTGTCCTCATTCTCATCCCTATTATAGGTAATCCCTATGGTATTTGCTTCAACAAGTCTTTTTGTCATCCCTACTTTTGTATATACCATAGTCACTACTCGGGCTTGTCATTGTGTGTTATAGATTATTTGTCCTTCACCAATTTAGTTGGACTTACCCCCTTTGTTCTTTCCTATTTCAAAGTTAAGTATAGATCTTTGGGCACTTCATCTCAATTTTGATGAATTTAAGAGTTATGCAAACTCGACATATTCATCTAGTACATCTCATCAAGGTAATCTTGTATTTTAATTAATGTTTTGATCGAAAAATGAGTTGTAAATATTCTAGATTTGCTCCATTAATTAAATCATATAAAGGGTTAGCTCTCATTGTGAATTATGTACTTACAATAAGTTTAGAATGAAATAATATCATTGTTTTTGTTAGTGTTATGCACTGGTTAAGAAACTCGAAGAGCCTTTACTTGGTGTATGTATGCTAGTTGGTTTTTTGTATAGGTTTTCAATATAAAGTTAATAAAATAGAAGAAACCATGTGCATTTTTCATAAAAATTTTAGTATGCTTACAAGGAAGCCAGACTAGCCTCTCTTGTGTGCCAATCAAAATGTGACCTAGGTTAGATTGTGACAAAACTTCTATATTCTTATACATTTACTAATAATTTTGTACCAAAAATAAAATTATATTTCTATAGTGCTGTTAAAAATTGGAGCAAAAAACCAAACCTTTTTTTTTTGGGAAAAAGGCCTAGGCCATTAATAAATAGTAGTATCGGTCTATGCAAATAGCACATTTGTATGCTTCAAAAGTGATAAATGATAACATAATCAAATCAAAACGTACTTATATAATAATAGATAAATAGATGAATATCCAAAACTACAAAGATATTAATAGTTTTATGTAATGTTATTGGCATTTCTTGTAAGTAATTAATAAAAAAGTAATAACATAACAATAATAATCTATTGAATTCAACTGTAACACTGTATTCTAACCTCATAGTCTACATATATAAATATACATATGAAGAAGCTTACTTTGTTGATGGTTCTTCAAGATAATAATTAACAATTAAGTTTGAATCATTTTCTTGCTTTTGCCAAAAAGGTACAAAAATATAAGTAAATTAAAGGATGGTAAACCTCAATATCAAGTCACTCATGATCTTGTTAATTACTTGTGTGTACGGTAGTCCAACTTACTTCATGTCAAAGAATGCATTGGCATCGCCTTGAGTTAGCACCAGAACCTCAACCTGATTATGAACCGTCAAAACGTTGTACCATTGTGCTAACAGAAAAACGTAGAAACGAGACTTCATATTACATTTTGAAAAAAGAGAAAGCAAAACTGAGTACAGATTGTCTTGATCATTTGGTTAAACCATGCAACGAGCTTTCGATTGATAAAAGTTATTTCAACAAAAAATTATGGAAGGCTATGAAGGAAGGTGGAAAAAAGATTATTACCGGACCGGGGTAAAGGCACCAATGGTAAATACTCAAGTGGTGAAGTAATGACGAATCCACAAAATACAAATTATGGGGATACCCTCTATCGATTAAACTTCTAAGAGAACTTCTTCAAAAGCAGAATTAGAAGTTGAATTGTATTGATTTTATGAACTTGAATAATGGAATTGATGGATATCAACGATTTTATATACTGATTTGTTTTTCTAATCTTAGAACTTGGATATTTGATGACTATATATATATATAATATGACGTGTTATGGTATTTTGAATTATGACAGAAAGGATATAGATTTGACTTTTCAAATTGTGCATCGCGATATTTTTGGATTTTTCAAACTGTGCAAAATACTCTAGTAGAATTTGACAACTAATAAAAATAAGATTTATGTGTACTTAAACCCCTTGATGTTTCTAATTTATACAACTCGACACATTGCCTGTAAATATTATGCGTAATTAATTCTCATGATTTTTTTATTATATGCAACTCGATACCCTACTATGACTTAAAATTTTACATTGTTTAAAAAGTAGAAATTTTTTACATAATTTAAAAACTTCAAACTATTATAATCCACGTTTTGAAAAGTTAAACCGCACATTATTTAAAATTCAGCGACAAAATGCATTTAATCTATAAATAGATAAATAACAAAAATCAGCGAAGACAGTAGCCAGAAGAAGATGATGGTGGTGAGAGTAAGAGCTCAAGAGGTCCTTCCACTTCCACTCCCTCCTCTATCCCTCAACCCTTTCTCAAACCCTAATCTCAATTCCTCCTTCTCTTTCTCCTTATCCTTCTCCACGCTTACCCACTTTCACTCCCTCACTCTCTGCCCCTCCAATTCCCACCACCTCCCGCTTCCGCCGCCGTTCCTTCACCGCCGCCGCCAATTCCGCCGACGGCTCTCCGCTTCTTCCATAAGCGTGGAGCCGCGAATTCGCGAAGAAGAAGAAGAAGAGGTGCCGGACAGTGAGGCCTTCTTCGAATTCGAGAGTAGGAGTTCTTCTTGTTCGGAGGTGGCGGCGGCGGCGGCGGCGGAGGAGATGAAGAAGATGACGAGCGCTGAGGTGGAGGTGGAAGTGAAGGAGCTGAGCGAGGTGCCGGAGGAGTGGCGGAGGGCGAGGGTGGCGTGGCTGTGCAAGGAGCTGCCGCCGCACAAGTCGACTGCTGTGAGGATACTGAATGGGCAGAGGAAGTGGATGAGGCAAGAAGACGCCACCTATGTCGCCGTCCATTGCATGCGCATTCGCGAGAATGACGCTGCCTTCAGGGTCAGTTTTCATTCCTCTTCCCTCCTGCTTTCTAGCTGCTGGTTATTGTCATTATCATTGCTCTTATTATTATTATTAGATTATTGAACTTAATACCCAAAATGGTTCCTCATAGATATAGAAATATATTGGAGTAAACAAAAAAAAAGGGGGACAAATTGGTCTATGCTTACATTTCCGTGCAATTAAGAAAAGCACTATACAGGCCTGAACTGAAGCACCAATTTGTCCCTTTTTTTTTAAATGTGAGGACTGCTACGACACCTTTAAATTCCGAGGGACTAAGAGGGATTAAAATGGGTATTAAGTCTTACTATTAAGAATAAAAACGCAAATTCATCACTAAAGAAGGAATCAGTACTCATTTTGGTTGTTTATCCCATGTTTCTTCTACTGCTTTGAATTGGTGCTGCAATTGTTTATTTTCTTGATTATTTAAGTAGCACATTTCGCAAAATCCCACCACAAGCCGGAATGGAATGGAATTTGTTCACAAATTTAATTACTTCTGTTCCTTGTAAAGGTATACAAGTGGATGATGCAACAAAGCTGGTATCGATTTGATTTTGCTCTTGCTACCAAGCTAGCAGATTACCTGGGTAAAGAGCGAAAGTTTTCAAAGTGCCGTGAGGTATTTGATGATATTATCAATCAAGGTCGTGTTCCTAGTGAGTCAACATTCCATATATTGATTGTTGCTTATCTTAGTGCTCCTGTTCAAGGTTGTTTAGATGAAGCATGCAACATTTACAATCTTATGATTCAGTTGGGTGGTTACCAACCCCGTCTCAGCTTGCATAATTCCCTCTTCAAAGCACTTGTAAGTAAGCCAGGGATGCTTTCGAAGCATTACCTTAAGCAAGCTGAGTTTATATATCATCATTTGGTTACAAGTGGACTTGAAATACATAAAGATATTTATGGTGGTCTAATTTGGCTACATAGCTATCAGGATTCCATTGATAAAGAAAGGATAGAAGCATTGAGGGAAGAGATGCTACGTACTGGAATTAAGGAGGGAAGAGAGGTGATAATATCCATCTTGAGGGCTTGTGCAAGGGAGGGGGAGTTGGAGGAAGCAGAGAAAACTTGGTTCAAACTTCTCCAGTTTGAAAGCAATCCCCCACCTCAAGCTTTTGTGTATAAAATGGAAGTCTACTCAAAGGTTGGGATGCCTATGAAGTCTTTGGAGATATTTCAGGAGATACAGGAGAAACTCGGGGAGACAAGTGTTGCAGCATATAATAAAATAATAGAGATACTGTGCAAAGCACAAGAATTGGAATTTGCAGAATCTATCATGACAGATTTTGTCAAGAGTGGTCTGAAGCCCCTTAGACCATCATATGTTTATTTACTAAAAATGTACTTCAGTTTGGAATTACATGATAAAGTGGAAGAGGCATTCTTCCAATGCCTGGAGAAATGTCGTCCTAATTGTACTATATACAGTACATATCTGGGTTCATTGGTGAAGGTTGGTGATATTGAGAAGGCTGAGGATATCTTTAACCAAATGAAATGTGATGGGACTATTGGTGTTAATGGTCGATCATGCAACATCATGTTAAGTGGATACCTTTTCTCTGGAAATCACTTGAAGGCTGAGAAGATATATGAGTTTATGTGCCTGAAAAAGTATGACATTGAAGCCTCATTAGTGGAAAAGCTTGAATATGTCCTGAGCAGGAGCAGGAGCAGGAGAGTTGTTAAGAAACCATTGAGCCTGAAGCTAACCAAAGAGCAGAGGGAAATATTAATTGGGTTGCTTTTAGGTGGCTTGCAGATTGATTCCGATGACAAAAGGAAGAATCACATTATCCGTTTTGATTTTGATGGTAATTCTGACAACCATTATGTCCTGAAGAATCATATACATCACCAGTTTTATGAGTGGCTGCATCCTTCTTGTAAGCCAAGTGGTGATGGTGAAAATATACCGGATAAGTATTTTACCATTTCAAGCCCTCATTTTGGCTTTTATGCAGATCAGTTTTGGTCAAAAGGTCAGCCTACAATTCCAAAACTAGTACATAGGTGGCTGTCACAGTGTGTTCTTGCATACTGGTACATGTATGGAGGTCATCGAAATTCATCAGGGGACATCTTGCTAAAGATAAAGGGAAGTCTTGAGGGTGTTGGGAACATTGTCAAAAAGTTTAAAGCAATGTCCATGGACTGCAAAGTAAAAAGGAAAGGGAGGGTATTTTGGATTGGCTTCTTTGGAAGCAATTCAACTTTGTTTTGGAAATTGGTTGAGCCCTATATTTTAGAAGATGTAAGAGTGTTTCCTGAAGCGGGTGATCAGATGTTGGAGAGGGATTCAGTGGAAACTGAAAACATTAATTTCAATAGTGATTCGGACTGATAAAAAAGGGTTACACTACATTTGTCGTCAGATTTGGTGGAGGCTTTTAGGTCTGGCCATGTTATGCCGGCTAGAGAGAGCATATTTGATTTCTGTACCTCGAGTGATTCTTTTCACTGAAGTGGCTGCCATGTTCCAAAATGAAGGCTTTCTTGAATATTTTTGTAACCATCATTGTGTTGTATATTCTTAATTCCCAATCAATAGAGAAATAGAGAGTATGGACTTTACTGTATTATCGGGTTAAGCTGGGAAAAGAAATTTAAAAAACTGTTATTCTACATATTGATCAAGTTAATGTTCTCTTTTAACTTGGTTGTTGGCTTGTAGCATTGCTTGGGATGTTATTAATGTTCTCTTTTAACTTGTTTATAGCATTGCTTGGGATGTTATTAATGTTTTCTTTTAACTTGGTTGTAGCATTGCTTCGGGTGGTCATTTTGATTTTTCTTCTTTTCAACGGCTAAATTCCTAAAATGGGAATTTGTTAATCAACCTCTACGACAGGTGACAAGACCTAACCATCTATAATAAACGCTAACATCAGTTACATAAAATCTCAAATATTAGTTATCTCTCTCACTTGTCCAGTGAAAAAGTATTTTAGTGCTAACAAAATAGCATAGATAAAAAGTTGTGAATTTCTTTAGGATAAGCATTCTGATATTTACTCTTGGATAGAGCCTGATCAAAATAACTTCAAAGAATCTGAGGTCGAATCCGTCATTGCCTTCACTTTTGCCATCATTAGCAGATGTGACGAGACCTTGAAGTCGAGTTCATTAATGTATCAAGATAATGTGCTTAATAAAATATATAATCTATTTTGGGCATGACAGTGGTCTTCTAATTATTAGTGTATGGTGCCATGGTGCGATCCATGAAACTAATTTGCATTTATTTTTACACATAAAAATTGACAGTTTCCACTCTACATGTTATAAGCTCTTCCCTTGGGTGTTTGCTACGGTGCCGGACTAAAATAAGGGATCAAAGGGGTAGCGTACCGGATCCTAGTTAGTCTAATGAGATGCAACAATGTGTTTAATTATGCTCCACTTAATTCGTCACCTGTTAGTTTTCAGAAATTTATATTTAGACCCATATTATTGTTGTTTGGTTATAATTTTGTCCCAATTTATACTTTAATCAAGTTCTTCTTCCAACATTCAGAATTTTATCCCAATTCTTATTACCCTATTCCAAGTCACTTATCATGAAATCAAAATGAAATGTATCAAAATCCCAAAAAGTTGGACTGAGATGTTCTTTTCCCTTTAATGATCCCTAGCCAATCGCCGATGACACCGCAAGGACGATGTTGTCGACCACTACACTCTCGTCTCTATGTCGTTAGCATGCTGTCAACAACCACACATTTAGGAAAGCACTTTGAGCCTCGCGGGATCCTTATTCGCATCGTATTAGCACAAAGAGGTTAGTATAATTTTATTGAATTACGAAGAGATTAGTGATAATTTTATAAAATAGAAAGGTATCAAATATAATTATATTAAATTTGAGAGAGAAGTGAGTCTAATTTCCATCATATAAAAAATATTTGGACTAAATCAATCTTTAGAAAATTTGAAACTTAATTAATGCTACAGTTGTTAAGTGTGAGTGAGAAAAAAAGAGATAAAGGATAGAATTGAAAAAAAACAAAATAATATTTTTTTAAAATCTTTTAAATGATAGACAATTTCAGACAATTTTTTCCAATGTACAATTAAAAGTGGATAGGTTGAGTATTAGTTTTTTAAAAATAAAATTTTCAACCTAATATTTAAAGACTAACAATGCCAATCACACACATGTATATACTTTTAAATTCTTAACTCTTATTTATTTTAATCCGTGAAAAACAAATAATAATTTCTTAAAAAGGAATATTACACTTTATCTCTAAACAGTAGATGCAATTTATACTCTGAACTTTAAAAATATACAAATTAACATACTAAACTTTGACAAGTGTCCATTTTAGTTAAAATAAAATGTACCATGCCCTAAAAATCTGCAAATTGATATTTTGAATTTTCTTAAATATGCAATTCGATACTCTCAAATTTCTTAAATTTATGATTTTTTTATTAATAATCGATGATAAATAACTAAAGAATCAACTTACATATTTTAAAAATTTATAGGATCGAATTTCACATTTTTCAAGCTGAGAGTTTAAAATATAAATGATATAAATGATTTGTGTAAGAGGTAAATTGGAATTTTCCGCCTTTAAAATCACACTAAACAGTAAACACTTCACCTCACAGCCTTGTGCGTCTCTTTGTATATTCGCAGCTCGCTCACTCGCTCACTCAGCTTGAGCGAAGGAAGGTTCTAGAAGGTGTTTCAAACTCGCACACTCTTCTTTTTTCTTTCTTTTTCTACCCTAATTACAAACCAAACACTGTCATTTTGATCAGTGAACTGAATCACAAAGAGGGAGTGAGTAGGAAGAAAGGAAGGAAGGAAGGAAGAAATGGGAGGAAGGCCAAGGTGCTTCTTGGACATCAGCGTCGGAGATGAGTTAGAAGGCAGGATTCTGGTGGAGCTCTACGACGACGTCGTTCCCAAAACCGCCGAGAACTTCAGGGCTCTTTGCACTGGCCACAAGGGCACTGGTCCTAACACTGGGGTACCCCTCCATTACAAGGTCTTTCTTTCTTTCTTTCTTTCCTTCAATGCATACCCATTTTCTATCCTTCTTTGGCTTTATTTCTTGTTTTTAGGCAGGCCATAAACACACACAAACAACAAGAAAAAAAGAAAATTTTGATGATAAAAATAATAACTTTTATTTATTTATTTGTTTGTTTGTTTTTTCAATCTTTTGTGACTTGTGCAATGTTGTGTTACCAAACTCCATGTGGTTAAGACTTAAGAGTCTGTTGGTAGTTGAATGAGAGGGGTGTTTTAGCTGTTCTCAACTTGCATTGCTTTAGTCGCTATGAAGGAAGGTTTGGTCTTTGCCGTTGTCGAATGAGAATGCAAGGGTTTTGAAGGTGAAGGTGAAGGTGAAGGTGAAGGTGCCCCTTTTCGTATTTTTGAAGGTTGATTTCGGGAATGACGTCTGAGCCCTTGATTATATGCTTATAATAGCTTACTTTGATTTCAGATTTGTTTAGGGCCTGTTTGGTTCCCGTCTTTGTTCCCTATTTTCGTTTTCTGGGTTTAGTTTTACGGTTTTTATAGAAGATTTCTTGAAGGTGATAGTGAAAACAAGACATGAGAACTGGAAACTGGATTTTCTAGTTTTTGCTGTTCTTTTCTTCACAAAATCTTGAACTCAGGAAATAAACTGAAGACACGAAATAGTAATGCAAATAGAGAAAATGATTTTTTGAAACCAAACTGACCCTAATGAGCTAAATGACAATCTGGGAAACTATTCTTTAGTAGAAAATAAGATAAAACCCCAAACATACAATCTTATTTCCCTAGGTGAGGGAGTGTGACTTTGATAGCAATATAGTAAAGTTATGGGTGTTAGTTAATGTTATTTCAATTTGAAGCTATTCCTTTTTGGGGAACATTCCTTATATTCTTTTTTTGATATTGCTATGATATGACTAAGCAAGAATTGTTGATATGCATGATAACAAAAGTTGAGCTGGCTTTCTTGGGTTCTGGATTGTTGGTTTTTTAAAATGATGATATCGTCAATGAATGAAAGCATGATTAGTTTTGCCTGAGCCTTTGCTATCAGCAAGGCAAAGGTGAAGGAAAGAATGCTGATAACACAATAACTGGATAGAACATTAGAAATGCATTGTCAAGATTTTATTACTCTGTTGGGTTGGGTTATTTTTTGAGGTAAGTTTGAATCTGTTCACTTTGATACTCAAAATGGTTTAGCATAAGATTAACTTTTTTTTCCCCTTTTTTTTTTCTGGAAATCTGGAGGCTAATGGCATGTCTGGTTTTCTGTTTTAGAAACTTAAGATCATTGTTTGGGCGAATACCAAAAGAGACCAGCTTTTGCCCAAATCACAGTACTGATACGAAGTTGTGATGGTTCTTTCCTAGGATGTTTCCTCTGAAAAACAATGATGTCAGCTCAAAACTTGAATTCAATTTATATTTATCTTTTCAGGGTTCTTGCTTTCATCGTGTTATTAAAGGCTTTATGATCCAAGGAGGTGATATATCTGCTGGAGATGGTACTGGAGGAGAATCTATATATGGACTGAAGTTTGAAGATGAAAATTTTGAGTTGAAGCATGAAAGGAAAGGGATGTTGTCGATGGCCAATTGTGGTCCCAATACAAATGGGTCTCAGTTTTTTATCACAACCACGCGAACTCCTCATCTAGATGGTAAGCATGTTGTATTTGGGAGAGTAGTTAAAGGAATGGGAGTGGTCCGTTCAGTCGAGTATGTGACAACTGGAGATAATGACCGTCCTGAACTCGAGGTTAAAATTGTGGATTGTGGAGAAATTCCTGAAGGAGAAGATGATGGAATATATAACTTTTTCAAAGATGGTGATACATATCCTGATTGGCCAGCAGACCTTGATGAGCGAACTGATGAACTTCAATGGTGGATGAATGCTGTAGACTCCATTAAAACTTTTGGAAATGAGTACTACAAGGTAGCACTTTGTTATAGTCCATGTCACATTATTAGTTTGATGGATTGTTCCATACTGTTAAAGAAACTATATTAAATTTTCTAAGAATTTGAACAGAGTATTGGTGTTCAGCCTGATAATGGTTCTTCGGTGCTTAATATTGTGGGTTTATTTTTTACTGTGAGAGTCTTTGTAGCAAAACATTAATATTACTTTTCCTGATAGAAACAAGACTATAAAATGGCTCAAAGGAAGTATCGGAAGGGTTTGCGCTACCTGGATATTTGTTGGGAGAAAGAAGGGATTGATGGAGGTATATCAGCTTTTGCTACAACTGACTACTCTACCTCATCCATATGTGATAATATAGGCATCTTTATGTCTTTGCAGAAAAAAGTGCAGCTTTGAGGAAAACTAAGTCTCAGATTTTTACAAACAGCTCTGTAAGTTAAAATCACTATCTGTAAAGTGTGCTGCTTATAATTTAAAGTGTATGTATAACTGCTTTTATTATGTTCTCTATTGAGTCCTGTTTCTTACCTGCAAGATATAAGAACAGATTTGATTTTCCCTCTGCTTGTGTTTCCCTTTAATTTGTTTGTTTCTGCTATGTAATTTTTCAGGCTTGTAAATTAAAATTGGGAGACCTCAAAGGAGCATTATTGGATGCAGACTTTGCACTGCGTGAAGAAGACAACAATGTCAAAGCTTTATTCCGGCAGGGACAGGTTGGTATCCCGGTTATGGAGCCTTCTGTCAAAGATAGGAGCTTTCATTACTGTTTGTCTTGTTCCTGGGACATATAGTACCTATTACACTCTTTTCTCTGATATCTATGTTGCTTTGAACTTACTAGGCACACATGGCACTCCATGATGTTGATGCTGCAGTTGAAAGCTTTAAAAATGCACTGATCCTAGAGCCAAATGATGGTAAGTTATGATTTTCATTGAGGGCTTAGTTAGAAGCTCTACTTGCTATGTTATAATCTTAGAAAACTGGAAAATTGAAAACTCAAACCAAACAACCCCTAATATTTTGAATGATATAATCTACTGAAATTTTTATGAAGCTACGATTTGCTAGGAAATCCAAATAAAGGAAAATGTAAAGATGAAAATACTTAGTGGCTCAATGCTTAATTTTTGAACAGGTTAGGTAAACAATGAATTACCCTTTACCAAATAATAATAATAATAATAATAATAATAATAATGATTAATTGTGTCGTTTAATCATATGCTTGTGTTTTTGAGACTTCGAAGGTAGTTGGTGGATAATTCAAACCTTTTTGCCAATGTGGGTAATACATGGTTGGGTGTTGATGCAATTTTTTTTTTTTAGACATTGACTGTGCACATTAAGTTCATAATAATAATAATAGTAATATTAATAATAATAAGGGTTTTGTTAATCAGTACTCTTTCAGAAACTGGTTGATGAATAAAAACTGAAATGCTTTAGATTAAAACGTAAGGGCCTACTTATTTTTAGTTTTTCAGATTTTGTGAAGGAAATACTAAAAATCATGAAAATTACAAAATTCGGTTTTTAGTTTTCATTTCCAATTTTCAGTAGTAATAGTAATTAAATTCATATTAATTAAGAACTGGTTGATGAATAAAAAATGGAATGTCTTATATTGAAATGTAAGGGCCTATTTATTTTCGATTTTCAGATTTTATAAATGAAACACTAAAAATTGTGAAAATAACAAAATCTAGTTTTTAATTTTTATTTTCAATTCAGTATTTTCTTTACAAAATCATAAAAGCTTGAAAATTGAAAATGAGAACTGAAACCAAGCAAACCCTAAATTTTGAAGTTTCAATGCATTGCAAACTTAAAATTCTTTCTGCTGTTGGTTCCTGAAGAGCTTTGGTTAGCAAAACCATAATAATAATCATAATAATAATGAATGTCTCATTTTTAACTGAACCATAAATTAGAATTCTGTAGGTATTGTAATCTCAAGTTTTTGATAGCTTACTTGATATCTTGATATTTTCAGCTGGGATTAAGAAGGAGCTTGCTGCTGCCAGGAAGAAGGTGAGTGTATATCTCAGTTGAGCAAGAATTGTGATATGCTTGATGGGAATGTGACTGATTCTGTTTGTTGCAGATTGCTGATAGGCGTGATCAGGAGAAGAAGGCATATAGCAAGATGTTTCAATAAGCATCTTTCTATGTTTCAGCTAAGCCAATGAAGGTAACACTTACAAATAAACTTGTGGACACGTGGGGATGTGAATTACCTTGAATCTGAAAGAAATTCTAATGTAATAACATCTCATTTGCATGTTACCTATCTTGGATCTTCAAAGAAATTCATAAGGTTTTCATTTTTGCATTATGTTGTGGAAATTCTGATGCAATATCATGAATAGGTTGATTTGCACTAGCGAGTAGTGAATCATTTGGTTGAAATTAGCAGTTTTTAAACTAGCTTCCTTTGCTTAATATGCAGTTGTGTTTTTCTTTCAGGCTCATCTTCAATTCAACAGAGGAAAACTACATCACCACAGCAAATACCAAAGATGCCCTCTTTGATCCCATTCTGACTAAAAAGTACTAGAAATTAAACTGGGGAGAAACAAGTGGATTATGGATTGGTACTATTCCGTGATGAAATTTTCAGCCAACAGTGTTGTCAATATTTTCCGTGGTGATTCAGGTTATATTGAAAAGCTTGAGGGGCCATTGAAAATGGGCTGTTTGGTTCTAGGTCATTTTTTTTCTTTCCAACTTCATTTGATTTAGAGTATTTACTGGGTTAATTAGTTAAAATTACTCTTACTATAATGAATAACTTTTTATTAAAACCTTTTTTACAAAACTCAATATTGAATTAAAATCATATCGTTAAATTTCACACTAATTTAAAATTAGTTATAGTATTTTTTTATACATAATCACGTAACTATTTAATCATGAGTTTAATTATGCACTGATTGTGTAAAAATATTTATATAATCATTTAATTAAAATATCATTTGGGTGATTTTTCTAGTAGTGTAAAAGTTAATTATCATAATTTATGTGGTAATATATAATTGGATGACTGTAAATTTTTATATTGTTAGTATATGGCAATTAAATTCCTTAATTATATGCTCATTGAGGTCTGATTCTATAAAATATGATTCACATGATGTCTACTCGTAAGTTATAGTTAAATCAATATGAATTATATTTTATAAGGATATTAAATGACATAAATGTGCCAATTTTCAAGTTGGTTGCAAATGATTTCTCTCTTGGAGTGTTATTTTTGGATGAACCAAAGCATATTTGCTGCTAGAAGTAATGGCTAACCCTGTTAGAGTGTTGAATACAGTGAATTAATGATAAGTTAGGTTCAAATTTTAGAAAAGATTTTAGCGAGAGAATGTCCTAGGTTATGGCAGCATTTTGAAAGATTAACCTGCTGCAATTCAAGTGCATAATTTTTATAATTTTCTATAAGTTTAAATATGTTTTTGGTTTTGAAAAATAAGCGAATTTGATTTTGGTTTTTGAAAAATCTTTTTTCTTTTTATTTGGTTTCAATTCAAATATTTTTTAAACTGTTCTGGTAGTTGAACGTCATTGAGAATTGAATCACATGATCTTTAATCAACTAACCAGTTCAGCATTTAATATAAGATAATTGAATAGGAGATTAAAATCAAGTAATTTTAGAAATATTTAGGACAAAATCAAAATTTTTTTAGCTTAATTTTGTTGTAGTTGTGCTGTTATTAAATTAAATCTCTTTATTTATATAATTTTTTAAATAATAAAAGTGAAAGTTAATCGTCTCTATTGATGTAATATTGTATAATTTATTTTTTTCCTTTTTATCAAAATTATTATATGATTGGATGTTTGTGTAAAAATTAAATTTATAATTTCTTAGCTGACCAAAACTAAAATTCTGTTTATTTGTTGGATCAAAAATAATTTATCAGATTTTTTCGCATTGCCTTCTTGGCACAAATCATTTCCCAGTTTCCAGTTTGGTCTCTTCAAAATGGAGAAAACTAGTTATGAGAAAATGATTTACGGAACGGACTTGGAGACATATATAACCATCATGACTGAAAAGGAAATATTAACTATATCATGTTAGAAAAGGGCACAGCCCCATATATACTCCAAACCCTAATCTGCAAAACACACATGAAAATCCTGAGTCTTTAGAATTTAGAAATCTCAAACTCAAGTTCCTACAGCTATGACTGAAGATTGATGAAGACGGCAAGCAAGGAAAAGCACGACACATGTATAAAAGTAAATCCTTTTTTCAATGCTACGCTAAAACCACTTTTAAAATACTTGTTTATTGATATTTGTTACTAGTATTATAATCAATATATATATATATCTACTTAATTTTTAGCAAATGAGCTTCTAGCATTTTATCAAAAAATGACCGTCTAGCACCTTTTTCCTCGTGAATATATATTTTTTTTTTTTGTTACAGATGAAAAAATACAAAAGAAAGCCAACAAGTACTAACCATGCAAATAACTACTTCCTAAATCATGCAAGTTATGCAATAAAAGAGTAGGAGGTATTTGCCAAAACCTAAGAAAATCATCATTAACACATCCTAACTTGGTCATCCCATCAACACACAAGTTGATCTCACGCACCCCATGAGATAAGCGCATAACCCAATCTTCTGCCAAGAGATGAGCAATCTCCATAAAAACACTAGCGCATCAAAACACTAGTATACTTATGATGCTTGGTTCAAGAGTTGTCTGTAAGCAAAATAATGGCATGGAGTGAGTCACTCTCACACCACACAACGCAATAGCCTTTCTCCCATGCTCTTTTAAGGTCAACTCTGATCATCATAAGTTCAGCAAACAAACAGAATTCTTCCCAATGAAACCAGAAAACCATTCAATCCACAGCCTATGGGAGTCGCACAGGACCCCGCCAAACCCTGCACGCATCGCATTGACAATCCCACAATGACTACCATCTATATTCAACTTCACTTCTCCCTCCTGCGGCTGAACCAATGCACCTCACGCGGAACCACATTCCGGTGTTGACCCGAAAACAGTTGCATTCAGATGGTTTGAATATCCGCAACAAGCAAGGCTATTAGTTTGCATGTAACAAAATATTTATGACTTATAACTCTTGGATCCCTTACGAACCTATATGATTGATAATACTATCAAGTAAAATTTCAGGTTTATCCTCAACCTTGTACAAAGAATTCCGCACAATCAATGTTCTAGTAGAGACGATGAAAGTAAGCATAGTCATACACGCACACGATATTCTTCACAAACAAAAGAACACTGACATGAGTTACACTGAGAAACAATGCAGAAGAGAAAAAGGAACCTACAAGTTGTAACCATCAACCCCCAAATCCCTCAGTGCATCAGTAGCAGCATCCTTACAGTTTGCATGCATTTGCTTGGCCTTCCTTATGTATTTCTCAATTCCATTATTGAGAAGGATAGCTCTGTTAAACAGAAAAATTTGTTAGGGGAAAGAAAGAAAGGGTGTCATTTTGAATTTTTGATACGCTGTCATTCAATCATGCATTGTATAATTAAATGTCTTGCATCATATTATAAATCATAAACTTGCCTGTTCTCTGGATTTCTCACTACTAGATTTCTGACCATAAGACAGGAATTCCTTTGCATTTGGTGTGCTGGAGGAAATTTCTGCATGGCCTGAATAGCAAGTTCACCAGCACCAGCTTCAACGGCACGGGCTGCGTTTTCTGGGGATCTTAATGAAAGCACGGAAATAATGGACATGACCTGTGCCCCAAATAAAAACCAATAAAAAGAAAAATTATAAGATGAATGGATACAAGGTGACAGGAAAACAAAGTATATGGGGAATTTTTATGATTAAATTTCTGTCCAGGATATATGCCCTGAATGTTGTAAATGCCAGGGACCCAGTTTTTGTACCTAGTAAATCTGAATTACAGCCATTTACACATTTCAAAAGCAGCAGTGCAATGAGTTAATACTCATCCTTGGATTACTAAAGCCAAATAAAAATCCTAAAATGGAAGAATGATTACTTAAGCTTATTATCAAATAAAGATGAAATATCATGATATCGAAAGACACATGTAGCAGCATGTTTTACACTAAATCTCTGCAAATCAATGTCACTGACAATTTGAACTATTTTACACAGGCTTGCTAAACAGAAATTGCAGATTCTCACCTCTTGCAAAACAGAAGGGTCATCATTAAATCTGGCTGAAAGTTTGATTAGCATATCCATACCGCCTTTTCCAACAATTTCACTCTTATTTGTGTCACTTCCTGCCAACTGATCAATTAAACATGTAAGGGAGTCTTTCAAAAGTAAAAAAGAATCATATTATATTCAATGTAAAATAAATGTTCTAAAGCCGACAATATCTTTGAAGATGAGGGCAGTGGAGGATGGCCTCTGAACCTTAGAAGCAATCACGTAATGTTTATCTTTATCATTACTCACCCACATTACTCAAGTATCACAATTCACATGATTCACATCATATTAAAATTTTATACACTGTTAGACACGAACAAGAGAATGTAAGCCAAAGTAGTATTGGAGGCCATACTGTTCAAGTCAGAAGAAATGTAATAGTGGTTCAAACGGAAAAATACGAAATACTTCACTGCTAACTCCAGTTTCTATCCAAGCTTAGAAAGATATTCCCCAAAAATGGGTATATGTCCTACATTTTCTATTTTAAATGTTAAAAAGGAAAAACAAAACAAAACAAAACAAAAGATGCAAGGGACATCTAGGCATGAACAAAACAGACATCTCCAAGTGATACCCTTTTTTATGACAAAAAATAAAAGTATTAAAAGAAATCTTTAGATAAAAGGAAAGGCTAGGACAACCATCACAACAGCAGAAAAATAGACAATCCCTACAAAGAACCATGGGAAGTGGATTAACCCTACTATTTTGCTAAGAGAGTTTTTTTTTTTTTTCCCCAAAATTTTTTTGTCCCTTATGAAAAGGAAAAGGGTCCAAGTGGCCCCGTCTAAAGAGACATTTCCAACTCATACCTTGGAAAGTAATGAGCAACACGCTTTGGCCACAGCTTTGTTTCCTTGTTCACCACTGTCATCTATACATTTGAGTATTGCATCAATACCACCTTTTTCAGAAATGGATTTACATATTTCATCCTGCAACAGAGAATATAACTAATCAACAAATGTAGCACCAGATAATGCACAATTGAGTGTTTCAATTTGATGTTGTTAGTAAGTCTGGCATAATTCTAAATATTGAAAAACAAAAAATATAAGAGGGAAACCAAAGCAAAGCCACACATATTGACAAATCTTGAAAACTTCGTGTCATTGCCAGATATAAAGATACATAAGCTGATAAGCAAGCAACACCCACCATTATCCCTAAGGGCTAAGGCCTAAGGTCCCATTTGATACATAGGATAAGATATGATTGTATTAGCTAAAATTATAAAACTTAATTTTACCACATGTTTGGTGTCACATGTGATAGTAAAATGTTATACGGTCAAACCATTTTTATCTTATAACTATAGGATTAAGTTATCACATCCCAAAAGACATGATAACACCTGATAGTATTATTTTTACTACTCAATCCCAAATTAACTTTAGTTCACTCTTCTATGCTAATGCCGTCCCTCGCCAGTCGTTGCCCCTCGCCCACCCCTTGCCAGTCGCTGCCCACCTACTTGTCCGCCGCTAGTCATGAACATACAATGGATTCCTTATAGTAGCCTATCAGACCTTGTACTATCATATCTAAAACTATCAGGCCTTATTCTATAGGATGCACCAAGTAGGACCTAAGCTTTCAACTACGTATTCACTTGCATTGTCAATCAGTTTCTTCATTTAGAAGGAAATCATAAGAGAATAGCTCCAGAAAGTTTCCACAAAGGGCCCATAAGGAAAACAACAATTGACCCTTTACCACTAGGTGGGGTCAACAACATAGATCAAACAATGTCATAATGTCTACACATAGACAATGTCAATAGTCAAAACATTAAAACCTTTCTTTTTAAAAAAAGGAAAAAAAAAATTCAATAGTTTAACCTGTAATATTTCTAGATCTCCTTCCAACTCTACTTATTAGACTACCCTCCATCTAATCTCTCTTTACTGGGACTTCTGCAATCCTTCTTCATGCATGTTCAAACCACCTATGATGAGAGACTTTACCATTCTTTTCACAATAGGTGCTACACCAACCTTTTATCTGACATTCATTCCTAATTCTATCGTATCAAATGTGTCTAACGTGTCTATTCATCCAATGCAATATCCTCATCTTTGCAATATTTATATTACTTTTCTTATTGGCTTGTAACTGTTCAACATTCAATCTCAAATAACACCACTAGTCTTGTAGCCGTGAGTTAAAATTTTCCCTTGAACTTAGTAACACTTTTTTATCACAAAGAAAAGGAATGGCAAAAAATTGCAGCAACTCAACGTTTGGCATCATACAAAAAGACACAGAGCATGCAAGATTATGGGCTTCAATGGCTATTTTGAGATAGACAACCAAGGATGCAGTGACAGTATGTGTAGAGTTTTTTCCACCTAAAACCATACTACCATCCGGCCATATTATCTCAATCCAACAAGTTTTTCACACAAACTAAATATTGCATAGCTGATGTAGGATTGGATTTTACTTCACTTACATTTACAGCAATGGCCTTTAAAGTGATGCATGCAGAAACTAGGTCAGGGGAGCTAAGTCCTGCACGCAGAGAATCCACAAGGGCTTCTGCAATACCAATCTTTGCAAACTTTCGCGCATAACCATATACCTGAAAATGGAATAGAATGGACACTTTAAGTCATGATGTACGATAACTTAGAACATGACAATTTGACAATTTGAAAGAACTAAATCTAGGAGAATCCCCCTCACTATTCACCAAGTTAAGTTTCTAGCTTTGCATATTTTTATTCTTTCTATCTTTGTGTATGTGCGACACTATTTATTCAATTCAATTTATATGAACATAAGCATATTGAAGGAGCCTTAACTTACCTGTGAAGCTACAACTCGATTGTCATCAGGTGTTAACAGTACTCGAATAGCATCATATAAATTTTGAATGCCTTTGTTCTTATGTATGGACATTATCTCCATTATTAGCTCATCAACTTTCAACTCCATGAATGACTCCTTGACAATCTCATTACCAGTTGCAGCCAAAGCCACAACACCAAAGCCACTACTTAAGACGTCTTTGTTTTGCTTGTTATCATTTAGCAAACCAATTATAATCCTTGGTCCATTGCTGGTGTGAAATGTTCCTGTACTTTGAACATCTGCACAACACGGACACAGCTATTGTGGTAAAGAGAAGCATGATATATGCAATACACAAGTGGATTTGGGAATTATTAAATTACAAAATCAAGCACAATGTTAGAGCCAGATGAAGCTCCGAGACTTACATTGAAATTTCAGTTTACACTACAGTGCGATGATTTTAATAAAACAAAACACAAATAACCCTGAAAAATCTTGCTTGAGCAAGCGGGGATCGGTGTGATTTAGCTGAAGCCAATAAAGAAACGAACGCAGGATGAAAAACATAACAACTTCAGTGAGACAATTTTGATATTCTGTTTTTGGACTATGGAAAAAGAAATATTATTGAAGAGGAAGGAAAATATACAAGACATTATAAGAAATCCTCCAAAAAAGAGAAAAACATAAAGCTGATAGAGAAGGAAACAAAAATGGAAAACGCCTTTGATTTCCTGTATGCCTCCATAATTTAATGTAGTGACTAACATTTGAAGTTCCTGTTCTACCTTCTTCTATATGATATAGGACTTTGGTGGAAAAACGACCTTACCATCCTTACCCAACAGCATATTAACCAACTTTAACCCCCATGAATCATGAAGTGATTGTCATCCTCATGATTCAGTTGTACTGCCAATTTTCATAATGGGCATACTTCTGCGTAAGAACAATGGCAGCATATCCTAGATATGCTTACCATAAGTCCACAACAGAAAAGAAAGACGCCATTCTACATTGGACAGATCATCCTCATCATATGAGCTTCACACCTTATCAGCCTCAAGAAAAGTCACCTCGTAGCCACCACCAAACTGCCCACTCCAGCCAATCTCCGAGCAAAACAGCCACATGTTCGTGTCGCCAATCAAGCTAAATGAACACAATACCCTTATTCCACAGCCTTAGCAGCATATCCCAGATATGATTACACTCAATTCACAACCATTCATAATTCAACCAACTACTTCAACTCCTCTGTTCTCAACAATTTCGTCTAACAGAATTCCAGCCATACCCAACCTCCAAACAATATATCATAAAGATTCGACAATGCTTTATGCTGGCTGTCCTCTAAGCATTGGGTTGGGTATGTAAAGATTTACAATGAAGCATAACATAGACAGAGTCCCTCATAACAACAAACGAAGAAAAAAAAGATTAAATAGTATAAAAAAATTTTATAAAATCATCCAACACACAAGCAAATATATGTTAACTTTCATGGGCAGTGTTATTCTAACGCCTAAAAAGTGGGTGCCTATGTTTATTGAGACACCCACTTCATAACCATTAGATGTGACAAATCTTAAGGATGAGTAGGGACCACCATTATATCAATGGTGATAAAGCGGGTGTCTCGTACAGTTAAAACAACATTTTTGGCCCTTCTTTCACTCCCACTACTTGAAAAGTAGGAAAATGGGGAGATTCGATTGGGCAGAGTGTTACTATTGTACAGTGCAGAGCGAGTGCATCAAAATTAGAAACAAATGACAGCTGAGGAGCATAAAGAAAGCATCAAAACATCAAGTGATGATAGAACCAATGGAAAGATGTCGCTGACCATGAAGCAGCGATGCCAAAGCCTTTAGAGCCGAAACAAGGGCAGCAACACTAGCACGTCCACTTGGCATGTTGGAACAAAGAGAACAAACCAATTCGACGGCTCCATTCTTAGCCGCAACAGCCGCATTCGCTTTCTCACCACACAACGCACTAAGCTCGTCAAATGACGCTGCCAAAACGGCGCCGTCGAGATCAGAAGCCAGCTGCTGCTGCTTCAACTGGTCCAGACACTTTATGACGGGGCTGCTCTCTCCCGGAAGGCACGTCACAATACCTGCAAAAAACAAAACAAAAGATTGTATCAAAATAAGAAACGACGTTCGAAAGTTTAGGGTACGTTTTCATTTTCAATTTTTTATATTTTGAGAAGAAAATATTAAAAATTTTGAAAATTATATATTTTAATTTTTAATAATTTTTTCATAAAATTTTGGAAATTGAAAATGAAAACCAAATAGACACTTGCGATTCAGATGCGTCAAGATTTGAGACCGGAGAGATCGACGGCTTGGAGAGTGAGGGTTTGGATGGCGTCTTGGAGGGCGCCGGCGGGGTCCATTCCGAGGTCGTCGATGTTCTCTCTAACGAGCTCGTCGAATGCTTCTTGCGAGATCGAACGCGATGCCGTCTTCGGTGGCCCCATCGCGACACGGAACGGAGACAGCTCTTGCTCTGTTTGTCTTGTCTTCGTAAGGTTTCAGGGTTGATGGTTGATACCGTTTTGTTTGGGTTCGCTAGTCGCCACCGCTTCGAATTTTTTGAACTAACAAATCATTAATGGACGTTTGGAGCTGGCTTGGGACAGGAGAGATGTAAAAACGAGTTCAGCCAATCAGGTTGATCCGTTAAATCCGTTACTTTTAGTAGGTCAAGTTAAAGTTTTGAACTAGTCAAAAAATTTCAACCTGCCTAACTCATGGATTTTGACGGGTTTGGGCGGACTTGACCTGCAGATCAAATCTTTTTTTAAAAAAAAATTATAATTTATTGGTAAAAAAAAGTAAAAAATATGTACATCAAAAAAAAAATAAGAAAGATGTATAGTTATGAATGTAATAATATTATATAGTTGACACTATTTACTCAAAGTTAAAACTTAAAATAAAATAGTGTCATAACTCACAAATATATACACATCCCAAGTTTTTAGTCCAAGTTAATATATAGTTATTATGAATATTAAAAAATTGTATACACATAAATAAAAAATATTATTTAAATTTTTTTAAAATCTTTTTTATCAAAACATTAAAAAATAATTTTTAATTTTTTTTTATTTTTTGTATAGCCGCTAACTCACCTTAAAAAAGTGGTAACTATTTCAATCCGTTTTATTTTAGCCAGTAAAATCACCATTTTTACGGGTTTTTGGCGGACATTCTAGCGGGATAAGTAGGCGTTTGACATCTCTAATATGAATGGATTTATTGTTGTATCCATCTCTCAATACCATAAAATCGGCTTTGCTATGTATGTATGGAGGCATGGATATATCAATTATTTACATTCGAATTTCAGCTGACTCTTGATTCTGTTTACATTACTTTGTAACACTTGCATAACTAACTCTTCATTATTACTTGAGAAAAGAGAAATGATGTCTGTAGTTGTTATTTGTGAGACATCGTGTCGATATACTTATATTTATTATTGAATGGGATATAGATTTAACTTAGTTTAGGGTCTACGTTTTATTCAACGATAGATAAAAATGTGTTAACATGATGTCTCACAAAGTGTGAGTACAAATAACATTACTCTTGAGAAAATTGTATTTAACCCTTTTAGTCCTTTTGCACTTTGCTCATGAAACTTTAAAAATATATAAATTGATATCCTAATATTTTTTAAATGTGCACTTTAATCTTTCTTTTAAAATTTTTCTTATTGTTATTGAAAAAAATATATACTATATCCTTTCAAACTTTAGGTTAAGTACAACCTGACATGTCAACCTTAAAAATGATGTCCTATTTAATACCCAAAACCTTCTTGAATACGTATTATTTTTGTCAACAGTATATGAGAAAAATAAAGTAGGGCCAATTTATGCATTAAGAAAACGTTAGGGGTGGATCAGCATAATTTTTAAAGTTTTAGGAGTAAAGCGCGCAAGGACCATAATTCATAGAGTAAGGTGCGATTGCCTTTATTGTTATTATTATTATTATTATTATTATTTATGTGAATTCAACCGAGCAGACCCTCAATCCAAATATTAGAACCACCCGAAAAAGCAAAATGGGTTAAATAATTCACCATCCAATTACACCCTCTAGGAACAAAGTTGCAATCAAAACATAAAAACCAAAATGCACAGAGGAGATTAAAATGCCACATTGTAAAGATTTGTTGCCGGGGAAATCTTCATCCTTGATTTTGATGCTTGAGGAAACTTGCTTTGCTTCTCCTTCTAGTAGTACTTTTTTCAACACATGGGCCTATTGGAATTTAAAGTAGTGTTATCCATGTAAAATTTATAAACAAAACTCTCATTTACTCCCTCTAAAATTTGAAATCGAGTAAATTGGTTCCTGTGAAAAAATCTCAAATTAGTCTCTACAATATTAAATAATCAAACAAATTAATTTTTATAAAAAAATTTCTTAAATTAGTCCTCATAAAAATGAACTGTTAGACAAGTTAGTCCTTCTAGCCCAACTTAGATTAATTTGACTGATTATTCAATTTTACAGAGACTAATTTGAGAGTTTTATTATAATGAATATGTGAATAAATAATCATTATTATATGTTGGGCAGTAGAAGCAAATTAACATCGTTTAACTTTTATTGTCTACATCTATGACTTCACAAATCTTTTACTGTTTACAACTTTTGAACGTCTAAAGTTGAAATTCTGGTTAATTATAAATCTATCATCACATGTATAACTTTTAAAAACTACTCATATAATAGATCACTCTCATTCTTGAAGAATCTATAAGCTAAACAAACAAAGTGATTCTTAGATACCAAAGCACTAGCAAGGCTTAATTTCTTACATGAGGTGTAGTTTCTGTACGGTGACAGTGTAGTTTTTAGGAGAAATGCAACTTTATCCTAGCTAAAATATCTTGCACTAACTGTATAGTATTTATAGACCAAATCAACCCGAATCCATTGTATGTATAGTTTTTAGGAGCTATTTCCGTGTGATAAAAGATTTGTAAGAATGATTTACAACTTTAGCCGTTCAAAAATTGTAGACAATAAAATATCTGTGAAGTCATTGATGTAATTAATGAAGGTCGAACCCGGTTAATTTGCTTTTAGTGCCCAACAAGTGATACCAGAACCAATGATTTAAGTAAGCTAGGCTTGGTCGAGTATTAGAGAGATTAGTAGCTTTTGGATCCGTGGGGTCCTTATGTCAAAAGTCTTCTTGACAGTGTGAAGGTCAAGCAACGTATGTGTTCTGTGAGCAGCAATAGTGCAAATGAAAATAGCTTGTGTCAAAAGTCTACTTATAAATGTTGAGATAAGCAACGCGTTTCGTGTGTAGTAATGGCTGGTGCAAGTGATAATTTGGCAAAACTTTAAATTAAGAGGAGAATTTGATGGGATTTAACCTAAAACCCCATTTCAGAAATTGATGTAGAAGTATACGCGAGCAACATTATTCTACAAGTAAATCTAGTACTTGCGTAAATAAGTCATAACTTATTTATAACATTAAATCTATATGATAAAATAAAAGAAAGATGACTGTACGAGAAACACAATTAAAAAAAAAAAAAAACATCATCGACTAGTCACAATTCTGTTTATGCTTTTCTGCTACTAATCTCCCCTAGAATATTTTTCATGCCTTCTGGCAACATACCAGAGTTGCAATTTAATGCTGAATTATTTTAATGAGTTAAATTTTTATATATTGATCGTGGAAAATAATTTTATGTCACCAACCAATAGAATTTTAAGAAAGTGTATTAAATCATATTATAAGCAACTATCAATCCATTTTGATAAATACCTACCATGATTTAATATTTTCTTAAACTTTTATTGATTAGCTAAATAATATAATTTTACACTTTCAGTGTATAGAAATTAAACTCGTTTTTTATTTGTAAAATTCCATTACTCCTAATAGTTATTAGTCAATTCGCAAGCAACCTGAAATCTGGAAAAACCAGAGCTCATTCATAAGCTCTCATATTCTTTCTCAGTCCTTTCCTTTTCACCGTTAACTAGAAACATTAGACAGTCGGAAAGACAAATATGCTTGGACATATTGCTTGAATTCAGGGTTTCTGGCATTATGAAGTCCAGAACAATCACCTTCCTGTGTTGTGGCAAAGCTTCGTAGCAATTTCCTAAAAACTTCACACATTCTTCATCTGACCAATTATGACATACATACTGAAATGACAAGAGATAGAAAAGACCAAATAAAAAGTTATCGGAATTTTGTTATGTTATATTGATTTTTAAAAAATATGATAAGTAAGTAAGGTGCTAATTCATTCTGACCTTTAGCATAATGACATCACCCTTTGGAACACTTTCAAACATATCTCCTCCGACATGCTCTATCCCTACAAGGAAAATGAAAGTAATGTTTTCTGAATTAATGTTTAATTTTGGCATAACAAACTAAGTCATTCCATCAATAATCTAAAATATTGCTGGCTTACACAGATCGAGAAAAAAAAAACAAATATACCTGGATGAGGAGGTGCATTTTAAATCACAAGAGGCATATTAAAATTAATTCCTTTACTTGAAGGAAACTCATTAATAATCAGCTCTAAGACTTGTCCTCTTGCACCTTCTACATCAACAAGTGTTGATACTCTCTCAAAACCTTTGTTTAGGTCAAGGACCTTTCTCACTGCTAGCGGGCCGAATTAGGCCATTGATTGCTCAAAAATGTGACCCAGCTCTTTATTTGTCTCCATATATGGATAGCATGACATTCCCTTAAGTCTTTTCGAAATGGTTATTGTTATTTATGTCCACTATTGGATCTTTTACATCCTTCCAGGTAACAAACAACATAAAAGATCTTATGAATCCATGATTTGTTCCTTGGACATGGACCCATATTAATAAGATGAATTTAATTTTGAGGGTTTCAATAACCAATGCTATGAAGATAGGGTTAGGGTAGAAGTGAGTCAAGCTTATCAAAATATAAGTTCAACTCGTTGGTAATAAGTTTGGCTCAAGCTTAGACCGTCTTGTAAGCTAATCAAACTTGATAAGACATTCAAGTTCAACAAGAGAGAACCTTGAATTAATATCAATATTATATACAAATTAAGCCTTTTAAACTAATAAGGCATATGAACAAAGACTTAATAATAATCATAATAATAATTTGATTTCATATACATAAATATATATGTATGTATATCGAGTCAGTTCTCGAGCTCAAGTCGAATATAGTGAGGCTCAAATTTAAGTCATTTAATACATGATCTCAAACTTTTAACTCAAGCCCAGATTCATGAACCCATATGTTGAAACTATTAAAATGTTAGTGAATCGAGCTGGAAATAGTTTGAACTATGTTGACTCACTTCTAGCTTTGTCTGGAGGCATTGCTTGAAGAAATAAAAGTAAAATTTTTTTATCGAAAAAGAATAAGATTTTTAAATTTTCAAGGTATTTTTTAGCAAAGCCTTAATTTTAAATGTTTTCCACACAATATTTATGTAACTTTCAAAATAATTAAAATTTTTTAAAAGTCAAATAGTTAAAATAAACAGTAAATTATTGAAATGAGAGTGTAGAAACATTTAAGGTATGTTTGGTTGGAGGGTGAAAATTACATGAATTAGCTTCATATGTTATTTTACACATAAAACTCATTCAAGTAATTTTACCCCCATTTTTACCCTTGAACCAAACACACCCTTAACATTGATAATATATTAAAATTAAATTTATTTAAATAGTACATGATTGATTACCAAATTCATGATATCCTCGATTTATTAGACTTGAGAGTGGGGCCAAGGATCCTCCATCTTCATCACGAGCAAAGTATTCTCCAACAGGGGTGAGAGCATAAAATCTTTCTCTCTTACCATCTTCATTACCAATACGAATAGAGCAAGTAAGAAGAGAATAACTAGCCATCGCAGGCAACATCCTGTCAAGCCTGATAGCCAAGTCTGCATGTTGGTGTTCGCTTGGAAGCTTAGAGGCAATCTCAGAGGCAGACATGCCACCTGAGCCCTTTGCCTTAGAAATAATCTCAAACAAATTGAGATCAATGGCTGCGTTTAGGATTGCAGAGATGATACGGCCGAAACATATTAGCATGGCTGAGAGGTAAGCATCATCGGCCTTGGCTACCTCTGTGGGAATAAGCTCATTTTGTTTGGAATTGGAGCTCATTTTTACTTGTCTTTGGTTTATGTTTTGCTTACTCACTCAGGTTGTTGTATTGTTTCCATTGTTGGTTTATGTTTTGCTTACTCACTCACGTTGTTGTATTGTTTCCATTGTGGTGCATGTCTTGGTCATTTATATATTGGCAATTTGGCATAGTGTCCCTATCATTAATTTGTGGTGGATACTCTCCACTTGGGCGTGAGATGACATCATGGATGAATGATGGGGTGCATAATTATTGTCAAAGAAAACTATCAACACCATGCATGGATGGAGTTCAGAAGCACACATTAAAGGAAGAAGAAACACAGCACATGGATCAGCAACTCCCCTTCAAGGAAGAAGAAACACAACACATGGATTGCCAAGCCAGCAACCAATTGATTGAGTTGGAAAGTTATTAGTTATTAGCTGGGAAGAAATCCAAGTAATAAAGTAGCATATTTCTCATGACCCAATTTAGGAATGTGATCGGCATGCGAGGAATCTTATCCCCACCTAAACCCCATGATCGCTAAGTCATGCTATATGCTTAATTTACGCGTAAAACCATTTTTAAATACTATTTCATCTCTAATCATAAATTAACTTACTCTTCTGAAATCTAGATAATGATAAACAATAGTTTCATAATCCAAACTCTAAATATGTGTCATAGTACAAAATATATCGAGTTGCTCTATACAAAATATATTCATGAAAGCTATATCATCTATATCTATAATCTATAATACTAATATTTCAGAGTCGTTTAAGGAAAAGTTTTACATGTGTCACAATGAGAATGTTTTAGGGCCCACATCTTTTAAGAAGTTATTCATTAATTTTTTTAAAAAAATAAAATCGCAATTATTATATATTATTAGTATATCATTGATAATCATTCGTATTTAATAATAGGATTGTATTACATTAATTATATATCCTTAATTATTGTGATACTGAAATCATGAATTATATTGATAAATTAATTTCAAAATTTCAATATTAATTTCACATCTAAAATTTTTATATTTAATGTAGGTGGTGATTTTCTTTTGAATACTATTATATTAAATTTATGAAATTAAGTATATAAATTATAAGAAAGATATAAAATATATGTGCTAGATCATATCATTTATTATTTTTTATTAACAATAACATTATGATGAATTGAATTATTTAAAGGCAGAATATTTTTTTGTGTCATTAGTTATGACATTATTTGATTATATATGTGGATTAATTTAATAATTTGAAGACAAAGAATATGCCAATTCAATAAAAAAATTATATATATATATAGGTGAAAATAAAAATCCTGGGATAGCCATAAAATTATATTTTCAATAACCTCTGAGCTCTTTCAAATAATTTTGATAATTTTATATTTTAAAAAATTTGAATGAATTTTGAAAAACAAAAAGATAATCATACAATTCATGACAATTTTGATGATTTCATACTTTAAAAGATTTGAATGAATTTTGAAAAAAAAGTTAGTGTTGAAAAAATTTAAAAAATTAGAGAAGATTTTAAAAAGAAAAAATATGATAGAGATTTATTAGAATCTTATTTATAATTAGAAGTTATTAATGATTAAGATTCGGTATAAAATTTATTGATTGTATAAATCTATTATACAATATTTCAGACTCATTCTATGAAAACTATTATACATTTAATTCATATAGTGGTTTAAGCTTCACATGTCATTCATACAGTGGTTTATGACTCCACTTTTCTCAATCTTTATGTCTAAAGATTTTTAAAACTTAATTTATAATTTATTTACTTAATTTATGATTTATTTATGAATTATTTTTCATGTGAAATAAAATTAGATACTACAATCATTAAAGAATCAAATATTACAATCATTGAATATTATAATTTATATTAAGAGGGAATCCATATTAATATAATTATGATCTATAATTAAATTAAAAACCATTAACAGTCTCACATTATGAAGGTCATATAAAAAATTATAAATAAATATTTTCAAAATAAATAAGCTTTAAAATTAACATATTCTTTTTAAAGAAAATGGGTAGGTCAAATTATTAACGAATTGTTAATTAATTGATTTTGATATAATAATAATTCAAAATTCAATTTATACCAAATTTATTCTTAATCAAATATGATAATAATTGATATAATACTAATATTTAAGACTCATTATGTAAAAGGTCTTCCATGTGTTATTTAAAGAAAAATTATATCTCATTATTTTCATAATCTTAACACTTAAAGTAAGTTTTTGAATTTAATTTACCTTCTAATTATTAATTATTTTTTCAATCATACCTTCATATCTCTCTACCGTTAAAAAAATCAATATAAAAAATAAAAAATAACATAAAAAATTATAATTCTATATATTATACCATAAAAAATTTTTATATATAATTACAGTATTAACGATAACAAACCTATTATAATTATGTTGCATTAGTAGTATTTGTTATTATAGATATTTATGTTTTGAAGTTCAAAGTATTTTTAAAATTTTTATTTTTAAATTTTTTTAATAAACCCGTAAATATCAATAGAGATTGAGATCTCCATGTGAAATAAAAAATGAAGACCCGTGACAGGGATATGCATGAGACTAGAGGCAAAATTCTAAATGAAGATGAAATTAGGAAAAATTTTCTAATTTTAAATGTAGAGTTTTTAAAGATCATAATAAAAAAATTATCCATCTATATGTGTCCCTATATTCTATTTAATTTTTTACAACTTAAACATTCCAATCTATCAATTCTATAATTTTTTCATACTATTTTTTTTGAAAAAATACCTTCAATTTTTTAATACTAAAATATTTAAAAAAATAAATTCTATAATTTACACTTCTTGGTTAATGATATTAAATATTTATTATTTTTAAAAAGTAAATAATTATATTATTTTTTACTAAAAAATATAATTGATATACTACTCTAATAATTAAGATTATATAAATTAGAATTATAAATATTTTTTTACTAATTATTACACATTTATTATAACATATATTTTAAAATTGATATTTTAATTTATTAAAAGGATGTATAAGAAAAAGATGTGTAATTGAAATCATATAAATTAAATTTATATGTTATTTTTATTAACTAGAAAATATATTTTTATATTTTTAAATTAAATATTTTAATTTAATAAAATAATATAAATGGCTAGGGATAATAAAAAAATTGAAAATACGTATACGGGAATTACCCAATGGGGGAAAGGAATTGGCATATATTTTACCTTTATAAGGATGATCTATGGGGGTTAAGTCCCCGTTTGTTAAACAGAATAGGAATAAGGATAATACATCTTTATTTTTTAATTATTTTTATTATATTTGTATCATGTATATATTTTTAATTTTAATTTAGATTATGTTGTATTTATAGTATTTGTTATTATGGATATTTATGTTTCAAATTGTAAAATATTTTAAAAGTTTTTCTCCTTTTGAAATTTGTTAATAAATCCTTGAATACTATAGGGATTCAAAATCCCCACGAGAAATGGGAAATTGGGACCTATAAAGGGGATGGGGATGGAGTATGAGGAAAATTCTAAACAAGGACAGGAGCATAATGTCCCTTTTCTCATAGATACTCATTGTTATCCCTATAAATGGCTCATGATATAGTAAAATTATCCATTTATTCTTTTTCTTTATTCAACAATTTCAACTTTCGAAATGTGTAAAATTTTCATAAAATGGGCTCTTTATTATTAGTTATAGGTTATCTATTAAGATATTTTCAACCTTATAAACATGATATTCAATATAAGATATAAAATAAAATGACACATTTATATTTTGTCCGCTTATTTAATTATTTAACTATTAACTTAGTTTTAAGATAAATTTATATACTCAATTTTCTACAAGATATATGTAAATAAATTATTATTTATTTTTTATAATAATTAACAAATTAATTTTTATTATCTCCCCGTGCATCGCACGGGTTAAACTACTAGTTTAATATAAAATAAATCATGGTAAATCAAAATGCACAACTATCTCCATATGGTCCGAGCTATCACTAGAGTACTGATCTATACAAAATGCAAAATACTTTATGTCACGTGAAGCTCACCAAATCTAAAATCTCTGCAACTACTGGGGAGGAGGAGAATGAGAAGGACCTGCAGCCGCTGTTGTATCTATAAGGGGAAAAAGAGAGCGGTGAGTTTTATCTAAAACTCAATAAGTAAACCTTTACTCATAACCCCCTCATGGAACAATAAAATCAAGAAAATTTAATTGATGCAATAGCTCTAAAACATTTTCATATGTACATATATACATAATCGTTCATCAAAATCAATAATCTCTGAAAATCATAAGTAATAGTGCTTTAATAGAGAAATAGATGTCTCTAGTTAAGCATATCAAATATGGCATAACAATAAAATTCTTTGAACTCTATAGGTTTCTCAAGGGACCAGAATTTCCAAGACTTTACTTTGGTGAAATTTAGTAGATTCTCAAGAATCTCGACATATGAATGGTCGACAAGGAAATCATTCAATACTTAGCCTTTCACTGACTAAGCTGGCACAAAATGAAGTAAACATTTTGTCAAAATAAACGTTCATTTGCCAACACAACCATGTAAAATAGGATTAGAAAACATATACTCCCTCCATCCTCAAATAACTGTTCAGTTATAAATACGTACCGGAATTAAGGTAATGATTGAGAAGACATTAATATTAGAAAAAATTCAAAATAGTTTACTAAATTACCTTTTCATGTTTTGACTCTAACTTTCTCTCTCTTTCTCCATTAAATGAGTCAATAGGATTATTTAATAAAAGTATTTGTGGAAAAAAATTAATATTATCTGAGCCTGTGTAATGAACAGTTATTTCTCTAGATAAAGTGTATTTATAAAATAGGCAGTTATTTGAGGATGGGGGGAGTATCTGATAAAAACAATCCTAGAAATTATGTAAGCTTCACATGGAATTGAATAATACTTGAGTTTAAGGCAGGAGTAATACAAAAGTAAACATAATTTTTCAATGGAGGTATATCTAATTTGCATATCATTTAGCAAGTAGTAGATAATAAACTATTCTTTCATTGCCACTTTCATTTTCTTGTGTCAACATACTCCAATTGTTTGCTAATGCCATGAACCAAAATGGATGAAATTTGAGTTTATTCCTTTTTCTCTTCTCTTGCTACTGCCTTTGGTTCTTGGGCTTGTTTGATTAAAATTCTAGGAGGAATATTTCTTTAAAAGTGGAATCAAAGGCAGAAGCAAAAAAAATTATACGTTCAATGTAATTGTAAAAGTAATATTTATTATATTTAGAAGTTGTTAAATTGTTTGGATACAGTAGATTTAGAAATACCTTTTTTTTAAGTAAAATTACAATTAAGAGTATAAAAAGTTACATTCTAAAAAAGATGTTTGGATTTTCCAGTAATTTTTGCACATGATATTTTTTGTATAAAACTATATTTTATTTCTAATTTATTTTTAACTATATATAATTAATAAAAAATATTTAAATGAAATAAAACAATTCTTTAATATTTTATATTTTTTATGTTATGCAATATTTATTGGGCTTATTAAACTAATTTTATAAACATTTATTATTATTATTATTATTATTATTATTATTATTATTATTTAGTTATGTAATATTGAATTATAAAATAACACACACACAAAATAAAGTGTAACGTAGAAAAATTATATTATTACAATTGTGATACAATGATAGTGAAAATAGGATGAGGAGTGAGAGCGATTTAGTAGAAGGTTATTTTTTTGTCTTTTCATTAAACTTTTGAGGATAAATTTGGAATATAAATAATTTCAACGGTCGACCAAGAACACTCCTTCTACTACTTCTACTTCTACCTTTTTTTTAGAAGTACACACAAATATACTAAAAATTCTAAAAGTACATTTTTAATTTCTTTTAAAAAGAAGTACTTTTTTTGACTCGTAGAAGCTTATCTAACTGAGCTCTATCTTAGTGAGAGAAAATAATTTGACAATTATATTAGCGGTTTATGATATCAAAAATTAATTATTTTTATGATCCTACATCCAAGTTATTTCTTATAATGAATAAATGAATAAATAATCATTATTGTATGTTGGGCAGTAGAAGCAAATTAACATGGTTCAACTTTCACTACCTATATCCACGACTTTATAAATCATTACTGTTTACAACTTTTGTATGGCTAAAATTGACATCATCCTTAATTACAAATCTGTAGCTTCTAAAAACTACTCATACAATGAATCACTCCCATTCTTGGAGGATGTCTAAGCTAAACAAATAAAGCGATACCTATAGACCAAAGCACTAGTAAGGCTTCTACCTCTTTTGGTGTGAGACTTGGAGTTAAATCCCAACAAATCATTCTCTTAACCCAAAATCCTGCCAAATCCTCACTTGCACCATTGCTGCACATGAAATCTTCACATTGCCAAGAAAGCTTTCGACACAAGTTATTCACTCTTGCACCATCATTGCTTATGGAATATGCTGCCTAGCCTCTACATAGCTAGGAAGACTTTCTTTTAACACAAGGAACCCCACAGATCCAAAAGCTACCATTCTCTCCACTGCTCGACCAAGCCTAACTAACTCAAACCATTGGCTCTGATACCACTTATTGGGCAGCAGAAGCAAATTAATGTGGTTCAGTCTTCATTACCTACTTCCATAACATCATAAATCTTTCATTGTTTGAAATTTTTGAATGGCTAAAGTTGCAAACCATCCTTATAAATCTTTTATCACATAGACAACTCTTAAAAACTACCCATACCATGGATCGAGCTTCCCATGGGATTCGAACTGGGGTCCTCTACTTCCAACTACAAGGCTTTAACCACTAATATACTTGCTTGGATTATTAGTGGATCAGTGAAGCCTGAATCCATTGTATATGTATTTTTAAGGAGCTGCCTACGTGATAAAAGATTCATAAGGATAGTTTACAACTTTGGGCGTTAAAAAATTATAGATAGTGAAAAATTTGTGAATTCATGAATGTAAGCAGTGAAGGTCAAACCACGTTAATTTGCTTCTGGTGCCCAACAAGTTGTATTATAGCTAATGGTTTAGGTCAGTTGGGTTTGGTTAAGTATTCGAGAGATTAGTAGCTTTTGGATTTGTGAGATCTCTTGTGTCAAAAATCATTTTGGCAATATGGAGGTCAGGTAGCGTGTTATGTGAGAGATGATAGTACAAGTGAGAATAGCTTGTGTTGAAAGTCTTCTTGTCAATGTTGAGGTAAGCAACGTGTTTTGTGCACTACTAGAAATAAGCGAGTTACTGACGGATTTTTCCTGTCGATATTTCCAATGGATTTATCGAAGGAAATAAAGAAAAATGGAAACAGAAACAATTTTTTTGGTTTTCATAGTTACCAACGGATTTTTCGTCAGAAAATTTTGTGCCCTCAAACGGCATATGTGGACAATAATTACCGATGGATTTTTCCGTTGGTAACTGATTATCAAAATAAATTTATTCAAAAAATAATATTACCAACGGAAAAAATCCGTCGAAAAATTTTTGGTAAAATAAATTTATTTAAGAATAATATTATCTATGGAATTTTTGGCGAAAATATTAAAAAATAAATTTTTTTGTTACCAATGGATTTTTCTGTCAGTAAATTGAAAAAACCTGTCAGTGAATAAAGGGGTGTTTAGCGCTTTTTTCAAAATTTTTCCAGCGGATTATTTTTGTCGGTAATTTAAAATTTCATCGGAAAATCATAAATTAAAAGAAAACTCCCTCACTCTCACTCTCACTCTCATTCTCTCACTCTCACTCTCACTCACTCATTCTCTCTTTCACGAGGAGACACAGCAACCAGATCTGCCGACCACCCACAACTCGTCTGGCGACCGCTCGCCGCGCCACTGGCAACCTCCGCGATTGGCGACTTGAGAACCTGCGCGACCCACATGACCCCGGCGACCCACATGACCCTGTGACCTATGTGACCCTGGCGACCCACGTGACCTTGGCGAACTATGCAACCCCGGTGACCCCGCGACCCATGTGACCCCCCGACGACCTCGCAACCCTCCGCCTACTCCACGATGCCGCGGCAACCCAAAGACGACCTCACCGGTGAACCAGCGCAACCTCTGCGACTCCTGCGACCCAAGCGCGACCCCGACTACCACCCTGGCCCATCGTGACCTCCCCGACCTCGGCACCCCTCTCACTGGCCAGCTGTTCCGGAGAAGAAGGCCTGCTCTCCTTCCACCGAAAGTTGTCTTCCTTATTACACTGTTTGTATTTTTTTTCAAAGGTAGTTAGGTTCTCTTACTTGTTGATATTTAGTTTAGTTTGGTTTTTGTTTGTTAATTTTGATTACAAGAAATTTGGATTGTTTATTTGTTGATATGGTTTGGTTTGATATTTTCTTATTAAGTTGCAAGAAGTTTAGATCTGTTCAGTTGTGTGGTTTGGTTTAATCAAGGTTGGATTTGTGTAATTTCAAAAATTTTAAATTAGAATCATTTTTAGAACAATGAGCTTGGCTTAGTGTATTTGGTATTAAATCCAAATGTGAATAATGAAACTATTGAGTTGTTTTAAATAGTTTGGCTTGTATTTTCATCATTCTTTTGCAGGATCCGATTTTTTTCGAGAGCATCAAGTCCACTTGGAACATTTTTGTGGTGGAGCATATAATTCTCTTGTCTTTTTTAAGGTAAAATAAGTAATTGTTTCTCCTTATTTAATTACATTTGTTGTTAGGTTAGAGGCTTATGATTTCTAAGATAGAGTTGCAGGAAAGTGGGATTGCATGACAAGGGGGAAAGGCATAGAGGTCCTTCCTCAACTTTTTTGCATTGTTTGCTGTGGAGATTGATTGTGTATGCGGAGATTGCAGGATATGCATATTGTGATATTATAAGGGGATGTGCTCTAAAACGGTTTTAGGATCTTTAAATGTTTATTTGATTGTATTGTGATGTTTGTTTGACTAGATTGATATATGTATATATTGAAATTATTTTTTTGGGATGTCTTAGTTTTAGGGGAGGTTCTGTCAATTTTTTTTTAGTGGAATGTCTTAGTTTCAAGGGAGGTGCTATCGAAATTTTGTTAAGTTAAAGAGCACAGGCTATTTATTTAAAAGAGTTTTACTTTTAGAAGATGGTTTGTTGAGAAATATTTATAATTAAGTAAAATTTTAATTTGGGAAGCTTTAAATGAATTTTTTAGGTTAAATTACATATTCAAGAACCATGAGTTCTGTAAATAGGCGATGGATATATGATAGGGTGCACCCCAATAGAGGGGGAATCAAACCTGAATTTTACATGGGAGTTGAAGAGTTTGTAAGCGTGGCTTATCAGACAGTATAATTTATGAATGAGGGAAAAGTTAGGTGTCCCTGTGCTAGGTGCAAATGTAGAAAATATTTTGATATGGACACCATTAGGTATCACTTGTATAAGGATGGCTTTTGGCGGATTATTGAATTTGGACTATGCATGAGGAAGTTGCCACACAAAATTTTGATCATGCTAGTGTTGAAAATACATATGTTGGAGGTAGTTCAAGTAGAGTTAATATTGATGAACATGTCATGGGAAATATTAATTGGTAGGATAACTCTAGACGATATGAGGAAATGATTTATGATGCAGTTGGTCCTCAAATTCATGCAGATTATGAACCTTCTATCGAGGCTCCTAATACTGAGGCTGAGAAATTTTTCTCTATATTGGAGGCTGTAAAGGCCCTATATGGGAAGGGTGTGTACACTCGGAGTTGTCTCTAGCAGTTAGGATGTTAGCTATAAATTCAGAAGCTAACCAAAATCAAAATTCGTTTGACCAATGGGCGACATTGATGAGCGAGATTTGTCCACAACCTAGTTTTGTTACAAAGGATTTCTATCAGGCTAAGAAATTAGTTTCAAAACTCGGGCTTAAATCAGAAAAAATAGATTGTTATTTGAAGGGATGCATGTTATACTATAGAGATGATGCATATCTAATCCAATGCAAATTTTGTGAAAGCCCTAGGTTCAAACCGAAAAGATTTGGAAATGGAAGATATAAGGATGTTCCCTATAAAAGAATGCACTATTTGCCCTTAATTCCAAGATTAAAAAGGTTGTATGCTTCAATGAGTTCAGCACCTCACATAAGATGGCACTTTGAGAATAAGAGAAATGATGGTGTCATGACCCACCTTTCCCATGGTGAAGCCTAGAAACACTTTTACCAAACTTATCCTGATTTTGCTGTGGATCCTCGGAATGTTAGGTTAGGGCTTTGTGCAGATAGATTTACTCCGAATAATCAATTAGTAGACCTTATTCCTGCTGGCCTGTGGTTCTTACACCTTACAAATTTCCTCCTGATATGTGCATGAAAGATCCTTACATGTTTCTAACTTGCATAATCCCTAGCCTCGATAATCCTAAAGCCAAGATTGATGTTTATCTCCAACCATTGATTGATGAGCTTAAAGAGTTGTGGTATTTAGGCATTTAAACTTATGATATTTCCACACAAAAAATTTTCTTGCTGAGGACATCATTGATGTGGACTATCAATGATTTTTCAGCCTACAGAATGTTGTCAGGTTGGACAACGCAAGGAAAATTGGCATGTCCAATTTGTATGGAGGATACAAAGGCATTCACATTGAAACATGGTCGAAAAAACTCATGGTTTGACTGTTATTGAAGGTTTTTGGATCTTGATCATGAATTTAGGGGTAAGAAAGACATGTTTAAAAAGAAGACGATTGAACGTGATAAGCCTCCTGTAAGGCTGAGTGGTAACTAGGTTTGGCACAGAGTTAGAGACTTTCCAGGGTAAATCCATACTATTTTCCATGTATGGGATAGATCATAATTGGACCAAGCAAAGTATATTTTGGGAACTGCCTTATTAGGAAGATAATCTAGTTCGTCACTGTATTGATGTAATGTATGTAGAAAAAAATATGTGTGATAACATCATAAACACTGTGATGGACACAGATAAGACTAAGGACAATGTGAAAGCAAGGAAAGATTTGACAGATTACTGTAAGAGACCTGAGTTGAGTTTATAGATGTTGCTAGATGGCCGTGTGTATAAGTCGAAGGCAAGTTACACACTAACCTTTGTGCAGAAACAATCAGTGTGTAGGTGGATGCAAGAGTTGTGGATGTCTGACGGTTATGCCTTAAACTTGGGTAGATGCGCCAATGTTGCACAAAGACAATATTTTGGTATAAAGAGTCATGATTGTCATGTATTCATGGAGTGTTTACTTCCTATTGTATTTAGAGAATTACCTCTTCCTATTTGGAAGTCATTGACTGAGTTGAGTCAATATCTTAGAGACCTATGCTCGTCCACTCTGAGGGTTGAAAATCTCTTAATTATGGAGAAAAAATCCCTGTAATTCTATATAAATTAGAGAGAATATTTCCTCCTGGTTTTCTTAATTCTATGGAACACTTGCCTGTACATTTGACATACGAAGGATAAGTGTATGGGCTGGTTTAATACAGATGGATGTATCCCTTTGAAAGAAATATTAGAAGTTTTAAAAGAACTATGAAAAATAGGGCTCAAGTCCAAGGTTCCATATGTGAAGCATATATCTCTAAGGAGACATTTTTCTTTTGTTTCTATTACTTTGAGTGACATGTTCAATCTAGACGAACAAGGGTTGGTCGAAATGATGATGGGGGTGAAAGTTCAGTTCAACATACTTTGTTTATATTCAATCAGCCTAGACGTGCAGCTTGAAAATCCAAACCCCATTGGCTATCAAAGAGAGAAAGAAACATGCTACACATTTGCATATCTTAATCAACTGTGATGAAGTGCAACCATTTAAAACATAAGTGATATCAGTGTATCACTTTCAATTGTTGATGCTTTGACATAAATCAAATCTTATTTTACTCGCAATGTTTAATTTTTTCAGGTGTTTTGAGCAAGTTGATGAGCAACACACCCTTGAACAATTTCCAGCATGGTTTAAACCATTTGTATGTGACCTAACTATCTAGTAACCATTTGATCCAAAACTACACACGTTCTAGTTGTGTTAATGTTTGAATTTCAATTATTCATGTAGGTGTTTGATAAAAACAATAATGTTTCATGTCCTTATTTACAAAGTTTGGCTTGGGGTCTTGCTAACAAAGCAAACAGTTGGCCAATATATTATGTGAATGGATATAAATTTCGTACATTTGAATGGAGCCGAGGGAAAGCAACAAACAATAGTGGGGTTTGTGTTAGAGAGGATGCAGGCAGTAGGGAGGGTGATTGGTATGGAGTAATCAAACAAATACTGGAGATTGAATATATGGGTGATGGACCTAAAAAATTGGTAGTGCTATTTAGTTGTGATGGTACGACCAAGACATCCTGATGGAACATGCATATACAATCAATATAAAATTACCGAGGTGAATCATACTAAGAGATACAGTGCATATGATCTTTTCATTATTGCTCAGAATGCAAGACAAGTACATTATGTATCATACCCTGGTAAGTGCAAAAAGGATTGGAAGATGGTCATGAAAACTAAACCTAGGGGTCAAGTTGAGGTCGAAGAACTACCTGACGATGCTGTTCAAGTGAATGATCCAGTCCCCTTTCAGGTAGTCGTTGATACAGGAACATTGCCAAGTTTACGTTCCGATTCGAGTGAGGTTGAGATAATTCACTTTTCTAGTAATCAATTAGTGAGTGAACATAACGAAAACAATGGTACTAATGAGGAGGATGAGGAAGATGAATTTGAGGATGATATTGAGACTGAGAATGATGAAGATGGTCCTTAACTTTCAGATTAAATATGATGTGTCTAGTTTCATATTTATTACATCTTCTTATTTTAAATTATCATATTATTTGGTTTTTCATACATTGTCATTTCTTTTTTAGAAATGGCACCTAAATTGAAAAACAAAGGTAAGGGGAAGCGTGTCCCAAATTTTAGCGCTCCCACTTAGGCATCTACCAATGTCGCTCACATCTCCACTTCTATTCCTTGCATGCCACCACCCCGTGCCTCTTAGGAGAGACCTATGATACCCACTCCTAAGCATGTAACACAAGAGGTGCCCCCACCATCACTAGAAGATCTTGTCCCTACCCCCACACACGACTCACAAAGGGGTGATGAAAGCGGGGCAGTTGGTGGCTCCATGGCAGGGCAGTCGGGACATGGGTCCATAGGGGACGAACGGGTAAAACTTGTACGCCTCGATAAGAAAAGGTGAGTAATTTAATTCTTCAATTCATGAATCTTGTTATAATAATTTGAACAATTTCTTGATATATAATAACATTGCTTTGCACTATTTGCTATGCAGTTAGGATCCAAACACATGGGTCACGCACGAGGTGGCACATACTATCTAGAAATTGTATGAATGACCAATTGAGTCCTTCACCAAGCTGAGGAAGGAGGAGAAGTTGCATTGGTTTCTTGGCTGGAAGGTAAAATAAAATAATTAAAATGAAATATGTGACTTACTTTAGAAACTGCTTTCAATTACCTTTTTTTTTTTAACTTTCATATGCAGAGCCACTTCATCATCCATCCCAAAGATGAAGATTTCATGTTTAAGCTTTTCAAATCTAAGGCAGCTCATAGGCTGCCACAGATGTACATTGAAATCCGGGAACGGCGGGACGAGAGCCCCAGGTGGATGCCTTAAGCCAGCCTGGACTATTTGTGGCAATATTGGAGAAGTGAGAAATTTAAAGACAAGTCTTTAAAGGCTAAGGCAAGCAGAGCATCGCAAAAGGGTGGATCCGTTCATTGTGGTGGTTTTGTTACTATAGAGTCTACGCATCATCGGATAGTTTAGTCATTATTTTAAATATTTTTTAAATTCCTTTTATTAAATTTATATTTTCACTTACTAATGTTTTACATGTTTCACTCAAATCGCAGACCATTGAGCTGAAGAGGCCACCCACAGAGAGTAAGTTGTTCAGAAAGACTCACATGCGTAAAAAAGACAAGACATGAGTCGATCCTCACTCAAAGAAAGCTTGGGTGTGTATGTTCTGAGCACTTATTATTTGTGTATATATATATTTAATTTATTATTTCAAATATTTGATAGTGGTTTAATTAATTTTATTTTGTTATAGCATGCCTATGAGCAACGCTATCAGGAGGCTATGACCCAGCGGGAGGAGAAGAACGCAGCTGGTGAGGAGTGCCCATCGATTGATGAGGATCAATTGTGGCAAGAGGTGGTCAGTGGTCTTTACAGAAATCTCATCTATGGTATGGGGTCATTTTATGTGAGTAGTTTGTCCACTCCCTCTATTACTAGGGCATCTATAGGCATTGGGTCCAGTGCCGAAGATGATGAGGTCTGGGATCGAGTTCACCTGCTCAATGCGGAACTTCATCGTATGCAAGAGAGGGATGCAGAGAGAGAGCACCAGTTTCAGGAGATGCAAAAGAATGTGGAGGACAAGGAAAAGGCCATAGACATGAAGATGAAGAAGATGAAGAAGCATATGGTATTCTTGTGGAAGAAGATAAAGGTAGGCTCATCCCCGCATCCGGATGCTGATGATGATGATGAGGGTGGTGGTGGTGATAGGGATTCTGACGATGATGCTGCTGACTTCTCTTGATTTTAATTATAGGTTTTTTTTTCTATGTTATATGTTATATTTTTATATTTGTGTCTGTATACTCAATATTTCTATCTATTTTGCATTTCGAAGTAAAATTTATTGTGTTTATTATTTATTAGAAATTTTATATAATTTTTCACCATTAAATATATTTATAATTAGCTTTAAATAATTAGGTAACACACAAATTAGTAAAATTGCAGTAAAAAAAATTTTAATTATCGATGGATTTTTCCGTCAGTATGTTAAAGAAAAAAATAAAAAGTACCATGTTTGCTATCTTTCCACTTTGAATTGGAATGAAAACACTAATTCCCCTTGCCAAAAGAACTAGCAATAATAAAGGAGGGAGCATAAGTGCATTTAGACCTAAGGTTATGGGCATTCACAACTAGAAAAAATAGAAAGGAATAATGTAATAATCGACTAATTCTTAAGCTGATTTAGTGTGCTATGATGATTACTTGGTTAATAATCAGTAATGATGCTAAGAATGGCTACATTTTTAACTATAATGTTCATCTCCTTTAGATTGTAGTAGCATCACAAATATATTACTTGTTGAATGACCTAAAACCACGCTAGATGCCTTTATATTTACATTGTTTTGTGCATTCATATAGTTTACATTACTTTTATGTGTTCATATTAAGAAAATTATTACTTTTTTTTAGTGTTAGAAAAAATTATTAGAAAGAAAAATGGAAAATACATTTGGGTATAGGATAAGAATTCCCCCCTGAAGAGAGAAAACAGAAAACAGGAAAAAAAAAGTGAGGCAAAATGACAAGAAAAATATAACAAAGTTATGTATTCTTGTTGGATATTAGTAGTAGAACTTCCATTCAAACACATATGAGCAAGGCACTAAACAGAAGCAACATATACTATTCAATCACAAATTTGTAGTTAAAGAGAGATACCCTTAAAAATGTGGACATTCTTCTCCAACCAAATACACTCCGAAGTTATTATATTGTTTGACATTTGAATTTTCATAATAGCTTGATATTGTTATAAATCATTACATCCATATAGTGGAAAGCTTCATTAAACGAAATCTAGTGTTTCAAGTTATGTCTGAGGTTGCTTGTCAATCCATGCGGTCGTGATGATTTCTGACGGATTATTCCGTCATTAACATGAATAAACAAAAAATAAAATTTACAATTATCGACAGACAAATCCGTTGATAAAAAAATTTTAAATTATCATTATTGACTGCTTTTTCTGTCGGTAAAATAAATAAAAAAATAAAAATCACAATTACTGACAGAAAAATTCGTCGGTAAATAAAAAACAAAAAAAACCAAAATTATAAACAATATAATTACCGATAGATTTTTTATCAAAAAAATAAATAAAAATTAAAAAATGTAATTACTGACGGAGCAATCCATCAGAAAAAATAAATAAAAATTTAAAAAATAATTACCATAGAAAAATCTGTCAAAAAAATTAAAATTTTTTAAAAAATTATGAAATTTAATGATTATCGATGGATTTTCCGTCGGTAATCTCACAGAATCCGTCGGTAACATGAAAACTTGATGAATTTCTTGATGATTCTATCAGCCTATTACCGACGGATTTTATATCATAAAATTCGTCGGTAATTTCGTCGATAAATGTTTTCGATGGTAAAAATCTGTCAATAATTATTACCGACTATGTTATTTCTGATGGTCAAAATCTGTTGGAAAATAAATTTTCCGTCGGTAATTGTTAAAAATCCATCGAAAAAATCCATCAATAACAACATTTTGTCTAATAGTGGTGTCCAGTTATGGTGGAAGTGAAAATTAGCAAGACTTTAGATTAAGAGGAGAATTGTTGGGATTTAACCTAAAGTTCTATTTGAAAAATTGATATAGGAGCCTTGCTAGTGTTTTGGTGTGTAAATATTGGTTTGTTTGTTTAGCTTAGACATCCTTCAAGAATTGGAGTGATCCATTAATGTATAAGTAGTTTTTAGGAGATGTCCATATGAAAAAAGATTTATAAGGATACTTTACAATTTTAGTCGTTTAAAAGTTGTAAACAGTAAAAGATTTGTGAAATCATGAATATGGACAATAAAGATCGAACCATATTAAATTTTGTGTATTGTCTAAAGTTTATATATTTTGCTTTTGCTGCCCAACATTATACTACAAATTGGCAATAAATTTACGAATTGTCTATCTATTATGTAGTTCTATAGAATTTAGGTATGAGTTGTATTTGTATAATAAAGAGAATTGGAGGACAATGAATTAAGCACTGGATGATACATTTTTAATACAAAATATTTTGATGAAAAAACAAGTTCTTAACATATTCTGTATCTAATCATTTCATTATCCTCTTCATATATATATATATATATATATATATATATATATATATATATATATATATATATATATATATATATATATATATATATATATATATATATGGGACTGAACTTTCGATAAGAAGAAAATGAATCTAATGCACGCTTGATAACTGTTGAATCTAGAGCTCGGTCATCGTATAACAGTCTGGTACAAATATAAATAAAATGAAGTATTGATTATAATATTAATTATTATTATTATGAGAACAGTTGTACATATAGAAATATAAGCGTGCAGCATTATTCCACAAGTAAATCTAGTACTTGTGTAGATCACTCCTAACTTATTTATAACATTAAATCTATATGATAAAATAAAAGAAAGATGAATGTACGAGAAACATAAAAAAAAAAAAGAAAAACTTCATGGACTAGTCACAATTCTGTTTATGCTTTTCTGCTACTAATTTCCTCTAGAATATTTTTCATGACGTCTGACAACATACCACAGTTGCAATCTAATGCTGAATAATTTTAATGAGTTAAGTTTTCATGTATTGATGTATTGATAGTGCAAAATAATTTTATGTCATCAATCAATAGAATTTTAAGAAATTGTATCAAATCATATTATAAGTAACTATCAAACCATTATAATAAATAGCTTCCATGATTTAATATTTTCTTAAACTTTTATTGATTAGCTGTATAACATTATTATCATGAAACCATTTATTCCAAAAATTTAAGCTGTTGGGTTATGACACACTAATGATTTTATATCTAATACACACCTTCATGCAAATGCTTCTTTTGGGCTGAAGCGTGGACAGTGCACAGAACCATCAAACTTTGTGCTAAAATTTAATTTATTTTTTATTTAGAAATAGAAGCGAGAACTACTAGGCCAGATTTAGGTAAAGAGAACACGATCTTATGTCATGAAATCATTTGTCCCAAAAGCATGGCACACAAATAGTTTTATATATAATAATCATCTTACATTTTCAATATATAGAAATTAAATTTATTTTTTTATTTATAAAATTCCATTACTCCTAAGTTAGTCAATTCGCAAGCAATCTGGAATCTGGAAAAACCAAAGCTCATGCATAAGCTTTCATATTCTTTCTCAGTCCTTTCGTTTCCACCATTCACTAGAAACCTTAGATAGTCAGAGACACAATTATGCTTGGACATATTGCTTGAATTCGGGATTTCTGGCATTACGAGGTCCAGAACAATCACTCTCCCGGGCCCGTGTTGTGGCAAATTAAAGCTTCATAGCAATTTCTTAAAAACTTAGCTCATTCTTCATCTGACCAATAATGACATACACGCTGAAATGACAAGAGATAGAAAAGACCGAATAAAAAGTTATCAGAATTTTGTTATGTTATATTGTTTTTTTAAAAATATAACAATTAAGTAGGGTGCTAATTCTGACCTTTAGCATAATGGCATCACCCTTTGAAACACTTTCAAACATGTTTCCCCCGACATGCTCCATCCTTCCAGGAAAACGAGATGAATGTTTTCTAAATTAATGTATAATTTTGGCATAACGAATTAAGTCATTCCATCAATAATCTAAAAAATTGCTGCCCTATCGAGCTTGTTGGGATGTACATTATTTGATTTAAAAATATATATTTTTAATAAAAAATGATCTTTTTGTATTTTTTGATGTTTGGATAATTCTTTTAAGTAAAAGTATAATCACTAGAAAAAATAAAAAATGACCTTTTTTTATAAGCTAAAATTTTCTTCTTCTAAAAAAGATATTTTTTATAACATAAAAAAGAGATTTGACGATAAATAAAGATCTTTTAATATTATATCAAAACATAAATTGATGTCATATCAAAACATAAATCAATTTTTACATTTTCAAAAAATCTTAATTAAAACGATCAGTCTTAGAAGCACATCCAAATGAGCCCTTATATATATTGAGAAAAAGAAACAAATATATATATATATATATATGTATTTACATAGATGAGGGGGTGCATTTTGAATCACATGAGGCATATCAAAATTAATTCTTTTGATTGAAAGAAACTCATTAATAATTAGCTGTAAGGTTTGTCCTCTCCCATCTTCTACATCAACCGGTGTTGATACTCCCTCAAAACCTTTGTACAGGTCAAGGACCTTTCTCACTGCTAGCGGGCTGGATTAGGCCATTGATTGGTCAAAAATGTGACCCAGCTCTTTATTTGTTTCCATGTAGCGACAGTATGGCATTCCATAAGCCTTTTTGAAATGGTTATTGTTATTTGCGTCCACTATTGCATCTTTTACATCCTTCCTGGTAACAAACAACACAAAAGATCTTATTCAATCCTTGATTTGTTTCTTGGACATGGACCTATATTAATAAGATGAATTTAGTTTTGAGGGTTTTGATAACGAATGCTCTAAAGGTAGCTAGGGTCAGGGTAGAATTACCAATTAATTGAGTGGGAAAATGAGTTGTTAGTCGGGAAGAAATCCATGTAATAAAGTGCACATTTGTCACAGCCCGATTTGAAAATGTAACTAGCACGTGAAAAATCTTATCCCCATCTACATTACTAGAATCTTGTGGTACATAGATGGATTTTACAGACAGTAAAAAATCCGTCTATATTAGAGACAGATTTACAGGCGGATAAATGGGAAATTGGAAAAAAAAAATTTTACAAAATTTAGCATATCCATCTGTAAACGTTGGAGCAAGTACCCCCCACATGGTGGGTAATATTTATAGACGATAAATACAGACAGAAAAGAATGAACAAAATATAGACGAGGTTACAGACGGTAATATCCGTCTATAATTCAAAATAAAAAACCTGTTTTCCATGTGCGAATTACAGACGGGAATAATCCATCTGTAATTTGAAAAATGAAATGATGTGTTTCATTCATGTTTTTACAGACGGTAAAATCCGTCTGTAATGAGATTAATGAAACGATTAATTTAGCTTATCGTCTGTAACGCGATTAATGAAACGAATCGTTTCATTGATCTCATTACAGACAGGAAAATCTGTTTGTAATGCAATGAATGCAGATCAAAAGCGCGCATCCTCCTTTTTCTTCCTTACTTCTCTGATTCTATTCTCTCTCATCTCCCTTTCTCTCTTTAGCGTTGTGCCACCTTTTTGGCTACCGTGGGTGATTGGACCCTCCATTTTGTAAACGGTTTGCGACATTATATTCCTGATATTCTGCTCTACCTTTTAATCAGTTTAGTTTTTTTTTATTTTTTTTGTTTTATTTTTATGCTTTGAATTAGTGATTGTTTATAGTTGTTATTGTTATCAATTGGTACAAAGTGCATTTTTTTAGGATTTGGATTACATTTGGAGCATTACCTGAGCAATTTGGAGCATTTTAGTTCCTGTTTTTATAGTGCATTAGTAAGTTTAGGATTGTGATTTGTTTAATGTAATTTGTTTACATGCATATTGGTAAGTTTATTTTGCTAAGTTGGAAAGATTATCTGTATATTATAACTTGTTTATTAATTTTTTTATTTTCAAGGTTCAGATTAGGCATGTGGTTGGAGCTATTATTGCTGTGTTTATTTACATTTGCTAGAGTATATAGGTCAGTAATGAAATGTTTGTTATTGATATGTTATACCGTGTGTAGGATAGACACTTATGATTTCTAGGATAGAATTGTAGGATTGGAGATTGAGTGACTGGGGGGAAGGGCGTAGAGGTCTTTCCCTAATTTGTTTGCATTGTTTGCTGTGAGATTATTTGTTTTTGCAGAGATTGCAGAATATGTATGTTGTGGAGCTATAAGGGATGCGCTCTAGAACGGTTTTAGGATTGCGATGTGTAATGTATGTGTTGGTTATTTATTTAATGTAATTGTTCACCAATAATTATATTACTGTGTAGTTAATTGTTTTTGTAATTGCCTTAACATTATGGCTTAATAATTGATTGTTAAAGACATATTATGTTAACGGGATAGTCTCAAATTACGAAAATCTCTATCAAGGTTTTTTCAAAATAAAATTTTTATTATTTGAATTAAACCATAATATACGTAAGAGAATGTTTATAAATTAGGGGAGACTTTGTCAAATTTTACATTAAAAAGAGTTGTAATGTAAAATAAAAGAGATTCATAAAGTTTTGTTTGTAATTTTTAGGTTTATATAGTGCTTGATCAAGATGTTCTTTGGAAATTGTTCATAGATGTATGCTAAATTGCACCCGGGCCAAGGGGGAATAAAACCCGAATTCTATGAGGGTGTTGAAGAATTCATACGTGTTGCTTGTAATTCACAACAATTCATGATTGATCAGAAAGTTAGGTGTCCATGTTCTAAGTGCAAGTGTAGGAAATTCTTAGATATTGATTCAATTAGGTATGATCTGTATAAATTTGGGTTTAAACCTGATTGTTGGATATAGATTGAACATGGAGAAGTAGTTAATGTGGAAAATCAGTTTGGAATGAGTTATGTTTGAGGCAGTTCAAGTGCGGTGCAATTAGGAGATGAATATATAGATAATGTAAGTTGGGAAGAAAATAGTGATCGATATCAAGAAATGGTTTATGATGTTGTTGGTCCTGAATTTAGAACCTTTTGTGATTCTGAAGCTAAATAAGAACCTAATGTAGAGGCTACAAGGTTTTATAGTCTGTTAGAGGCAGCAAACAAGCCTTTATAGGATGGGTATGTGCACTCAGAGTTATCCTTAGTAGTAAGAATGTTGAGCATTAAGTCTGAAGGCAATCTCTCATTTGATCAATAGGCTACATTGGTAAGTGAGCCTAGTCCTAAACCTGAGGCCATCACAAAAGACCTTTACCAAGCAAAAAGATTAGTTTCCAAGCTTGGTTTAAAAGAAGTAAAAATTGATTGTTGTTTGAAAAGATGCATGCTCTATTACAAAGACGATGCTGTATTGACATATTGCAAATTTTGTGGAGAGCCTAGGTTTAACCCAAGAAGATATGGTAAAAATGGTAAACATAAAGACATGCCACAAAATAGGATGCATTTTTTGCCCTTAATCCGTAGGCTAAAGAGGTTGTATGCGTCTATCAGCTCCGCTCTTCACATGACATGGTAGAGTGAGAATAAAAGAAGCAATGGTGTAGTGACTCATCCATCTCATGGCGAGGTTTGGCAACATTTTGATCAAGTGTATCCTAAGTTTGCATCTGATCCTAGGAATGTAGGGTTAGGGTTATATGCTAATGGGTTCACTCTAAACAATCAATTCAGTAAATCATATTCTTGTTGGCCTGTTGTGGTTACACCTTTCAATCTTCCTCCTGAAATATGCATGTAAAATCCATATTTATTCTTGACTTGTATAATTCCTAGTCTAGAAAATTCAAAAGCTAAAATTGATCTATACCTTCAACCTTTGGTTGATGAGTTAACACAGTAGTGGTGTGAGGGTGTAGAAACTTATAACATATCAAGGAAATGAAATTTTAATATGAAGGCAACACTTATGTGGACAATTAATGATTTTCCTACTTATGCTATGTTGTTTGGATGGATGACTCAAGGGAAATTAGCATGCCCAATTTGTATGGAGGATATAAAGGCCTTTACCTTGAAGTATGGAGGAAAAAAATTCGTGGCTTGATTGTCATAGGAGATTTTTAAATATGGAACATCTGTATAGGCACCTTGCAAACAAATTTAGGAAAACAACTATTGAAAATGAGGAGCCTCCCGTCTGGTTAAATGGTTACCATGTATGGGACAAAATTAGACAATTCCCAAGAATATCAGAATTAGGAAAATCCATCAGGTTTCCTGGTTATGGGGTGACAAATAATTAGACTAAGCAAAGTACATCTTGGAGTTGCCATATTGGAAGAAAAACTTAGTTCGCCATTGCCTAGATGTCATGCATGTGGAAAAAAAATGTGTTCGACAATATCATGAATATCGTGATGGACACTAATCAAACTAAGGATAATGTCAAGGCAAGGCAGGATTTGGAAGAGTGTTACAACACTAGCTAGAGTGCAAACATCCCAGGGTACAACATCGCATCCTATTCATGGTAATAGTGGCAGCATTCCCTCATCCACAACTCCTACTTCCACTTCCACATTAGCTGGAGTGCAGACATCCCAGGGTAGAGGGCACTCCCAGTACGTTATGGTGCCTAACCTTGGGTATGTGCCTCCTCCTCTTCCAGTACAATGAGTTTTACAACCTGTACTGCTGACTACATTCAATACGCCATCCCCTACACAGCACACAGGCAAGGGATCCACTCCTTCTGCACCCTCCGAGCAGCAATCACAGACCCAGGCCCACTCGAGACTGCTTCCTTTTCTGAGATGGGATGGATCCACTTGGTAAGATATTTACGAAATATGCCGTAAAAATTTATTTCATGTGAATGTTAATATAATTTTCTTGTTTTATGTTGTCATTATCCACTATATAATATATCTTTATGTGTTCAATTGGTATCCACTCCAGAAGGGTATCCAAAGGTCACGGATACCATAAAAATATATGATGCGCCTTACATTAATTTTGGTATGGTGCCTAGAAAAACAAAGGAGGAGTGGTTCAATGATTGGAAGGCAATAAAAGTCAATTGATTTACATGAAGTCTTATTTGATATCTAATTTTTTACATGTATGAACTAATTTTCTATTCACGTAGAGCCACTTCACATTCCCTCCCAGGTTGAGAAAATGATTTTCAAGGCTTAGAAGAGTCACACTAGAAAGCGACTAAGGTAGATGTACACTGAGGCCCATAGGAACTGTCATCTGCAGACTAGATAGCACCCCACTTCCTTCACGCCTTGCAGGAGTACTAGCATACGTTAGAGTTTCAAAATATCTCTTTAAAGAACAGGATGAATAGGGCATCCAGTAAAGGTAGGTCACTGCATACTGGTGGCTCCACGACTTTGGCTGGCACTAAGGCCAACTTGGTTAGTGATTTCCAATTTTGTGTTTTTTTAAGTTTTTTGTTATTCAATTTATCAATTGATCAATTTGAGGCATTTATTAATTGGAGTTGCAGGAGAAGTTACTGAAGAGACCACCCATGCAGGGAAAGGTGTTTAAGGAAACACACACTCACAAGAGAGACAAAACAGTGTAGGTTGATCTACGATATGAGTCAGCATATGTGAGTATAGTTATTCACATTAAATTTTCTGATTAAGGCCTTAAAAAACAATTTGAGCTTAATATATAATTGACTGCACTAAATTGTAGGGTGATTATACTTAGAGGAGACTATATCTGCTCAGGACCCAAAGTCTATTGATAAGGACGCTCTGTGGGCAGAGACGATTGGCGACCTTTATAAAGGCCGCATTTATGGCATGGGGAGCCGATTTGCAGATTCAATTGTCCCCTGTATCTGTCACTGGGGATGCCCCTTCTCTTGTCCTGAAGTGGTAGAGGACATGGTCCGCACTCAAGTCCATGCCTAGAATGAAGAGCTCCATAAGCAAAATGAAGAGATCTGGAAGAACAAGGAGGCTGCATGGAAGAAGAAGTGGGCTAAGAGAATAAAGAAGAAGGTTGAGAAAAAAGTGGCATCGAGGATGCAGAGGGAGGTGCAACCGCAGTATATGTAGATATAGCAGATGCATGCATACTTCGAGCTCATGAGAGTGAGCAGCTCTGCGCCTCTTCCTCCTCCTCCGCTAGCTCCAGCACCTCCAGTTTTTGGGGCCATGAGGCAGTCCTCCTCTTCCTCTGATGATGATGACGACGACACTGACGATGGTATCGGTGCCGATGGCGATGCAGATATTGATGACACCGAGTATTCGTGATTACTTTTGTACTACTCCAGACTTTATTATATAGATTTTTCATGTTACTATTTTGGATTTTTTTTTACTACTGTAGTGACATTTTAATTTGTAATACATTTTTTTTGTGTTCAGAATTTTATTCTATAAATTTCCTTACATTTATCGATTATCATGATAATTAAAAGTGGTGAATTATAATAATAAAAGTAATCACATGTAAACTATAATACCAAAAGAACAAAACTTTACAAATGGAATTACAAAGGTAAATTTTTTAATTTTTTTTAAAATTACTTTTTACGGACGGATTCTATCGTCTCTAAAATTATAGACAGTAAAATCCATCTATAATAAATAAATTTTATAAAATATTTTTTTAATATACAGACGGAATTTACTGTCTATAATTTTAGAGATAGTAAAATCCATCTGTAACCATAACAAATTTGACAAAAAAAATTTAACTGTTTATAGTCGGATATATCCTTCTATATAAAAGTCCATCTATGAAACTGTTTATAAATTACAGAGGGGAAAAAGAATCTGTCTGTATTGCGTATAGACAAGGAAAAAAAGACGAGTATTTTCCATTTATAATCCGTCTATAATGATGAAATCCCTTTATAACATTGTAAAAAACCATCTGTAAATCCAACTGTGTTCCGCAAAAATCTTGTAGTGCTAAGCTTCATGATTGCTGAGTCATGTCATATGCCTTATTTATGTGTATTTCATCTCTAATCATAAATTAACTTACTCTTCTCAAATCATGATAATGATAAACATTAGTTTCATAATTCAAACTCTAAATCTTTGTCATAATATAAAATATATCGAGTTGCTCTATACAAAATAAATCCTTGAAAGCTATATCATTTAATATAAAATAAATCATGGTATATCAAAATATGCACAACTATCTCCATATCGCCTGGGACCTTGCCCACCCTATCACTGGAGTTCTCTATACAAAATGCAAAATAATTCACATCAACGTGAAACTTACAAAATCTGAAATCTTTATAACTGCTAAGAAGGAGGAGGATGAGAAGGACCAGCAGCTGCTACTATATCCATGAGGGGAAAAAGAAAGAAATGAGTTTCATCTAAAACTCAATGAGTAGATCCTTACTTGTAACTCCCTCATGGGACACCAACAAGGATGTATATATAATCAAGAAAATTTAATCGATGCAATAGTTCTTAAACATTTTCATCTGTACATATATAATAGTTCATCAAAATCAATAATCTCTGAAAATCATAAGTAACAGTACTTTAATATAGAAACAGAGATATCTAGTTATGCATATTAAATATGGCATAACAATAAAATTCTTTGAACTATATGGGTTCCTCAAGGGACCAGAATTTGCAAGACTTCAGCAAAATTTAGTAAGTTCTCAGGAATCTCAACATTTGAATGGTCAACAAGGAAATCATTTAATACTTAGCCTTTTGCTGACTAAGCTAGCACAAAATGAAGTAAACATTTTGTTAAAACAAACGTTCATTTGCCTACAAAGCCATGTAAAATAGGATTAGAAAACATATACTCCCTTCATCCTCAAATAACTGTCTAGTTATAAATATATACTAGAATTAAGGTAATGATTGAGAAGACATTAATGTCAGAAAAAGTTCAAAATAGTTTACTAAATTACCCTTTTACTTTTTAACTCCAACTTTCTTTTGCTTTCTCCATTAAATGAGTCAATAGGATTATTTAATAAGGGCATTTGGAGGAAAAAATAATTAATACTATCTGAGTTTGTAAAATGGACAGTTATTTCTAGACAAAGCGCATTTCTAAAATAAACTATTATTTGAGGACAAAGGGAGTATATGATAAAAAAAAAAGTCTTAGAAATTACGTAACTTCACATGGAATTGAATAATACTTGAGTTTGAGGCAGGAGTAATACAAAACTAAACATAATTTTTCAATGGAGGTATATCTAATTTGCACATCATTTAGCAAGTAGCAAATAATAAACTATTCTTTTATTGCCATTTTCATTTTCTTGTGCTGCTCCAATTGTTTGCTAATGCCATTAACTAAAATGGATAAAATTTGAGTTTATTCCTCTTTCTCTTCTCTTGCTACTGCCTTTGGTTCTTGGGCTCATTTGATTAAAATTTTAGGAGAAATATTTTTTCAGAAGCAGAATCAAAAGCACAAAAAAATTTTATACATTCAATGTAATTGTAAAAGTACTTTTTATTATATTCAGAATTTGTTAAACTGTTTAGATACAGTAGACTTAGAAATACCTTGTCTTAGTAAAATTACAATTAAGAGTATGAAAAGTTACTTCCTAAAAAATATGTTTGGATTTTCTAGTCATTTTTACATGTGATATTTTTTTTGTATAAAACTATTTTTTGTTTTTGCTTTATTTTTAACTATACATAATTAATAAAAAATATTTAAATGAAATAAAAAAATTCTTAATATTTTATATTTTTTATATTATGCAATATTTATTGGGCTTATTAAACTAATTTTATATACATTTATTATTATTATTATTATTATTATTATTATTTAGTTATGTAATATTGAATTATAAAACAATACACACAAAATAATGTATAATGCAAAACAATTATATTACTATAATTGTAATACAGTGATAGTGATAATAGGTTGAGGAGTGGGAGTGATTTAGTGAGAGGCTATTTTTTTGTGTTTTCATAAAATTTATAAGGACAAATTTTGAATCTAAATAATTTCAAAGATCAACCAAGAACTCTCTATTCTACTACTTCTGCTTCTACTTTTTATGATAAGCACATACAAATATGCTAAAAATTCTAAAAGTACTTTTTTTAAAATTTCTTTTAAAAAGAAGTATTTTTTTCCTTATAGAAGCTTATCCAACTGAGCTCTATCTCAGTGAAAGAAAATAATTTGATGGTTATATTAGTGGTTTATGATATCAAAATTTAATTATTTTTATGATCCTACATCCAAGTTATTCCTCATAATGAATACATGAATAAATAATCATTATTATATGTTGGGCAATTGAAGCAAATTAACGTGGTTCAACCTTGTGATACCTAGCGTATATATGGCAGCACATAAGTTTCGTACTGCCCTAGAGTCCCTTTGGATCCACTCGTATTATCGCGAAAGCCCCAGATTGCTGCAGAGTTCTGCAGAACAGCATAGTGCAAAATGATACAGTTTCATCTAGTAAGGTCCCCAATCTTTTTAAAACAACTTATTGCCCCGGTTTCATTCTAGAAACCCAAAGTCATCCCCTCTCTAACTCTCTCCAAATCCTTCTCTACTCAATTCCACTTCATTCCTTCTCCTTCTAAGATCATAGGTAAGAGATTCATTGGTTTTTGTTGTCTTCCTCTTCCTCACCTTGTAATCCAAAGTATGGATTTTGTTATTTCTCTCATTGTTGTCAAGTGAGGGGGTGCTCCCCAATGTTGTTAGAGTAATGTTTAGCAATCTAAAGGTTGATAAAGTGTAATCATGAGTTTTGTGGCCTTAATGGTAGATATTAGTGCCATTTCCTCTCCCTAGAGCGTAGTGGGTGTTGACGCCACTCCTTTTTCTCGCCCAAGTGAGTAAGTTCGGATCCTATGATCCTTATGTTGTTCATTATAATTAGTTTCCTCAGATTGTGGCATGATTACATGGTTTTAGAGGAGAATTCAAAGATTAGAGATTATGGTTGATTTTACAAAGCGTGTGACAATGATGATTTTCAACTAGAGCATGAAATAAATGTTTTAACGTTGACTCATGGGGCCATTATTCTTAAAATGATTTTTATTAAAGAGCTTGAGCATGATTATGACTTGATTAGAGATTTTATAAATTACTACAATGATTTCAAGAGAAAAATAATTATGTATTAAAAAGTTACATGCCTAGAAGAAATGTTAGGACAAAGTTCTAGAGAAAAATAATATGTTTGTTGAATTAGAGACCAAATGGTAGCTATGGAGAAACAGATAGTGAGTTAACGGCTAAACTCCAATCGTTGACCTTGGTACCAAGTTGTTCCAAAAGGACAATCTTATAGAGCAGAGAATAGAATTTAGTTAGGCGTCCAATTTAGATCTTAGAGGCATTATACAACAAAGAACTTGTTACGCCATGGTTGACATGCATAACTGGAGAATATAAATATGTATATGTTTATATTGTTATGAAATGTATCATCAAAGATCCCTATTTCTCTAGTAGAATACCCTTATTTATGTTTTACTAGAGATTTCCAGCTTCATTGCCATCATGTTATAAATACGAATATGTTTTCAAAGTTATCGCATTAATCAGTTTTGATTATTATTATATAATTATTTATCTTGGTTGTTGTCCTATGAAAGGGTTATGGGTAAGAGCCTATTCATTTAGTTTTGGATGACACTTACACATCTCTCTTCTTCCATTACAGGGTCAGTAGTCGTTGCATGTTCCTCTCTTCCACCTCCTCCCCATACAGTAGAGATATTTTAGTTGCGAGTTTCACTTCAGAGTGAAGTATGCTTTTGCATTTTACTCAGAAGTAGAGTGCTCAAGTGTATATGATGGGCAGGGTCCCAGGCTATAGAGATAAATTTGCATTGATTTATCATAATTATTTTGTATTTATATGACTATAGTTTCCATAGATATTTTGTATAGAGATAAACTCATATATTTTGAATCACAGATATATATTTAGAGCTTGGAAACGAAATTGTGATGATTTGATTTTCTAAATTCAGAGAATTATGTTAGATTTGGTTATAATATAGTATTGATGATGACTATGTTTCAAAAAGCCAAAGATTTATTAGAGATGGAATGATGTTCTATAAACGGATTTTATTATTAAAATATACATATAGAAAGACTTAGAGGTTACAAGGCTTGTGTGGAGACGGGATTCCTAAAGTGCCGGTCACGTTCCCAAATCGAGTCGTGACAAACCTTCACTACCTACATCCATGACTTGATAAATCTTTAACTGTTTACAGCTTTTGAACAGCTAAAGTTGATGTCATCCTTATCTGTCATCACATGGACAGCTTCTAAAAACTACCCATATAATGGATCGCTCCTATTCTTGGAGGATGTCTAAGCAAAACAAACACAATGATACTTATAGACCAAAGTACTAGCAAGGCTTCTACTTTTTTCGATGTGAGATTTTGGGTTAAATCCCAACAAATCCCCCCTTGATCCAAAATCCTGCCAAATCCTCACTTGCACCAGTGCTGCATATGAAACCTTTACATTACCAAGAAGGCTTTTGACACAAGCTATTATCACTTACACCATCGCTGCTTATGGATCATGCTGCCAAGCCTCCACATGGCTAGAAAGATTTTCGACACAAGGAACCCCACAAATATAAAAGCTACCATTCTCTCAAATACTTGACCAAGCCTAATTGACTCAAACCATTGGCTTTGATGCCACTTGTTGAGCAGTAGAAGCAAATTAGTGTGGCTCAATCTTCATTGCCTACCTCCAATATGACTTCATAAATCTTTCACTGTCTGCAATTTTTGAATAGCAAAAGTTGCAAACCATTCTAATAAATCTTTTATCACATAGACAACTCCTAAAAACTACCCATATGATGGATCAAGCTTCTCATGGGATTCGAACTTGGATCCTCTACTTTCAATTACAAGGCTTTAACCACTAAGTTACCTGCTTGGATTAGTGGATTATTGGATTAGTGAAGCCTGAATCCATTGTATGTGTAGTTTTTAGGAGCTGTCCATGTGATGAAAGATTTATAAGGATGATTTGCAATTTTGGCCGTTCAAACATTGTAGATAGTGATAAATTTGTGAAGTCATGGATATAAGCAGTAAAGGCCAAGCCATGTTAATTTGCTTGTGGTGCCCAACAAGTGGTATCAAAGCTAATGGTTTAAGTCAGTTGAACTTGGTCAAGTATTTGAGAGATTAGTGGCTTTTGGATCTTTGAGGTCTCTTGTGTCAAAAATCTTCCTAGCAATGTGGAGGTCAGATAGTGTGTTCTGTGAACAATGACGATAAAAGTGGAAATAGCTTGTGTCGAAAGTTTTCTTTTCAATGTTAAAGCGGCATGTTTCATGTGCAGTAGCAGTGGAAGTGAAAATTTGGCAAGACTTTAGATTAAGAGGAGAATTTGTTGGGATTTAACCCAAAGTTCCATTTTAGAAATTGATGTATAGGAGCCTTGCTAGTATTTTAGTTTATAAATATTGGGTTTGTTTGTTTAATTTAGACATCCTTCAAGAATTGGAGTGATCCATTATTGTATAAGTAGTTTTTAGGGGATATCCATGTGATGAAATATTTGTAATGATAGTTTGCAATTTTAGTCGCTCAAAACTTGTCGACAATAAAAAATTTGTGAAGTCGTGAATATGGACAATGAAAATTGAACCATGTTAAATTTTGTATAGTGTCTAAAATTTGTATATTTTGCTTCCATTACCCAACATTCTACTACAAATAGGCAATAAATTTACGAATTGTCTATCTATTATGTAGTTCTATAGAATTTAGGTATGACATGTATATATATATAATAAAGAGAATTGGAGGACTGTGAATTGTCCACTGGATGATACATTTTTAATACTATTTTGATGAAAAAAACAAGTTCTTAACATATTCTGTATCTAATCATTTCATTATCCTCTTCATTGATTTAGCGACGCACGTGCATATGGTATAGATATATACATAGAGGACTAAACTTTCGATAAGAAGAAAATGAATTTAATGCACACTTGATAGTTGATACTATTGAATCCAGAGCTCGATCATCATATAACAGTCTGGTACAAATATAAATACAATAAAGCATTGATAATAATAATAATAATAATAATAATAATAATAATAATGAGAACAGTTGTATAAATAGAAGTATAAGCGTACAACATTATTATTCCACAAGTAAATCTAGTACTTGTATAAATAACTCATTTATAACATTAAATCTATATGATAAAATAAAAGAAAGATGAACATACGAGAAACACAATAAAAAAAAATATCCATAGACTAGTCGCAATTCTGTTTTCGCTTTTCTGCTACTAATTTCCTCTGGAATATTTTTCATGACTTCTGACGAACATACCAGAGTTGCAATTTAATGCTAAGTAATTTTAATGAGTTAAATTTTCATGCAGTGATAGCGCAAAATAATTTTATACCATTAATCAATAGAATTTTAAGAAAGTGTATCAAATCATATTATAAGTAATTATCAATCCATTATGATCAATACCTATGAAGATTTGATATTTTCTAAACTTTTATTGACTAGTTATATAACATAATTTTTCACTTTTAGTTAGTAGAAATTAAACTCATTTTTATTTGTAAAATTCCATTACTCCTAACGTAGTCAAATCGCAAGCAACTTTAAATCTGGAAAAACCAGAGCTCATGCATAAGCTCTCATACCCTTTCTCTGTCCTTTCCTTTCCACCGTTAACTAGAAACATTAGACAATCGGAGGCACAAGTATGCTTAGACATATTGCTTGAATTCGGGATATCTGGCATTATGAAGTCCAAAACAATCACCTTCCCGTGTTGCGGCAAAGCTTCGTAGCAATTTCTTAAAAGCTTCACACATTCTTCATCTGACCAATTATAACATACACGCTGAAATGACAAGAGATAGAAAAAGGACCGAATAAAAAGTCATTAGAATGTTGTTATGTTATATTGGTTTTTTGAAAAATATATATTAATTAAGAAGGGTGGTAATTCTGACCTTTAGCATAATGGCAACACCCTTTGGAACACTTCCAAACATGTCTCCCCTGACATGCTCTATCCCTTCAAGGAAAACGAGAGGAATTTTTTCTAAATTAATATATTATTTTGGCATAACGAATTAAGTCATTCGTCAATAATCCAAAATATTGCTGGCGTAGAGCTTGTTTGGATGTACTTTCTTTGATAAAAAATATATTTTTAATAAAAAAGATCACTTTGTGTTTTTTGATATTTTGGACAATTCTTTTAAGTAAAAGTAAAATCATTTAAAAAAATAAAAAATGGTACTTTTTTTTAAGTTAGGGTTTTTTATCTCTTGAAAAAAGATTTTTTTTACAACATAAAAAAGATATTTGATAATAAACAAAGATCTTTTAATATTATATCTAAACATAAATCAATTTTTATATTTTCAAAAAATCTTAATTAAAAAGATTAGTCTTAGAAGCACATCCAAATGATCCCTTATACATATCAAGAAAGAGAAACAAATATATATATATATATATATATATATATATATATATATGTATATATATATATGTATGTATGTATGTATGTACCTGGATGACGAGGTGCATTTTGAATCACATGAGGCATATCAAAATTAATTCCTTTGATTGAAGGAAACTCATTAATAATCAGCTCTAAGGTTTGCCCTTTCCCACCTCCTACATCAACCAGTGTTGATACTCCTTCAAAACCTTTGTATAGGTCAAGGACCTTTCTCACTACTAGTGGGCTGGATTTTGCCATTGACCGGTCAAAAATGTGACCCAGCTCTTTATTTGTCTCCATATATCGATAGCATGGCATTCCATAAGCCTTTTCGAAATGGTTATTATTATTTGCGTCCACTATTGAATCTTTTACATCCTAACTGGTAACATACAACATAAAAGATCTTATTCAATCCATGATTTGTTCCTTGGACATGGACCCACCATATTAATAAGATGAATTTAACTTTGAGGGTTTTGATAACGAATGCTCTAAAGGTAGGGTCAGGTTAGAAGAGAGTCAAGCTTATCAAAACTTAGGTTCAACTAGTTAGTAATAAGCTTGGCTCAAGCTTAAACCATCTCGTGAGCCGGTGAAACTTGATGAGACATTGAAGTTCAACAAAAGAGAATCTTGAATTAATATTAATATTGTATACAAATTAAGCCTTTTAAACTAATAAACTATATATATATATATATATATATATATATATATATATGATGTTTAGGCATAAGAACAAAGTCTTAATAATAATAATTTGATTTCATATACATAAATATATGTATCCATATCGAGTTAGTTCACGAGCTTGAATCGAATATAACAGGGCTCAAATTTAACTCATTTAATAAATAATCTCAAATCTTTAACTCAAGCTCAATTCATGAACCCATGTGTTGAAATTATCAAAATGTTAATGAATCGAGCTGGAAATAGTTCAAACTATGTTGACTCACTTCTAGCTGTCAAAAGGCATTGATTGATGAAACAAAAGTAAACTTTTTTTATCTATGTAACTTTCAAAATAATTGATTTTTTTAAAAGTCAAATAGTTAAAATAAACAATAAATGATGGAAATGAGAGTGTAGAAACATTTAACATTAATAATATGGTTTTTGCTTTGGTACTCCAAGGGTACTAGTACCCTTTTAAATCCAAAGGTTGTGATTTAATCATGAGTATTTAAAATATTAATTGATTTAGTTAGTGGAGCAATGTATGGCTTTCACCATGAAGTTATCTAAAAGATGCAGATGCATAAATTTAATAGGGTACCGGAGTAATCCCCTAATAATATATTAAAATTGAGAGCATAAACTCTTTCTCTCTTACCATCTTCGTTAGTGCGAATAGAGCAAGTAAGAAGAAAATAACTGGCCATCGCAGGCAGCATGCGGCCAAGCCTGTTAGCCAAGTCTGCATGTTGGTGTTCGCTTGGAAGCTTAGAGTCAGAGGCAGACATGCCACCTAAGCCCTTTGCGTTAGAAATAATCTCAAACAAATTGAGATCAACGGCTGAGAGGTAAGCATCATCGGCCTTGGCTACCTCTGTGGGAATAAGCTCATTTTTTCTTGTCTTTGGTTTATGTTTTGCTTATTCACTCACGTTGTTGTATTGTTTCCATTGTGGTGCATGTCTTGCTCATTTATATATTGGCATATGCTGGGGTGAGATGACATCATCACAGGTAAGTTGTTTAGAATTTTCTCTTGAGTAGATTTTGATCTTGACTTTGTAGCCGTAACCAAAAATTGAACATTACTTCCCAGGGCATGTTTGGTTGGTGACACATGTTGGAAATAGTTTTTGTGGATGGAACTAATGAATATTAAATTTGATTTTATATCCAAATTAATTGGATATCAAAATAAATTAAAATTTATCATTTAAAATCAAAATTTGTGATAACTATTGTTATTCGACTAATTATTTTTAAGTATTGTTTACTACGGATATTGTTACGGGTCATTATTCATGGGCTTTGTTATAATAGGAAGACTCAACTCATCATTTTACTACCATAAGAAAAAGCCTATACTCCAATCTATATTGACCCAACGCGCAAAAACTTGATATGGAATAAGAGGAGTTTCTCTCTTTGAAAGAGGAAAGAATAATGGCCCCTATGAACTCATCTTATTCAATCATTCTAGAGTTATTATGTGAGTTTCACTTCTATCGATTTATCATCTTTGATCTCTAATTATGTTTTGTATTCCTAATTTTCAATCTTCTTGTCTCTAATGATAATTGTTTAATATGTCAGGGATTATAATAATGATCATGTGGGTAAAGAGTTTTGTAATTGTTTATTTTGTTAATTCATAAAATTCCTACAAGGGTATGTTTGGAATATATGTTTTGTTGGTGATACAGAGGTCCACAAAAATTTATACATCATTTTTTACTACCAACCAAACACATCTTAGCTCAATGTTAATTGCTTGTAACCAAATGGTTGTTTAGTGAACTTCCAATTATAAGTTACTCTAAACGCTATGAGTATGTTTGTTGGAATGGATAAAAGTGATATGATTTGATTCAAGAGTCAAATTATACGTTTGAATTTTTTGAAAAAAAAAACAAATGAATTGATTTTCAAATCACATGAAATCCTATTATTTTAAATTTGAAATCCGATCACTTTTGATGGGATTGTCGGAAATTATTTGGTTGAAATCTAAACATATTAAAAAGATTATTTTGACTTCAAAAAGAGAGGGCAGAATGTTCCTTCCCCAAAAAATAAATGATTAATTACAAGTTTGTATGATCCGGACAGGAAATGCCTTGCAAAGGGAGGAACGAGGAGAAGAGATAATGTAATAGGAGTACAAATATAAAGTGACAAAAATAAATCAAATCAATGTCAATTTTAATGAATTCCAAACACAATAACCAATTTCTAATTCAATTAAAAATACTATTTTTATAATTCATTCCAAACATAATATTTGGTTTATAAATCAATTTAGTTCATTTCAATTCAAATCAACTCAAATCATTTCCAAAAGTTTTCAATTCTAAACACACTCTAGATAATTAATTCAAAAACTACTATAACTTTTGGCTAGCTTAAAGAAAATTTTTAATATGAAAATTGGTAACTTTATTTTAATTTAACCGCCAACAGGTCTTTAGGATTTCAACTAGTCCTGTCGAATAGCTATAGGCAAAACTCTCCCATTATTAATTTTTTTTTATTCACAATATTTGAATAAAAAGTTTAACTAAAGGAAGTAATTTTCGAGCCACTTCAATTAAGTAAGCATTGATGAGATTTTTTTTTTAATTTCTCAGGACATATATTGTTATATGGGTGTTCATAAATCAAACTGAGCTACCAATCCAGTCATCTGACCTGAAATTTATTAGGTCAGACTACTTTATATTTTAAAATTTGACCTGATGCACTTATATGATTATTACTCCTTATTTTTTGTATTTTACAAAATAGATTCATAAATTCAATCACACTTATGTTTTGAAACTTTTTTCTTGAATATGTTGAATAATTAATCTTTTATATACTGATAGTATAAAATAACTTTATACTATCAATTAATAGAATTTCACTAGAATAACAAATTTATAAACATTTATAATTGAATCCCTGGACACTTCTAATTTGATGACATTTAGCAATTAAGGGTATATCTGATTAGTGGGTAAAAATAGGTTGGTGTAGTAGAAATTTTTATAGATGAACTTTAATATAAAATTATATATCAAATTTATTTGTGAAAATTTCCGTTCCATTTTTATCCTTTAACCAAACACACTTTATTGGTAATATCTTTATATATATATATATATATATATATATATATATATATATATATATTATCCTTTGATTTAATTATCATATAGTATTTAGGATAGAACTTTAGAATATTCAGTTCCTCGTATATCTGATGATCTAATTATATATATTTCATAAATTTAGAGATTTGATTACACATTTTTAAAATATAAACTTATTTAAATTTTCTCAAAAAGTTTCAAAACTTATAACTTAATTTAATCTTTGGTTTTTATCCAAAGTGTGTATATTTTTCAGTCGCTATTGTTAAAGGATTTCCATTATGCCATCATGTAATTAATGAGAATCTTTTAGTTGTCACATTTACACTATATTCCATGTGATATTTAACTTTCTTTCACATCAGTCATTCTTCTTCCTCTTCCCTGCTCTCTTTCACAAAATGGAAAGCATGCTCCTTTTGTCTTAGAAAGGAACTAAACACATACAAGCCTATATTTCATAAACTTTTGAATTGCAAGTGATCATTTGAGTATGTTTAGAAAGTTTTGATTTGTTACTTGTTGTGTGTGTATATATCTTACTTATTAGCTTTACTTATGCTGTTTGTACGCATGCAGTGGCGGAACTTGTACGGATTGTTTTTTTTTTTGGGGGTATTTATCATTAAGTTAGATAATAATAATTAAATTAAAATAACCATATTATATATATATATAAACTTTAAAATAATAACTAACACAATAAAAAGATGAAATAATTTAATATTTTTCATAATATTTGATACTTATAGTTATTTATGACTAAACGTAAATTTTTTTTTTCCTTATAGTTAAAAACTTTACAAATATATGTGCATTTAATTATAGGTGAATTTTACACTTAAAATGAGATTATTTTATATTTATTAACTATTTAAGATTTTTACAAAACATATATAGAAAATTATTTTGGTATAACTTCTATTAAAAAAATTGCATTCTCAAGCATAAATTTGGAAAAATAAAAAAGTTTGTAAGCATTATTAGAAAACAAAATAGGGCTTAGAGTTAACAAATTTATTATTTGATTAGTGAACATGCTATTCAACTGTTATAGTTGTTTATCTATTATAATAAAAAAAATATTTATTCAATAAAATAATACTCAATTATAATATAATTTTTTATTCTTTAATTAAAAAAATTAGTTAGCGGACTTTGAAGTTGTTGAAATCCATTTAGATAGAGCAATATCATTTATATGAATGGACATTCAAATTTAACCAATTTATTAAATAAAATTACATATATCTATAAATTTTAATTTATATATAAAATATATATTTTTTAAATTTTTTTGATGGTTGGGGTGGGGGTGGGGGCATTGGCGCCTTTGCCCCTTATATACTCCGTCACTATGTGTATTGGAGAAATTTCATCTTTATTTAATAATAAGTGCGAATGAAAGAATTTTTATATTATTCTTATATCTATATGTTTGGTGGGTGATTTGTAAGTACATCTTTGACCATTTGATGAACCTAGAGGCATATTTTGACCTTGGATTGAGGTAAGCTTTCCCCTCACCCTAAATTTTTTTTAAAAATTATTGTATTAAATAAATTCTATTAACAAAAAAGTTAAATATAATATGAACTTGCAAGCTGCAACATCATATCTCCAAAATTGTTCCTTTTTGAAAAAAAAAAATTCTCATCGTAAACATTGCTCATGAATTAATCATATGGACCCCAAATGTGTGAAAACAATCCACTGGCTGTAAACTTATGTGACTTGTAATTTTTATGGTTTTTGTAGTACATGGGCTAGCAGCATGCATCACATGTCACAGTTATTTTTATTTCTTTTCCTCATCATGTATAAACACTGCTAATTAACTAATTATTATATTGGTTATGAGCTGCAAAATAATCCACTGAGCTATCTGTCTATCTATAATTGTATAATACCGTAATCCATCCTTCATTATTGCACACTTCGGTGCCTAATTAATCCATCTAGCAGTCAGACATCTTGTACAGAGTTTGAATAGGCTTCCTATAAATCCGCCTCACCGCTTGGCGCCTGCATTCTCTATGGTGCATGAACTGGTCAAACTGTACATTGTGGTTATTAAGTACGTACGACAAAAGAGTAGGTTGCGTGACTAAATTAATCTGTAACATTGAATTTTAGGCTGGATTGAAAGGTATGGACATGGACCCATATTAATAAGATGAATCTAGTTTTGAGGGTTTTGATAAGGAATGCTCTAGAGGTAGCTAGGGTCAGGGTAGAAATGAGTCGAGGTTATCAAAACTTTGATTCAACTAGTTAGTAGTAAGCTTGACTCAAGCTTAAACATGTTGGTGTTCGCTTGGAAGCTTAGAGGCAATCTCAGAGGCAGACATGCCACCTGAACCCTTTCCCTTAGAAATAATCTCAAACAAATTGAGATCAATGGCTGCATTTAGGATTGCAGGGATGATGCAGCCGAAACATAGTAGCATGGCTGAGAGGTAAGCATCATCGGCCTTGGCTACCTCTGTGGGAATAAGCTCATTTTGTTCGGAATTAGAGCTCATTTTTACTTGTCTTTGGTTTATGTTTTGCTTACTCACTCACACGTTGTTGTATTGTTTCCAATGTGGTGCATGTCCTGGTCATTTACATATTGGCAATTTGGCACAGTGTCCCTATCATTAATTTGTGGTGGATACTCTCCACTTGGGCGTGAGATGACATCATGGATGACTGATTCGATGAATTTCTGACTTTTGGATAGATTTTGATCTTGACTATTTGGTTGTAATGGCGGGGTGGAGAATTGTCAAAGACAACTATCAACATCATGCATTGATGGAGTTCAGCAGCACACATTAAAGGAAAAAGAAGCACAACATACGGATCAGCAACACAACTTAAAGTAAGAAGAAACATAGCACATGGATTGCCAAGTCAGCAACCGATTAATTGAGTGGGAAAATGAGTTGTTAGTCGGGAAGAAATCCATCAGGTTTGCTGGTCATGGGGTGACAAATAATTGGACTAAACAAAATATATTTTGGGAGCTGTCATATTGGAGGAAAATTTAGTTCATCATTGTCTAGATGTCATGCATGTGGAAAAAAATATGTTTAACAATATCATGAATACCGTGATAGACACTAATCGAACTAAACATAATGTCAAGGCAAGGCAAGATTTGGAAGAGTATTGTAGGCGTCCTGAATTAAGGTTACAACACTAGCTGGAGTGTAGACATCCCAGAGTACAACATCACGTCTTGTTCATGTTAGTAATGGCAGCACTCCCTCATCCACAGCTCCCACTTCCAACTCCACACCAGCTGGAGTGCAGACATCCCAGGGTAAAGAGCACTCCCAATACGTGATGGTGCCTAACCCTGGGTATGTGCCTCCTCCCCCTCCAACACAACGAGTTTCACAACCTGCATCACCGACTACATTTAACATGTCGTCCCCTACACAGCACACAAGCAAAGGATCCACTCTTGCTGCAACCTCCAGGCAGCAATCACGGACCCAAGCCCCCTCGAGATTGCTTCCTTCTATAAGGTGGGATAAATCCACTTGGTAAGATATTTATGAAATATTCCGCAAAAAATTATTTCATGTGAATGTTAATATAATTTTCTTGTTTTATGTTGTCATTATCCACTATATAATATATCCTTATATGTTCAGTTGGTATCCACTCTATAAGGGTATCCACTAGGTCATGGATACCATTAAAAAAATGTATGATGCGCCTTACATCAATTTTGGTAAGGTGCCTAGAGAAACAAAGGAGGAGTGGTTCAGTGATTGAAAGGTAATAAAAGTCAATTGATTTACATGAAGTCTTATTTGATATCTAATTTTTTACATGTATTAACTAATTTTCTATTCATGTAGAGAGCCACTTCACCATCCCCCCAGGCCACGATCATTTGCTTGTGGTGCCCAACAAGTGGTATTAAAGCCAATGGTTTGGGTCAGTTGGACTTAGTCGAGTATTTGAGAGATTAGTGGCTTTTGGACCTTTGAGGTCCCTTGTGTCAAAAATCTTCCTAGCAATGTGGAGGTCAGGCAATGTGTTCTGTAAGCAATGGGGATAAAAATGAAAATAGCTTGTGTCGAAAGTTTTCTTTTCAATGTTAAAGCAGCGTGTTTCATGTGCAGTGGCAGGGGAAGTGAAAATTTCGCAAGACTTTAGATTAAGAGGAGAATTTTTTGGGATTTAACCTAAAGTTCCATTTTAGAAATTGATGTAGGAGCCTTGCTAGTATTTTAGTTTATAAATAGTGGTTTTGTTTGTTTAATTTAGACATCCTTCAAGAATTGGAGTGATTTATTTTTGTATAAGTAGTTTTTAGAAGATATCCATATGATGAAATATTTGTAAGGATAATTTACAATTTTAGTCACTCAAAAGTTGTCGACAGTAAAAAATTTGTGAAGTCGTGAATATGGACAATGAAAATTGAACCATGTTAAATTTTGTGTAGTGTCTAAAATTTGTATATTTTTCTTCCATTATCCAACATTATACTACAAATAGGCAATAAATTTACGAATTGTCTATCTATTATGTAGTTCTACAGAATTTAGGTATGACGTGTACATATATAATAAAGAGAATTGGAGGACTATGAATTATCCACCGGATGATACATTTTTAATGCTATTTTGATGAAAAAACAAGTTCTTAACATATTCTGTATCTAATCATTTCATTATCCTCTTCATTGATTACGTACATATGGTATAGATATGTATAGAGGACTGAATTTCGATAAGAAGAAAATGAATTTAATGCACACTTGACAGTTGATACTATTGAATCTAGAGGTCGATCATCATATAACAGTCTGGTAGAATATAAATACAATGAAGTATTGATTATAATAATAATAATAATAATTATTATTATTATTATGAGAACAGTTGTATAAATAGAAGTATAAGCGTACAACATTATTATTCCACAAGTAAATCTAGTACTTATATAAATAACTCATTTATAACATTAAATCTATAAAATAAAAGAAAGACGAACATACGAGAAACACAATAAAAAAAATAAATCCATAGACTAGTCACAATTCTGTTTTCGCTTTTCTGCTACTAATTTCCTCTGGAATATTTTTCATGACTTCTGACAAGGTACCAGAGTTGCAGTTTAATGCTAAGTAATTTTAATGAGTTAAATTTTCATGTTGTAATAGTGCATAATAATTTTATATCATTAACCAATAAAATTTTAAGAAAGTATACCAAATCATACTATAAGTAATTATCAATCCATTATGATAAATATCTACCATGATTTGATATTTTCTAAACTTTTATTGATTAGTTATATAACATAATTTTGCACTTTTAGTTCGTGGAAATTAAACTCATTTTTATTTGTAAAATTCCATTGCTCCTAACGTAGTCAAATCGCAAGCAACTTTAAATCTGGAAAAACCAGAGCTCATGCATAAGCTCTCATACTCTTTCTCAGTCCTTTCCTTTCCACCGTTAACTAGAAACATCAGACAGTCGGCAACACAAATATGCTTGGAATTATTGCTTGAATTCGGGATTTCTGGCATTATGAAGTCCAGAACAATCACCTTCCCGTGTTGTGGCAAAGCTTCATAGCAATTTCTTAACAACTTCACACATTCTTCATCTGACCAATTATGACATACACGCTGAAATGACAAGAGATAGAAAAGACCGAATAAAAAGTCATTAGAATTTTGTTATGTTATATTTGTTTTTTTAAAAAATATTAATTAAGAAGGGCGGTAATTCTGACCTTTAGCATAATCGCATCACCCTTTGGAACACTTTCAAACATGTCTCCCCTGACATGCTCTATCCCTGCAAGGAAAACGGAAGGAATGTTTTCTAAATTAATATATAATTTTGGCATAACGAAAAATATTGCTGGCTTAGAGCTTGTTTGGATGTACTTTGTTTGATAAAAAAATATATTTTTAATAAAAAAAAGATCACTCTGTGTTTTTTGATATTTTGGACAATTCTTTTAAGTAAAAGTAAAATCACTTAAAAAAACAAAAAATGATATTTTTTCATAAGTTAGGATTTTTATCTCTTGAAAAAAGATTTTTTTTATATCATAAAAAAGATATTTGACAATAAATAAAGATCTTTTAATATTATATCTAAACATAAATTGATATTATATCTAAACATAAATCAACTTTTTATATTTTCAAAAAATCTTAATTAAAAAGATTAGTCTTAGAAGCTTTGGATCCCTTATACATATCGAGAAAGAGAAATATATATATATATATATATATATATATATATATATATATATATATATATATATATATATATATATATATGTATTTACCTGGGTGACAAAGTGCGTTTTGAATCACATGAGGCATATCAAAATTAATTCCTTTGATTGAAGGAAACTCATTAATAATCAGCTCTAAGGTTTGTCCTCTCCCACCCCCTACATCAACCAGTGTTGATACTCCCTCAAAACCTTTGTAAAGGTCAAGTACCTTTCTCACTACTAGCGGGCCGGATTTTGCCATTGACTGGTCAAAAATGTGACCCAGCTCTTTATTTGTCTCCATATATTGATAGCATGGCATTCCATAAGCATTTTCGAAATGGTTATTGTTATTTGCGCCCACTATTGAATCTTTTACATCATTCCTGGTAGCATACAACATAAAAGATCTTATTCAATCCATGATTTGTTAATAAGATGAATTTAATTTGATAACGAATGCTCTAAATGTAGGGTCAGGGTAGAAGTGAGTTAAGTTTATCAAAACTTAGGTTCAACCAGTTAGTAATAAGCTTGGCTCAAGGTTAAACCGTCTTGGGAGCTGGTGAAACTTGATCAGACACTGAAGTTCATCAAGAGAGAATCTTGAATTAATATTAATATTATATACAAATTAAGCCTTTTAAACTAATAAACTATATATATATATATATGATATTTAGGGATAAGAACAAAGTCTTAATAATAATAATTTGATTTCATATGCATAAATATATATGTATGCATATCGAGTGAGTCACGAGCTCAAATCGAGTATAACAAGGCTCAAATTTAACTCATTTAATAGATGATCTCAAATCTTTAACTCAAACTCGATTCATGAACCCATGTGTTGAAATTATCAAAATGTAAATGAATCGAGTTGAAAATAGTTCAAACCATGTGGACTTACTTCTAGCTGTCAAAAGGCATTGATTGATGAAACAAAAGTAATTTTTTTTTTATTCATGTAACTTTCAAAATAATTATTTTTTTAAAAGTCAAATAATTAAAATAAACAATAAATGATGGAAATGAGAGTATAGAAAAATTTAACATTAATAATATATTAAAATTAAATTTATTTAAGTAATACAATACATGATTTATTACCAAAGATCATGATATCCTTGATTTATGAGACTTGAGAATGGAGCCAAGGATCCTCCATCTTCATCACGAGCAAAGCATTCTCCAACGGGGGTAAGAGCATAAACTCTTTCTCTTTTACCATCTTCGTTAGGGCGAATAGAGCAAGTAAGAAGAGAATAACTGGCCATCGCAGGCAACATGCGGTCAAGCCTGTTAGCCAAGTCTGCATGTTGGTGTTCGCTTGGAAGCTTAGAGGCAATCTCAGAGGCAGACATGCCACCTGAACCCTTTGCCTTAGAAATAATCTCAAACAAATTGAGATCAATGGCTGCATTTAGGATTGCAGGGATGATACGGCCTAAACATAGTAGCACGGCTGAGAGGTAAGTATCATCAGCCTTGGCTACCTCTGTGGGAATAAGCTCATTTTGTTTAAAATAACTTTATACTCTCAATTAATAGAATTTCACTAGAATAACAAATTTATAAACATTTATAATTGAATCTTTGGACACTTTTAATTTGATGACATTTAGCAATTAAGGCTATATCTGATTAGTGGGTAAAAATAGGTTGGTATAGTAGAAATTTTTATAGATGAATTCTAATGTAAAATTATATATCAAATTCATTCGTGAAAATTTCCGTCCCATTTTTATCCTTCAACCAAACATACTTTATTGGTAATATCTTTATATATGTATATATATATATCACCCTTTGATTTAATTATCATATAGTATTTAAGATAGAACTTTAGAATACTCAGTTCCTCATATATCCAATGATCTAATTATATATATTTCATAAATTTAGAGAACTGATTACGCATTTTTAAAATATAAATTTATTTAAATTTTCTCAAAAAGTTTCAGAACTTATAACTTAATTTAATCTTTGGTTTTTATCCAAAGTGTGTATATTTTTCAGTCGCTATTGTTAAAGGATTTCCATTATGCGATGATGTAATTAATGAAAATCTATCTTTTAGTTGTCACATTTACACTATATTCCATGTGATATTTAACTTTCTTTCACATCAGTCATTCTTCTTCCTCTTCCCTGCTCTCTTTTACAAATGGAAAGCATGCTCCATTTGTCTTAGAAAGGAACTAAACACATACAAGCCTATATTTCATAAACTTTTGAATTGCAAGTGATCATTTGAGTATGTTTAGAAATTTTTGATTTGTTATTTGTTGCGTGTGTGTATATATATATTACTTATTAGGTTTACTTATGCTGTTTGTATGCATACAGTGGCGGAACTTGTACGGATTGTTTTTTTTTGGGGTATTTATCATTAAGTTAGATAATAATAATTAAATTAAAATAACCATATATTATATATATAAACTTTAAAATAATAACTAACACAATAAAAAGATAAAATAATTTAATAATTTTTATAATATTTGATACTTATAGTTATTTATGACCAAACGTAAAAATTTATTTTTTTCCTTATAGTTAAAAACTTTACAAATATATATGCATTTAATTATAGGTGAATTTTATGCTTAAAATGAGATTATTTTATATTTATTAACTATTTAAGGTTTTTACAAAACATATATAGAGAATTATTTTGGTATAACTTCTATTAAAAAAATTGCATTCTCAAGCATAAATTTGGAAAAATAAAAAATTTTGTAAGCATTATTAGAAAATAAAATAGGGCTTAGAGTTAACAAATTTATTATTTGATTAGTGAACATGCTATTCAACGGTGTGAATGAAAGAATTTTTATGTTATTCTTACATCTGTATGTTGGTGGGTGATTTGCAAGTACATCTTTGACCGTTTGATGAACCTAGAGGCATGTTTTGACCTTGGATTGAGATAAGTTTTCCCATCATCCTAAACTTTTGTTTACATAAAAAAATTATTGTATTAAATAAATTCTATTAATAAAAAAAGTTAAATATAATATGAACTTGCAAGCTGCAACATCATATCTCCAAACTTGTTCCTTTTTGGAAAAAAAAATTCGCATCGTAAACATTGCTCATGAATTAATCATATGGACCCCAAATGTGTGAAAACAATCCACTGGCTGTAAACTTATGTGACTTGTAATTTTTATGGTTTTTGTAGTACATGAGCTAGCAGCATGCATCACATGTCACTGTTATTTTTATTTCTTTTCCTCATCATATATAAACATTGCTAATTAATTAATTATTATATTGGTTATGAGCTGCAAAATAATACACTGATCTATCTATCTATCTATAATTGTGTAATACCGTAATCCATCTTTAATTATTGCACACTTCGGTGCCTAATTATTGCAAACTTCGGTGCCTAATTAATCCATCTAGCAGTCAGACATCTTGTACAGAGTTTGAATAGGCTTCCTATAAATCCGCCTCACCGCCTGGCGCCTGCATTCTCTATGGTGCATGAACTGGTCAAACTGTACATTGTGGTTATTAAGTACGTACGACAAAAGAGTAGGTTGGGTGACTAAATTAATCTGTAACATTGAATTTTAGGCTGGATTGAAAGGTATGGACATGGACCCATATTAATAAGGTGAATTTAGTTTTGAGGGTTTTGATAACGAATGCTCTAGAGGTTGCTAGGGTCAGGGTAGAAATGAGTCGAGGTTATCAAAACTTTGATTCAACTAGTTAGTAATAAGCTTGACTCAGGCTTAAACATGTTGGTGTTCGCTTGGAAGCTTAGAGGCAATCTCAGAGGCAGACATGCCACCTGAACCCTTTCCCTTAGAAATAATCTCAAACAAATTGAGATCAATGGCTGCGTTTAGGATTGCAGAGATGATACGGCCGAAACATATTAGCACGGCTGAGAGGTAAGCATCATCGGCCTTGGCTACCTCTGTGGGAATAAGCTCATTTTGTTCGGAATTAGAGCTCATTTTTACTTGTCTTTGGTTTATGTTTTGCTTACTCACTCACACGTTGTTGTATTGTTTCCAATGTGGTGCATGGCCTGGTCATTTACATATTGGCAATTTGGCACAGTGTCCCTATCATTAATTTGTGGTGGATACTCTCCACTTGGGCGTGAGATGACATCATGGATGACTGATTCGATGAATTTCTGACTTTTGGATAGATTTTGATCTTGACTATTTGGTTGTAATGGCGGGGTGGAGAATTGTCAAAGAAAACTATCAACATCATGCATTGATGGAGTTCGGCAGCACACATTAAAGGAAAAAGAAGCACAACATACGGATCAGCAACACAACTTAAAGGAAGAAGAAGAAACACAGCACATGGATTGCCAAGTCAGCAACCAATTAATTGAGCGGGAAAATGAGGGGTTTTTTCACGAAAATAAATTAAAAAAAAGATTATTTACGCATTTCTCACGTTCTGAACTTTATTTACGGATATCCATCTTTTTTTAGCATCAGCGAAATCGGTTAAGTATCAGTTGATTTCACAATTGGAAAACCCAAAGAAAGCAGTTGCACCTCAACCGATTTCTCAACAAATCGGTCAACCTCTAGTTGATTCCGGTGCATAGATCGGATGACTGGGGTGAAGGGGGTAGGTTGATCGGGCGGCTAGGAGACACGGTTTCACGTGGTCCGCTGCATGCGTAACACGCGGCGAAATCTGTTGAGACCCCTTCACCCCAGCCGTCCGATCTTTAGCCAATGGTCTCTATAAATGTGTGTGTGCAGCGGTGGAAGCTCAACCGATTCCACCTCTTCATTTGAAATTTTGCACACTGAGAGTGGAAGAAAAGAAGGTCCGAGAGCTTGAAAAAAAAAAAACTCCGGCAAGAAGAAAAAAAAAGAGTAAAAGAGATGGCACAAAATTATTTAAGGCACTATAATAATTCTGGACATATTGCAGCAAATTTTCATTTACAGGTAAATTTTTATTAATTTATTAGATTAATATATTCTATTGCATCGTTAATTTTTAATTACATGTAATAGTTCTTTAGTTTAGTTTAGTGCATTCTAAATCTTGGTTGTATTAGGTAATAATTTTTTAAATCCAGCTTAGTGTATTGGAAATTTATTTTAGTTGTGCATTTGATTAAATTAGTAGGTACTGTAGTTAGATTACACTATGAATATATTCAGTAAATAATATATTTTTTAATTAGATTTATGAATAAGTTTAGCAAAGTGTATGTTTAATTAGTTTAGTGATATTGGAAAGTAAAAGGTATGCATAAGTAAAATTAGTGCATCTTAAACATATTTTAGTTATAAAATTAAATTAGACTAGTATATATTGCAATTAGATTAAAAAAAAGTTTAGTATATAATGTAAAATTTAATTATACTGATGAACATATTTAGGAAAAAATTATAATTTAATTAGTTTATTGAAATATTTTAGATAAGTAAATATAGTATACTTATGTTTTGTAATTAGAGTAGAAATTTTTGTTAAGTAAATATTTCACCTTAAATTTTTTAGATTAGAAATTATTTTTTAAATTGTAATAGAAGGAGTTCGAGTTATTACCTTCATTCGGGTCCTCTTCGAAGTCCTCCTCATTAGAAATATCATCATAACTTGCATTTGATCCGATTTGGGCCAAATTATTACCAACATTCACTTCAAGGTTTTGGCCACCAACCAAGTCATTCTCATTTTCAGGCATAAAATTTTCATTCCGTCCGGGATTTGATATCGCAAATGTTGGAGAGGGCTGGGCTAGCCTTTCAACAAAAGCAAGATTAGGAGCAGATCCCCCAGAGCTTGAGTTCAAGTCTCCCAAAGCTACGAATACCTCCATAACACTAAGATTGAGAAATCGAGCATGACAATCGAACATCATCCCGATGTCATCATCAGTTTGAATCAAGCAATTTGTGAAGCGTAATGTACCTTGCCCTACCAACAATGGCAGCCGATATAACATCTGTATTATTTGCTTATTCTGTTGCTGTAACTTGTGAAGGATTTTCTCATGAAGCTTAGAAATAGCCATGGATGAACAAATACGCACAAATATTAGATTTTGACAACAAAACTTTACTCCATCTTGTGTATTTTGTACTATTTCACAATTATAGTGCACAAGAATATAACCTCTTTCTGCCATTCGTCCCTTAAAAAAAATTCACATAAGCTAAACTGAAAAAAAACTTACACTGATAAAAAATCTCTTACTGTCATTCAAGTCTTAAAAAAAAACTTCACAAAACTAGAACAAAGATCACTGTGAGGGAGAGGGAGAGAACCCATCCGAGCTAATCTGAAAAACTCACACACTCTGATAATCGGTTGTGATGAGAGAACACGTTTATATAGAGAGGAGGTACAAAGGAATCGGTTAACACATAACCAATTCCTTTAAAAATTGTAAACAATAGAAATCACTCAAGGTCCAGCGATTTCATTGTGAAATCACTCAAGGTCCAACCGATTTCATGCTAGAAATCGACTGTAGCTCGACCGCTTTCTTTGGAATTTGAGATATGAAATCAACTGATGCTTAACCGATTTCCCTAATGCTAAAAAAAGATGTATATCCGTAAATAAAGTTCAGAATGTGATAAATTCGTAAATAATATTTTTTTTAATTTATTTTCATACAAATGCCAAAAAATTAGTTGTTAGTCGGGAAGAAATCCACATAATAAAGTGCACATTTGTCACAGTCCGATTTGAAAACGTAATTGGCATGTAAAAATCTTATCCCCACCTACATTACTAGAATCTCATGGTACACAAACAGATTTTATAGACGATAAAAAGTCCATCTGTATTAGAGACGGATTTACAAATGGGTAAACGGAAAATTGATTTTTTTTTTTACAAAATTTAGCATATCCGTCTATAAATTCGTCTGTAAATGTTGGAGCAAGTACCCACCACATGGCGGTAATATTTACAGATGGTAAATACAGACGGAAAAGAATGAACAAAATATAGACGAGGTTACGGATGGTAATATCCATGTATAATTTGAAATAAAAAACCCATTTTCCACGTGCGAATTACTGACGAGAATAATCCGTCTATAATTTGAAAAATGAAATGATGCGTTTCATTTATGTTTTCACATATGGTAAAATTCATCTATAATGAGATTAATGAAATGATTTGTTTCATTAATTTAGTTACAGAGGGATTTTACTGTCTGTAATGAGATCAATGAAACAATTCCTTTTATTGATCTCATTACAGACGAGAAAATCCATTTGTAATGCGATGAATGCAAATCAAAAGCGTGCAACCTCCTTCTTCTTCCTCACTTCTTCAATTTTACTCTCTCTCATCTCCCCTTTTCTTTCTAGCACCGTGCCACCTTTGGCCATCGCCGGTGATTGGAGCCTCCATTTTGCAAATGGTTTGCGCTATTGTGTTCTTGGTATTGTGCTTTACCTTTTAATCGGTTTAGTTTTTTTTTTATTTGTTGTGTTTCATTTTTGTGCTTTGAGTTAGTGATTGTTTGTAGTTGTTGTTGTTATTAATTGGTACAAAGTTCATTTTTTTGGGATTTGGATTACATTTGGAGCATTACTGGAGCAATTTGAAGCATTTTAGTTACCGCTTTTGTAGTGCATTGGTAAGTTTAGGATTGTGATTTGTTTAATGTAATTTGTTTACATGCATATTGGTAAGTTTATTATGATACCCCAGGTATATGTGGTGGCGAATAAGTTCCATACTGCCCCAGGTTCCCCTGGGACCCACCTGTGTGGCCGGGAAAGCCCAAGATGCATGAAAGACCCTTGAACTGGGTGTTGGGGTGAACTGTCACTGCTATAGCGGTCCAAAACCGCTATAGCGGTTACAATATGTGGTAGTGTGGAAATTGGATCTTTAAAGACCGCTATAGCGGTCTAGCGGTCATAAGTGGGCAGGACCTCTATAGCAGTGTCAGTGGTTCAGCAACAGTGCAAAACGTGACGTTTCACGTAAGTGAGCCCTCCACCCCTTTTTAAACACTCCCAACTTGGATTTTTACTCCCAAAACTGAAACCCTTTACTCTCCAACTTTCCTCCACCCCCTTTCCACACAAATCCTCTCCAATCAATCATTCCCAAGCTTCAAGGTATGTTTATGTTGATAGATTTTATCTCCGTTCTTCCCATTCTTTCATATTCTTGGTTTGGGTTGTTATTTTTCTCCATTGTTGTCATGTGCGGATGCTCCCCCAATGTTGTTAGAGCTAGATTAGAGTTGTTTAAAGATTAGCGGAGACTAATCTTGAGTCTATGTTGCTCTATGACAGTTGTTGGTGTCATTCCATGCCTCGGAGGTCAAGTTGGTAGTGCCCACATACTCTCGGCTCCAAATGGTGAGTGGGTTTGTTCTTATAGCCTTAGTTTTATCATTATGAATATGTTTTATGCATGATGATGGTCAAATATGACATTAGAGATGAAATTATGACTATATATATATATATGATTTTGCAAGTATGACAATCTAGACAAGGAGTATGATTTTCAAAGAGCATGAATTATGTATTTAGAAAACCATAAGACCATGATTGATATATAGAGTGCTATGAAAATGTTTTACATATATTCATGAAGAGATTTAGTGCGAAATTATACGATTTAATAAGTTTTTAGCATATCCAAAATATTTCACGAGTTATGACATACTTATACCTCAAGACTAGAGATTTCGAAATATGATTTTAAAGTATCAATTAAAATGTTTTGGCAAAGAATATAGAGTAGAGACATTTTATTATAATGTTAGAGATTTCATGATTTGAATCTTTCCGTTTAATCTATAATATAATAGTTATTAATTTATAAAAGAGGTTATCTTGAGAAATGCGATTTTAGAAATTCAGTCTTGTGATATTCCAAAAATATGGAATTCAGTATGATTCGTAGTGACTACCAGATACATATTCTGTGAGCTTGAAATTGAAAAACCTGCAAGCGGGGTGATCCCTTGGGTATGATTTCATAGTCATAGTTATGTTAAAGTCAGGTTGCTAGAGTTGTACGAGTTGAGAGCTTTTAGAGTTTTAAGAGTTTTAAGAGTTTTCATATTTAAATAGTTTTATAAAGAGCTAGAGTACGAGTATGATTGTGTTTAGAGATTTTATGAATTATCTTGATAATTTCAAGAAATAGAGTAATTATTAATGAAAGAGTTTGATTCCCAGATTAGAGTATACAACAAGATTTAGAGAAAATGATATGTTTATTGAATTAGAGACTAGACAGTAGCTATAAAGAAACAGACAGTGAGTTAACAGCTAAACCCGATCGTTAACCTTGGCACCAAGTTGTCCTGAGAGGACAATCTCATAGAGTAGAGAATGGAACCTATTTGGGTGTCCACATTAGATCCCAATGGATCATAGAGCATAACATCTTCGGTTCTTGAAGAACCATAGAATAGAGATTCCTGTTTCTCTAGTAAAGTACATATTATAACCGCAAAGAATAGCTTTCAGATTTCTATATTTTCTTATCTTCATATAAGATTTGGAAAAATAGGATTAAGTTAAAAAAAAAAGTTTCAAACTTTTTATTAAACATATCTGTTTCCATTACAACCAATATTGGGCTATTTCTGTTTGAGCAGTATGAGATGAAATTCTCATATACGATTCTCAGAGGGGTAGTTCCTTTGGTTTACCTATCTCAATAAAGTTTATGATTAGTTTGAAGAACGTCTTGAGATTCAGGCGATGATATAACTAGTAAATATGTTCCTCCTCATGTCAACGTATTTTATTGTTTAGGAGGAATTACACTTACTTGCTTTTTAGTTCAAGTAGCAACGGGGTTTGCTATGACCTTTTATTATCGTCCGACCGTTATTGAGGCTTTTACTTCTGTTCAATATATAATGACTGAGGCTAACTTTGGTTGGTTAATCCGATCAGTTCATCGATTGTCGGCAAGTATGATGGTTTTAATGATGATCCTGCATGTATTTCATGCGTATCTCACCGGCGATTTTAAAAAACCTCACGAATTGACTTGGGTTATGCGTTTGTTTTGGCTGTATTGACCGCATCTTTTGGTGTAACTGGTTATTCCTTACCTTGGGACCAAATTGGTTATTGGGCAGTCAAAATTGTAACAGGGGTACCTGAAGCTATACCTGTAATAGGATCGTCTTTGGTGGAGTTATTACGGGGAGGTGCTAGTGGAGGACAATCCACCTTGACTCATTTTTATAGTTTACATGCTTTTGTATTACCTCTTCTTACTACTGTATTTATGTTAATGCACTTTCCAATTATACGTAAGCAAGGCATTTCCGATCCTTTATAGAGAATATGGATCATAGATATTTGTAATTAATCATGTATTATTTTGGGGAGGAACAAAAGTATTTCATTGCTACAAATATGGATTATTAAAAATAATAAGACATGTATTTGGATATTTCCCTTCAACTGAACACTTAACAAAATTCTAGTCTTTTTTTATTTGACATACACGAATAATTGAAGGGGATTCTCCGAAGAAAAAATGGATTATGGGAGTGTGTGACTTGAACTATTGATTGGACTGCGTAGATAGATGACTTTTTCTTATCTGCCACATTTTAATTTGTAATAAAATGTGTCTTTGTTGCAACCATCGCGTAAGCCCCCCACAGAGGATAGGCCGGTTCGCTTGAAGAGACTGTTTTCTATGATCAGACTTAATCATGTCCTGCATGAACAGGCTCCGTAAGATCTAGTAAAATAAGTGATGTGGTAGAATATGGATTCTGTCTTATCTATTTCACTTAACTTAATAGTATGGAGATGCATTCATTTCCTATGCATTGACTTGATTTATGATACTATCGAAGTGAAACAAGTAGATCTAAAGAACAACAGGGGTTAGATTCTATTAGTAACAAGTAAATCCTTTGTATGCAAAAAGTCCAGATTTTTTTGAGAGGGGGGGATAACAATCGTAAGGTCTGAGATGACCCAAAAAGTACTATAAATTTCAGAAAGCCTACTTGGGTATTGAGCATTTACTTAATAAGAACTGAGTTTTTCACAATAGATAGTTATAGTTGTTTAACTTCGTAAAAGAGAATCGAGTTCATTTTATTACATAGAATCCTCATATATGTGTAGATAACATATAAATTTTTATATAGGTACATTCGGTTCGTTTGATTCATGCTCGAGTCGGATGATGAAAAATTATCATGTCCGGTTCTTTTGGAGGATGGATCTATAAGAATTCACCTATCCCAATAACCAAAAAACCTAACTTGAATGATCTTGTATTAAGAGCTAAATTAGCTAAAGGAATGGGTCATAATTATTATGGAGAACCCACATGGCCAAATGATCTTTTATATATATTTCCAGTAGTTATTTTAGGTACTATTGCCTGTAACGTAGGCTTAGCAGTTTTAGAACCATCAATGATTGGGCAACCCGCGAATCCATTTGCAACTCCTTTAGAAATATTGCCTGAATGGTATTTCTTTCCTGTATTTCAAATACTTCGTACAATACCCAATAAGTTATTGGGCATTCTTTCAATGGTTTCGGTACCTGTGGGATTATTAACAGTACCTTTTTTTGGAGAATGTTAATAAATTCCAAAATCCATTTCGTCATCCAGTAGCAACAACTGTCTTTTTGATTGGTACTGCGGTAGCCCTTTGGTTGGGTATTGGAGCAACATTACCTATTAAGAAATCCCTAACTTTAGGTCTTTTTTAAATTGATTCAATTGTGAAATAAAATATCATGCTATGTGTATTTTGTATCTAGGGAGAATTCACTTTGAAAGGACTAATCCCTAGATACATCTTTGAACCTATTCCAAGTATATGTATTTGTTCTAAAGATAAAGATTCAAACTCCATATTTTCATCTGTTTTTTTAGAAAAAAAAAGATGGAAAAAATCTAATGGATTTCAAATTTATAAAAAATGTTTTTCAATTTCTAAAATGTCCAATATATGTTTTACATCTTCTATTCGAAAATGTTCAATTTTCATAAGGTCTTCTTGACTGGTATTCAAAAGTTCCAATAATATATGTATATTGGACCTTTTGAGACAATTATAGATCCTGGGAGGCAATTCTAATTGATCAATAAAAAAAGATTTGAATTCTATCTGTTTTTTATTTTTTCTTAGTTTAGCCAATATATCATGAAAGGTTAAAAGAGGTAAAGTAACTTTGTGTTGATTGTTTTCTAAATTAAAGTTTTCTTTTTCCGCATGTAAAAAAGGAATAAATAAGTCAATCAAATTCTGGGAGGCTTCATAAAGTGCTTCTTTAGGCGTTAAACTTCCATTTGTCCATATTTCTAGAAAGAGTATCTCTTATTTTTCATTCCTATTTACATAAGAATGAATACTATGATTTGCATTTCGAACAGGCATGAATACAACATCTATAGGATAACTTCCGTCTTGAAAGTTTTTTAGTCTTTTTATACAATATCTGCGATTCCTCTCAATTTTTAATCCAATACACAAATTAATAGGTTCGGTTATGTTAGCTATATGTT